>CM023542.1:38447738-39647738 GCA_013350335.1 Chimonanthus salicifolius | reverse complement strand
CGGCAGTCCGTGCCCTCTCGTACGGAGGAAGGGGCGGAAGGAAAACGGCCGTCTACTACCGAAACGGAAAGACATAAGAATAGGACGGCGAGCGTTGATGCCGTCAGTTATACTCACCAACCTGATGTAAAAGCGTGCTGACGAGCTTTTCTCGACGTTTACGTTTCAACTTTCAATCGTCATTCTTCTCACGACAACTAGAATTTAGAGATTGAAAATATTTGTTAAATTCATTTTTTAAACACTTAAAAGTAAAATATCACTTGACCTTTTTAAAGTCAAAATATCATTTGACCCTTTAAAGTCAATTTAATTAGATAAAATTTTAAGTTAAATTTAGCTCATAAGTACGTGTATTGAAATTTCCCAACAATAATTTAACAGAAATACTTATAATATCATTCAAAGTATATATTCATTCAATTAATGTTAAATTTCATTATTAAAATATTGCATAATTAAAAATAGTACTAACCATTTAAATTAGTTATGAGTTATTCTACTCTACTACTTTCTTCTTCTTCCTTTTTAAATTTACTAATATTTTATTTGAAGTTCGAAATCGACTTGAAACTTTATTTATTATGTGAATTATATGTTTTAAAACTATTTGTATTGAGCAATTATTTTAAAATATTTTAGAGAATATTTTCTACTCTCCCACTATCATAAACGGAGAATCTTTACTCGAGTAATACTTTTATCTGAATCTAATTTTCTCTCTAATCTACAAAATAAGAATCGAGATACTTTGAAATAATTTCTCTACCGTTTCTCAGTCTATGCTGGCCTTTTTCAAATGATCGTCTCTCTCCAGAAATTACATGACTCAAGGTAAAACTTGGTCCCTTTCCTTGTCTTTTCCACCAAATGCCTATTCCAAACGGACAACGTAAAAACCAAGTTTCAGGGAACAAAAACTTTTCAATGTTGGGCATCAAGTTCAGATGAATGGCCAGGATCTCTTGAAAATATACGTCATCCCGTCTTGTCCCCTTCACTAGCCGTGGAGAGAGAGAGAGATCAGAAAACAGCATCTCTCGCGATATCCATGAGATCTTTAGAAATCATGACCTTTCTTTCATCCATCCCCGTCAGTCAAATCGTTGACTTTCCTCCTTTTTCCTCTTATTTCAAAGAAAAAAAACCCACCCAAACATGTTCAACACAAAAAGCTTACTCTCGAATCTTCACAAATCCACAATACAAGATCGAGACAAGAATATCTCTGCTTTCCCCTTTACCTCTCTTTTTCTCTCTCTGCCCAGCGGAATCTTCTGAGATTACCACTGCCGAAATATCTGTCTCCAGTATCCCCTTCGTATCCTCTCGGTGATTGAGCCCTCCGATCTCTCTTTCTCTCTCCCAATTCCCAACGTTCTGCTTCTTCCTTTAAAATGCGCTGAGAGATTGTGCAACAACAGTTCTTCATTCCTGTTTTTGGCGTTTGAAATCTGTCTCTCTCTCTCTCTCTCTCTTTACCTCGCCCGAAATGGCTACTGGGGAATCGGCTTCTGGGTCCGAAATTCATGTGCTGGCCGTGGATGATAGCTTGTTGGACCGGAAATTGATTGAGAAGCTGTTGAAGAGCTCCTCGTATAGAGGTATTGGCTTGTTTTCGTCTGGCTTTTTACATAAAATGCCAAGTTCTCAAATGGGTTTTGCTTTTTCTACCCCATTTTTCGTTACAGATGATGGAAATAGTGTCTTTATGTGATTTTATTTGGTTTTTTTCGCCGCAGTGACGACGGTGGAGAGCGGAAAGAGGGCGTTGGAGGTGTTGGGTTTGGAAAAGGAAGCCTCTTCTAAGGTAATAGTCGTTGATCTTTAATGTTGATGCAATTTTCTCCTTTTCCCAACGTGTTTACCCTGTTGTCTATTTATGGTATTGGGTTTTCGTCATTTGTTGGAGTGGTGAATTAGAATCATGTTGTCTTTCTGAATTTTTCGAATTTAAAGGATTTTTGTTATTGGGTTTTCTGGTTCTGGACATATTTGTTACTATTCTTGATGTTCTAGCCTTCTCGTGATCTTTATCTCAGCCATTTCTGGGATTCCCTTTCTGTTTCTTCCTGTATCTTACATTTTTCTTCTCATTGCCTGAGGTTGATATATATATATATATATATATAAAGTGTTATAAATTCACATTTCATCTTTGTCTCTTGTAGAAACCGAAGGTGAACATGATTATCACCGACTACTGCATGCCGGAGATGACGGGATTCGATCTTCTGAAGAGAATAAAGGTAATCAAAACTAAACAAAGCCTCTCATCTCATCATCATTCCATATCATTTCACCATTACTTTTCTTTTTCTTCTTTGAATAAAGATTTATTTTCTTTCCTTCTCTTTAATTTCTGCATCGAAAACGCTGCAGGAATCTTCGACTCTAAGAGAAATACCAGTTGTTGTCATGTCTTCAGAAAATGTCCCTACGAGGATCAGGAGGTAATTTCCTTGCAGAACCTGCTAAAGTTTGCTGTCTCTGGTTTTGTCTAACCATCCATTTTTGAGTCAGCAAAATCAACCCAAGACACCTTCCTAATCGTATTTACGTTATTTCAGTTGCTTAGATGAAGGAGCGGAGGAGTTTCTTTTGAAGCCGCTTCGACCGTCGGATGTGTCGCGTTTGAGAAATCATATGACTCGTCTTGGAAGCGTTAGCTGAGTTGTATTAAACAGAACTCACTTCTTTTTGGGCCCATCATGGGATCGGCCGTTCATGTAAAAAAAAATAGAGAAATAAATCATCTCTATTATTTCGTTTTTTGCCTTGTCTAATTTCTTTCAACTTTTTTAATTAGTATTTTGTGGAGCCTACATGTGATATCTTGATTGCAAATAGGAATATCTCACCGTTCATTCTAACAACTCCAATAGGTTGAAAGTAACGTTTCCATGGGTTTTGATAGATATATCACTATTTTTTCTATTATTTTTTTCGAACAATGAGTTTAATTTAAGAGAAAATGGTATTGATCAAATTATTATTTACACATTGTGGTTTTTTTAAATTTTTAATATATATTACTGTACTTTTTTTAATATATAAAGAATATTTTTAACTACCATTTGAAGAATTGTATGTGGTGTTTAAACCTTAAATGGGTAGGTTGGTTAGAAAGATTTTGTTTGTCTAGTACGTGTATAAATAGTGTCTCAATCTATTAAATGTAGTATTTTTGAAGATCTTGTAAAATTAATTTTAAGATCTTTTATATTTGATTTTAAAATCCTGTAAATCTAATTTTATCTGAAGATGAAATTGAGAGTTGGATTGAAGGGGTTGTTCTAACTCAAGTTGAGGTGACGGGGGTTGGACTGATGGCAAGGAATTCGTCCAGTTTATGTGATTTCCCTCTACTTTAGAGGGACTCTCTTTAGAGTTATCCAGTCTATCTCTCAACAGGAAAAAAAATGCTAAATGACATAAATTATTTTTCTTATATATAAATAAAAGTGAAAGTTGCAATTGAGATGGGCATCGGCATTGTGGGTTTAATTAATTGAGGTGTTATCCATTTGATTTTTTTTTTTAAAAAAAAACCATTTAATTGATGAAGAGAGCTCCCTTTTGAGCAATTTAATTTGATTTAGTTTATATCTTGTCACTATGCATGTTTGATGAATTTTATTTCTTTTGTTTTGGTGTATTGACAATTATTTTTCTGAATATCAGGGGTTTTAATACAGGCCGATACGATATTTATCAATATCAAACGTCAATATTTGAATATCAGCGGAAATTGAGATTTCAACCACTGTACGAGCCATGTTGACTTAATCATGTTATTTTAGTAATATATTCTTCAAATTAGTTCGATTGAATTAATTAAATTATATTTTAAATTTAATTATTTAAAATATTTTAGTCTTTAAATTTTGTGGTTTTAATATAAGCCGATACGATATTTATCAATATCAAATGCCAATATTTGAATATCACCGGAAATTGAGATTTCAACCACTATACGAGGAGTCATGATGACTTAATCATGTTATTTTAGTAATATCTTCTTCAAATTAGTTCGATTGAATTAATTAAATTATATTTTAAATTTAATTGTTTAAAATATTTTAGTCTTTAAATTTTGTGGTTTTTAAAGTAAATTTTTGTCAACCATGTACTCAAGCAAGAACTTTTCTAATGAAGGTATTACCACCTATGTTTTTCTAGGCCATGTCAAAATCAAAGCGAGATGGTTATTACTTTTAATACATTTAGATTGAATAACTAATAATAATTAGTTTTGATTTTTATTTCTTTAGAAGGTACTTAATAATTAATATGATTAACAATGACGCACATGTCACATGTGCCACCAACCTTGCAGAAGAGATTATAAAAATCTGAATTACAATGATTAACCGGAAACCATCCAATTCAATTTTCATTTAAAAACAAGCATGTATAATTGTTATTGGATAGTGCTGCAATTTATTAGTTTTTTAGAATTTACTGGAAAATCATGGGATACCCAGCTTAAAACTCCTACGAATAAACCTACTACTCTTAAGGTACACTAAAGTTTGCAGGTGTACATTTAAAAAGAAAATTTCATTGCGGGCTAGTGCATTAGGGCTTTGGATACACGAGACACTCTTAAACGAAATAAAAATTTTGGAGGTAATCTGATACAGAATTACAGTTTTTGAAGTTTTTAATTTTTCAAAAAAACCTTATTTTAAAACTGTAAATGAATGTTAAATGGCAACGTTTGTAAATTAATAATTAACTCATAATAAATATTTTCTCTTTGTATTCAAGAGTTTAAAATTTCTATTTCAGGAAAAAAAATCTACAACTCATGGGTCATGGGGCTCCTAACATTACCATTTTATATTTTCAAAGGATTTTGACTTCACAAAGGTGGTCTAATTTATTTAATTAATTAATTGTCTTAGATGGTCACCCTCGACTCTTGACGTTTACTACTTTGGTGTGTTTGAATGGCCAAACATTGAAAAGTTAAATACGAATAAATGGTATTTGCATGAAATGAAAAGGCAGGAGAGAGTCAATCCGTATTTTCACCTTGAATCTTTTTATTAGAGTTTTTTTTACCCTCCTAACTAGATATTTGGGTCACTTTTTTTTCTTTGAATTTACGTGTGAGAAACCGCGGGATATCCAACATAAAACCCCCACAGATGAGCCCAGTAAGGCACACCAAGGTTGGACAATGGAGACTCGAACTCGCAACTTCCCCCTTCTTGAAGCGGGAGGTAACCAATTGAGCCATACTCATGTTAGACAGTGGAGCCTAACATATTTAGGTCACTTTACAAGTTAGAAAGTGAAGTCACTGATGATATGATTGATGATATTATTTAGATAGTAAGAACTCATAAAATCAATTTCAAATAGAAAAAATTATTGATTCCATGATGAACTTATTTTTACGAAGTGCTTAAATTATTGGAGCCAAGATGTACCATATTTGAGTTACGCTTGAATACATCTTGAGCCTAGCCAAGCCCAGACAAATTTTGAACCATTCAACCTACAAGGTGAACCCATAAATTTGGCAATTTGCAAGGTTGGATGGGTGTACATGGTGAGCCAGTAAGGAGTATGGCTAGATATTAGGTAAGGTAATGAATCAGGTGGTAATGTGGTATCATGAAGAGATGACTATCCAAAAAAACACCATTTTTCATTCAAATTTGATCAGTGGTTACAGTTGCCAAAACTTGCCTCGTTCGCATTGCCAGACAGTCGTTGGCATTCCTGAAATAAGAGACAAACCAAACAAATATCTGTTCAAGAAAACTTCAAGCCAGCGACTTGCTCTGAACCTCTGCATCTCGATAGATATGCCATTTTTGGTATCTTTGGTTCCCTGGTAATACAGGTCTAAGTCGAGGAGCAGATGTGCATTCCAAACAGCAACAACCTCTCAATTCTTCCACACAGCTAGAACAGGACCTGAAACAGATGACACAAATTGCGGATATCATTTGTAGGAAGAAAACAGTTTTTTTTTATGACCAAGTTGTCCAGGCCTCTTAGAGCACCCGACTAATCCGGGCCATGTGCAAGCTTCTCTATCCACATACTGGGTAACTCTATAGAGAGTGACCCTTTGGAGTGGAGTGAGAATCGAACTCAAAACTCCTACTTTTGAGGTGAGTTCCTAGCCATCACTCCAACCCCTTTCGGGTGAAGAAAACACAGTTTGAAACAAACTTCGTCATTCTCATAGCACACATACATACATGTGTAGTTTTCTTCTTCTTCTTTTGTTAATGGCTATGATGTCTCTACACCCTGGATGCTCATTAGATAGGGACTAGTTGTGTACTAGACAGTACATCGAATGCACACATACATTTACATACACGCCTTTGTACTTTCATTTGCACATAATGTCAGTACACTGTCCTGTTTTAAACTATTCAAAGCTTCTTAAATATAGAAATGGTGGGCATGCTATGGACAGCGGTGCATTGCATGCCTGTTAGCTTTCTTTATTTCCCTTTCCCCTCCTCTTTTGTATGTTTCTTTGTCAGTTAAGTGAGGAGTCTATTGACCAGCATCTCTAGCATCACAACTTCTTATATCCCATTTGGTCTTCTAAGTAATAACAGCATTGTTTTATTCTTTTCATGGTGCATTTCCAGGTCTGTTCTGGTCCTCTTGGATGAGTGGGGTTCAGTTCCCCCCTCCAAGACAACAATGTCCTCCCACTTCAGAAAAAAAGAAGAAAGAGTCTTCCCTTTGTCAATATGCCGTCAACATAAGAACACTACATATTTATAAGCATGTTAAGTTTACAACAATTAGGAGACAGACGGATTTAAATGATAAAAAAAACAGCAAACAAAACAGTACTTACAGAAAAAGGAGGTTGCAATCCAGGTTTGCACAGTTTCGATGCCTGCATTGAAGAAGGCACGATCGACATATACGACATCTTGCAAAGGTACTCTTATCGGACACCAGTTCAACTCTGCCTTCAGCCACAGCCTCAGACTTGTAAGATGAAGGCGGTAGTGAAAGACGGGAATCAAAAACAAATAGATTTCCCACCCATTCAACTGAACCTTCACTCTCAAGATAGTTTGAAATGCCTCCCTTCAAAGTGTACAAGTTTTGGAAGCCTCTTTGCCTGCCTTGAGAAATCAGAAATTAATAAATATTGCAATTAAAACATTCCAAAAGGTTGCATTCATATAGCTTGCAAGAAGCTTCTCACCTGAGGATTGCAGAGTACACGTCACATCGGATTCCTCCTGTACAATACATCAGAATATCTGTATGTTCTTTATCAACACTGGCCAATGGATCTAAAGCAGCTGGCTGGATATAAAGATAGAAACATAGAGCAGCCAAATGAGCAAATGAGTTAACATCCTTGGCCACAGAAAGGATAAAATTAGAATGCATACATAATGCATGTCATTTTAGTAGGTTTCAAGTGTTACCAGGTGCAATATAGGGCTCTACCCTGTGTGCAAGATTTACTGTGTTTGGAGTTAGGAATTTTTTTGAATTTGATGGGTAGAGTTTGAGATTAAATTGGAAAGAATGTGTCAGAATTTTAAATAGCTTCTAGATGGAACCTTGATGGCCTCGATTACAATTCTGATGGTTTTGCAAGATATGAATGTAAATGGGAAAGAAAGACAGAAGAAAATATGGTGGTTATGGCGAGAAGTTGAGAACCTTGGTGGTTTTGAACCCTTTGGTTGGGAAAACGGGTAATTTTCAGCTTTCTTTCCCTTTTTTGTATTTACTTTTTCTTTGCAGGATAGATAACATCTGGATTACTGAGTGGGCCTAAATAACTTGGATTAATGAGGGCTTGCCATTGGGTGGGACCACAGCCTTGAGGCCTCACATAATACAACTAATGCACCTACAACAATGTCCTTCTGGACCTTGGTAATCTCTTTCTTGCATCAACCTATAGCTACTTGCTAGAGAACAAGAAGGAAAGGAGGGAGGAACGAGGAAGAAAAAATAGAGAGAGAAAGCAATGAGAACCCTAGAGTGGTGATGCTGATGGGAAGGAGACCACCACTTTCTTGGACATGGAATCATGGATGGCACCAGCAGTGACACCACACATCCTCCTCTCTCTCCTTTGGTGCTACCATCCATTGTGAAATAAGATAAAGAAAAGCAGCTATAGCATCCTCATCTTCTTCATAGAGGTTGGATGCAGTACCAATGGTTCGATTGTTGAGTTATGGGTTGGGTTGAATTAAGTGTGAATGACGGTACGGTTCTATGTTTCACGGACCCTTCAACATGTTTGACACATTCGTGCCAGACAATTGTATTTGTGTCGGACTCTTCTGGTACTCTTCAATACTGTTTTCTAAGACCACACCTTTCTCCTCTTGAAACCTAATTAAAAATTTGATATGTTTGTCATTTCATTGTTGGAGTAAACCACAATGTTTATTTTCTACTAGTGTGATTTTCACACCCTACTTTCATTTAAAATAAATTTAAATTTATTTAAATATTGTGCTGAGTCCCCAAGTCCTATAGTTGATTTTGACACCTATCATCATAATCTTAGCAGTATCCTAACGTCAAAGGGTATTGCTGCAAATTGTTCATAAAGTATCAATCATAAAATGATTTGCTATAAAGCAGGTTGTTTTTTCATGATGTGCCCCAAGGCCATGGCTACTTTTCATTATTAGCCCTTTATCTTATTAACAATAGAAAATCCAAAAATCACGATTGAATATCTGAACCTGTTTCCATTGAAGTAGAAGAGTGAAGATACCTTTGACTCAGATAGACCAAAAGAAGTACTCCTAAAGCAATCAACATCAGGTCTCTGAGCTCCACGAAAATGACCAACATCCCATTCATAGCCTGTTCTAGGATAAGTAAGAGATGCATACTGGCTTCCAAAATTTTAGAGAAAAATAAAAATTGAAGGACAAGCCTGAATAGAACAGTAGACTTCAAGTTGATCTCTTTCTTTCTTTTTAATAAGGCTGGTAATTGGGCAACCAATTCCTTTGATAAAAGGGCACAAGAACAAGTCTTTTTCCCTTTTTGTACAACTATCATAATCAGAATGGTGAAAAGACCAAGATGTCCCTTTTATCTGAAACCTTGAATTCCACAACAGGAGCAAGAAACCACTAAAAAAAGCAGTCCACTAGGGAGAAAAAACTGGCAGGTCATCTAAAATTTCATTCAACCTCTAAATCTATGCGATGAGAGAAACATGGAAAATGGATAATACACATATCAAACTGTAACTCTATGCTATGGAAGGCTATTTCTACATCTAAACCATAGCCATTTTTTTCTCACTGGAAAGGCCTTTTTAAGCTTTTAACTTGCTACTTCCTAGAGAGATGGAAGTTATCAAGGCTGTTACCATTTCTTACATCCAACAGCAGAAATTTCCTCTCGAGAAGTAAACTATCAAGTTTAAATGATGCTTTCTCAATGCTATCAGCTTGCAATCTTTTCTTCCATTCAGATGGTGCTAATGGTGTAGCTCTCATTGTGGGATCAAGCAAAGGAAGGTGCGAGATACCCCCTTCCAACTGCCAAAGCCATTACAAAAAGGTAATCAGATATAAGAACTGGCATTCAGAACCATAGAAACTGATACACAAATAGAAAACACTCGTGCAAAAAAAGGGGAAATAATTCAGAAAAGATTAGATTGTAAAGGTGGGGCATTTATTGAACTGGTTATGTAAACAAGTTAAAATATTAAGATGAAGTTGTTTGAGCAGGAACCCCCAGGTGTGTTGGCCTGACGGTCAAGGCTCTTGCATGTGGCAGCAAGGTTTGGGGACAATTCTTGACCAGCCCTTTGGGGTACTCTCTGTGGGATATGTACAGAGTAAGGCCCCACCGCTTTAACCCGCCATGTGAGTATAGGGAGGCGTGCACATGCCCCAAAGGATTAGTTGGACGAGACACCTGGACACCTTCGGTCCTAAAAAAACGAGTTGTTTGAGCAGAAAAAGATAACTCAAGCAGTCAATAAACTTCAATAGAATCTGCAGGTATTTTAGTGTTTTGTAGCAGAAAGGTTAAAACAATGATAGTAAAGAATGACAAATCTATGAAAATAGCTTGCCTGTAAAAGTGAGGGTTTGTACCGCAATTTCAATCTTGGAAAAGCATGTCCATTTAAAGCTGGTGAAATCTGGACCAGAATATCAGAAAGCCGAACATCTTCCTTTAGCCACTCAGTATACGCCATAGCATCTTTACAAGGACCACTATACTGCAAATGGGCTGAAGGATAGCATCAAAAGTAGAATAATCTTTCAAAAAAAGAAGTAGAAAACATGAAATAACAGGTTGAAAGTTTCTGGGGATGGACAACTGACAAAAGAGTTCATCATTTTCTTTTCAACAATGTGAACAACAAGAACATAAACAATAACAACAACATCACCAAACCATCACTGCATGTATTTAGGGTCAACTCTCTAAATTCCAGTTTTCCACCATTAGTATGAAACATAAATATTAAGATGAGATGCCAAATTAATACAGAATTTTTTTTCTTAACAATAAACTCAGAAGATTGAGAATTGTAATTTAGAATATGGCATATGGTTATGGCAGCACCATGGATGAAAATAGCAACAGATGCAACATAGGCCCAATTGAGGAGATCAAATCACATATGTAGCTCAGTTGGTTTAAACTTCTAAAAACAGACTGGAGGTCTCAGGTTTGACTCTCTCTAGAGTTACCCGATACATAAGGCTTGTGGGTGGTTTCATGTATCCATGGGATTAGTCTCTCCTCCAATGTGGGGTGGAGATGCCCGTGATATTAAAAAAAAAAAGGCATATTTGGAGGGATAGGATTGAGCATGGATCAACTCAAGGCATAGGCCCAGAGCCCATTAGCAAGCGAAGAACCCAGCATGGAACAATCAGGTTTTATGGGATCAGTTTCATAGTCAGATAATGCTTACAAGCTTGCATTAAATCTCTTGGTTATTAAGGGTCTGTTTGGTAGCCGGAATGGTAGGAATAGAATGGACAAAAGTTGTAGAGCAGAGCTACAAGTTCTTGTCGAATGGTATTAGAGAATGGAGATTGCAAAAGGATTATAGACTCCCTTTCTTAAGGAGTGTACGTCCATGCAGATGTAGGTAGTCTTGGACTTGAATTGTTTCGAGATATCTTTTCATATGCTTTTATTTTATTTTATAAGGTATCCCCACATTGGAGGTGAGACTAATCCCACGGATACACGAAACCACCCGCAAGCCTCATGTATTAGGTAAGCCCGGGAGTAGTCGAACCGAAGACCTCTAATATAATCCTAGAAGCTTAGACCAACTGAGCAACCTGTTTAGATATTCAAATGACTACCCCCTCCCCCCTCCACACCCCCCAACCCCCCTCCAAAAAAAAAAAAGAGACATTGTCCCAGAGATAAATGGGATCAGGTCTTAATGATGATGATGATTTGAATGGCCATTGACTAGGGCATCTAAAGCAACAATAAGAACTTCTTCCTGAACATCTATTTTAAACACTAAGATTTCTAAAATTAGAAAATCTTTTCAAATGAAGTTCCATAAAAGAAAATGATTGGTTGACTCATTGAGTAATTGTACGGAGGTTAAAATGGAAAGAAGTCAAAGAACGAGTCATGTCACTGCAATTTGTGCTGTTACTACTATTTAAGAACAAAATGAATCTGTATTTAGACCTTTCAAATAAATGTAGTTCAATTAGATATCATAACGCATAGAATATACAAAGTAATAATAGAAGCGCTTTACTCCATGTTGAAGGGAACAAACTTTGGAAAGTTCTTACAAGAATGTATCAACATTGTTAGTCAGGCCTTGCTGAATGAAAAAGTGATCATATAGGGTGTTTTTGGAATTAGGATAAGGCCATGAGCTATATGTTGTCCACCATTTTTGTTGGGCTGCTCATGTATCAAACATGATATGTTTTTATGTCTCTCCACAGATTAAGGTAAAACAACTTTCACTCAAAAAATAAGGTAAACCAACTATCTATCTCCCCAGGAAAACTTACATGGGAAATCAGTGCCATATTCCAAAAACATGTGTTACGTAAATGACTTAATGGAACTTAAGCTCTAAATATGCAAAGAGCTTAAAGCTGGTCTAGTTCAAAAGGAACATAGAGCCATACCTGGGCATTGATCCCTTGCTCATTCACATATATTCGACCATGTATGTCCCGACCCTGATAAGATTCAACAATTTAAATTGTTGACAAGAAACATATGGAATTAAAAGCAACATAATAAAGATTCATTATGTACCACAACCTGTACCACAGTTTCTAGATGCTTATTGTCACAACTTCCAGTTTGGGGGTTTCGAGTTTTATGGGCATCAAATTGGCAGTAAGCACATAATAAAGATTTGCCAAATCTAATTGCGAGTGCAAATACAGTTAGATAGATGGCTACAATAATGATTATGACATCATAATCTGTCCACAAGTATATTAAAAAAATAAGGAACAATATGCTCTAGTCATACAAATATATAATTTTTTAAAAATTTCAACAGTTCCTACCTAGTTTGCAGATCTCTAAACCAATCAGTTAAGTACAATTCAGTTACATTTTCTGTAGCAACCAACACTATGCAGTTGGTCAGCAATCAACAGACAGCTTAATACCTATAGTTAGACTTAAAGACATGGTTTCCATTCATACTAACAAATGCACAGATACATATAGTGTCTTCTCAATATTCCCAAGTACATAAAACATCACACTTGGAGATTCTTTAATAAAAGTTCAATGGTCAATAATTTAAAATGTACATATACATATGTTAATTCGAGCAGTTTTATTAACAACTACTATCATCCTTTGTAAAAAGTGACTAGTAAACATAGTTTATATTTCGACAAGCAACTCCTTGGTGCATTTGATAAAAAAACATGGTTGCCCCAGTCAGTGGGAGAAAATAGAATATGGATACACTTTCCTACTGCACTCATAAACAAATGCATACAAGATTATCAAAAATGAGAGTTGAAAAGAAAAACTAATGATTTTTTTTAATAAATCAGGGCACCCACTTTGCTTTTTCACCATTTAAAGGCCTTTTGAACTAAAACACTATAACAGATGTAAAATACAGAGATAAAAATAAATAAATAAATAAATAAAATGCATCATTTTATTGAAAGCAAACATGGGTAGCCTAAAGATATTCATTTATTTCCTCACATTATCTAGATAGAAGAACCCAATTTCTCAATGTTCCTCTAATATAATTTGAAAGTACCGTCCAACGAAAGGGAAAAAAAGGAGGAAAATAAAAGAAATGGATGAGAAACGAAATAGAAAGAGAACCTGTAAGAAGGAGAGGTGCTTTGCAACCACGTGTTCTGGGTCTTCAATGTACACAAAACGGTAGAAGTTGACAACAACAAAATCCCCATCTGAATATTCATTTCCAGAATCGGCAGAAAGAGCAAACCCACATAAGAATTGGCCGTCGGTGCTGTATTTCCTCTTCTCCTTCCATCGTAGGTGAGGGAAGCTTCTGAATCTGACTGCAATTGTGGAGATATTTGGCTTGAAGAAAATTGCATTTCTCGGGCATGAGTAGAAGGGGCGAATGGTGGTTCTGATGGAGGAAGCGACCTTGAGAGGAGTGTGTCCACCACATAAGGCTGCGCTACCGCTTACTCTCGCTATCTCCATCGTCTGCTGCTGCTGCGAAAGGCCTCCCCTCAGTCCCTCTGAGTGGATAAAGTGACGAGCATGGAAACGACGAAGTGGCCATAAGCCCAAGTGAAATTTAACCATTTGTAATCGAATTCTCATTTATTCAATTTAACTTTCAGAAATTCATCATTTAAGAATAAATTTTAATCAATTTATCCTCATTAATTTAAAATTGCAACAAGATTTATATGAAAGATTTTTACCATTCATTTTCTCAAAAAGGCCATCTTGATAACAAGAATAGGAGGAATAAAATAAAAATGAATGATAGTTACATCAAAGTCACTTGAGCTTGAGCCATTTATTTTAAGCTTTTAACAATATTTTTTTTAAAGAAAAATAACCAAAATCAATTTTTAAAAGCTAAATTATTATTTATTTTAGTTTGACCTAATTTTATTTTTGAGAACTAGGGAAACCTCGAGCCCACCCAATTAGGTTAAAGGACAATGTTAAACCGCTTGTGATTTAATATATATTATAAAAGCATGATAATTTGATATATCTAAAATTAAATAGTTAAAAATTATGAAAAAGATGCAAATTACATTGCAACAATGATCATAATAGTAGTGGAGAAAATCATATTTAAAATAAAAAAGAAAAAATAATAAGATAAATAGAATTTATAATATTTTTCAGACAAATTAACTCGTTTTAAAAATAGAAACCTCTTTGCAACTAATTAGGTCCAACTAAATTAATTTATATAATCCAATTTAATTTTTATAACATTGATTAAAAACTTAAAGTAGAACAGAAAAAATGGCTTAAAATTGAATAATTTGTATGTCCATTTTCATTTATAATAATTGTTGTAAGTGGGAGAGATCAACATAATCTAATGACTAACAAATGATAAAAGCAATGTCACAAATACCGTTCTCGAAATATTAACGGCAATTTTTAATAGCAATATATTTCTTGAGTTTTTAAGAGAAATTTAACAAAAAAATCTCACAGAAAATATAAATATTTAAAAAATAATAAAAATAAATAATTCACATATAAAATTTTTTTAATAAAAAAATATCACGCAATCTACATGAGTTTATTATTCAATACCCAGATTAAAGTCATCCAATATCACATTGACATTAAAAGACAATCATCCACCAAAAAAGTCTCATTTGAAGTTTCAATAACAAACTATAAGGTAAATAGTATCATTACACTCATCAAATATCACAAATATCATTGAATACTAATAAAAGCAACATTGTTCTAAAAATCAAAATTTTGTAAAACCTAAACCTCCTCAAGAAAAAGTGGAGTATCATCATTAGCATATTGATTTTCGTCATTTTCTTCATTCAAACCTTCAGATGAATTAATATCAGCCAATGAAATGACATATGCGTCCTTAAACAATTTCTCCTCCGTAGTCTTCTTTTTCATTAGTAAATTCACTTTCACATAAACTAAATCTTGAAGCTTATCTGAATTAAGTTTTTTCCTTTTTTTTGAATAAGTTACTTCAAAAACACTCCACGTTCACTCACATGCTGATGCAGTACATAGTTGGCTCAAGAACACTCCACGTTCACTCACATGCTGATGCAGTACATAGTTGGCTCAAGATTTTTATTGCAATGGACTGCAAATTTGGAATTGACCATCCACATAACTCCCACCAAATCCCTAAGTTAAAAAAATTAGATACATACAATTAATATAAACCATAAAATACTAAATCAAAATTAAATTAAAAAAAAAAACAAATGAATAGAAATTTACTAGGATGAGATGATTGCATCAAACACTCTTGACATTAATCCTCTAAAATTTTTTGGATCTCTAGAATCATAAAAAGCCAACTCTTTAAATGTTTCACTAAACTCTGCTCCTTGTGCCATCTTCATGATAACTTTATTGAGGCCATATTTGATTTCTCATTCTAGTCTTATAATGTTCTCACAAAATAACTTAAGATGCAAATATGCAACTGTAGCATGCAAAGGACTGTGCAAATTATTTTTCAAACACTTATCTATTATGCTCAAAATTGTCATGCATTTATCTTCATCATCAGGATTTCGATAAAGACTTTAATGGCTGCTCTTGCACGACTAAGTCCATCATATAAATAACTCATTATGGACCCATCACTATCTACCACTCTTAATATTTTAAGAAGAGGTTCAATAATTTGAATTACCTTCTTTCCACCTTCCCAAAATTCATCACCATGTAGAATATTTGCCACGTCTTGTCCCTCGCTTCTTTTATATTGTGGCATGTTTCTCCATTCAGGTGAAGCAACCATCAATCTTAACACATTTTCTTGACTAAAAATTGATTGTAAACAACTGAATTGAGTTGCAAACCTTGCAGTGGTTGACCTTTGCAACTCTCTTCCTTTTGTATGTACCCTCAACAAATCTGTTACATGTTGATACCGATACAAAAACTTAACAATTCTTCGAGCATTGTCTATGTAAGGCTTCACATGTAGTAATTTGTCATTGTCTTCCAATATTAAATCAATATAGTGTCAGCACATTGTGTCTTGAAAATATTTGGATACTTATTTTCAAGTATATCTCCTGCAGAAATATAGTTTGACCCATTGTCTGTAACAAATTGCAAAACATTTTTTGGTCCAATTTCATCCACCACAGAAGATATAAAATCAGCAATGAAAGCCCCACTTTTTATATTCCCTTGTGCCTTATGGACAAGCTACTAAACAATTAATATAAGGTTGATTCTTCATATCTATCCATGTGTCGGACATAAGTGTGCATTCATAGACCTTCCAATTCTTTTTTATATCATTTACATATGAAAATGTCATATCTTTCACATTTTTCAACAATTTGGTCCTCATCGTTTCAGTACTAGGAAGGACATAGGTGGGCCCATATCTTGCAACGGCTATGGAGTGCATCTTTATATTCTTTAGACTTCAACAAATTAAAAGATAGGTTCTTCACCACCATGCTCTTACATAACAAATTGTCTAACATAATCCTTATCATGTTTCTTAATCATCGTATCAACCAATTGTTGTCCCGATGCAGATGTAAAGCAACAGATGATGCCAAACTTTCCTCTGATGCAGATCCAATAGACATTCCTCTCTTGTCATTTCACGAATATGGTCAGGAACTTTGTCACACATTTTATCCATATTGCCAGAATTCATCTTTTTGTCGAGCCATTTTCGATGGAAAGTGGAAACAAAGACTTAGAAAAAATATAAATATAAATTTTAGAAAATAATAAACAAGCAAATGATATAATAATTATTCAAACAATTGACAATATAAATGTCATCCAATTCACAATATATCAATTCAGATTTCTAAACAAATAATCACACAAAATATAAATGACCTTTCTTTCTCTTCCCATTAACATCAATAGATATGTTTTTTTATGGCAATTTTCTCTCTCATTATCAACTTATCATTTTATGGTTTATATGGGCACCTGCTGCATCCAAATGGGATATATGACCTCTCTATTTTGCAAAATGTTCTAATCATAAGTGTAGCTAAGTGCAAATGTGAACAACAAAGATTTTTTACCTTTTATCCTTCATATCTTCTATTCATATGAAAGTTTAAAAATTTAAACTATGATTTGGACTAAAAAGAATTATAAAATTGAATAATTTAGTCAGATTTTCAAATTTATTTAGAAAAAACTCAATAAAATTCATTAAATAACATAATTTGAAAATCTATTAAGTTGAATACTTGAGTCAAGTTGGATCAACTTGTGCTATCCTTTTCTCAAGTTTTTATATTATTTGAAAATTTCTTTCATTGCTCATGAGCAACCGTGTAAAAAAGGCATTTAAATGATTCTTCTACAACACGCTTCTTATTAAATTTATAATTTATAATTTTAAAAGTTAAATATTACCGTTTTACAAAAAAGCTAAATTAGTGAGACACTTTAGAAAGATACATTAAGAAGACATATCATTACATTAATTGTACGTCTCACAAATTTAGATTTGTTTGATAGGTAATTATATGATATGAAATATATAAATTTTTGAAATTATTTAATGATTCAAGCCATACAATATCGGCCTTTAAATTTTGATTAATATAGGTTATTGATTTTAAAAAGTTTAAAATCAAAGAGTATAATTATCGGATAGAATTGAAACTACGTGTAAGAACAATTCATATAGTTCTCTATGCATCTGATCCAACAAAATAGGTCATAAAAATTAATTTTACAGAATTTCCCATGAAATAAATATCCATTTCAAACTGGACAGCCGGAAATGAGACTGTGAGAATAGGGTATGGCAGGGGTTGAAGAGATTTTTCTCTCTCTTCATATATATATTTTTTTAAATCTTAGTAGCTTTTTTTTTCAAATTATTAAAAAAAAAGTTGTTTTTTTAATTTAAAAATAGAGGCCATGTCGATATTTATATTTTTTTTTTAAATAAAAATAAAAATCGATCAATATTTGGGCGAGATCTCGTCTGCATCCATCGAATTTTTTAACTCCTAAGTGATGCCGTGCGTATCGGCTGAACGATGTGGTGCCCCACGTGGCTTATAAGTGGGGACGTCGGCCACGTCGCGGGGTGAAATATTTTCGTCTTTAGAAAGACCCGCCGTCCTTTCAAAATTCTTTGACGGCTAATGGTCGCTCCTTTCATCAAGCACTTGAAATCAAGCAAGAGAACTCTCTCCCTCTTGGAACAATGCTTCCTCACCATGACCCAAATCAAGCAAATCCAAGCCCATCTCACCGTCTCTGGAACCCTTGCCGATCCCTTTGCCGCTGGAAAGATAATCGCCTTTTGCGCCATCTCCGACCGCGGCGATCTCGACTACGCCCACCTTGTCTTTCGCCATCTCCCTCACCCAAGCACCTTCATATGGAACACCATGATTAGAGCTTTCACTGAAAGAAACCAACCCAGTAGAGCTCTTTCCCTCTACAAACAGATGCTGGGAAATGGCCTCTTGCCCAACAATTACACGTTCTCTTTCGTTCTCAGAGCTTGTATCGATGTCTCAGCCCTTTTGGGTGGGCTGAAATTTCACTCCCAAATTGTTAGACTTGGGTGGGAGTCGTATGATTTTGTGCTAAACGGATTGGTGCATATGTATGCGAATTTCAGTTGCATATCTTCAGCTCAGAAGTTCTTTGATGTGAGCTCAAACAGGGATGTTGTTACGTGGACTGCGATGATTAATGGCTATGCGAAATTGGGCCAAATGGATGTTGCACGGAATTTGTTCGATGAAATGCCTGAGAAAAATGTGGTCTCTTGGAGCGCTATGATTACCAACTATGCTCAGGTTGGCATGTTCAAAGAGGCTTTGGGACTTTTCAATGAGATGCAGCTTGTGGGCTTGAGACCAAATCATGCTGGGATTGTCGGTGCACTTTCTGCTTGTGCTTTTCTTGGGGCTTTGGATCAGGGGAAATGGATTCATGTTTATGTTGATAGGAATGGGATGGCATTGGATAGGGTTTTAGGAACTGCCCTTATCGATATGTATGCAAAGTGTGGATGTATAAAAAATGCTCGTCAAGTCTTCGATCAAATGCCGGATAGAGATGTTTTCTCTTGGACTTGTATGATTTCAGGTCTAGCAAATCATGGGCACAGTGAAGGTGCCATTGAGCTGTTCATTAAGATGCAAAATGAAGGAGTCAGGCCAAATGAGGTCACCTTTATATGTGTTCTCAGTGCATGCAGTCGGGTAGGTCTGGTGGAAATTGGGCAGAGATTTTTTGAAAGTATGAATGAGGTTTATGGGATCAAACCAGGAGTTGAGCACTATGGATGCTTGGTCGATCTATTGGGCCGTGCAGGGATGCTTGAAGAGGCAAAGACAGTGGTGACTGAGATGCCCATGGAGCCTGACTCTTATGTAATGGGGGCACTGCTCAATGCATGTAGAATGCATGGCAACGTTGAATTGGGTGAGAAAACACTGGAGGGTTTGATGGATCGGAGACTCGATCAGAGTGGAGTTCATGTGCTGCTTTCTAACATGTATGCTTCAGCTAGTAGGTGGGAAGATGTGCTGAAAGTGAGGAAGGGAATGGAAGAGAAGAAGGTGAAGAAGGTGCCTGGCTGTAGCCTTATTGAATTGGACGGTATGGTCGTTGAATTTGTTGCTGGAGATAGGTCTCATTATCTTATGGATAAGATGAGTCTGTTATTGCTTGGAATGGACAAGCAGTTAAAGTCTTTTGGTTGTGATGTTCCTGCAGGCGAATTTTGTGCTACTCTATAGAAATGGGGACTAGAAATTGTAGATGTCGGGATGAATGATTAAATCATGAAAGCAATTACATCCACATATATTCATGATACTTGAAAAGCCTATTAAACTCCAAGGGATTGGCTTGACGGTCAAGAAGCTCGTCTCCTGAAGCGGGGACTTGAATTTGATTCCCTCTCAACTCCAATGGGCCAATTCCCATAGTTGTGGACCTGGTATGTGTGGTGTTAGACACCTTGGTCATAGAAAAAAAAGCCTATTATACGGATTTTGCCTCGGCTCTGAAGACTCTGCACTTCAAGAAATTCCAAAAAAGATTGATGGGCAAAACCCTCCATTGGTGGAAGCGATGAGAACATCAGTGGCTACTGCAGAAACAGCGTCCTATTAGTGAGAAGGTGAGGGTTTTCATGTATATAGAGTAAGTTCGATTCTTTGAGGCTCTTTTGATCTCACTAAAGGACACCGCATTCCAACAGATTCTCATGGAATCTTCTTCCTCTAACATGCTGTGGCTTCCAACCACACATTGAATGTTAGTCCAAGCCTCTAAGCACACCAAATAGGTCCATTGTATAAAATCACAAATACCCTTATAAGAAATCTGTGGCTGCTAATGACCGAAAATGACAGGACTGTTGCGTACGTGAATTGTTTCCATACCAGAGGTTTTAAGGACTAACCTTCTTCAGCACTCAGGTCTCAGCTAGAGGAGGAGAGGGAAAAGAGGAAAAAAAGGAAGGAATGACAAAAAAACAATCTAAAAGTTGCTTTTTTGTGGGCTTCATCGGTATCTTATTGATTCTGAAGTGTTGCTATCAGATCTAGAATCTTCATATACTGCCTTCTTTTCTCATGAATTTTAATCTTCACTACTATCTTGATTGTTCTGAGGGTAAAAGGAGAAAAGAGAGGAAGGAATGAAAAAAAGAACAGTCTAGAAGTTGCTTTTTGTGGGCTGCATCAGTATCTTATTGATTCTGAAGTATTGCTATCAGATCTAGAATCTTCATACACTGCCTCATTTCTCATGAATTTTAATCTTCACTATTATCTTGATTGTTCTTCCTCACTCATATGCAGTATGATCTGAAAAAAGCCCTGTTGTGAAGTATGCAGGTTGGTAGATCCGTTAAATGATCAAAATAATTAATCCTGGCACGGGTAAAAACTGTGGCTGATACTGCATATCGGCCTCAAGGTTGCAGGAATGTCCCCACGGCAACTCATTGGTGCGTTGCGGCTAGTGTCTGAACGGGTATGGACGGAGGTGTAACGGTCAATACGTTGTATTGTGTCGATACATACGTATTAACTTCCTACTAAATTAGTGATGCTATATTTTGCCCCACCCAAATTGGCCCTACTAAATTAATCTATATAATGAATGAGTAACATAGGAAAAACCTTATATGTCTAAAATTTTCTAATTTTCCAGGGACATTTCCAAATTGATGGATCTTTTCAAAAACTTGAGTTTAAGAGCGTTGTGTAACCTAGACAACTGAAATGGGTGCTTTTGGAGTTTTCTAATATAGCTAATATGCCCTAAAATGGTGTTTGGAGTTTTTAATGCCATTAAATTACAGTTGTCTATGTTTTAAATCTATTTCAATCACTATTTAAAAAAAATAATAATGATTTTTATAAAATATGCCATTTTTAAAAAAATAGAACGATAGATATTCCCGATAAGTTAATACATATTAGTTTTCGTTCTTTAAACTTACAATTCCAACACTTTTACCATCATGGGTTTCATCGAACCGAATGGTATGAATAAAAATAGTAAGCATGTGTGACATAAATATTGAAAACTTGAGCGTAATGCTTTTAAGCTCTATACTTTCATTGTTTAATTGAGTGAATCTTTAATTTTTTAATCATTATCACTAATTTTTTTTGTCTTATTATATATAAAGTTCTAAATAATAAAATATACAATGAATGATTTAAATAGATCATCAATTAATCCCGTAGAACCTAGAAGGGTTATAGTTAGGGCTGCAACTCGGATCGGGTCGAGAATTTCGGGTCAGCAGGTCGGGTCGGGTTGAGAAGATAAAAACCCGAATGAAATTTGGTTGGGTCGAGTTCCATATATATCAATTCGGGTCGGGTTGAGTTTTAAGGAACCCGACCCACTCGACTATAGTTGCAGCCCTAGTTATAGTGATGGTTAAAAATCTGTCTAAGGAAGTGTAAGTCTTAAGTTCGATTCTTACTTTACTCCAAAGTAGGGCTGTAACTCGGGTCGAGCCGGGTCCGATTTCTTGAAGCCCGACTTGACCTGAGATAATATTTATGGAACCCAACCCGAATTCTCAACCCAATGCGACCCTAATTCTAACACAAATCAACCCGCATTTTGATCCAACCTACATTTTGAATCCATTTTAGCCTAATTTTAGCAGGGTTGGATCGAGTTAGGCTCGGTCGGGTCAGGTTAACTTGTAAAATCCTCAATCCAACCCGAATTTCATGTGGGTTTTTGTCTTACTAACTCGACTCGACCTGCTAACCCAAAATTCTCAATCCAACCCGCATGATTTATCGAGTTAGGTCAAAACCCAATCGAAGTTACACCCCTACTCCAAAGGATCACTCTTTGTAAATTTGCACCTACTCTAAAAATTGAGTGTTTAAAAAGCCTGTATATCTTGGTCATAAAAAGATAGTCCCAACTACGTTTTATTTAAATAATAATAAGAATTGAGGCTAAGGTCGAGGACACATAACTGCCAATTAGAAATTGTTGTATTCTCCAGGAGAAGATTGTGATACAATACAGTTTTAAAAGAAACCCAACATCAGACGCCTCGGGAGAAAATGAATAAAAGGTCAGAGAAATAACACGCGCACAAAAGCCAAACAGAGACTCGAATATTCATAGAATCCACAAAAATAATAAAAATAAAAAGTAAAATTAGAGCATAACCACACAAATAACAAAGTTAAAAAGGAATTTTGGAAAAAAAAAAACAATAAATCCCTTCGACCCTTCCCATTTATATTATCTTTAACATCTCTTCTCACTGCAGCTGAGGTTCCCAAACAGCACGTAAAAGATTTTCATTGTTCTGCATCTCATGGAGATGGCTATTGTAAATTCATGTAACCCCTGCTCTTCTCTGAAACTATCGAAACCTCCTTCACCTTCTTCTTCCACTTTCTCTTTCATTCACTGTAACACGATATCTTGTTCATCGAGCAAAACCCATGTGAGAGAAATGACCCCCATGTCTGTATCTGGATCTGGACAGTTGGGATCATTGCGAGGAGGCGCCGGGCTTTTGGAACGCCCCACCTTCGATCAGTCCCAATTCGATCCCATTGCCCAAGTGGAAGAGGGTAATTTCTTGAATTAATACTCATTTCCGTATGATGGCTTTTCTTATTCTTTTTACCTTTCTTTCCTTTCCTGGTAATTTTTCCTCTATGAGTAATGGGTGGATATTACCTTTTGAATTGCTTCTATTTTATATATTACTCGCTTCTTTTTTCTTTTTCTGTTAGTGTCTTTCTTGTTCTTCTGTGCCTTCCTAATCCAACATACTGCCTTGATGGATTGATTGATCTGGATAGGAATTCTTTTACTTTTTAAAATAATAAGATTCAGTGACTATTGAAGCAATAATTTATTCCTGATGAGCCTATGGCAAAGTTGGTAAATATTCATTGTTGAAATCATGAAGAAGGCAAGTTTCGATTTGTCCGGATGAATAGGCAATCATCCCAAGAAAAGATTTTGCCAAATCCATTTATATTATAATGGTCTCTTTCTCTCCGTGTAACACTTATTCCCACCCAGTCCTCTAAAAGAAGATAATAATAATAATAAATAAAACCCCCAAAAAATTGGAGTTAAATGGAAGAAGCGCTATCAACCATCGTGTTGTAACTGTGCTGTTATGGAAATGTTAGGGGATCTCAGAAACCAATACAAGATTATTTTTTTACAGAAATTACCAATGGGTATTGCTCTTTTCTTTTAACTATAATAGCCTTCTCGTTTTTTGACCCATTGCAACTTCCAAGGAAACTATTGTATATATGCAGCATTTGAAATATCCCAACTAGTGGTTAAATTTATTTTAGTCAATTTTCTTTGATACTATATGCATTACAATTTTATTGCAATATCCTATTTTTTTTTTTTTTTCAAATTTTATTTGTGTACTATAAAATTTGGGAGCATTGCTCAATATGGTCATGTCAATTGTTTACCTGTTTTTATATATTATAAATTTTTCTAAATTTTTGACAATAATAAAAAACAGAAGGAATTGTAAATCTTCATTTGAAATATTGAAGAATCATTTGTATTTTTTATCAAATATATACCTTGTTGCCTGATTTGATGTGAAGATAGTAAAAAGAAGTTGGAGTTCCATGTCAATTACAAGGAGATGTTTTATGAAGCAGCGTGGTACCAATGAAGGACAAGCAAGTGATCAAAGTAGTGATTCCAGAGCTTTGTATATTAAGATGGATGTGTAGAGTAACCTTAAAAAAGATAGAATTAGAAATAACCATTTAAGGTACAAGAGAAATGAGGGTGAGTCATATAAGGTGGTTTAGGCATGTGTATAAAAGACCAGAAATGGCCCACATTGAAGAATTGAAAGGCTACAAGTGCATGGTACAAGGAGGAGGATGATACCAGTAAAACCATGGAGGAAGGGGTAAAAAAGGATAAGATAGATGGTGAAGTAATAAGGGATGTGGCTTATGATGAGATTAAATGGAAGAGTAGAACTCAAAAAGTGATCTCAAGTAGATGGGGAAGTGGTAATGATGAATTACTTTAGTACTTTTATTTGTATCATCCTACAAATTTGTCACAATGCAAATTCTGATATAATTTATTTTTCCTATTATATGTGTGATAGTCAAAATCTTGTGTCTAGAGCATATTGCAAATCGTTGAAGCTGTTTTCCAGTATGAAAAATGTGATTGTGCTAAGCAATTATATATGATTCAGGCTGGACTTTGGTTTTGAATATTATAATTGATTGCTAATTACATTTTATTGACTTGCCTTCATATATAAAAAATTTAGTGTCTTGATGTAAATTTATATTTAGCAACTTCTTGCCACTACTTGTTTTCTGAAGATAGGAAATCTGGAAGTTTGTTTCTGCATTATTTTATGTTATTGTTAAGACTTTCTCTACCTCAAGTTCTCCTCACCTTGTCCTTCCATTTGATGTGATGATTACTGCTAGAACTAGTCATTACAAAAAGCGATGATAAATAAAAAATGCTGTTTTTGAATTTGATGTGTTGGACACTGACTGGTCAGCCGTTATAATTTAATGAAGTGTAAACTGTTCTACATGGATGCTGATAATCTCCTCAAGTACCCATCTCTATATGACAACATTGATTATGAGTATGATATTAGATCTTTTAGAGATGAATCACCGTTGCCTTAGTATTTTGTACTGAAATTGTGGATAAGTAATTGAAACATTATCAGTTTTAAAAACAAAATATAGTTAGTTTGACAAAATATTTGAACAGTATAAGTTATTAATGTAATCATGTGGCTGATCCCTGGATGCTGAAGATATTCAGTGAAGCCTGACATGTTAACCCATAACCACCCATATCCAAGCATTACACATGGTACTAAACATAAGTGAAAACTGGGGAAAAATATGAAGAACTTGAAGTGAAAAGTTCTTATTGGTGGAAAAGGATCGAATCATGGTTTCCAGTCAATATGAAATTAGCTTCAAAGTTTTAACAATGTTTTTTTATGAGGAGTCTATTACCTTAGTTGTGATTATGTCTTCACTGGGTTTGTATGCTTTTTCACAAGTAAGTGATTTTCTTGGATTGGCAGGGGGAGATATAGGGCGCTTGGCTGACAAAAAGGGCCTTAGGAGTGGTGATAGTTACAGAGTGCTTCTGGTGGATGATGCACGTCATACTGAAAAATTAGGTAAAACCTAGCAAACTTGTGATTATGTGTTTATAATACATTTTCCTTGTGAGGTTTCTGATTTTGGGTAAAATCTGGTGATAATGTGTTGGTTCTTGCATCATTTGTTTTTAATTGGTCCATTTGAATTACTGAAGCTATCTTATTGTCATTCTACAGTGGCAAAAGTTATACCACAAGTGGTTCCATCAGTCGCCCTTGAGGATGCCAGGAGACTCTTTCATGAATCACGACAACATGGCTTTGCTGTTGTTATAGTTGCTGTGAAGGTAGTCCATCATTTGTACTGTTCAAGAATTAGTTCATCTAAGCTGTTCTTAGTTTTCTAAAGGGCCTGTTTGGTACAGGATAAGCATTGACAGATGAAGCATCTATCCAGTAAATATGCCACCCTTCCCCACCCTCGCAATAACCTTGTGCATCATTGCCCATGTGCCAAAAAGGCCCTATATGTGAACTTATTTATGAAAACAAGATGTTAGATACGATAAAGATCCATGAAGATAGTTAATTGCCTATCAATAATGAGGCAACAGACTAGAGGTCTAAGCAGATACATGACGATAGTGTTAATTGCCTCTCAATAATGAGGCAACATACTAGAGTCTTGGGTTTAACTCCTCGCAGGCTTGTCTGATACATGAGGCTTGCAGGTGGTTTCGTGTATACATGGGATTAGTCTCACCTCTAATGTAGGATGAAGATTCCCATGTTATCCAAAATAATGAGGCAATTGACTAACCCCATGAATAGATGGGCCAACGAAAAATCTATTTGGAATTGATGAAGTTTCATTCTCTTGCCACCTCCATTTCCAAGCTTAAATACTTGCCATGAGATTCAATAAGTTCTTATCTTTGACCTACTTCATCCATGCTTGTTGAGCAGGAGCATGCAGAGTTCTATGCGCAGATGATGACCCGGGGGGGACTGCGATCAACCATTGAACCAGATTCAATCACTGCATAATTGAAAAAGATCCTGGATGATTTTGAGACTGAGTAGACCAGTGCCTCCACATTAAGGTTCACCCCATAACAATTTTCAACTTTAATGTAATGGCAGGACTGAGCATTTTGAAACATTGATACAACACATTAGGGAATGTTTAATATCTGAGGGATTGAGAGAATACCAGTTGAATGATTTCAGTATTATTCATTAACTTCTATCACTATTTTGTTTCTGCAATGAATACGTCTGTTGAATCAATTAATTAGCTAAGAAGTTACACATGCCAATCCCACATTAGGTGGGTCAAGGCTTGAATGATGCTGATGATTAAAAGAAATCACTTATGTTTTGGATGTGTGAATGAAATTTGTTACTTGACGTCAAGGTCTGCTCAAACTTGGTCCATGGATTGACTAAATATGCCCAGCATTCAAGTGCCAGCTAATCAAATGAACCAGAAAGAGATCTATATTCTCTACTCAATAAGTGCTCAACCAATGGCTACTTTACAAACTCATTGACAGGCCAGAGGTAGCTACCCTCCATGCCGAAGCTGTTATGCAAACAATGCGATCTGGGTCCATAATATTCTTCTAATTTCTTACGAAACTAAACTTAGGACCAGAAGATAAAAGGCTGGTAACCAAAGGCATCCATTTTAAAGCAATCATTTTCGGGCTCATGGTCGGCCTATTCCAAGCCAATTTTCAGGTCAGATTCCCGTGATTTGCTGGTCGAACTTTGCATTTTTTCAAAGTTTTGATTCTTCAGATTGTCGAGCTGTCATGCTGAATTCCCATCCCTATACTCAATCTTTCTGAAGTAGCTGTAAGCCGACTTAGAAGCTTGCTACTCCAGCTAGCATGGTTCAAATGCCATTTGGTGGTTGATGTGATTATCTGGGCCCATCAAGTCAAACATTCACAATGTAAATAGGTCTGATATGGACTGTGTCTGAGTTTTCTACACGTTAATTAAAAAAAATAGGTCTGATATGGGCTAAATCCACGTAAATCTGGATCTGCTTCTGCCATTAATGTATCATATCCCAATGCATTAATAGGATCTAAAATTGGATGGAATCCCATTTATTTTGTATCGGTCATCTTGAGTTTCGCAATATCCTTCTACATTCCAAATTAGTAGTTCAAGCAAATGCATTCCACAAATCTCCTTCCACGGCATTTCTAGCTTTTTCAGTGTGTTGCCTCAGAATGAAGTCCAGTTTGCTCAGTGAATGCGTTCTTTTGTTAACTTTGGATAACTCTTGTAAAATTTACTCATCATCCAAATGCAGCCATTTAACTACAAGGGGTAAAGACGGCTCTCCCTCTGCTTCTCCTCCCCTGTATAGTAGAGAGTCAGCCAATTAGAGCTATTGAAGGCTGTGATTTAAGTGACAAACTAACAACTAACAAGAATCTTCTTCAGCTCTAAGAAATGGACTCTCCATTACAGGGTATGGAGCCAACGTCGGTTCTTCGGCCATGGATATTTTTCTTTAAGTACTTCCAGCCTTCTCTGGTGATTGGGATTTCTTCTCGATTTGGATATCTGAAGTTGGATAGCCTTGAAGGATCCCTAGAATATAAGGTTTTGGATTGCACTTCAAACTACCATCAACATTTGATTAGAGATCCCCACTTGGAATTTGTTTTGATTTTCATTAAGTGGGAAGGGGGAGGATAAAAGGGTTTTGAGTGAAGGGTCTAATGGAGTCTTTCTGAGCAAATCATTATATTTTGTCGTTAAACCAGGCCAAAACACAAGTAATATCGGAAAAAAAAAAATTCTGAAGAGCTGTATCGACAGAAATTTAGTTAGATTTCAGTCAAAATTTCAACAAATTTTGGCCTAATTTTGATTGACTTTGCCAATACGGGTCGACATGGCCGAAATATCAGTTAACGATTTTTCTTCCCTGAGATCAAAAAATTGTTTTCAACTAAAATTTGTAACTCGAGAGTCGAGACTCCTAAAGACTGGATTTCAGAACATGTATATCGGATCCCTTAAAATTTGATACTCGCTTCTCTCTTCTTCAATTTTTTCTTTTTAATTTTTCAAAAAAATTCTAAAACGATTACAAAAAATTAAGAAAATTCTAAGCTTCATTTCTATGTAATTTTTTCATTATTTCACAATCATTTAGATATTTAAATAGAATGTTGAAGTTACTAAGATTGAAAATTTTAAAATATTTAAAAATGTGAAAAAAATCTCAATATTTCCAGAAACATGGAAAATTATCATTTTTTTTTTTCAATTTTTGACTTAAATAATTTAAAATTCAATAATAAAATGTGAAAAAAGAAATCACTAAGTCATTTTTCCTAACGCCTCTCAAATTACCTCGATCGGAGTCCATGACAAAATTATGACCATTTTACCAAAAATATTACGTGAGTGTAGCGGGTGATAAGTATTCACTCTCTTTTGGCTGATATGCAGCGGCCGATAGACTATGTACCGGTCAATATTTTCAACTTAGCTTAAAAACATCATTATGGATTGTGTAAGTTCAAAATGAATATGTGCTACGTATAACTTGAGACATTTGCACTTAAGATAGGATGAAATTCCAAGTATAAAAACTTGAGAAACAAAGCTAATTAGATGCCGAATAACTATGCCATGTAAGGTTTCAGTATTTGAGGCTTTGGACACCTCTATCAATACAAAAGTGCCAAAGCATGAATCTGATCATAACATCATATATATAACATTTACATAGTACCTGAGAAATTTCCATTATATTAACTGATAATCTGCCTCTTAAAAGTGCAGGCTATTGAGATGCAGCCAAAAAGTGCAGACGGGCAGCTAGCAAGACTAGAGTTGCCAGTCTATGGGGGAAATTCCCATTCCCTTCAAGATCTCGTTAGTTTGAGAAAAATGCCTGTTTCAACAGCAAACAATAACAAAAATTATAATTTGCAAGCTAAGAATAAGCTGTAATGGGTTATGTAATGGTAGATAATTGTGAGAAAAGATAACTGAAGAGTTTAGGGTTGATAGAGATGAGCACAAAGATTTTGGACTACTCACCATAGGTGAGGAGAAATTCCATCACAGTTGCATCTTTGGTGTGCCTGAGGCTCCTTTTTTTTCCGGTGAATGCAATTCGTTACAATACCCAAAATGAAAAGTTGGTTTGCATTGGATAGGTAGGTTTTTTTTAAAAAAAAAAAAAATGGAAGAGAGAAGCACAAGAGAGATTTAAGCTACGGAGAGAGTTTAAAATAAGAACAATATAAGATAATAAGACGGAGTGTTATTATCATGTTAAGAGACAACGGGAGTGGGCGACTCCAGTAGGGCTGGAAATTTAATCACCATGGGAGATTCAAACATTATAAGAGAAAGTTCCAAGGTCAGATAGCAGTTGAGGAAGATCATGTTAAGCCCACATGGATTTTATTCCAACTCAGTTGAATTATGGCTCTAGCTATCAATGCATTCCAAGGGAGGCGAACTCCGCATGCACATTGCCAAGTGAAAGTTGAGACCTTGAGATCATACCTATACATTTCAAATTTCATTCCAACTTAATATGGAACTATAGGCAGGTGCTGTCTTACTGACAGTAGTAGCTGGATATGGTGTTCCTCTGATTTCACTCTAAAGTCAAGCTTTCCCTGCCATACACAGCTTTCTATTTGTTGAACCTCTATATATTGATTATCTTTCTAAAAGGAAAGAATTCTTCTAGTTGAAAAAAAAAGGTTGGCCAGGGCCTACCTACAGGAGAGAAGGTAAAAATGGCATAGGTTGGAACAGGGGCAGATCCAGCCCCAGTTAGACTTCCATAGGTTTATGTTATAAAGCGCGTGGCATTCCTTCCAGTTCAAAAGCCGGCACCCCGCCTAGATCGAGGCCTAGATCGAAAGCCAGCCATTTAGTGAAAGTGATGTTGAGACCATTTCCCATTCTTGGCTTCCCAAATACCCAATCCCACAATATGATCGTAGGATTTAAATTTGAAATCCAATAAAACAGGGCAGAACAATTATTTAACATTATTCATTTCCAGAAAAAAAATTATTTAACATAGTTTCTAGAAGGACCCCGACTGTGATGCTTACTGTTTTGATAGCAAATTACACTTGGCAAGAAAGGGGGTTGGGTGGGGGTGGGAGGTACCAGAGCAGAAGGCAAAAAGTGTTGCAATCATAAAAAAAAAAAAAAAAAGTAGAGTCCCTATAAGAATGCTATATTGCTGTGCTTGTATCAAGGCCATAGAAAATAATAATAATGGCATTTTTTATTCAAAAAGAATCTCACATTGATACCATCAACATCAACTCATAAGAGTATGACCGGTCTAATGAATTAGTGGATTGATTATTTGGAGAAGTAATTACTCACAACAGGAGATTTTTTTTATTAATAACAGAAGAACTTCAACATTCAGTTTTTGAGAAAATAATAGTGCCTAATACTTTCTGTAAAAGAGGAGCAGGTAAAGGGGGAAATTATTGTGGGTCATGGATAAAACTGACCTGCATCCGAAGAAACCTCTGTTGGCAGATAAACCAGAAGGGTGAGCTGCTCTGAGAATGTGATGCTTTGATTCATCAATCAATCTGCATTCGTGGTTTTTTCGTTACTCGGAATAATTCAGCTGGATAAAGAACAGATTCAGAAAAGCAATTGCATTTAGCGCTATTTTTCTTAATAAACACATCCCTGCCTTAAATTGGTGAGACCATACCTCGTCAAGGTCCATACAATAATGTAATACAACCATGGTTAGATTACAATAACTTTTGACTGAGGTTTTAACCATTGACTTTCCAGAATGCAGTAAACTGAAAAAAAATTACTGTCAAGGGTGTATTCTGACAAGCAGAATGTATTCTTTTAGATAGATAATGAACTAAACATTACTAGTAAGAAGAGAGAATATACATGAGCAAATCCGTCCAAATGAGGCAGTGGAACGCAAATTATAACTAAAGAAAGAAAATAACATAGCCATAGGAATAATAGCTAATACAGAAAGGACTATTATAAAATCCTTGACCAATTCCTTCTGGATTGATCCACCAAATAACCCATGAAGAGATCACATTATCCCTGCCATCACCCAATTAATGATTTTCATCTTGAGGATGCTTTATCTTCACAAATCTCTTGTTAAACTCATTCCAAGCAAACCAAGCAATGATCAAAGGTACAAGTTTCCACAGGGTCTGCTCTTCCTTAGGAAAGGGCCCTGAACCTCAACCATGAAGGAGGCACAAAAAGAAGAAGTGAGAACCCAAGACATGGAGAAAGAAAGAGGAAGAACAACCAAATGAGAAAGACAAATGAACAATGCAAAAGAAAATGATCTGTAGATTTTTCATGGTTTCTGCATAGGAGGCAAATGCTACGCATGCAAAGTTCCAGACAGGATAAGTATATTATTTCTACTTTTATTTTCTAATGGATAGTATTTGGTGTTTTTTCAATGGTGATAATATATTTCTCAAGGAAGAGAGAATTGTACAACAAAAAATCCCAAAGCAAGCCAAAATATTTCAATGTTATGTTAGTAGCAGTTCAATGCTAATACTGAATAGGTAATAAAAAGACACGGTCTTTTTATTTTTCAAGGAAATATTCAACTACGAGCTGCATCTTATGGTATTCCAATCTGTAGAATATGAATCATGAATATCCAGAATAGGTGTCCAAACACAGATAATGACACAAACCAAAATTCAAAATTTCTCTTGAAAAAAATATTATACACACAGGACCATAGATATTTATTAAATCAGGTACAGAAGTCATTTAGAAAATCAGAGCCCTATTGTTCTAAATGCATGAGCCAACTTCATAGAATTTACCTGGACTTCTCTTGGGCAGAATTGCCCCATAAAAGAAATACAACTCCATTTTTCTTCTGTGAAACTGTACGTATTACCGCATCAGTGAACAGCTCCCACCCTTTCTTTGCATGAGAATTAGCTTGATGGTTCCTCACTGGAAAGTACAAATAGAAAGAACTAAGATTGTAATTAACTTCTGAAAGAAGGAATGTTTCATGAGTGACAACCCAGTGATACAACGTTCAGTATCAACATAATTATACCTTTATGTACAAAATCATTCTTTGCCTATTTTTAGGGTTGCAACCTTTTCAGGCCCAACTGACCTAAACTTGGGCTGGAAATCCCAAGCCCAATATGAATTTGGGTTGGTGCCAGTATTGGCCTTGGGCAAAATATGGCAACCCCTGACCCTGCACACTCAAGTGCATTCCCCCTCCCACCATGTGGTGCACACTTATGACCATGGAAAAGGGTTGGCTGGAAAGGTCTATGCTTGGATATGACACCTACCAATAGACAGAAAGTATTGCCACTCTACTGCTACAACTAGGATCAATACAAACAAAGAGAAAGTATTGTCACTCTCAACCAAATAAGATTTCGTGAGTAATGAACCCTTCAAAGACACGAATGTAGTATTACCAATTAACAACACCTATCTTCGTGTATGCCTACTAAACTCCAACTCAATTACATGTCCATTTGAACAAGTAATGCAAAAACTCCCCAAACCCAATAATCCCATTTTTCATGAGAAAATAGCAAACTGATCATCTAAATGTCTTGCAGGTATTCTCCCCATCGATTCCGATAGGGAGCAGCTTGGTCCAATAACCACCAATCTCATACATAGATGGGCTAGAATAACATCATTATAGTCGTCATCCATTCCCCATATGACACTGCTAGAATATGTATTGGAAAATTATGTTGAAGGCATGTATTAAAAAGCACATCTAGGTGCTAGGACCCCCTCAGCAGTCAAAGGTGCACCTTACGAACCAAGGCCCCCTTTGCATCGTCAGTGCACCTTGCACCTTGTCTACTTTTGTTCAAGGTAGATGATGACTCTGGAGAGAATAAAACCCTTTTACTCCAAACTGGTGCAGTATCAATCCCCTGTTCTCAACGTCCCTAAATAACAAGGAATAAACTATCATTGTACCTATTTAATTGGTTATTCAGTCTATCAAATTCAGAGGTAAACTACTTTTGGTAGACATTCAAGTTCAATGAACATCAGAGGATTGATTAAATGTTGCATTTTGAAAGTTCTTTATTAACAAAATAGTGAACAGTTTTATCACTAAAACATTTGTGAATCCTGTACATGGTTGCTCTCATGAATGAGCGAAGAGGCAAATGCCTATGTTCATACATAATAGTCAGTTTTGCACTCTTGCCTCTGTCATTGTCACTTTCAGTATGCAGGAAGTGAAATAGAGAGGAAATTTTGGGACAAGTGAGAAACTCTAGACTAACAGCATGGCTTCATAAATAAGATCAAATAAATGATTATATTTGTTAGAAACTTTATGCTAATAAAAATAAGTTCCAGCAGCTAGCATTAGATGCCTAGAGAAGAATCTTTCATTACTCATTAGTAAGTAATTGCTAAGCAATTGAAAAGCTTCCAGACAATTATATGATCCCAACAAATTAAGACACCTCATGAACTAGAAAAATGAATCTTTTGAGAATTGAAGGAATAATGGAAACATACTTCACAAGTTATTTGTGTGAGAAAAGAGATGCATACCAGTAAGTACCGTGTTCAGCAGAAGAACACCCTACACAATAAAATATTATGTGTAAGTAAGTTTCCTTTACAACAGAAGCAGGCTAGAAGATCTCAAAGCAACAAATTTTATGAAAGGCATTTCTTAGAGGTAACATTGAAAACTTCATTGAATTGAAAGAAAGAAGAATTTCTAGAGAGACATCACTAGCACAGTTTGCATTTTCGCTTCTTCATGATTAAGTTTGGATCGACAAACTGATCATGCAAAGAAAGCCCCTACATTATTTGACAAAGACCAACAAAACAAAACAGTTATCTGATAGCCATGGAAATTAGCTAGCAACCAAGAAAGAAAAGATGTAACATTCTGTAATAGCACTCTTTTAGTTGTAGTTTTGGCATGTAGGCTAATTGCCAAAGCCATCAATCACCACAGAGCCTTAACATGTATGTAAATTAACATATCAGATTCAGCCAAAACAAGAAAAAGAAATCTGTTTTCAAATATGAAAATATAAAGCTCCTAAACCCAAACTTCTTCTCATTTATGGGTAACATATAATTTCACCAACAAAACTTTCTAGAATAATAACATGCATTGTCATAACTCTGTATTCATTTCAACAGGCACTTTTTTTTCTTCAATCTAATCTCATACACACCATGATCATTCTAGAACCTCCTCACCTCCAAATGTGAATAGACAACCTTTAAATTATTCACTAAATAGTACCTGGCCATTACATGCTCTTAGTTACAAATGAATCTAGTGAAAGCCACCCCTCTAAACCTGCCCCACCCCAAAACACCCCTCCCTCCTTTTCTTATCAACTTTGCAATGGATAGATCTATATATGAGTGCATAAACAACTAAGGGTTGTACATATTCATCCATGCTTGTGTGCAAAATTTCATGCAAAGCAATGAGGAAGCTTGTTGGTTTCACTGCTCGAAAAAAAAAGGAAGCTTGTTGGTTTCAAAAGGGGAGTAAGAAATTTTATCTTCACTCTTTCTCAAGAGCTTTTAACAAAAGTTGTATACCTCTCATGAGTAGAGAACGATTAGCATTATCCAGATGAAACAGTGAAGTCTATTTATGGTTCAGTTCAAGCAGTTAGAGTTATTATAGTTAATACAAGAGCTTACTTTTTCAGAAGAATAGCTTCATAGTTCCCTACCACTGTTCTTCTAAACTTTTGATTAAAAACTAAAAAGTTGATTCTTTCTATATTCATAGTAAATCATTTACAATATTCTCTATTACATCTTTATTGATACCACATGCTTATAAAACCTGTATAAGAGGTTTCTTTCCTCCCATTTTGAATGCTAAAACCTGTGCTAAACCCTATATAAACCCAAATATAAAATTTCATAGAAATAGAAACCTCAGAGACGTGATTGCATAAAAGAAGAAAACATACACAAGTAATAAAAAGAATACAAGGTTTAGAGGAAAGATTATTGACATAAAATTATATCAAACTATAAGAGTTTTACCTGCACAGCCCATCGTTCCAAATTTCCATGTGATGGAATTGAGCAGTCCAGATCCCGTTGAAGCTCCTTAAATATATTAACAAGACTTGAAGGAACCTTGATTCCTTCTGGTACTGAGAAAGAGAGGCCCATTGCTTGACCAGGTCCATGATAAGGATCCTGACAAAAAAAATAAAAATATCGTTCATTTTCTCACTTCTTTCTCATCTGTAATTATGAAAAAGGGAAATATTGAATGAATAGATTATGAATTAAGAGAATTTGCTATTTATTTTTCTTCTAGAGAAGATACTAATTGCAGTGAAAATGAAATTTCCACAATGATTGCAAAACCTTGGGATGTCCTTTGAAAATGAAAATTCTGGTTGTGCCCAATGAATCCTTTTTTGCTACAATCATTAACCGGAATAATCAAATGTGAAAACTTCATCTGAAAAGAAAAGCCATAACCAAATGCTCATTTATAAGAATAGCAGTCTTTGTTCAATCCAGCAACTCAAGATGTTGGATGTGCAGCTTTTACTCAAAGAAAAACTAAATAGGTGGAGCCTATTATGGACATATCATGCCACAAAATGTTGACCTCAATTGAAGATCCTAAGAGCCCTTTAAAGTGTCCCTATAAATATGCTATTTAACCAATAAGCAATGACCATATGAATTAGAAAATATCAAAATAATGTCTAACACTTGTAAGAATAGGGCAACCTTTAGGCTCCTTATATGCACTCATTTCTTCAAGTTTCCTCTAATTAGAACACATTAGATGAGAGATAAAGTTCGCCCCAACAAACAAATAGAAGAGTAAATGCCCTTCAAGATGATTTTAAGACTTGCATAAAACCAGGTCAATGGCTGCAGTATGAAGAACTGAAGGGTTATGTATAGGCACTAGGGGAAAGAAAGCCATTAAAGGCTTGGATAAACATGGAGAAAAAAAGATAAGATAGATTGTGGAATGAAATGATTTTCTATAGAGCAGAGCAGAAAAGTAGAACTCAGCTGATTTCAGCTACATGGCAAAATGCTTGACAATGATGACAACAATTGAAATATCTAAAGTCTACACTATAGATTTAGTTTTGTTTAACATGTTTCATGGGGGTGCAGAAGATATCATGAGAAGTGTGGAATGATCACAAAAGGTTAACCCAAAATAGAAGAGAAATGCTTTAATGATAATGATGATGAGGGGCGAGGGGAATATGACGCATAATGCATTCATGTTACAGCATGCGAGATGAACAGTGGGGTCCATCACACTTCAGAGATCTCCCTACTCCAGCAAATATTGTACATTTCTGCACTTCCTTAATAAAAGGTTCAATACACGAACATTGCAAGAAGATGTTACCTGACCGAGAATCACAGCCTTCAGCCGATCAAATGCCGTGGAATTAAGTGCATTGAAGATGAGATGGGATGGCGGGTAGATCGGCACACTACCTCGCACCTCCCGCTCCACAAACCTGCACAAATTCTTGGCGTAGGGCTTCCTGAAGCTCTCCAGGGAGCGCTTCCAGCCACGTATCTTCCACCAGAAGCTCTTCCAGCCTCACATAATCCATTCCTTCAGCTGAAAAATAAAACGCAGAAAGGCATCATCAAGCTACATTTCTATATCCAAAACCAAAAACACGAGAGAAAGCCAAGAAGATGTTAAAAAAACCTTTGGCCTTGGATACTTTCTCAGTGCAGATTCGGAGGTTCCGCTTGGCGATTGCCAGGTATTTGTTGGACTCAATCCTGGATTTCTGGTCGGGAGTGAGGGTGTATGGATCCGAGGAATCGCTGGAGGGAGACGATTTGCAGGAAATGGAGGATTTTGGTACTAGTGTTTCGGGAGAAGAATGGGATTTCAAGCGCTTTGCTGGGTTGAAGATCTCTGTTAGGGTTTTGGAGGAAGCCATTTTTCCCCTTTTTTCGTCACGTAGCTTGAAGATATTGGGACGAAGCAGGGGCGGAATTATATAGAGAATGGACGTCCCAACGGCTCATGGCGGGAAACTATCGGGGAAGGTGTGAAATGACGAAAATGGGCAAAAGTTACTTAATTTTTTAAATTAAAATAGAGAGACAATACTAGCAAGATACACAAACAATACATACCATTAGATGCATCTTAAGTTTCATAAATTTATGTTTATTTAATAAATAATTATATGAATATGAAGTATATAAATTTCACTATCAATTGATGATTCAAGCCATATAATCTAGACCTTTAAATTTTAATGAGTATGGACTTTTGACATTAAAATATTAAAATCAAAGGTTAAAATAATAAAATAGAGGTAAAACTCTATAAAATAATTATTCACATGGTCTTCTTTACGGCAGACATAAAATAAAGAGTGGACTCAGCATTTTTGCTCAATGGGTCTCAGATATTTAATGGGTGGGCCCCACTTTATATGGTAGATGAGTTAGGATCACAGTTCACAAACTCAGTCTGATTAAACTGGAGTTAGATACACTGAATTAACTCGATAGGGAGTCAAAGTTGAGGGACCGGACCTAATGCAAACACCAAAGCTTACTCAGTTTAAGTTCCAAGTAAAGTGGCAGATTATCCAAGTTATTCATTTGCAAAGGCCCCCCACCCAGAAAATTTGCCTCTACATGCTCGATTTCAAAAAATAGGTGAAATTACCATTTCACCCCTCCGTGTATTTTCATCTGAATGAATTGTCAATTCATTTTCAGTTCGTTCGGATGAATATACTTATCCGAACGAACACATCAATGTAATTTCAGTTCGCTCGGATAAGTATGTTCATGTGAACGAACTGAAATACACTTATGTGTTCGTTTGAACGAGTGAACTTATATATGTTCATTCGTTCGAATGATCACTTAGGATCATTCGAACGAGTGTGACTTCTCATTCACTTCCTCAAGCTTGTCTTCTTAAGACTTGGCTCATGTTTTGACTACATCCCCATGTTCCTCAAGTTTGTCTTCTTCAGACTTGGCCCATGTTTTTGCTGCATTCTCATATTCTTCAAGTTTGTCCTCTTCATACTTGGCCTATGTTTTGGCTGCATCCCCATATTCAGTTGTTTTGCTTTGAGATCTGCTAGTAAACATAACACTGTTTTCCTTTTTCAAGACAGAATCTGAAATTACATACAAAGAATCTATATTGCAGGAGTTGCTAAAATTACTTTGAGGAATTGTTGATTGATACTTGGTATCTCCAAAACTAGCTCTCCATTGTGTGTCTTGTGCACCACATTTACTCCAGCATTCTTTCACATTTACCATGTCACATTGTGTGTCTTGTGCACCACATTTACTTTAGTATTCTTTAACATTTACCATGTCACATTTACCGAGTGTCTATATAGGGCGCCATTTGCAAATTATAAATTGTGGATTACAATTTTTTTAAAATAAATTTACGCATTGGAAACTGCAGGAAATCCAGCATAAAATCCTTACAAATAATACATTTACCCTAAGAGTAAACCATGTTAGTCTACGGAGGTTTGAAACTCATCACCTCCTGCTTCTTGAGATGCGACACAACTCGCTGAACTCCGGTGATGAATCCAAAATTTGAATTGGTTGACAGGACGGTTCTTTTTAAATATTATTATATATAATAAAATATTATAACATTTTAATCACTTTTTTATGGGTTTTAAAAAATAAATTATGTGAGAAAAAAAAAAGAATCACGAGATTACAAATGAATACCTAAAAACATCTAAATTTGAATCTGGACAAAAGAAAAAAAAAATTGAATGAAATCTAAGATTGAGCCAAAATATTGTAAATGCTTGGATGCGTGGTCCACTGGTCCTATATGGGATCATTCGTGATGGATTTAAATTATTATTTTCTCTAACAATTTTTTTTAAGCCGAATGTCTAACACTTTTCTAACTTTGAGACATTCATGAAGTTGTGAAATAATCACTTCCTTTCTTTCTTCTTCAAGGCTTGTAGTTTATGCATTTAGCAATGTTCTCTGCATTTCCTTCACCCCCTTCCCTCCTCAGCCTTTCTCTACTCCAACTTCAGTAGTTAAATATTGACCGATATATATTCATATCAATATTTCTATCTATACAAAGAAAATGTATTTTAAAAGAGAGGAAGGGAAGTAAAAATTCAAATTTTTATCTTTTTATCTCTTTGTTGTCAAAAAGGGTAACAGATAAACACCGTTACCTCCATCCAAACGCAGCCTTAACGTGTTTTTTTCCTTGGTCCCAACCTATAAAACCTTACAATAGGAGATAAAACATGTATTTATTTTATGAACTCGCTTACCCTTAGCCCACACACTCAGCCTGACTCTTTATAAATCACCCCTTTGAAGTTGGTCACTTTGGTCTCAGCCTACGACAAGCATCAACAAGTATTAGCCATGTAGTACCACGCTTAGGTCTCACCATATTTATTTATTTCTTTCGGGGGAGGGTACATAATCATGATTTACACACTGACACACTGTCTTCTAATAACTTAAAGTTTTTCTATTTTATATTTTATTTTAAATTTATTTATCAATGTATTACAACACTATGTATCCACATCAATCAATTCCATCTATACTTGTCTTTACTGTTGAATTTATGGATCTCATTGCAGGTAGAGTACAAGTCAGAATAAAACCATGTTTGGCTTAAGAAACTAAAGGATCTGTGGTAGAATGGAGATCTATGAACTATTGGGTAATAGATTGGCTCCATTCATTGTACGTTTACTTTACACTTTTACAGTGGTTGTAATTGTCAATGAATCTGAACCACTCATTTCTGGTTTGGGCCACAATACAAAATCAACGGACACATAGGACAATCATAGCTATTCTATTTATGTCACTCAATTAAATAACAATTTATTATATATATATATATATATATATATATATATATATATATATATATATATATTTCTTTTTCAAAAAAAAGACCTCAGTGCTCCACATCTGAGCAAAGCTGCCAAAATGGGCCAATGGGGATTAAAGCCTCAAAGCTAAATCAGATCAGACAAGCTCAGAGCTAAGGAGAAGTCTAAGAGCCAGACGAAAGGACCTACAAAAACTGATATTTTTGTTCATGGGCCGTTACAATGGGTCTGGCCCAATGTCATCATCAAGATCAGTACATATACGAACAAATCACGATGATCATATATTTGTTGGTGATGGGCCGGGCTTGATCATCAATTTTGTGCATGCTAGTTATGCGCACAGTTAACCAATGTCTAAGCTGGGGCAAAGTTGATCCAGGTATGTGAACCAAGTGAGGTCTGTTTTAATATTTTTAACTGAAAGTCATCCTTAGCGGGGCTCAGGCCCATTTATGGGTTTCTAAGGCTCAGCACATGCCAGACATGCCAGTTTGACTTCGTGAATTTGGACATCACATCCATATCAACATCATTCTAGTTAAATTTCCTTTTCATCTATCAAGGTTGACCATTGCATCCACAGCAGAAAAAATAGAAGAGAGAAAAATCAACACTGATAATCAAAACTATAACACAAAGATTTATGTGATTTTCTTTTAGTACGTCCATGGGTTTAACACTGATCTACTATGTTCAAAGACAAAAAATCGAAGGAAAGATGACTCTTACCCTTGTTATAGTTTCATTGCAAACTCTCTCTCTCTCTCACACGCACACACATATAAACAATATTATATACTACCCTGATTAGGATTTTCAAATGTACAAAGTGAATATTACAAAATTGCCCCCTAATAAAATTGCATTGCTCAACTTACGATAGTGCAGATCGGATCTACAGTACATTTCTAATGAGCAAGCTCCACAGAATTTAACACAATCGACACCATTCAAATAGTGCCATCAGGTGATTAGTTGAATATTAATATTTAGCAGTACAACTTCATTGAAGAATAGTCCAATTTTTAGACTTAGAGTTGTGCCCATCCCCCTTGATTCACCCTAGCAAACAGCCCCATGTGATTATGCTGGGGTTAGCTCTAACTAGGGGGATTATATTAATGAAAGTTGGAAAGCAAATCCAATTCAATCAGCCTCAAGTACAGACAACAATGGAACTATGCAGACAAAAGACTTAATTCTCCATGCTGACGACCGGTACTGTGATCTTCTTATGATTTCTCATGAAATAAGGGCAAACATCTCTCTCTACAAGGCCACAGAAGAGTAGAAATGGATTCAGACATTCTATTCTACAACAACAAACAGAAGGTGTCATCAGGGCATGGCCCATCTATATATGGGACTATATATAGAATACAATAATTTACTGCATCAGTCCAGAAGGCCCTATAATGGATCAAACATTGCCAAAGATCATATGAGCCCGATGTATCCATCAATTAAAGGGCTAAATAATGAAGTTTGAAAGAATTTTGCAATGTAGATCAACAATGGAAGGGCCAAGTAGTTCTCGAAAAGCCAACAATGAACCAAATGTTGGGTATGAACAAGTCCCACATCGGTGAGAGGAAGAAAAAATTACAGAGTTACATAGAGCTGAATATTTCCACCTATCAGGCTAGTCTTTTGAGCTGAAAGTCCAGTCTCAACAAGTGGTATTAGATCACGGTTCCAAGATACCGCATGTGAATTCGGGATCCCATAACTAAACAGGATGGTTGGGGACGTTCTATCCGCTGAAGAGTCTCATTCGAGGCGGGGATTGTTAGGTATGAATGAGTCCCACGTTGGTGAGAGGGGGAGAAAACTAAAGAGTTATATGAAGCTGGATATCTCCACCTATCAAATTAGTCTTTTGGGGTAGAAGTCGAATCCCAACAACAAATGTAGACCTTAGCCCATAAAAGATAATCTTTTCGAGAGACCTATCATCATTTCATTTGATGGAACTCATGTCAAATATGCGTAAGTGATCATTTGACCTCTGAGTGCCATGGGGATACAAAAGGATGCAGAGTTAACTGACCCAACCACCACCTGAAAATGTCAATTAAATTTTAGATGATTATAAAATGAGCTCCAAGAGCACATTGTTCTATATACATAAATATAATATTTAAGAGTATATGCATACATTTGCATATCATATATATAATAGATGAGTCTTGGTACATGACTTTGACCATCCAATGGACCAAAATAATGTTCAAAATCACTTGGAGCAGAAGAACCTGAATGCCTCAAATGCATAATATCCTTGTTAAGAGTTCACTTCCACAGAACTCCCAATTCAAAATCCTTATACGGATTTGCCTCTTCAACTTCAGTCAATTAGTGGGCTTGTTGCTTTAGCAGTTCTCTACAAAGTACAGCAAGGACAAAGAGAGGCAAGAGCAAGTGCAGAGAAGCACTCGAGGTTGCCGGGGTCTGGCCGGTGATCGGTCGCCTTCATTTGCTAAGGGGACATGAACCACTCTATCAAAAAGTAGGTGCCATGGCTGATAAGTATGGCCCTGCCTTCATTCTCCTGTTCGGAATCCGTCGAACACTTTGGTGAGCACTTTGGGGTAGTAGAGGACTCCTTTACTACCAATGACATGGCTATTGCTAGCCGTCCAGCTTCTACAAGGGGGAGTGCTTGTGCTACAATTATGTCATGCTAGGTATGGCACCATATGGACCTTATAGGCGGGACGGTCAGCTAGATAACCAATAGAAATATGGTGCAATCATATTTCAACTCTCAAATTAAGTAACATTGAGATCATTTTATCCAAAAATAATTCTTTTTTACGATTTTGTTTAATTAACTTTAAACGGTTGAGTTAAATCAGAGTATAGCTTTAGCATGACATCTAATTTATAATAAATAATTAAATTTTAAAATAAAACATAACCATTTTGAATCAGTTTAAACTTTTGACTTTTTACTAGCTGCACTACTGTAAAGTATAAATTAGAGGGTTCAATTGATTCAGTATTTGAGACATGTTTAGGGCAAATCGAACTCATTTCCAATTTCAATAACATAGCTTGCCATGACTATATTGTGCACATAATATGAATATTTTGAATGAGAGAGAGAGATTTTAGCATATCCCTCTATATAACATTGAAGTTGAAGCATCTCTAACATCACCTCACTAAAAATCAGAGGTTATAATTAATTGGTAATTGCAACTTACTGAACTCCAACTGTCTAAAATGCAAGAAACCCCTCTTACAGGGAAACAATACTTAGATGATTCGGCATTAACCGATCACGACGCCAGATCATAGGCTAAGTTGGAATTAAAGACCACTCTCCATAGAGTTAGCCGATGTGTGTGGATAGAAAGATTTGCACTATGCTTTAAAAATTAGACGACTACTCTTAGAGATCTGAACACCTTGGTCATAAGAAAAAAAAGATATAACATTGAGTACGTATCAATTCAAGTAGTGGCCTACCACTGATATGTTGTGCTCTATGCAATGAAGTTATTGACTACGATAACAGCGACGAAAATGATATTGTGAATAGAAAATCGATAGTTAAATGAATCAGATAGTTGAGAAACAAATTGTCTAATCATGTTCACCTGGAGGATTTTTTTTTAACAATGTAATTAAAAACAAATTCTCTTCTTTCACCCTAGAGACAATAATCCAAGAATATGAAAAAATTGTATAAACCCATGATGACCTTTCCCCCAATTCACAGTGGTTCACTCATACATATACCACCAACCAATGAAATGTAGCAGTTTGCCAATATCATACATTAATCATGAAATAAAATTTCTCATGACAACAATTAACCTTGAAAGTGCTCAGATTAGTAGCTCAGAGTTTGGAATCACCAATTTTTTATATCAACTGATTAATAAAAAACAATCAGCCCTGATGATCAAACTATATGTCAAAGTGTAATGCTAAGGACGCCTATTCTCCATCATCAAGCCCGTATCGGCACTGAACTTCTTCTCCTTCTAGAAGTTTCTCCAAAGCATCCAAAGGGAGACCAATCATCTCCATAGTCTTCTCCCACACCTTCTGAGAAGTTCCTACATTATGTGCTTCTTCGGATGCATTCATTGGCCGACAATCATGAGATATTAATGCACAAACGGGCCACTCATCAGCCTTCAACACCCCACAGTACTCTGGAACTTGATGATCAGTAGCCGCAAAAAGAGCACTTCTTGATCCTACCAGGAAGCAAGACAAACTTGAATATTTGTTTCTGAATTATTTACCTTCTAACCCTTACAAAAGAGTAGCGTGTATATGCACAAATACATCCATTAAGCAGGGCAACTGAAAACATGCTTCCATTTAGTAGCACATACCTTCCTGAGGACTGAAGATGAAGTAAGGAATTAGATGGTATGCCGCTTGAACAATTTTAGGGAGATCTCGTGCCTATTTTATAACAGAGACACCAAGGATTAGTACACTCAGACATGCAACAAATAAGGGGAAAAAAAAAGCATTAAAACAATATAACCATTTTCATGACAAAATACTTCCACTGATACATGTAAGCAAAACAGAGACACCGTTTTGTTTTCTTTTCTTTTCTTTTCTTTTTTAAGATAAGGTGTGCGAAGACGTGTGAAACGGAACGGAAGAAAGAAATTGGCCAGTGTGAAAGGTTGGGCTGGTAATGGCTAGGTTGGCGGGGTGAAAAAAGGGGGAAGACATTTTTGGGAGAATGGGAGTGGGATGAAAGTGACATGAAAGATATGAGAAAATTGGAGTGGTGGGTTGTGTGTGTGTGTATGTGTGTGTGTGTGTGTGTGAGAGAGAGAGAGAGAGAGAGAGAGAGAAGGGATAACATGTGCACTATTACTTCTCTTTTTCTTTTAACATATTAAAATGGATCAAAAAATAAGGGAAAAATGGCAACCATGTTGCGACCCTGAAGGACTGCACTTTTTTTTTTCACTACTAAGAAACAATAAGAGAGGAAGGGGATATGTGCAGTTCGGGGATTGTGAAAAAGAGTTCCTTTTATAAGACAAAAAAGTGGAAAAGAATGTATGGACAATGGAGAGCTGGCAGCTGAAATGCCACCTGATCTAGGTTCTGATGGCAATAGTAGGATTGTGAAAGGGTGAAAACTGATTATTTTTAAATAAAGATACAAAAGAGATGGAGCCTTTGACACCCAAATTGTACAAACTGAAAAGAAAAAACAGAAAAAAGGGAAATGCAAGAGAAGTAAATATAAATGGAAAGAAATAGGGATAGGGGTTTCAATTCAAGCAGAACTGTACCTCCAAGCAAAGCTTATGGAGACCATTCAAGGAGAAAGCAAACCTCATAGCCAAAGTTGATTTTGGAGAAAATCCTATTGTGCCCTTCACTACTCAATTTAACCCATATATATATATATATATTTTTTTTTTTTAAACAGTGACGAATGAATTCATTAATATACGAAGGATGTAAACATGAGATGGAACCCAACATAGAAGGTTTATACCAGGATCCAAGATAAAACCCAAAGAAAAGAATCAGAAAAACCTAAAACAAAAAGAAAAGAATCTGAAAAGACAAAGACCCTACATGTACAATACTCGAAGAAAAAAAAAAAGATACAATAAGGAGTTTGATGCAGGACAAAGGATAGGTTAACCCTAAATGTCTAAATGTGGATAAAAGGGATGAAAATAATGCACCTTAAATCTAAAATAAGCTGAAATTAAATAATCAAATAATATATGCAATTAATTAATCTAAATTTGACACAAATAAACATGCAAAAAGATCCTCAAGATCTGATGTAAATAAATACACGAGAAATTAACTAAATGAGTGGAATAGTTCAGATTTAAATGGGCAATAAATGAAGATGGGTATGGTTCTGCCAATGAAAGAAGTTTAAAGGGTTAAGATGGGTTTAAGTAAGGGTCATGTGGGGTGAGAAATAAAAAGATGGAGAGAGAACACAGGGGAGGCGAAAGAAAGATGGAAAAGCATGGAGTAGGGTCGCATGCAAGAGACGGAAGAGTGAAGAGGAGGAAACGATGCAGGTAAGTGGGTTTAGAAGGGCTGGCGATAACTGCTGGTGGCTGTATGGGTGGATAGAGGACAGTAGGAAGAAGATTTGGGGAAGGACAAAGTGGTGAGATTGGTTTTATAGGCACGGCAGCAAGAACTGGAACAGGAGAGGGGAAAACGGAAGTAAAGGAAGGGCTGGGGAGGGTCTTGGAAGAGTGGCGAAGCTTGTGAAGCAAAGAAGAAGGGCGGAAGGTCAAAAAGGGATTTCTGGGTTGCAGAAGGCTAGAGAAGAAGAAAGATGAAGATAGAAGAGAGAAGAGCAGATAGGAACAGTACCTGGAGGGCTTCTCGCTTAGGCTTCACGCCCTTGGATTCTCACCAATACATGCATGGCATAGAGGTATGCTCGGAAATCTCAAAATCTTATTCAGTAATCTGTCTTTGCCTCAAGGAGGCTACAACTTATATGGAACTCTTCCTTTCTTAAAATAAAACATTAACTAAATAAAGCAATAAACAAAATAGAAATTAACTAAAACCAACCTAAAAGAAAATTAAATACAACAACTACTAATTATGGAAAGCAACTACTAATTATGGAATCTGCAATGAATACTCCGCATCAGAGTCCCCCCAGGGCGGACAAATCAAAATAGTTCCATACCCGATCTTTGTTTGTGTACACCCACTTTCAATAAAAATTCCTCCACGTTGTTCACCAATCGAGGTATATGTGTGAAAGTGATACTTCCTGTCATGCACAACCTCCTAATGTCCCTTAGTAATGCTTACCAACTTCTACGGGGGAAATTTCCTATTACTAGTCCAGAAGATGGCATTAGTCAAGTCACCTTCGATAATAAGATTACCATTTTCAAACCTAGACCAAACCTGAAGTGCTCTCTTGATTGCTCTCAGTTCCTCCTTATTTGACTCCGTATTCCCTAGTGGCTCGGAGAATGCTAATAACATCCTACCCCTATCATCAAGCAAGCACCCCTCATATTCCTGTCAGCCCTGTTGCCCCATCCACATTGAATTTACAGGAACCTTGAGGTGGCGCTACCCACTCAACCCCAGGTTTCCTACATTTCCCAACCCCCTTCATGAAACCTTCCCAAGTAGACATAGTCCCACAAATTCCTTACAGACAGACAACCATCCTATCAATTGTCATTTCCTCCTCTCAAATTGTCCCTCTCTTTCCCTCAAAGATCCTCCCATTGCGCTCTTTCCAAATTGCCCACGAGATTGGAGACGACACCATTCTCCATGCCACCCTATGTCTACTCTTAAAGGGGCCCCCAACCACCCTGACACTAAATCCTCTACTCCACTTCCTATAACTCACAAGCAACCGAATAAGTTCAAGAAATAGCACCATACAGCCCATGTGATACAACATTTACACAACAAGTGGTCCACGGTCTCTTCCTCTTCTGCACATAGTGAGCACACTATCGGAGCTTCTTCAGGAATAGTGCCCCTTCTCCTTAGATTGTGTCTTACTGAGATCCTCGTTTTCAAAGCCGCCCACATAAAGATCTGGATTTTAGGAGGTATCTTATTATTCCAGGCGAGATTGCATATAGGCGGTGAACTTGGGCTTACAACATATGCTGACTTTAGGACTAATTTTACCGAGGACCCTGATGGATCCATGGATCAAATCAACTTGTCTTCATCCTCAAGCCACAATCTAGTGTCCCCTAGGATTCCGATCAAGACTTGGTGGATATCTTCTTCAAAAACATGTAGGGTCCTTCTGAATGAGATGGACCACTGGGGTACATCATTTACCTCATTATAGTAGTACACTAATCAGTGCTTCACGATTTAGAGCCACTCTAAACAATCTAGGAAATATTTCCATAAGTGGTCTCTCCCCTGTCCATTGTCTTTCCAAAACGACACCCTCTTACCATTCCCAACCAAAAACCTGATCCCCTTTTGGAATACCTCACCAATCTTCCCCCTCACCAAGGCTTTCACAACCAACGACTCATCTCTAGCGGCTCTACTGACTAATCTCCCCTCCCCCAATCTCCCTCACCATACCTAGCTACTAATACCTTCCTCCACAAGACCTCCTTTTCTGAAGAGAATCTCCATAGCCATTTACATACTAGGGCGTGATTCCTATCTCTGATACTATAAATCCCCAATCCACATTTTAATCTAATATCTCTAACCTTTTCCCATTTCACTAGGTGGATTCTCCTACCCCTTCCCCTCCCAAAGGAAGTCCTTTCAAAAAAATTCTATCTTTCTTGCCACTCCCTTGGGCACTTCATATAGAGATAGGTAGTGGGTGGGAACGTTCATCAAGCATGATTTGATTAGGGTCAATCTACCTCCGATTGACAGGTAGGATTTACACCATGCGTTCAATTTCTTAGATATCCTTTCTAATATGGGTTCCCAAAAAATTTGGATCTCAGATTCCCACCTACTGGGAGCCCAAAATAAGTAAATGAGATTTTGTCCACTCCACACCATATCTCTATTTAACCCATATACAAGGCTCAAATTAAAAATGGATAGGAATAATTAAAAATTGGAAATATTGGGAAACAAATCTCCTCTATTTGGAAATCCTAAAATCGTACTAAATATTAACATGGACAAATTTGATAATAATGAAACATTAACATAGACAAATTTGGAAATAATTATTTATTGAAGTGGCATTAAATTGTCATTGTCTAGCATTTCCACCAACATGGCTAGAAATTCACAAGTCAGATGATCTGTGGATCCAAGTGGTGTGCAGCAGATGGAAAATGAGAACAGATGACTTAGCCCATTCCTACCACAAGTCCAATGAAGAGCTGATCCAAGACTGGGCTTGGGCTTGGTCATGTGTACCAAGCCCATGTCAAGGTTAGGGCTTGGCTCAAGCTTGGTTTAGCATGGGCTAATCCCAAGACCAGCCTTTCTTCATCCCTACACAATCCAAAGCAATCCAATAATCAAGAGAACCATAAGATTTTGAACATTGACTACTAATGTAGCCAAGAAAAAAAGAAAATAAAAATCAAATTTTCTAACATTGACAGTCCACTCTGAGTGAAATTCCCACATGATACAAGGGCATGGATGTAGTGCATATGTGCACATGATAATGTGTGGTGGCATGCAGGTGCACGATTAGCAAACCTCCTTTTAAAACAAGGGAGGAAGAATAAGAAAAGAATTGACAACACATGCTGGCATACGATACTGGTAAAACAGGAGAATAGGATGCAGTAAACTTACAACATTAGTTTGCACAATCCCAGGTGACACACAAACAACACTGATGCCAGCCTCAGCAGGTATTCTCTTGTGAAGGATGCTGTTGAACATGACCTAACACCCAAACAGCATAGAGGTGTCGTATCAAACTTCAAGAGAATGAACTTTTCAAAATACAAATAAATATTCTTCAAGAATGAATGGTAAAATAATTCATATATAAATGGAAAATAAGAAACAAAACCATTCAACACCAAGTTTCGGGGTGAAAAAAGATATTGAAGAGGAAAAAAAGCCATAACAAACCTGTGCAAGCTTGCTAGCAGAATATCCCACTACACTTGTATATTTCCTTTTCCCCGATACCACATTCATATCTTCTGTGTCAACAAATCCTACATAATGCATCTATTCAAAGGGGAAAAAAGATGCACAAATTAAAAAACAAAAAAATAAACCAACAGGATTAGTATCTACTATTTCTTCTTCTACGATCATAATGATTATTTTTGGGGTATTTAGAAAGAAGTCCCATTCTTTTGCTTAATTTTGAACGTCCCTTCCATATTAAAAAGAAGAAGAAGAAGAAGCAGCCCCCTTTTCACCCCCTTACAGTGTAAGTTACACAGTTTTCTGTGTAGCACCTGAAAAATGGATGTGTGACATATTTGCAAGTCCCATCCGGCCTTACCAAATGGAATGGACCTCTAGCTTAACTCAAATACAGTTCAGCTGCATCTGGAATTCCTAGCCATGTGAAGTGAAGCAGCTTTCAGCGTCAATCATCCATTTCACATTTCTTCATCAGACGGCTGGAGATTATACATTTAGTCTAAAATTTTGGTAATTTGGCTAATCTAGACGTCCCCTTTTATTGGTGGGCCCACGTGCGAGCCACAATCATGTCAACCGCCTGTTATGAAGGTGCCAGAAAATGGTGCTGCCTATGCTGCAAATGGGATGGGGCCTAGTTCAGATTATGACCAAAAAAAAAATTATGGGGCATTTTCAGACTAAGTGAAAGCCTGAAATGAATGGGGGCTTATTTCAAAATACTCCTTTTAATGTAATTTATTTTTTTTCTACATGTTGACTGAATTTTATCAAGCATAGGAAGAGGTGTGCAAGAAGCACACTCAATAAGACACCAAGAACAACACAGAACACTTCTTTTTTTCTTAGAAAAAAAACACAAAAAAAACCCAGAATGCGAACAACTAATTCTTTCTTTAATCAAGTCTATAGTTACAAGGAAGGGTTGCTCCATTCCCTTCAGATTTTTGTTAACTAATGAGACACCTTTGGATGAATACAAAGACCCCAAACACAGGTCAGTCAAGAATGCTTCTACATAAAGGCAAGTGAAATGACCAGAGTTATTCTTGAATGTTGGTTGATTGAATCACTTCTGAAGAAACATGGATTTTCATTGACAAATATTTCATGGAAGTCAAGTCCAAGATCTGGAAGGGTTTTTTTTTAAAAAAAAGTATTTTTGGGCCTTTTTATATTTTGAAATACCATTTATAATACATAGATGTGATTATATGGTTCACAAATCATCAAGAGAAATTTCAATAGTTGTTTGTTTTAAAGAAACATCAGAAGATAGTTGATGCACATTGTACTCACAATGGAGTTCACATTGACAATTCGACTTGGGGAGCCTTTAATTAGAGATGGAAAAAGCAACAGTGATAGCAGAGCTGGAGCAAGATGATTCACTTGCATGTGTTCTTCATACCCATCCTTTGAAAATCGTTGAGGTTCTGTCCATGTCAGCTAATTAAAACTGGTTGCACTACGTAATCATAAAGCTTTTCCAGGTTCAGAAGCTTGGGGGTAAAAAGGAAAGAAAGAAACAAGTAGTTCTATTGAAATACATTCATCTCTGACATTACATAAAAGAATGAGGTAATAACAGAAACACTAAAAATTTGCCAATGATCCGAAATCAACAAAGTGGTTTGCTTCAGTTTATGAACTTCCTACAGAATAATATATAATCTCAAAGAACTTGTGTTCTTTATGGATGAATTCATCACTCATTCAAGTTTCAGTCACCGTGAGTCTGACACCCATGTCCGACACTTCTTGGCATGCAACTAGTAGAAAGCTCAAGTGACTTTTACTGTGTTTATCTGTGAAATTCTTGGAAATTCTGTGAAATATACATGTGAACATGCAGCTATGCCATCCAAAAAACGTATGTATGAAAAATCTAAAATTGCACAATAATGTATTCTTTTGAGTAATATTAGAATTTATTAACAGCTTAGCATTTAACAGCACTTATGACCTCATTTCAGGGTTTCCATGTCAGCCACATGTATTCTAGGGTCTTGGTCTCTTACACTAATTCACCTCATGCATCCCATATGGAGGCACAATCCTAGACCTAGAAATGGGTCGGGACAGGTCAAGTTCAGGTTGGGTTGCATTCGTGTTTAGTCTCCAATCGCTCCACCCACTATGGGTAACCCCTCACTCCCCAACACCATCCTCCCCCCCTTCCCCAACACCAACCACCACACACAAAAAAAAAATGGGCCAGCTCTATCCAAACCCATTTAGGCTTTTAGCTCAAATTACAAATTACAAAAAATAAAAAACCCTAAAATCCCAAAAAAAATTATAAAAGTTTGTCAAACAATGGACTTCCTTCAAAATCAAAATTCCAATACATGGATTGGAATTTTTTTGGCAATACTAGCCATGACAAAAGCACAATGTGTAAAATAATGTGAAAGTCAATCTAAGTATGCCACATCACCATTTGCAAAGTAATTGTGCAAGTACACAAGAAATATAAATCTCCTAAAGCATATATAGTTATATACACTCCAAAAAAGAAAAAGTCTGCCAGCAAGTTGAGTTGGTTTATAATTGTTTTTTGAGAGGTGTTGATTTTTCATTTTTTGCATTTGCAGTTGTGACAATGAGGGCATCTTGGCATTAAGAGGTTAACAATGAGGCCGATACGCTTGATAAGAAAGTGATCGGAGAGCATAAGTGGTGGTATGTCTTCTCTTCCTGATGTTCATGTAACATAGTCCTGTCCTGTTTTTTCAGCTCTTTCCTGTCAAGTGTGCTCTTTCCTTGTTTTCCCAGTTTTGGCCTTCATGGGCTTTTTGTTGTATCATTCCCTCTTTGTTTTTCTTTGCAATAAATTATCATCATAATAAAAAAAGGGTATTTTGGCATTGAGCATATAGGTAGGCTAATCTTGACCACTCATTGTACGGGCCTGTTGATAGTGTAGTATATATAACATGGAAACAGCTCATGATCAAAATCACAGAACTCGCCTTCTTGTTGATTTTATCATTATTGCATTCACTAAAATAAGTTTAGATCTCATAGAGTTGGATGTCTTGCATATATAGATAGCAATGGTCAGGTTGGTTTGTGTTGGGTCTCCATTACTCCTACCCATTACCTATCCATTTAGAAGCAAGTCTAGGTCAACCCAACCTATTTACAAAGGAGTTAAAATTCTAAGACACACACCCTTTCAAAATGGCTGGTTTCAGATCAGGTTAGATTTTGCCAAGTTTACAAGTCCAAGTTGGGGTTTTGGAGTTAAGGGTGCAAGTGCATGATGTAAGCACAAGGATCTAGAAATGGGAGCCATCCACATTAGAAAATATAACTATTTGTACTTTGGACTGACAAGATTGCAAAGGTAAATTTATTTGTAAAATGTTCACAAGAAACCATAATATACTTCAAAAGGTAGATTTGTAGACAAACCTATTTAATAAATGTATAATTGCAGGGAAGAAACACATGAATGAATACATGCTAATCCTAAGCCTTTCATTGGATGGCTTTCCCAAACTGAATCCTGACCTTGGACAATCTGAAACTCAGAAGCCTTCCTCTTCCCAACATGTGCTATTGGAAGCAAGAGGAGTTGGTTAATCCTATTTTTATTCATCGTCCTTTTGCTTCCTTTGCTATTCATTGGGTTTGTCCTGATTCTTTCAGGCTCTCATTTTGGCTTGTGGATCCTCCTTCCTTTTTCCAAGGTAGGTCAATTTTTGTAGAAATTTGTACGATTGGGTATAGTGTGGTTTGTATGGGGAGAATGCAACAACAAGATTTTTTAGGTTAGGCCTCACCCACAGCAAACTTGATTGAAAAAATCAAGTTTAACATTGCTCAATGGGCTGCACTATCAAAGGAGTTCACAGGAGTTCAATGGATTCTCTGGATTGGAAATCAGGCATCTGTTTCATAATCTTAGGATTACGTTGTAATTCTACTTGTTCCTCCCTTCTTTTGTTAAGTGATGGCTAGCTGGTTGAAAGCCTCTTTGAACTGGCTTCTTTATCTGTGTTTTCAGCTACTTTTAATGAAATATTTTTTTGTCATCTCTCTCAAAAAAAAAAAATCTACCATTTGTATTACTGAACTAAATGATCCCCGATCAGTACTCCATCAAAGATGGGGAATGTATAACAGTCTTACCTTTTATTTGGCCTGATCTGCTGATGGGCACAGGTAAGCCTAACAGTGTTTTTACCCACTCAGTTAGCAAGATAAGTAGATGATACAAGGTTCAAGAAACAGGGAAAGCTATCTAACTAGGCCTTTTTTTGCCCCCAGCTATAGAGATATTTGTTGGATGCCTGACAAACATATTCAAAATTTGTGAATATCCACACAGATTCGTACTCAGGTCCTTATTATCACTTTTTCCCTTTCAATGACTCTATATAGGGAAATATACAGACCACAAACAAGTGGTACAATTTATAAAGTGGATCACATTTAAATCCTTTCATTGTTAATAATTCCTTCATATCCCATTAAAACAAAAGCTGATGAGCTATCTCCAAGAAATTCAAAAACAAACAACTGCACCAAAGAACATAATTGGAAGATCAAAAAATGAAACCCCTAGCACCAAGCAAACAAAAATAAATAAAAATTGGGCTTCAATATAAATGAAGTCGCATATAACTAACAAAAACAAAAAATGACAGTTATAATTGCAATATTTGAGCTACTTATAACTACAGGTAAATTAAGTTATGTCTAAAATAAAAATGAACAAATAAGTGAAGAAAGTGGCGAAACAAAATAGAATAATAAAATAAGTCCCACAAAAAGAAAGCTCAAATGGTAGAATATGTTAGTTGTATAATCTTCTCGACTCCCATGTCACACAATAAGAAACATAAGCAGAAATAACAGCAATGAAACTTCAAAACTTTAAGAAGAGACTTCTGTGACAGTATGACTATTGTACCCACAGACCTCCAATTGAAAAAATGCCAGCATTATTGATCAAAACATGTAATGGAGCTGAACGTGCATTCCAAGCATTAGCAAATCTGACAACAGAATCTAGGGAGAGAAGATCAACCTCCATCACCTTGACAAAGAATTAGACTTGAGCAGTGTCAGTCACGAAATAGAAGAGGGACTGGAATAACACTATTTTGGTATACAAATAAATTTTGAGGGATTGCTCAATAACCCATAACAAAAGTTAGAAATTCTTGAGATCTGAAACTAATTCAAGTTCTTTGTTTTATTTAGTGGTGGGCTGTAATACATGTCCAAAAAATAAATCAATAATTAGTTAAGGTAACAACGTAACATAACAAGCATTTTGCACATTCAACTGTCAGTGTCTAATCAAGTTTTTGAGATAATATGTGAACTGAATGACTTACAAGTAAGACATCAGCTACATAGAATTAAACTGCAATTGCCTCAGCATTATAGAGTCATTTCTCATCTCTAGAAAAAGAAGCACAATAACGTATCACCTCATGGAAGCATTTTTCAAAGCATAGTAGTCAAAGGTTGCCTTAATTGCACCTAACTCCTCTAGCTAGGCACCAGAACCATCTTACACCTCAATACATTTTGTGCCTATTTCCTCAGCAAGTTCTTTTAGGAACTTTTTCCTATAATATGCCTTCTTTCAAAGTTCTTTGTAATAGCTAGTAAATATTATAGTTAAGATGAAGTAATTGTTAGTAATACTTAATTAAAAATTCTAATTATTAGATAATATACTTGTGCATGTAAGTAACACATGTTTATATGACATGCTTGGAAGCTCACTTGCCAATATATATTTGATCTTCGGATCATTAGTATTGTGGGTGTTTTTTTTTGAGCGTTAAACAAAAAAGAATGAATACTTAAAAAAAAAAAAAGTACAAGTGGTGGGTGTAAAAGATTTAAACCCAAGAAGAACAATACAAATTACGAAGATTTACATAACAAAACCATGGAGAGGAGAGCAAGAGGTCAAAAGGAGAAGAAACCATCAAATAATACAAATTCCACTTTCAAAGATTAGAGGTAAAAAAACTCCATTATGTTCTCCTTCCACCCTACATTTGGCTAAGAAGACCACCACTCCATTTGCAGATCTTCTAACAAGTGCAAAAGATACCTCTCTGCCCGAACACAATGCTTTGATTTCCTTAACTATTGGAACCAATTTCCAAGGAGGATGCTTATAGCCCCTAGCCCACTTCATCACACTCGCCAAATCCCCTTTTATAATAAGCTTCCCCTGCCCAGTAGTCACCCATAGGGACAATGCCATCCCAATCCCTAGAACCACTGCCTCGTTTGAATCCCTAACCCCTATTGATTCCAAAAAGACTAGTTTCGAGACCCCATCCGAATTGCGCATAAATCCTCATACACTGCCAAAATTGGCTTACCTCTTATCACCCCATCTACATTGAGTTTTACAAAGCCAAGTGCAGGGGGGGACCACACCCTAATTTCTACCTTTCTAGAGTTGTCACTAATACAACCCTCCCATGATACCCCTTAAACTCCTTGCTAGCCCTAACCAAGCACAGAGTCTCCATTTAGCGGATTGAAAGATATCATTCACCTCTGAAACTTTATTGTTGAAGATCCTAAGGTTCCTTTCCTTCCAAATGGTAAACAAAATAGCCCCTGGGATGGTATTTCACGCTACCTTCATCTTAGATCCTAACCTCAATTAGATTCCAGCTATCCACTATTCCACCACATGAGTTGTCAAAACCCACGAAACTCCCATCAAGCTGGCAAACCTATTCCAAAGACATCTAGCTACTTAGCACTTTCCAAACAAGTTGTTTAGATCCTCCTCTAGGTCTCCACATAAAGTGCAAGACAAGTCATTGCTAGAGCTCAAGATTCCCCTCCGCCTAAGTTCCACTCTGGTGAGAATTTTTATTTTAAGTGCACACCAAACGAAAGTTTGAACCCTTGGAGGGACGACAACGAACCAAGCTAAGATACCAGAAATCCACTCGTTTTGGGAACAGGTGAGAGCCAAGGCGACCCCCGCCCTAATTGAGTATAAACTCGACGAGTCGCCAATCCAAATACACCCACCGTCCTCTTCACGAAATATTGGAATATCACCTACCGTAGCTAGTAATTCATCCAAACACTCATGTTCAAATGCCCTAAGACTTCTCCTAAAGCAAACCTCCCTTCTTGTGATTCCTGATTTCCTTCTTGCACTACGTAATAGTCCATGACTCTAGCTTGTCTATTACTAGCTACCCTATATAGCCTCAAGAATACATCTTTCGGGGGTCTCTCTCCTAACCAAAAGTTAGACCAAAAAATGGTTCGATCTCCTTTCCCAACTAGCATTCTCAATTTTTCTTTAAAGAGGCTACCCACCTTTCCTTTTCCCTTGCCAATTCTCCACCATGCTTTTACTAACAATGAGCCTTTCTTCTCAACCTTATCACCTAGTCTCCACTTTCCTCCGTGCTCCACCCAATACCTTGCAATGAGTACTTTCCTCCATAATGCTTCCCTTTCCCTTTCCCTTCCAAATCTCTAAGTCCATTTACACAACAAAGCTTGATTCCTAATCTCCAAAGGAACCACACCTAAGCCCCCAACAGATTTTGGTTTAACTACATCGGACCAGCCCAAGACAAAAATCCATGAACCTATACATTTTGAAATATCTTAATAAGTACCTCTAGCAAAATTAGGCTCACACTAGACATGAGCTTGCACCCAGGACCCCTTGGTGCCTTGAGTGCACCTTACGCTTTGACTACCATGTTTCAAAGCAGTTATAGCATCATATTTTCTTGGTATGGTCTCATACAAAGTGAATCACATGTTAAACTTGTGCACTGGTCAAGCAGGGAAAATTCAGAAGCTAAAACCATAAACTATGATTTTTTTTTTAAAGATGATGATAAAATTTTATTGAAAGAAATGAAAAACATAGAGTACTACAAGACCCCCAAGCGGGAAGACAAACGGACAAGTAACAACCCCTAAGAAACCATTAGATGCTACTAAAAATGGCCTGCCTACACCCCTTTTTGCAAGATCATCTGCTTCCCCATTTGACTCCCTATGGATATGGTAAAAACTCTATTTCCGCAAAAGTCCTCTATGTCCTCTAAACTGACAAAAGCCAAGGAGGACTGGCTGAACCAGCAGTCCAGGAAAGCACACAGGAAGAATCCCCACCAATTGTGATTCAATTTTTAATACGAAGTAAGCATGGTATATTGCTTACAGAGATGGGTATATGAGGTTGCAACATGGCACAAAAGCTTAAAAAGACCAAGAAAGTCTATCAGCTGCTAATATTATTGAATAAGAGAAATTATATGCTATCTTCTATTGGGATACAAAACGATTGGCAATGCATGGATCAAAAAGTAACCGAAACAAAACAAAAGGGTTTCATGCTTGGCTAACAATAAAAGGCTGTATTACCAAACAAGTGAGCAACATGAACCTCATTAATAGACTAAAAGATGACCCACATTATCATTGGATAGAAAATAAATAGGATATTCTAGGAGCTTGATCGAGAAATATAGAGAACATGTAAGTAAATGAAAAGGCAAACATTGCCCACAAGCCACAATTCATAACAAAGCAAATGACATGAACTGTTTCCTGAGGGATAAGGGTGTTATCCTGAATGGCATCTACATTGCAAGGAAGAGTTTGATCAGCAGGATTCAGTCACTGAATCTCCATTAAAATTAATGATTCAGAGAGAAGTAGCACAATGATTTCTGATAGGTCACAGTGGAAAAGTAAATGTCGAAAGCCTGACCTCAGATGGACTAGAAAGTGGCTGACGATGATGATTCCAAAACAAATCTATCTACACATTCGAGAATGCTTACATGAACCTGGTAACTATGGATTAAAGTCACACCCCAATTGTCATCTAAAACTTCTTCTTCTTCTTCTTCTTTTGAATGATCATCTACAGCATTGGATACCCAGCCACTAAAGATGGGCAATCTGCCATATTGTCCTTTACTCAATTTCTTGAGAAAAAATCCATGTCCTCGCAGTATCTGGTAAAATATATGTCTACACCGATTGCCATCTCAAATCCAATCAAGCAAACAAGTGATATCTCTATGCACATGTTCAACTGATATCAACTGGGAATGATATGGAAAAGCACGATCTGCCTAAAGACATACAGTAGAATACAGTATAACGATGAGTTCCTATTCACAAACTATTTACGGGTCTAGCTTTTATGCAGAGAACCAATGATGGAAGATGCAGAACGTGATCATTGGAGTATATCTGTACAAGCCCTGTCAAAGGTCCAGTCAAGCAACATCCATCCTTAATATATAACAGGTATTAATTTCATTTGAAGTACTTTGTCATTGGCAATTTTTCACTACCCAGCATGTGTACTGTATAATGCACATATTGTCCCAATGCATGGTGCATATATACTTGCACGAAATGTTTACTACAGGCAGATAATTACCTCAACATTAAGTGGGGCCCTCAGTCCTGACCATTCATTCTGCCACTTCTGAATCAAATCATGAGCTGCTTTCGGTTTCCTCACAGCCATGACCACATGTGCCCCTGACTCAGCCAACTGCCTATATTGATCAAGGAAATCACCTTAGCAAAAAAAAAAAGGAGAGGAAAGAAGCATCCAAATGAAAGAGGAATGGCCTCAGTTCATATCACAAACTTCAATAATCAAGGTGAAAGATACATTATTTCTTGCATATGAAATCATGAAGCAAGATCTACACAAAATGAAAAAAGAACTTAGAGAACCAAGTCCTCAATCTTTAATGAATAACATTTGCCAATCATTAGTTGGACGGTGCAGTAACTATGGAAACATCATCAAAGCCAATGCACTGTTCTCCCCCCAAACTATCTCACACTTTCAGTTACAAAATTCAGCCAGGAGATATTTTTGGTCTCTAACTGGACCGAAAATATTCCGCCAAAAATTGGAAATATCAGTGATATTTCTAGAAAATGCATACTTCGTTCCAAATAGAGACCAAAAAAAAAAATTGGCTGATATTTCTAAAAAATACATATTTCGGTCCAAATATAGACCAAAAAAATTTGGCTGATATTTCAGATTTCAGTTGAAATTTGTAATGGAGCCCACACCCCCAGACAGACAGGTTTCTCCAAAAAAAATGCAATTTTTATTTATTTTTCTCTTCTACTGTTTCACTGAAAATGCCATTTTTCATTGTTTGCTATTATAGTATTATGGTTGCAACATGATTTCCAATCTTTTCTTTTTATTAATTTATATTTAAATATAACCATGTATCAAGTTATTATGATATTATACTAAAATCATATCTAAATACAGTTCAAAGTGGTTTGACCCAGTGAACCTAATTAAACCAAACACAGATTAAAAACGGTTTAATAAACAGCTAAGTTTTTAAACCATTGAGACTGAATCAACTCATTCACAAATGCTAACAGCAAAGATCATTGAGAGATGAAGAAACAGTGATTAAAGTAGATCAAGTGTCAGGAATTATTCAGTTAACTACAAAATTGTTTAGCATCATCAGCACAGACATACCTAACTCAAAAAAAAAAAAAAAAAAAACGATCTAACTCACCGGAAAAAAAATTAGATCTTCACCAACTTATCAACAGACCAGGGACCCGCATTTTAATTTATTCACATAAGAAATTTTAACACCTACATGACACCGACCCATAATCCAAAAGGCTGAAATATGTAATAAGAAATTCAAACATAAATAGCACCCCCGCCCATTAAATTAAACAAGGACCCACATCAGAAGAAATGAAGAGAAGAAGACTGAGTGAGTATAGATACTTTGCAATTTCCAGGCCAATCCCACTGGTGGAACCAGTTACTATGCAGGTGAGATCGTGGAGAGGGGACAAAGGCAGGGGATTGTACAAGTGGCTAGCTTCGATTCTTTGGAAAAGCATCTCATATATTACATACAACCAACCCCTTATCCATTCCATCCACTCAAGAGCCTGTTTCTCTGAAGAACCCATCTCTCTTTCCTTCTCTCAGACCACAGTACCAGACAAACCAAGCTCCACTCCAGAGCAGAGAGAGAGAGAGAGACTTTGCCTCGAGTCCTTGGCCTTTTCTTTCCTTTTCAGTTGTCTGATCTCCACGGCAATTTTGTGTTTTATTTTAAACCAAAGTATCGAACTCATGAGCTGTTTCCTTGAGATAATTAATTTGTTAAATGAGGAGGAATTTTTAAATTAGTCATCAAAGTTAGGTCTTTTGAATGAGTCATAATTAGATAAAGTTAAATTTATGGTAAATTACAATAATATAATTAATTTTGGATAATGATTTTTACATCATCATTCTTTCTCATTTGTACCATCTTCAAAGGAAAATTTATTTCTCTCATTCCATCACTTTTCAAAAGTAAACGTAAAATTGATCTGAATTTTCCTTTTTAACGTTTGTGCACCATAAAAAATAATAATGCAAAAATCACTATCAAATTAACGAAAATAAAATTATTGAAATTCAACATTCTATGCATTACTATAAAGATTTAAAAATCAACTACATACAGTGTCTATATGTTATTAGATTGAGATATATAATTCTATACATTAAAATCAGCTGACATTTTTCTTTCTCTCCTTTTTTTTTTATAAAAACGGCCGATATAATACGATCGAGATATCAACATATCGATCATACTAATCATATCACCGATATTTGTACACCTGACTTTATGTTATTCAATTGAGATATATAACGAGAAACAATTAAAGTTCTCCTGTAGAGGCCATCAAAGTTTGGAACCATATTTTCTTCTTTCTTATTTATATGTGAAATTATATTCAATGTCCACTTTTAATCTCAATTTGAGTTAATCGAATTGTTGGACTGAAAATTTATCTAAAATTTAGATCATTTTAACGGTTGATTTTTATACTCAATTTTTAATAAGAATCACCATTCTAAAAATACATTTCAAACTCACTTATATTTACAAACAAGATCCACCCTTGCAGACTCCATGGGCTGCATTTCAATGAGGGGTAAATTTTATAAGGGTTACCTCTGAGTAGGGTTACCTTGAACAGAGATTACCTTTATCTTTTTTTATAATTGCAGTGGTCAAGTAAGAAGCTATCTTAAAGGTAAAAAATCTTATTTGATAATTGTAAACAGAGGTAATATGATATATTAACAATTTTATGAAAATTAATAATTTTTATTAAATTTATATAATATAAAAATAAATTTTTTTGATATTTATCAATTAAAAAAAAATCTCCATAAGTACAAAGAGAGGTAAAGAGGGGCAAGGATTTCCTCAAAACCCCCCGTGATCCACGGGATTTTAGAAAAGAGAAGAGAAGGGATAAAAGTTTGAATTTTTACTCTCATATCCCTCCGTTACCAAAGAAAGATAATGAGGCCCATCCAAACTCAGCCATCTATGGGCAACTATTGCTCATTAATGGTACTACCAGGGGTTTAAAAATCGGTATCGGCCGATATATCGGCCGATACGATATGTCGACCGATATATCGTTGTCGGCCGATATATCGGCCGATATTTTTCTCTTTCTTCCTTGTTTTTTTAAATATCAGCCGATATCGGCCGATATTTTGATATCGGGCCGATATAATACGGCCGATATCAAGGCCGATATTGTGAATATCGCCAGATACGATACATATCGGCCGATATTCATATATCCAAAACCGATATATATCGGCCGATACGATACGTATCGGCCGATATTTCAACCTTTGGGTACTACACATCTAAAATTTAATTATCCATTAGAATCATTATACATCAGAACATATCTCAATTCAACTAAAAAGTTCTTATAAATTGTTAATAGTTTATAATCAAATTAATAACGATCTAATATAATAGTTTGATAGATTTAAATATTTAGGTTCCATGGAAGATGTAAGAAGGATGTAGTAAGTAGAATAAATGTAAGGTGAGTGAAATGCAGGAAGACTGGTTGGGTTCTTTGTGATGGGAGGGGACCATCTAAATTTAAAAATATGATTTTACAGGACAACAACTAAGCTAGGTCTGAAACTCGGATTGGATTTCAATAAATCCAATTTAATTTATCTTAAAAATTATTGAACCTGACTTGATTTAACCTGATTGGTGATCCGAGTTATTCAACCCGACCCGATTCGAATGTTGTTTTATAACTTGGTGGACTCAAGTCGAGTCGGGTTGCTTTTAAATTTCTCAACCTGATCCGACCCGAATTTCATTCAGATTTATTTTTTTCCAACCCGACTAAATCCGAGATATACAAAAATATAATCCAAACCCATTGATTTATGGGGTCAAGTCATGCCAATCGGATAAAGCCCGACTCAAGTTTCACCCAACAATACATTATGGAGTAGGACGTTGAACAATAAGAAAAATAGGTAGATAAAGCATGGGCGAATGAGATACATACGTTGAAATGGATAAACGAGGTTACGAGATTATTTAGAAATTATCACATTAGGAAATTAAGATACGAGATGATGAAAGAATGACATCTAACGGTGTCACATGTTCGTATATTTTTCTAAAAAAGAACACACACAATGTATACCATTTATAAAAAATTACAAATGGCAGAGACTAAATTAGGGGTATCAATCCTCCAACAGGTTTTTTTGTGTAAATGGACACGAGAATTAGTGGATTTTCAATTTTACCCTTTGCATGAATAGTAAAATTGGCTCGCCAAAATTCAAATGAACAGTAAATTGCTTGCTGAAATTCGCATGAACAGTAACATCAGCTAGTCGAAAATTCATATGAACAGTAAATCGGCTAATCGAAATTTTACAGTTCATGTGAAATGTCCGGTTTTATTGTTCATGCGAAGGGTAAAATTGAGAGTCCACTAATTCCCGTGTCTATTTACACAAACCTCCTATGAGAGGATCGCTACAAGCTAAATTATTATAGAAGACTTGAACTAGAGGGGTAAAGAAAGATACAATAGAATCTAGATCAAGAGAAGATATGATATTTCATAAAGAATAATGAAAATGTAATTGGATGAGATGATGATGAGGTTTTTTTTCAGCTAAATATAGAGCTGGTTTGGATTTATTGCTGAATTTTATAAAAAGTTTAAATAATAATTAAGATAGTTTAAATATTTATACATAATACTAATTAAATAAATTTTGGCCAATTGGCTTTCATATCCGTCTCATGGAGCAGGTCTTGAGTTCGACTCATGATCAACTCCAACAGATCACTCTCCATAGATTAATCGCTGTGTGTAGATTTGAAGGCTTACACATACCCATGAGATTATTCTCACCTCCAATGTGGGTGTGGAGATATATATCTAGATTATAAAAAAAATAAAAATCAAATTCAACCGTTTGTATTGGACTTTCATGAACTTTAAAGTAAGACATGTTTTTTTTTGTCCAAAAATGAGCTTGGTAAGAAGCCCAAATTAGCATAAAGTCTGAATTTTTTATATTTTTCTTTTTTCTTTAATTCAAGTTGGGCCGGACCCAAGTTACACGTTTGCTACAAATCAAGTCCACCTCATCATTATTCTACATGTGCAAATATAAACTTGTTTCAGATATTAAAATATTTGTCATGTAAAACCCAACATATATTAGATCAATATTTTCACTATGTAACTGTATGTTAGTCTAAACAATAACCATGAAAGTTGGAGGAGATAAGTCCGAATGCACTCAGCTAAACTAAACTTGGGCCAGTCTTGGCCCATATATGCTCAAGCTTGGGCCCCTAATCCTTTGAGTACCCGACCCACATAAAGTATGTTGTGTGCATAAGTTCATGATAATTATATTTTAATCAAAGTTTATAAGATCTATTCACGAGCTTTCATTTAATGAACCAAACTTGAAGTGTTGGGTATGTTGGAAACTTTATCTTGACTCGTCTCTCTCACTGGGCTTTTTTTCTTAGGCTTAAACAAAGATTTACACCGAACTAAAACTCATCCAAAGCTTAAAATGGCCCGAATAAATCTGTGGCCCTTCCATGTTTTCACTGTGCCAGGGGTATAAAAATCGCCTTTACCGAGATATCGGCCGATCTCTCTCTCTCCAAAAATTTTTTGGACAAATATCGGCCATATAAATGTGTATCGGCCGATATCGGCAAGATCTAAGCCATATCTGTCGATATCTCGCTAGTACAACTGATATGCACAATATCGGCCGAGATTTATACTACTGTGCTGTGCTCATTGTGGTTGGGCTTTTCTTGGATAGGATGGGCCTACAAACCTTACATCCAGTGAGGCCCATATCATAGTAAATCGGCAATCTCTCTTAAGTAGTCTACCTTAATCTCAATAGGGAAATAAACAAATGAGGCCTGCAACTCGGGTCATATCAATTTGAGCCCAGACACAGTCACTCTTAGAAGATTATTTAATACAACAAAAAAAAAATTTAAAATATTCAATCAGTAACTATTAATTTAAAAATATTTTATCATAATTCTCTAAGTCATCCGTTTCATCTCTGGTTTGAATTAGATAGATTATTTTTATAAAGTAACTATTTATTTGACACTCACCTTCAATTACATTAATTTAAAAATACTAATTCACGTAAAACTGAAAATTAAAAAAAAACAAAAAGAGTTGAAAGTTTAATCATGAATTAAGAACATAGATTCTGAATAAATTTTTGAAAATTGATTTGAGCACGACCACTTCTTCTAAAATAGAGAATTAGTGAAGTAACTTTGATGTTTCTTGCTATTTTATTTTTATATTAAAGATGAATGAAAGGTAAAATTTAATGATGTAATCCACAAAATCAAGCCTCTATTAGCCTTATAATTTAATGATTAAATAAGTAGAATTTATTTTCTAAAACCCCTAATTTCTCACTTAACCTTAGACTAAAAATTCAAATTTAATTTAAAAAATAAAAAATGCAAGAGATCTAATATTTAAACAGAACACCACATAAATAATTCACAAACAAATTAAACTCATTTTTATCAACTAAATCCATAAATTTCATTTCCCCCAAAAAACTTCATGAGAAATTTGGAAAAATCATTTTCATAAATGTGATCCACAAAATCATGCCTCCATTAGCCTTATAATTCAATGATTAAATAAAAAGTAGAATTTATTTTCAAAAACCCTAAGTTCTCACTTACCTTACACTAAAAATTTGAATGAAATAAATAGAAAAACAAACAAACACATAAGATCTACCATTTAAACCTGATTTTTATCTCCTACAAAACAAATGAGAAGAAAAAACAAGGTCTTTAGAAGGTAATATATTGAGAAATGAAGGCTTTCTTCAAAAATCCTTGAAAAAAATTTGCACTAGTGGTAGATTTAACAATGAACTCAACCTTCAACAATGTGGATCGTCGAAGAATGGCCGAAAGCCGATTAATTTTGAGGTTGAAATGAAGAAAATCAAGTTTGAGGTGAAAAGAGAGAGAGAAACACCTCCGGCATGTGTATGTACAGATGAAGGAAAGAGGAGAAAAAATTAAGGTGTTCTCTCCTCACATGGGTCCACCATAATTTAGAAATTAAAAATAAAATATTATGAATACCATCATAGCCATGCGTACTACAATGTCATACTTTACAACTCTTCTCATATTAATACGTTGCGGCTGATATACCACGTATCAATTAAATTTTTAATTTTAAATATAATATTAGTATATATTATAGACATCTACTTCTGCTGTGTGAGAATATGGGATGGGCTTGCCATCAAAAAGTACCGGCCAAAGTTTTTTGAACCATCTTCATGTCATTTTGAGGGGCCATAATGTACGTGGGCAGGTGAACCCTAACTTTCTAACACAGATGGTATTCAATGATTCATAGATTCTTGGAGACAGAGAGACCGACAGAGTGGACTTGAGTGGGTCATTGCTGCTTCAATTTCATGACAATGGACCAAAATCTTTAAAAGTGTGAGGGAAGCTTGTATGCTTATCACTTAATAGAGTTGAAATTCAAGTCGAGTTCGGTGAAGTTTCAATAAATTTAATTAAATTCATGTCAAAATTTATAAAACTAGATTTAAATTGCTAACTCGGGTTACTTGACTCTATCTGACCTGAATTTTTAATTTAACTCAATCAAAGTATTGTGTTATAACTTATAACTTGGTCCACTCGAGTCGAGTCAAGTTGATTTAAATTTTTCAATCTGACTCGATTTAAATTTCGGCAAGTTTTATTTTTCTCAACCCAATTTAACTCGAGGTATACAAATACATAACCCAAATCTATTGATTTTTTGGATTGGGTCATGCAAGTCAAGTTAAAATCCGACTCAAGTTTCACCACTAATCACCTATTATATATTGGTTGCCCATCAGCCCATGTCCAAGGTGTTAATGAATATTATTGAATCTCAATTTTAAAAGAGTGAATGGTTGAGAAATGAATATGCAAAAATAAAAATCAAATATGTAAGTAAATGGCAAATTTTTAATAGAAATGACTCTAGATAAATATTGAACAAAGTCGAGAACAAAACTATCCAAGCATATCGTCCATAGGTGTGGCCCACCTCTTGATCATAGCGAACACTCTTGTATGATTTTTTTCCCTCTTGAATTCAAATCCATGGCATATCATCCATCTTTGATCTTGGCTTGTATATTCAAAAAATATTGACCCTTTTTTTAAAATAATACTGCAGACGGCCAAAAAAGTGATACTGTGTAGTGTGTCCTTTGAAAATTGGTTGATGTCATGCTATCGTCATATATGAAAAACATGGACGATCTGAGATGTTTCCTATTTTAAATGAAAATGACTTTTTTTACTTTATGACTAAGGTTTAAATATCGGTCCATACATATCGTATCGGCCGATATATATCGGTTTTTTTAAACCGAGTAATATCGGCCGATACGATAAGTATGGCCGTACATACCGAATATCGGTCGATATGGCCGATATTCGGTCCGAAATATCGGTCACAATATCGGCCGATATTCATAAATATTGGTATTTAAAAAAAAAAAATTAAAACACCGATACGGTTTTTCGAAATTTTTACACGGTTTTTCGCGGTTTTCCACGGTTTACGGTTCTCAGGGGTATTCACGGTTTTCCGCGGTTTTCCACAGTTTTCCGCGGTTCAGGGTTTACGGTTCTCAGGGGTATTCACGGTTTTTTGCGGTTCATCACTGTTCATCACGGTTTTTTGCTGTTTTTTCACGGTTCCGATATCGGAGGAGAGAGAAAATGCCGATATCGGTATGAGAGATAAAATTATCGGCCGATATATCGTCCGTATCGCATATCGGCCGAGCCGATTTTTTGACCCCTGCTTTATTGGATATTTTGTCTTTCGAATTGACTTATTAAACTCTCTCCGATAAGTGAAATGGATAGTAAAATCTATATTGAGTTACACAGAATGCTATCTCTATCCATATATCTTATCCCATCATTATAATTGATCAATCTATGAATTCTATATTGAGGTTTATCATTTTTTATATAACACAAGTTTATTTAGATACTACTCTTTTTTAAATAATTTATATTTTTCCTCTCTTAAAAGCAATAAATAATGGTGTCAATTTGTAGTGATCATTGTTATATTGTTGAAAAAGTACTAAAAATTTCAATTTATAGCCCCTATCAATGTAGAAAAAAATTTATCATGTAAACTATTTTTTTTCTTAACATATATTAGAGCATATAAAAAATAAAATAATATATAGTTGGAATTATCTCATACCACTAGGTATAGAATCATATGATAGTGGGCTTATATGTTTTTTTCTTTTAAAATGTATTATAAAAAATCATATCAATTAAATCGAGCTATATTTTTAAGTTTTTCAAAATTTGATCAATTTAATTGAATTTTTTATCCTTAAATTCTTATTATTTTAAATATATGATTTAATTAATTTGACTAAGACATTATATATATATATATATATATATATATATATATATATATATATATATATATATATATATATATATATATATAGATCTTTTAAATAGACTCGTTACTATATTGTTCGGTAGATTTCAGGTTTACATGTATGAAGTAACACGAACACACACCACTGTGTGGATAATCCTCTATTGAAAAACGTTTTCATCAATATTATCGTACCAAAACTCACTTTGGTTGAATTAAATTAAATTATTTTAAATTTTAAGCCACGTAAGATCAACGAATGGGTAAGTGGAACCAAGCGTGTGGGCCCATGATAACTCCCTTGGTTATTTTGAATTCACATCCAACGGTCGGCATCGGGTTGCTCGACCAGGTGTGGGTGTGGGGACCAACGCGGATATTACACTGAATTCGACGGGGCACTTCCGTCATTTCAATGATCCGCTAAATGCCCTACCCCTGTCCTCTGCCTGTCACATGATGGCAGTCTCGTAAATCCAAGAAAAAACGTGTGCACTCTCTACAGTACAATTCAAATCAAAGCTCCACGTGTCTCTCCCCTATTCGTAAATCTTTACCATGCCGTCAGGTCATTTCAATGTTGAAGTTGTCATTAAACACGCACCTTTCATAATGCAGACGGAAACGGCTCTGATTTCGTTAAAAACATTTCATTCCCCTGCCCATCTGAGCCCCGTCTCTTCCTCCCCGGAAAGTCGCCGGAAATCGTCAGCTCGGCGAACCCACCGGTGGTTCTTGAGAAAAAAAAGGTACGTTCTGATTTCAGACCGCTCAGAGTCCGGTATTGTCCTAAGATCCCGGCAACTTTCTTCCCTTTCTTCAGTACTCGACAGTCCTAGCTGAAGAAGTATAGCCTTCTTTATTCTCTCTCTGTACTCAAATCTTGTCTTCGCTGTGTATGTTTATGACTCCAATTGACTATAATTCAAACCCATTTAGTATTTTAATTCCATACATTAAAATAGAATACTTGGAGAAGACAATCAACTGTTTATTAACGTATAGTATAAATTTTAATTTGATTTTGTGATTGCAGTAATTGCATGAGTTGTGTGGCCCATCTGGTTTTAATTATCGTATTTATTAATTTGTGCCTTGTGCGTGAAGTCCAAGATCACGAAATCGAACGTTTGTGGCACCAAATTGACCAGCAGAACTGATTGCAGCAATGAGCCATTATTGAGCCCCATCTGCCATTGCAGAAGACATATTTTCAGAAATGGGGCCTCTCTGTAATTTTTGTAAATGCAGGGGTTCTGAACACGATTTGGGTAACTTAACCCAGTAGCCCCAACCACTTCAAAGACTCGGATTCAGAAATAGTAGCTTCCAAACCGAGATGGCTTCTCCTTTTGAGTTGTAGAAAGAGTCGAAAATAGAAAGCTTTTTGACTCGGTGGTCGTGATTTTGATAGCAGTGAGTCGGTCTTGACACAGTGAAGGAAAATCCTACTGCAATTGATATAAAAAACGGGTTAGTTGCTCTGTAACTCCGATCATCAACAGGGTTTTCTTGGTTCTAGTCGGAACAGAAGAAGACGACTACTGAGTACGGATTTTCGGTTTAACAGAGCTTTGTTTGATTCTGCTTCAACTTGCAGAGCCAAGAGTTTGGACTTTTGGATTTCTTGCTTTGAACAGTATACTCTCTCTCTGCAACTCGAGATTTTCACCTCTTTTGAGTTTTTACTTTTTCACCGTCTATTGAGTATTGACAATCAATCTGGAAGCGTGGGTTTTGGCAGTGCATCGAGACACGAGCTTTTTAACGGGTCTTGTCAATTGATTCGTCTTGTTTGATGATGGGTCCTTTTTGTTAATAATTTTTCTGACTGATTGAACTTTTTTTCTTTGGTACTGAATACTGAAGAAGGAGCTCCTCCATTTACGTGCAGAAGCAGCCGAAGAAGCAATCAGAATGGCGGGTACGTATTTTCAGTCATGTCGAAGCAACAGCAAGCCGTCCTGGCTTCAGGCTACTCTCGCAGGTGAACTTCATCTTCATCCCCCCCTCCTCTGATCTTGTTTCTGTGAATGCAATGGTCATCACACGCAGATGGAATCTTTTAAAATTAAAATTTTCAGTTTGGGTCTGAAAATTTCAGTCTATATTGACCATAACTATGGATTATATTGGAGATTTTGCTTCTTATTTTTGTCTCTCTATTTTTTAATTAGACCATAACCATGGCTTATATTGGAGATTTTACTTCTTACTATTCTCTCGCTCTATTTTTTATTTTTTAATTACCAATGTTTAGACTTTAGAGTGTAGGGTAGTAGTTCAGGGATGGGGAGCTAGTTTTGGATTTCCTCTTGGGTGCTAGGGCAGGTGCCATTCTCATCTGATGCAGGACTTGAAAATTCTGAATTTCTTCAATTTTTTAGTAGAATTTTCAATTCTAACGAAATTCTGATTTTCAAATTGGATTGTAATTGGGAGAAGCTGGTTCATATGCATCTGATGAAAAAAAAAATATTTTGTATATGTTTGAAAATCATGACCCAATTATTTTAGGATAGAACTTACTCTCAAACTCTAATATTTGAAACTCTAATATTTGAGAGAAAGGGTTACATTAGAGTCGTCAAAATTTTAGACTTATCTTTGGGTACACTGGGCACGTAGAACCATGTTTAGGATCCGATTACATTTTTTTTTAACTGATGATAGTTTAGTAATTAAAATAAAGAAAGTTAAAAGTAAAATGGAAAAAAGAAAGTAAATGCTGTATTTAAATTTACAAATTATTCAGTACCCTTTTTGTCAGTAGTTATTGGAGCTGCTTTCAAAAGATTTGAAATTCGAATCTATAGAAAAATATGTAGCGTGTCGCAGTCATCAAACGATTTTATAGGGGACCGAAAACAGCGACTTTTCTCTGCAATCTGATTCAAACTTTAAAACCATGGAAGCAAAGATGGAGGGAGACCCATGTCTGCTACTCTGCTTTGCTAGCAAATGAAAGGGATGTGTCTGTCTGTGAAGGTTTTCAAAATTTAATTCTACCTTCTTTGGTGTTAAAAAATTAAATACAACTGATTTTTAAATTTTCCATATTTATTTGAAAATTTCACATCATTGCAAGTATTTAATTTACTGCTTTTAAAGTGTCCAACATTGTCAAATAGATTAAAATTCAAATTTTAATCAATATTTATGGAGCATTGAGAAATAGTTTTGATATGACATGCACAATGTATCTTAAATTACAAACAGTGTTCAAACAATCTGCACTTTACTTTTATTATCTTAAGAATATTTCTTTTCAGTTTATAATATTATTTGTGAAGTTGATATATTTGTGAGAAGATATTTTCTCTTTGTTATTACGAAATAAATGGAGTTCCTATGCTTAGAAAGGTGATATATTTACCTCTGCGGAAATTACCCTCTATTGATCTTCCTCACTGAACTTTTTCCATTCTGTATTATAGAGTAAGTCAGGGATAAAGCCCCTCTTTTTAGAAGTCTTTGCTCTTTTGGTTCATAACTTTAATTTAAATGAAGACTTTTTAATTTTTATCTTTTTCTTTTGATTTTTTCTTTTTTGAATTTTTACATGTGAGAAACTTCGGGATACCCCACAAGTGAGCCCACCATCCTTAGGGGACCAGGGGTCCAAAAAACTGGTGGACCTGAGATCTCGGTATGCATGACCTAATCCTTGGTGTCCCCTAAAGGGGCAAAAGAAAAACGTCCAGTGATATATCGGCCGATTTTTTTTTTCTCATTTTTTTTACTAATCTCGGCCATATCGGTTGATTTTTTTTGTTCTCATTTTTTTTACTAATCTCGGCCTTATCGGCCGATACCGGTGAGATCTCGTTCATATCGGGCTAGATCTCGGTCATACGACGGATACATCTCATATTGGCCGAGATATCTCGGGCGTAAAAAATTCGAGATATTTCGGGCATCTTTTTTACACCTGCAGAGACACCAAATTAGGTCATGAGGACTTGTACATGCAACCTTCCACTTGCATAAGGCAACTAGTTGAACTATACCTTGTGGTTATTTCCCAAAAGAAATTACCAATTTACTGGTCGTAAAATCTTTTTGGTGAATTGACGTAAAGATTAATGTTCAGTTTTTTTATTTTTCCAAGTCATATTCTTAACTCTTTTGAATTCCATTAATTTTATCCCTTCTTAATTTCTAATTTCTAAATATATAGTTCTAAAATCACGAGCTTCATATTAAAATCCGCTAGTTATTGGAAATCCAGTTGCAAGTGAGAACTAAGGTACTGCTATTGTCATTTAAATTAAAACAGAGTTGGATCAACGGATGCAGACGCTGGCTCCCAACATTCCGGAGGAAGACGATTCCGACTCCTTTGCAGAACGGGCCGAGAACTACTACCGGAAGCGCCCTCAGCTCCTCATCCTCCTCCAAGATCTCTACAACCGCTACCTCGCCTTAGCTGACCGCTATTGCCAAGCTCTCAAGCACCCATCTCAGATCCCAACTGTCATTTCCGATGCCGACGATGAGCTCATCAGCGGTGCCGACCGTGCAATCAGTATCACCAACTCCTACCCAGATTCTGACGTTGAAAGTTCCCTCTCTTTCCAACCCACGTTCCTGTTTCCTCCCAAGAGCTCATTGATATCCACTGATGGTGCCGACCCCATTGTTGTAGAGCTGGTAGCGAAGACAGTCGACAATGAGGTTCTCCTGCACGAGCTTGAATTGCTCGACCGATACAGGGGAGAGTCGTCGAGGAAGATTGAACTGCAGAAGAGCCTACTGGACGTGCTGGAATCGGAGAGGGATAGTGCTGCTTAACGAGAATGCGAGGTTGGGCTACCGGGCGACGGCGGTGGCGGAGGAGAACAAGGGGCTGGCTTCAGAGGCTGCGTTCATGAAACGGAAGGCGACGGAGCTTGCACGGTGCATTTTGAAGATGAGGGATGATCACGGGGTGTGTCTTCTGAGCCGGAAGATCGAAGACTTGCAGGGGCAGATACACGGACTCGAGCACCGGAACAAAGAGTACTACGAGCAGCTGGTGAGGAGGGAGGAGGAGAAGAGGGAGGTGGTGAGGGAGGTTTGCTTTCAGGTGGAGAAGCTCAAGTTGGAGAATGCCAGGCTGAAGGAGGAAGCCACGAGGGCCAAAGAAGGGCGGTGGAAGATCTCCAAGTGGTGGGACCGGGTCAAGAAGTTTGACTTGCGGCCTGTATGTGGATCCCACACATACTGTTGATATTTCTTGTAGCCAATAGGTGACTGCCACGTTACCGTATAAATGAAGGTAGAATTAATTGTAGATGGTGGGATGGCTTGGTGGAGTGAAGATGTATGAAGGGGGCTTTTATGCCTTATTTTCCCTGTTGAGGTAATATCTCTCTGCACTGTCATCAAATATGAATATATAGGCGTTTTGGTAATTTACTAATTTGGGTACGATTGTTTGCATAATTATTTTTTTAGAAAATTTGATTTTTCAATAATATATTTTTTTTTTTTATGTTTGATTGCATAATTTTTTAGAAATTTTTTTCTAGTTCATATAATTATCTATAGAAAAATATTTTTAAAAAAGAATTTATGAATCATCCATTTAGAGGCTTGACCAAATAATTTTTAAACATATTGATCAGGTATTTACTTGACATGATCTATTTATTGAATTAGTTAAATTGGTCTAATTAAGTTTTCTGATTGACTTGAGCTCGGATGTGGCTGATTTTTGAGATTTAAATGTCATACCTAGATAGAGTTGGCCTTGGGACATGAAAGTTCAAGTCTGAGCAAAAATCATAAAATCTAATTTTATTGACTTGATATTTTATATAAAAAAGTAGGCAATATATAATTTATATTTTAATAGAATAATACCAAAGAGTTTTGCTTTATTACCAACAAAGCCTAACCTTAGGTAAGCCTAAACATACATTTCGAATACGAAAGTTGACTTGGGTTTGACAAATAAATTTTTAGCCTAGACGTGAGTGACCCCACCCCAGTTTTATTTGCAACATTCTCTCCACCTTTTCTTTTTAATTTACGTATGGGAACGGCAAACACGGTTCTACGAAAATTCTTATGGGTTGTACCTCTATTTCTCAAACCAATATCGGATAAACAACTACCGCGAGTGGTCTAAAGAAATTTTGAACGTGAATTGAACTCAAGACTTTTCTTTATGAGAGTTTATTGACCGTCATTCTAACCTCCTCTTGAGTTATAACGAGTAATATATTGAAGTGACGTTGACATGTTGATTGCATTTGAACTCATTACTATTACACCATCATGAAAAGCATTAATCCTAACTATCTAAAATCATTTAAATTTCACTCTAATTAATTATTATACAAGTGCAAAGCCCCCCTTTCCCTTTCCATTAGAGAAATAGAGCTATTATCAATGAAGTAGAAACATAAAATAAGAGTTAGGTTAGTGAAATACACTAACGAGACATGCCATTAGATCAATCGTAAGTCTCATAAATTTAGATTCATTTAATATGTAACTATATAAATATAGAGTATTAAGATTTCAGTATCAATGGATGATTCAAATCATATAATCTTAGTGTTTAATAATAAGATAAGCTGTGAAACTTTATACGAAATATCCGTATAATCTCTTTATATCAGATTCTAGGTCCTAAAAAATATATTTTTACCTATCTTGCAAACAATAAAGACACCCACTTTGGATGGACTTTCATAAAAAAAATCGAATAATGATGAGTAGATGTTACTAGTGGCACATGGGTGCATTTGAACTTGTATGATAAAAAGAATGACTTTATCCCTAGGAGTCATAGACAACAATCGATGGCCCATGCTCTTTTAGTGGTCTCAACCAATTAGGTGAAGAACGGTTGGGCTGACCAAATGGTCTGAGATGGTTAGTCATATATTCATAATTCAGTGTGTGACTCGGTCAAAAGCTTTCTAAAAATCTAGTTTAAATCATTCACATTGTACTACAAGTTAGGGGTTGAAATTCGGCCGAATTTTTATATGGTCGAGATCTTTCTATCTCTTCAATTTTTTTTATTTTTTAGAATTCTCGTGACTTTCTTTTTTCTTAAAAAATTCATTTAAAAAATAAAAAAGACTTTTTTAAAAATAAAATATCGGCCAATATAGGCAAATATTGGTCGAGATATCCATTAAACTCACAACCGATATTCATTTTTTTATTTTAAAAAAAATGAAATCAGCTGATTTTTTCCTCTGGCATATACTTATCGTATCTGGCAAGATTTATACCCTAACTACAACATAAAACTAAAAAGGCAAAAACAAGTCTAAGCCTTCATATAAAAAATTGGAGGCCCTGTAATATAGTTTGGGCTTTTCAGTTAAGCTCTTATTTATATTTCTTGATCATATTAGAAAAAAAATGTGTGACTCTACGTAACAATTAGGGCTGAAATTCGAGTCGGATTAGGTCAGATTTCAATAAATTCAACTCAATCCATGTAAAAGAATCTGATCTGATCTGACCCGACTCAACTTGAATGCTGTTTTATAAACTTGGTGTACTCGGATCGGGTTGCTTATGGATGTCTAATCCTATCCAACTTGAATTTCATATGAATTTATTTTTCCCAATCCGACCCGACTCAAGATATGAAAAACATAACACAAACCCGTTGATTTCTCGGGTCGGTCATGCCCCCAAGTTTCATCCCTAGTAACAATTAATGTTAGATGCTAAAAGCAGAAAAGGGAAATAAGTGGAAGACAAGAGACAATAAATAACGACATTAAAATATCGCTCTTTGTTGGTTATCAACTTTATTTATTCAAAATAAATAGATAGAATTTTAAATATAATATAATTTATAATTATAATTCAAAAATCTATAGTTTTGGTTTATTATATTCTATAAATTAATAAATTATTAAAATTAAAACGTGAAGATGATTGAAAGTGATGTTAGCCGTTCAATTTAAATTATAAAAATTAATCACAATTTGAGATGGCTCAAAATAACATTTAAATGTAAATTTTGATTTTAGAGAAGATGAGCATACCCAGGTTTAGGGTTTTTAGTTGGGTTCGAGGTTCACTAAAATTATGTGATGTTTTAAAAGCCTTAGAGTTGAAAGTTAATTTTTTTTTTTTATTAAACTTTAAAGAAATTAAGAAAGATGTTTTGATTTAAAATAAGTATGCAGGAATGCAGGATACAACCACACCCACTAGGCCTATTTTTAAGTTTTAAAAAGTACAAAAAAAATAGAAAATGTGAAAAAAAAATTGGAAAACCTTAAGTGAACATTTTTTAGTAACAGTAATTTTTGTTCAATTTTACACTCTTCAAAGTTGAAATTTTGATACATACTAAAAGTTTGAAAAATATCTATAATTTTTTTTTTTTTGGATTTACGTGTGGGAAATTCAGATACAGTCCTATTAAAACCCCCATGGGTGAGCCCAGTACCCCTAGGCTAGGGGTCTAAATATCGGCCAATACGATTCGTATTGGCCGATATTATACGATTTTGAAACTGTATCATATCGGCCATTTTTTGTAAAAAAAAAAAGAGGAGAGAGAAAAATATCGGTCGATAACAATATGTCGACCGAAAACCGAATTTTGAACCCATCCCCTAGGGCACACCAAAGTTAAACCATGGGAGCTCGAACTTGCAACCTCTAGCTTCTTGAGGCAGGAGGCAACCAGTTGAACTACATTCATGTAAGTAATTTGTTTTCTTTATAGGCAAGATATTGAAGAAATCTTCCAAAATCATCTACGAGGGTTTTGGATTTTGTATTTTAGATTTCCTCAATTTGATTAAGCTGAAATTCAATTTTTTAGATCTTGGATTTTAAATAAATCTAAATCTTAGAATTCTTAAACTGTAGTTCTAACTTCTAAGGTTTCTTTAGTTTGAACCTTGAGTTACAACACCTTCTAATTTAAGGAGAGGATATGAGAGCCACGTTCATTTGATCATGAAGGTATCTAGATTGGTTTCTCATGTTCTAAATCATAACACAAATATATTTGATATTTTCAAATTTATCACATTTTTATTGATAAAATATCAATTATCGTTAATATCTTGAAATTTATCAACACTACAGTAAATTATTGATAAATTCGTGATAAATAGTAATATCACGATAATATCTCGATAAATTTTTGATAAATTCCTAGTAAAATACTGACAAATTCTATATTATTATTTTTTAAATATTATATTTTTTGAAAGATTTTTCTGTCAATTTTCTGATAAAAATCGAAGAATTTAAAATATTCTAATATTATCAATAGCCATTAATATTTCCAAAACGATATTTGTGACAATCACATTTCATTTTTAAAATGAGATTAGAAAATACACTACCAAAAACCCCAGCGTTAACGGCTGATCGAAACCATGGCTGAGGTTGGATTAGAAAAAGAGAGCCGTATCATCCCTCATTTGCCGTCCGAAAGAATGCCTACTCCGATACTCTGATGTTGTAAAGAACGGAACGGAAACAAATACAAAGGGGAGCAGGAGGTATTTAGGAAACTCCGTTCTCATCCCGCTCTCTCTCTCTGTTTGGAATGTGATAGGATGATTTGCTTTGCCATGTGGTTCGGTAGAATTTCATGGTTTCTCTGTCCCTTCTATATGCATGTAAATTTGGAAAAAAAACTTCAAATAATCTGTATATGTGACTTAGTTTATGCGTCTGCTACGTGCATTGCAGGTTTTCGATAAAATACCTCAAAGAAAAAGAACTGTTTAGATGTGTATTTGTCATTGTGCTACTACTTTTTTTGAATGATGTCATCTACTAATTTTTTTTTTATTAACTACCATTAATTTCATTTCCCATTTATTTTTAGTTTATTTGATTTTTGGAATAATTGATTTTCATATGATTCCCACTCCACCCCGAAGGGCGACTCTCCGTAGAGTTACTCGATGTGTGTGGGTAGGGAGACTTGCACATGTCCCGAGGATTAATCGGGTGCTCTAAGAGGCCCCAAGACCTTGGTCATCAAAAGAATAATTGATTTTCACATACAAAGGCCTATAATAATAGGAAATGAAGTAACCCCAAGGGGTTGGCCTAGTGGTTGAGACACAAGACTTCAGGATTAAGGTCTTGGTACTTCAATCCTTGGTGATTCCAATGAAAGCCACTCTCGGTGGGATATGTACAAAGTAAGGTCCCATCGCTTGAACCCGGCATGTGTGTAGGGAGGCGTGAACATGCCCCGAAGGACTAGTCGGGCGAGAGACACCTAAGGTCATCAAAAAAAAAGAACAAGGAAATGAAGTGGCTGGCACATACCCCACTAGTCAGGTAAAAATGTCTCCTGTCCCACACTTGGTTATTAGGAAAAAAAGAAAAGGAAATGAAGTGCTGACCATGATTGCACGAACCATCTTTTGTTTCCATTCTTATTGTAATAAAAGTTGGATTTTGACTCAGGAACTAGATGTTCTACTTTCGAGTCCTGTAATCATTCGATGCCTGTGGCTTGGGGGGAATTGCATGCACTTAGAGTTTTATCCAATGCCTTCGTACTCAAGAGAGGTGGGGGGTCTTGGAGTTCTCCATCATTATAAATAAATAAATAATCACTATTGAGTATCATTCAGAAGTAAGTTGCTATTGAGTTCTACAGACCTTTATCCTGGTCTTGAAGGCTATGATGTTGAGACTTGTTCTATTTTTCCTTATTGTACTCTTGCCATAGCTATGATGCTGAATACCTTTATTAAAAAAAAAGATTCGAAGACTTGTCCTGTTAATACTCATTTCTTCTGTAGGATCAAGAACCTTAGCAGTTAGCAGTATCCTGTAGCATTCTACTTTAAAATATTATATGATCAAGTGGAATTAGTTTTCATATTAATCATGCAAATCTATTTGATATATTTAAATTTCATTACATTAATTAATTTATTTGTGTGATAAAGTGTTCCTATGCCTGGATTTTTGGAGCTTTCCATGTTGACCACCTAGGCCTGTTTGTTGGGATGGAAACAGGCTGCGCTTTGTAGGTGAAGCGCTTTGCCAGTCACCATTGGTTGCAGGCTGGGCTCTTAGGGTCTTCTGGCTTTTGCGACAAAATTTCCATACTACTTGTTTGTGACAATTTTGAAATCAGGAGATTATAAATTCTCATATGAAGTTGTTTGGAGTTTGTAATCTTGGATCACATGGATTATGCAATTTTGAATTTCCAGCTAATAATTTCAAACATGGCGAATACACACACACACACAAAAGGTAAATGCAATTCCATTTTGTTAATTTTGGAGGTTTGAGAATAATAAAGTTTGCTGGGGTTTTCTTCTAAATTGGTCCTTGAGATCACTTGCTACTCATGCCATTTGTCCAGGTAACTCTGCCATAAGTGCTACCCTTCCCTGTATTTTACTTTTGCTTCTCTTGGTCTTTGACCCTTTCTGGTATTTTGTTCATATCTTGTGCTCTTAGCAATAAAATGTTCGTTATCACTTAATAAAAACCTTCCATCAATGCTTCGAAATATGGATATTTGTTTAGGCCACCATTTGCCAACCAGTTACATCCTGCACCCTAATGCATCAAGTGGTTATTCTTATGGAAAACATTTAATGTATATATCACTTCATTTTGTCTGCTTACTACATCAAATGTTGATGTACTATATTATCTATTCAATTTGTGTACTTGTAACACCTCTTTTTTTACCACGGGATACCTTCATAGCCATTTAACATGGACTTTTTGCTGATTTGTTCTTTGGATCTTCAGCTTAAGACAGTATGTTTTTGCTGTTGGATACCATCATTTTAAGTCATTTTATCCAAGTGTATCTTATCAGATGGGGAGTGCATCCATGGACTTTTAACATTGTACCTTCAAAAGGCAGAACCCTGGGATCTATCTTGATGGTGGCAGATTGATTCTCCAAATATGTTGCCTTTCTTCCATCACCTTCGCTTTTATTGGTTTTGGGATCATTGAATTTTCTTATTGTTCCATACCTCTATTTGTATCTATGTTATTGCTGTTTATCTGTTCAATTCAGTTTTAGACTCTTCATTTTTTCTCTGTTTATTTAGATTCCTATCCTTCAAAAAGATAGTTTGAAGTGCCTAAGTATTATGTCTGTCTTTGATGAGGAAACTGTGATTCTCCTGAAGTGAACTAATCATTCTGTCAGCTAATTTCAGGGCCTTAAACTCAAATGCACTCTATCTATTGCCTTCGCCATTTCAGTTCTATAATCAGCAAATGCACCTTTTCTTTCTTTTGTTCTTTTGCTCCTGCTGACAATGTTTCGGCCTCTAACTCAAAGATCTTGAGGTACCTGATTGAGAACTGTGGTTTCTCTGAAACCCTTGCACTTCCAATTGCAAACCGCATCGGTCACATAAAGAATCCTCAGAAGCCAGACTCTGTTATTCACTTCCTCCGTCAATCTGGATTCTCTGAAGGCCAAATCCGAGACGCCGTTCGAGTCACCCCCCAGATTCTACTTGCTGACGTCAACAAAACCTTAAAACCAAAGTTTAGTCTATTACAAGAACTAGGTCTTACAGGATCTGAGCTGGGCCTCTATATTTCAAAGAATTCAAGCTTCTTGACAACTAGCTTGGAACGAAAATTGGCTCCTTGCATCAAAATCCTTCAGAAACTTCTATGTAACAACAGTCATGTGGTTCTTGTTCTTCAGAGATGCAAATGGATTGTCTCCAGTGACCCAAGTTCAAAGTTATTGCCCAACATCTCCTCTTTGCAGAGCTGTGGCATTGCCGACTCTCAACTCTCAATGCTTCTGAGAAGGCAGCCTTCCATCTTTATCATGAAGGAATCTGCGCTCCATGATCTCATTCATAGGGTCAAAGACATGGGTTTCTCCACTGATTCACGGATGTTTGTCTATGCTCTGTACACTATCAGTTGCATGAAGCCTGAAACACTGCAGAGGAAATTCAAGTTGCTTCAGAGTTTTGGGATATCAGAGGATGAATCAATGTCAGTGTTTAGGAGGGCACCAAGCTTGCTTAGGACCTCAGAGGAGAAGCTGCAGTTAGGATTGCAAGTCTATACGAATGTCATTGGGGTTGATCTACAGGTACTAGTTCAAAACCCTGGTCTTTTGATGTTTAGCATTGAGAGAAGGGTGTTGCCTCGACATCGAGTTATTGGGATCCTTCAATCAAAGATGTTACTAAAGAAGGACCCTGCTATAGTTAATCTGATAGTTATGGCAGAGAGAGTTTTTTTGAGGAAATACATATTGAAGTTTGAAGATATTGCTGAGTTGTTGTTGGTTTCTTATAAGGGAGATGTTTGCTAGTCTAGGAACATGTATAACATTTCTATTTGTCATCCATCTCAAAAAGACAAACGAGAAAAACTATTCTTGTTGCCTACATTCCTGCAAGTTCTGCATTTATGTGAATCTCTCTCTCTCTCTCTCTCTCTCTCTCTCTCTCTCTCTCTCTATCTATCTATCTCTATCTCTCTACAGGTATTAGAAAAGAATTATTTGTTCCCTCTTCTGCAGATGTGTGTTGCAAATTTGCTATTGGCGGGCTACCGTTGGACTGCATATTGGTCTCAGTTTCCAGGGGAGAAATTATCCATTGTGAACCAGTTTTCAAAAATTAGCATGAACTTTCAATCATAGCTCTTGAATGAGCAAAAAGCTTTCAGGTTTTACTTTTTAAATTCTATCAATAACTTAATCCAAGGGCTGTGATTGAAATTTCACACTAATTCACTGAGAACAACTTCACAACGGATAACTTCTTGCCAGCAAAGTCTTCCCAAGGGTCTGTTTTATATTTGGTTTTTGTATTTCATTCTTAACTAAGAAGTAGTTTTACCCATCCTGCATTCTGCTTTTTTACATTGGAAAGTGCTTGAGGTTATGTGGGAGTCTCTGATCTAAACCTTATTAAAAATAATGAATTAAGTGGACAATTTTGATCCCAAAAATTGAATTTACTTGATTGTATACAAAAAACCTGTAGGCTAATAGGATCAAGCTAAGTTTTTGGCTTCTAAGATCCTTATCGTCTTTTTAACTATGGCAAAAAAAAAAAAAATTAAAGGCTTATAAATTATAATTTTTGTATGGACTAATTATAATAATAATACTAGAATAATAAAATTGGACAATTAATTCTGGGTGAGCCTATTATTAAAAGCTTCGATATTTCTAATGAGCCAATAACTAGGGGACAAAGTGGACCCACCTAGGGGTGAAACTTTTAGAGAATAAAATGATGATTATTTTTGTTTTTGTTTTTTGATAATCTAGGGGAAACTCCGAGCTCACCCGAGCGGTCTGTTGTCAAGTTGCTTAGGTGCGTTTGCGCCTAACTCTCCTAAAACTCATAGAGGAGACGCGGCACACGGAGGCCTCCGCTTAACGCCGTTGGGACTTGAACTAGTGATCTCTCGCTTCTTGAGGCGGGAAATAACCAGTTGAGCTACCGAAAGTTATCTAATTTTGAGAAATTTAAAAGATGCTACTTTATTGATATATCTATTTGATTTTAGTGAATCTCATATTTATGTATATATCTTGGAAAAAAAAACTTATTTATATATGGACAAAGTAGACTCGACGTACGAGTACATCGAGCCCCAATGGTCTAACTTGGTGTACCCTAAGGGCAGTGGGTATCACCTGTGGGGTTTTACGCTGGGTTTTCCACAGTTTCTCACACGTAAATTAAAAAAAAATGTAGACTCGATGTACAAGTAAAAAAAACTAAAAGATTAAGAAATAATTTGAAATATCCACAGTTAGAATACATAGCTCAAATAATGTTTGAATATTTCTCAAGAAACATAAAAAGAAAAAAATATCCAAAATCTATGAATCCAAAAGTAAGGAAGGAGGAGAAAAAAAAAAAAAAAACCATCCATCAATTTCAGAGCTCATAACCATCTTCAATTGGCAACCTCGGGTAGTTTAAATCGACACAACGGGCAAAAATTGCTCTGTTTCAGCCATTGATCAAGACAATCTCCATGAAAAACATGAGAACAGGGCATTCTTTTAGTCTCAACTCCGGCCTCGAATTCTTCCAAACAAACAACACACCCTTTATCAATACTATCACCTTGGCATTGGAAATTCTCCACCTCCAGTGCTTCAATGGCGGCTAGCCTCGCCGGTTTGGCTCCAAATCCTCTCCTTCTCTCAGTCTCGGCTGATTGTCTCAATACCCAATTCAGCACTTGTTCCTCTGTGAGCCGCCTTTCAGTGACCGCATCGATCTCGACAGAAAACTCTATCTTCTTCTTCTTCTCCTTCTCATCCAAAGCAGCCTTTGCCAATTCATTCACGTCGGAGGATATACTATCCAAATCCCGATAAATAATATGGCGGGAGACTTTGGCCTGTGAAAGAATGTTTAGGATGCAATGTCTCGAAGAACCGGGCGATATTAGATCGCAGATTTCAACAGGAATTGACTTTTCTTCGCACCGAATAGTTTCCTCTCGGAGACAGAGAGTATTTCCTTGAGACCCGCTGGCCACCCATCTGCGTTTTTTTCTGTGTAAAACTGTTAGCTGGACTTGTATTTTCTCCCCAATTTCCCCTGTTTGGTTGGATGTCTTGCTGCAGGTTACTAGAAATTTCACCTTTCGAGTAGCAGACATGGTTGGAGGATTGGAGAGAGAGAGAGAGGGAGAGGGAGGGGGGGGGGGGGGAAGAGAAGAAAGTGTTTTCCGAGAAATTTGATTTCGGAATCCGTTTTTTCCTGACTTCCTCTTGTATTTATAGAGGAGTAATGCTACCCGGACACCCCAACCACCGCCTTTCTTTAATTTAGTAACTTTCCATCCTCTCCGAACATCGGCGTGCAAAACGAAAACCGACACAACTCTGAACTTTCCATCATCTTCGAACGTCGGCGTGCAAGACGAAAACCGATAGAACTCTTTAATTTACTGTCTACGTCTGAATTTCTTTCATATTGAAAACAAAAACTGTGAGAATAAAATTTTGATATATTGAAATATTATTATTGTTCGACGAGTATCAGATATTCTAATAAAAATATCTTTATTTGACAATTATAAGAAGATTTTGTCAGATTTTTATGTATAATTAAAATAAAATTTAAAGCTATCAATTTTTAAAAAAAATACCACAAATTGATAAGTTTATTTAGAATTTTATAGAACAATAATGTTTCCTTAAAATTTCACCTAAAAAAATATGTCAAATAATCACCATCAATAAATAAACCCAATTTTATTAGAAAAGCTATTAATTAATTCAAATATAATATACCAAGTGTCTCTAACGAAGTAGATCTACCAAACATGGGCAGTAACTTGAATAAACTAAAGTCATATTTAAACATGTAAAGTTGATAATTGCATTGGATTAATTTAATTTGAAATTAACATATTTAAACTCTAATATACCTAAGGTAAAGTTCCAATAATATAGTTGAGCTACCCAATGGGTGTAGATCAATTGGTTGCCTCCCACCTTAGGAACCGAGAGGTTGCAGGGTCGAGCCCCCATGGTGTAGGGGTAATGGACTTACCCAATGGGGGTTTTAGTAGGACTGCGTCTGAGTTTTCCATACTTAAATCCCAAAAAAAAAAAAAAAAAATCCAATAATATAACATGTAACATTACATAGAGTTCAAAAGTCATACCATTTTAAAGATATTTATGAGATGTACTTAAACATAAAAAAATATTTATTTTATTTGATATAAGACTTCAAAAATATAAGATAATATATGTAAATAAATTTTTTAAAAATTAAAAAACATATTTAACCATCTATTTTTATAGGCCTTAGATCAGATGAGTGAAATAAATATATTATTTAAAATTATATTTAACTAAATCTAATCAATATCATTTTTGTCTTGTTTTTAGCTTTTCTTCTTTGTTGTGAGGGTTTATTCTCCCTATTTCTGCTTAGTATTTTTTTTATAGCTACTGGAAATTGAGAAACTCCAAGTTCTACATAGACAAAATTGTGAAATGTCACTTGGTAGAAGCAAAGAACACTTTCTCAAAATAAATTAGATGTTGTATTCGTTGTAGAATTATTTGGTATCTATGGGTAGAGAGACTTATACATTTTCCGAGAATTTGTCGAATTTTCTAAAAGACTTGAATACATTGATAATAAAAAAACAAATTAAATGATAGACTAATTCATTGACAATAACGACACTTAATAAAATAAAATAAAAACACGTTGCTAGAAGACCAAGAAAAGTTATCACAAACTCTACAATAAAATTAGAGAAGCAAACACATAAATTGAAGGTTCTTTAGAGTTTTGGGATATTGGAGGATGAATCAATGTCATTGTTTAGGAGGAAACCAAGCTTGCTTAGGACCTCAGAGGAGAAGTTGCGAGTCTATACGAATGTCATTGGGGTTGATCTAAAGGTGCTACTTCAAAACCCTGGGCTTTTGATGTTTAGCCTGGAGAGAAGGGTGTTGCCTCGACATCGATGTTAGATTTATGGTTCAAAGTCTTATTGGACCTGAGTTGTCTGATGGACCCAGACTCAGGCCCATGCCTTATTTGTTGTAAGACACTATATAATGTCTCTTTCTGTATGGTTTATTTAGCTGGTGCAGTTTCTCTTAGAGAGAAACAGAGAGGGGAGTGACTGAGAGGAAGGGTGGATAGGATTGTTGTAATCATTTAGCATGTATGGACATTATTCCTCTTAGTAAATTCTAAGCACGCCTTGTGACATAGGCAACGTTGCCGGAACCACATATATCATGTGTTCCTTGTGCTAGTGTGTAATTGAATCTGTGATTTGTGATTGTGGATATGGGTCTAATCCCCAACAATCGAGTCATTGTGATTCTTCAATCAAAGATGTTACTGAAGAAGGACCCAAATATAACTAGTGTGATACATATGTCAGAGACAGATTTTTTTTTGAAATGGTTCATTTATTAATAGAAAAAAGCACCAGAGGTACAAATACATAATAGAAAATAAGTCAAACTGAGAGAAAAACTCACTGCTACAACAAAAAAGAACTAAAAAAGATCATAACAAATCAGCACATTCCTTCCAAGTACGTAAGATGTCGAGACATAAATATATTCTGGAATTCCATAAGAGAAACGGCCAGAGAGAGATTTTTTGAGGAAATATATATTGAAGTTTGAGGATATTGCTGAGTTGTTGTTGGTTTCTTATAAGGGAGATGTTTGCTAGTCTAAACATCTCCATCTCCATCTCTATCTATATCTATCTGTGTCTCTATGTTTGATGAATGCCTATAATGAATTGATTCACATCTTATATCCACAGGTATTAGAAAATAATTATTTGTTCTCTCTTCTGCAGATGTGTGTTGCAAATTTGCTATTGGCAGGCTACCATTGGACTGCATATTTGTCTCAGTTTTCAGAGGAGAAACTATCCATTGTGAACCAGTTTTCAAAAATTAGCATGAACTCTCAGGATTAGTGTGATTGAAAATTCATACTAATTCACTGAGAACAACTTCACTAATTCACTGTTTTATATTTGGTTTTTGTTCATTCTTACTGCTTTTTAACTTTATAAAGTGCTTGAGGTTATGTGGGAGTCTCTGATCTCAACCTTAATAGAAATAATGAGTTAACTGGACAATCTTGAACCCAAAAATTGAATATATTTGATTGTATAAAAAAAACTATAGAATCTTAAGAGATTGATTTGATGGTCAAAAACCCACCCATTATGTGGGAGATCTTGAAATCGAGTCACCCTCAACACATAGGGTCACTCCCCATAGTCTAAACTGGTATATGTGGATTGAGAGGTTTACAAATATCTCAATGATTTGTCAGATGAGATCAAGGCAAAAAAAATTAAAAGCTTATAAATTGTTTAAAATTTTATGGAAGAGTTTTAATTGTGGGTAACTCTAATATCAGGACCAGTCCTGAAATCTCCTAAAATCTCAAGGGCTTCAGGAGGTGTGACTGATCTATTAAGGAGTTTAAGTGTGTGGGGGCCATTTCTGTCGGGGGACCTTAGATATTTCTGATGAGCCAATAAAAGGGGATAAAGTGGACCCACCTAGGGGTGAAACTTTTAGAGACTAAAATGATTATTTAAAGTTATCTAATTTTGAGAAATTTAAAAGATACTTGATTTTACATATTTAAGTATATGTCTTGGAAAAAGACTTATTTATATATGGACAAAGTAGATTCAATGTGCAAGTACAAAAAAACTAAAATCATTTAAGTATATATCTTGGAAAAAGACTTATTTATATATGGACAAAGTAGATTCGATGTACAAGTACAAAAAACTGAAAGGTTAAGAAATAATTTAGAACATCCAAACTTAGAATACATAAAAGAAATATATATATATATATTGAAAATGCCGGAGAAACCGGATTACTGCTGCATGGAAAGGTCTTATTGGCATTCTCTCTGATGCAGCCTTTCTAAATTTAAATTTTAAAGAATTTACTGTTAGTACTCGGTATCTTAGAAAGTGACCAACTCTAAGGGAAACGTCTCTCATTCTGATTCTCTTCTTTATCGTTTCCTTGTGTTAATCTCTCATTTTTTTTTCTCTTTTTGAATTTATGTGTGGAAAATCACGGGAAGCCTAGTGTAACACTCCTATAGGTGATACCTATAGCCCTTAGGGTACACCAAGTTAGATCATAGGGGCTCGAACTTGACACCTCCTACTTCCTGAAGCCGGAGGTTAACCAGTTGACCTACACCCATGTGGACAAAAATATCTTTTGTGTAGAATCAAGTTTCTTGAAATTTCTCTTATTTTTTTTAATTAAAACGACCAATATCGGCTGATATATAAAGGTATAAAAAATTGATATTAAATCCCTAGGTATAAGAATTTTGTTCATTATTTTTTATTTCAAGTTCTATGGGTTTTTTTCTTTGTAATCTGGGTGTTGAATTTTTGTTCATATTTTCTGTATATTTTTTAATGGGTTTTGTAGGAAATAATAAACTTTAGATTGTATATACAATAGCTAACCGACTCTAGAACTATCACAAACAAACTCAAACTTTTAACTTGTTTTTAAATCAAATACATCTCTTAATCAAATTTAGAGTCCTAATCACATAATAATTCTAATATATTCTAAAATCCTAAATATATTTCAACAGGTTTTTTCTACAATTTGGGTCTATTGTTGAATTTTATGTGGCACGGAATGTAGGTTTTGAGAAATTATGGTATCTATATGAATTTAAGAAAATTGGCTCAAATAATGTTTGAAATTTGAATATTTCTCAAGAAACATAAAAAGAAAACAAATATCCAAAATCTATGAATCCAAAAGAAAGGAAGAAGGAGAAGAAAAAAAAAAAAACATCCATCAATTGCAGAGCTGATAACCATCTTCAATTGGCAACCTCGGGTAGTTTAAATCGACACAACGGGCAAAAATTGCTCTGTTTCAGCCACTGATCAAGACAATCTCCATGAAAAACATGAGAACAGGGCATTCTTTTAATCTCAACTCCGGCTTCGAATTCTTCCAAACAAACAACACACCCTTTATCAATACTATCACCTTGGCATTGGAAATTCTCCACCTCCAGTGCTTCAATGGCGGCTAGCCTCGCCGGTTTGGCTCCAAATCCTCTCCTTCTCGCAGTCTCGGCTGAATGTCTCAATACCAAATTCCGCACTTGTTCCTCTGTGAACTGCCATACGGCGACGGCATCGATCACGACACAAATCTCCATCTTCTTCTCCCTCCCATCCAAAGCGGCCTTTGCCAATTCATGCACTTTGGAGCATATAGGAGCTAAAACCTGATTCATATTATGTAGGGAGACTTTGGTCTGTAAAAGAATGTTTAGGATGCAACGTTTCGAAGAACCCGGCGATATTAGATCGCAGATTTCAACAGGGAATGACTTCTCTTCGCACAGAATGGTTTTGTCTCGGATAAGAAGAGTGTTTCCTTGAGGCTTACTGGCCACCCATCTATGTTTTTTTCTGTATAAAATTGTTAGCTGGACTTGTGTTTCCTGGCCAATTTCCGCTGCTTGGTTGGATGAATTGCTGCGGGTTACTAGTAATTTCACCTCTTGAGAAACAGACATGGTTGGAGGATTGGAGAGAGAGAGGGGGAAAAGAGAAGAAAGTGTTTTCCGAGAAATTTGATTTTGGAATCCGTTCTTCCTAACTTCCTTGTATTTATAGAGGAAGTGAGGAAGTGCCCCAACCACCGCCTTTCTTTAATTTAGTTATACTTTCCATCCCCACCGAACGTCCGCGTGCGAAACGAAATCACATAATGTAAATATTATTGCTCGACGACTATCAGAGATTCTGATAAAAAATATTTTTATTTGACAATTATAAAAATATTTTGCCAGATTTTGATTTACAATTAAAATAAATTTTAAAGATATATATATATATATATATATATATATATATTTTTTTTTAAAATCACAACAAATTGATAAATTTATTTATAATTTTATAGAATAATAACGTTTCCTTAAAATTTCACCTAAAACAAATATGTAAAATAATCACCATCAATAAATAAACCCAATTTTATTAGAAAAAACTATTAATTAGTTGAAATATAATAAATCAAGTGTCTCTTACTAAGTAAAGCTACCAAACATGGGCAGTAACTTGAATAAACTAAAATCACATAATGTAAATAATTTTTTTCTTAATTGATTGGAACTTCTTTGCTATTTTGACACTTTGATTTTCACGTATTCTAAGTCAAATCAATGAAGAAATTAAGAATAATAAATCTATGAGCAAAATCAAATTTATTTTTTTTAAATTTACATGGTGTACATTTTTTTATGACGAAGGTGTTCAAGCCCTTTAAAGTACCCGACTAATCATCGGAGTAGTCGTCTTTTGCGTCGAATGAGAATCGAATTCAGAATTCTCACTTATTCAAGCAGGTTCTTGGCCATCACTCCAACTATTATAAGTTATTTGGTGTACTATTCAAAATAAATTAATATTATCATCATCATAATCAAAATTAAAATTTCATAAAAGGTCAATTTTTAGAGTTCTAATTTTTCATGCGATTGTCCTAGACTGTACAAACGGTCAACGCTGTATATAGTCAAACTGAATTAAGCTCAAAAAAAATTACAATTTAAATAAATTTAATCCATGTAAAGTTGATAATTGCATTGGATTAATTTTAATTAGAAACTAACATATTTAAACTCTAATCTATTTTATTTAAAGTTCCAATAATATCATATGTAACATTACATAGAGTTCAAGAGTCATACCATTTTAAAGATATTTATAAGATGTACTTAAACATAAAAAATTATTTATTTTATTTGATATAAGACTACAAAAACATAAGATAATATATGTAATAAATTTCAAAAAACATATTGAACCATTTATTTTTATAGGCCTTAGATAAGATGGGTGAAATATATATATCATTTAAAAAATATATTTAACTAAATCTAACTAATATCATTTGTGTTTTGTTTTTAGTTTTTCTTCTTTATTTGGGGGCTTGCTGCAATGCGGGTGCAAGGGATTATGGCTTTTCTTTGGCCATCGATCCTCCCACGGATATTTTGTGTATACAGACACGGATTTTATCGTAATGCCCAATTTACCCTCCACTTGTGGCACTGAAGAAAAAAGAATGTCAGAAATTCATAAACAATGTAAATCGGCCCTTCAAAATTCATGAACAGTGTAAACGGCTGGCCAAAATTCTTGAATAGTGCAAATCGGCTTGTCGAAATTCACATGAATAGTAAAAATCAGCCTATCGAAATTTTACTGTTCATGCGAAGGGTAAAATTAGGAATACACTAAAACCCGTGTTGCTAAACACAAAATGCCCATGCGAAGATCGCTGGCCCTTTTTCTTTTTGTCTTCCTATTTGTGCTTTAATATTATTTCAATACTATTTAAAAAAAAATTATTTATTATTTATGGTAGTGTTTTAAAAACCGGTCCAACATGTTGTTGAACCAACACTTCATCATAAGTGGCTCAATCACGGGCCGATTTAAAAAAAAGAACCTTACACTTAAAAAATTGCAAAAAACCAGTCAAACTCATAGGTTTAATCAGTTTATTTTAAAAAACTCTCAAACCGTGATCCATAAAAACCATTTTAAATTTAAAAAAAATTAAAATTGATAAAAACATTCTTTAAAAAAAAAATTCATACAGAACAACAAATCGGATCACTGAAAAAAAATAAATGTTTTCGTAATTGAAGGGTAAAATAGGCAATATCTTAAATCCCAGTCTTTTGTTACACAAAATGCCTATGGGAGGATCGCTACTCTTATTTTTATCCATAAAAAAGTGTTATGATCTTTTGAAACTATTAAAAAATAAAATTAGTAGCAAGTAAGGAAGAGGGCATTATTATTATTATAATTTTTTAATCCACTCTATCACCTTTTAAATCTTAAAGAATAAGATATTATTTTGTTTTTAATTCAAATAAGTATAAAATGAGCATTTATTAATCTTATTTAAATATAAAATTTATTTTTAAAGATTATTTTATTTATCCTATATAATAAAACATAAAAATTCATAGTTGTATTTTGAACAAAGATTTCAACATTTTTTCAATTAAATTTTTAGAACATTAATTTAATGTTAATCTTATTATTATATTTAGATGTGACCAAAAAAAAATGTTTAAAATTTTATTTCAACTCATCAATTAAATTTTAATTAGCAATTTAATATTATTTATAATATTTATATTAATGACACGGATTTAGTAGAGTTTTACCATGGTTGAACTCAGGGGTCTAAATATCGGCCGATACGTATCGTATCGGCCGATATATATCGGTTTTGGATATGTGAATATCGGCTGATATGTATCGTATCGGCCGATATTCACAATATCGGCCTTGATATCGGCCGTATTATATCGGCCCGATATCAAAATATCGCCCGATATCGGCCGATACCGATTTTTAAACCCCTGGTTGAACTTTATTTAACCTAACAGATCAATTTTTAAAGCATTGGTCTATGAATCGATATGATAGATACCATATATCATACTATTGGAAAAATTTGAGATGCAACACCCACACTAAATGGTAACAGAACAGGGCAGAACAGAGAGTGTGTGTTTCTTCCTCCGTCTGCAATTACAGGGCGGAGATAAGAGTTGCAGAGACGGTGGAGAGAGAAAGAGGTAAAAAAATAAAAACGAAACCTAACTCAATCTGTCATGATAGAGAGAGATAGAGAGGAGAAGAGTTTTTTTTAAGAAGAAAATGACTGCAATCTCTCTCTTCAATATCTGCAACAGAGGAAAAAAACGCAGTGAGAAATTAAAAAAAAAAAACTACCAAGAACTCTGCAAGAAAAAAACACGGGGAGGAAGAATGGTGATATGCTGCGTAGAGAGAAATAGAGAGATGAGAAACTGAAAAAAAAAAGAGGTAGAAAAGACCGACGAGGAGAGCCGACCGAGGCCGAAGAAGCTTGAGCTTACAGCTAGTTGTTGCAGACTTGCAGGAAAGACAGGAGGGAGGAGGATTTATTGCACAGGGATGTGGAGAGACAGAACGATTTGGTGCCCGTGATTTCCTTGAATTCTTCCGTCCAAAATCTCCCATATCCCTTTAGCCCCAAATATTCTAGTTCCTCTCAGATTTCCGCCCTTTCCAAGTTTTGCCCAACAACAGGAATTCGGTCGGGAGACTGACCAAACCTTGGAAAGGTCTTGGTTGATCAAAGACAGAGCAAATCTCTAACCAGAGAATCCCTTTTATGGTTCAGACAAACCTGCTCATGCTTGCATGTTTGGCGTCATGGTAGATCCATTGACAGAGCCACTCAAACAGAAAATGTGAGATTAATGGTCGCACTATTCTCCATTGACAGAGCCACCACCACCATTTTTTAACTTTAGAGAATCTCTAAACTCAGCCTCAAGATATGGCCTAAGCTGAAGTTGTTTGGATTTAGGAATGCTATGTAGTGGATGAGTTTGATCCACAATCTCATGGTCGTATTACAAATACTGCTACATGGATCAGAGCTAAAATATTACCATTTATGATGTATGAATAACAACAAAGTGTTGATAATGGCACATTTATCTGCAACTTTTACCACCATATCATCATTCATTATACCATCTACTTGGGCCTTGAGATCTTTATTTCCACTCAACCTTTATAAAAATTATACACAAACAATTCCATAATACTCAAAAAAAAAAAAAAATACATACTTCCGCTGCTCCAACATCATTTAACAATTGCTTCGAATAACTCTGCAAGTGATTTTCACACTAAGATCACTTCAGCATCATTTATAGGACTACCCTTCCAACTACTGACTGTATTATCAGCTTCTGGTACATTGAAAAACAGTCAACCTGAATATACTAAAAAGCAAGGACTCAAAACTTCCTTAAAGAATCAAATATATAAAGAATTGGACGAACAAAGATGAAGCGATAGAACAGTCCCTCCACAAAGAGATTTGTGGTGACTGTTCCTTCTTAGAGGAGTATTTACAGGGATGAATACATCTTGCAACATGAAGAGACAGATGCTTACCCTCCACCTTTTCCTAGGGGATTGTGCATCTCTAAAGACTCTCATCATGGACTATACGTGAGTTCCGCAAGTCATTGACTACGTCCACAGAACTGCCCAGCTGTCGAAAATCAGACCTATGTAAAAGATTGGCTTGGGTTCCTCTTGAATTGCTTCTTGAATCACTGTGGCCACTTCTGGAAGAAAAACAGTGATGCACACGGACTCTATGTGTTCTGGCATCAGTTGAGAAACACCCCCTGATTTTGACTGCCAATGTAACTTCTTTGTCTCTGGAATCTTCACACCACCAGTTCTGTGGGATTCCATCAACGAATTCTTCTAATGTATGGAACAACTCATGGTGCACTGTCACTTCCACTATTTCGCAAGGCTTGATTATTCCAGCTGCTGGAGTCACCTGTTATGAATGTGACTAGCAATGAATAGGCATGCCAAAAGATCCATAACTCAAGAAAGGCAACTTGGAAGAAGTATAAGATTAGCAGAAGGGGACTAAAAAAAGGTGGGTTGGCAAAATATACAATACATAGGAGGGCAAGGGCAGATATTGTACATTGATGTTTGAAAAAGTAGATAACAGTTGCCAGAAAATGACATGGGAAAAAATCATTAATCATTTAAATGTGCTTGAAGGAGCTTCAAGTCCACACCCCTTGCTTCAAATCAATAATGAGAATCTCTCTCTCATATATGAAAATGTCATCTGTTCCCTCTCTCTCTTAAACGTGATCTGTTCTCATATTAACAAATTCTTCCATTGATAAAGAGGAGAAAAAAGGGTTGCAAACAAGCTGAGCAGCTCAGCTTGATGTATACCATAGTATATATTGAGCTTGAGCATAACCCTAAGGGGTTAGCTTGGTGGTCAATTCCCACCCTTGCTTGTGGGAGGTCTTGTTCTGTACCCGGTGTGTGCGGATTGGGAGGTTTTCATATGCACCAAGGATTAGTCAAATGGGACGCCTGGTTAAGTCAGGTGGGATGCCTGGATACCTTAGTCTTTGAAAAAAAAATATCTGAAAATGGAGATTGTTCATAAGCATATATCATAAAAAATATATATTCAATAACTATATAAATGTATTATTGTAGTAATACAAAATATAAACCCATATTTAGAATTAATATAATAATATATGCATATAATTTTTTATGACAAAAAACCCCAAGACCCCACCTCTCCCTATGTACGAGGGCACATGGTTGTTAAAATCTTACGATATACAATTCGTATCTTACGATTCATACGATATGATAAGAGGAACGATTCGTATCTATCAACAAATCTTACGATTCATATAAATAATAGAATTATGGGGTTATTAGTAGTGTGAAAGCATGAAACATTTCGTTTTTATGGTTTTTAAGGCTTGAGTTGATGAGCATTTAAGACCTTTCGATTTTTTGAGGGTTTTTTTAGTTCATAATTGACTTTTCACAATATAGTTGGATTATATACTGGTCTTATACGTTTGGGACTTGGAGCATTGAAATTTGAGCTCCAATGAACTGATTATATAGAATTCACTTAATATTAAAAGAAAGTTCGAGAATTACTCATGTTATTACATTTTAGATATATTTTACGTTATTTCATATATTGAATATTTTTTAGGGAAAACATTTATGAATCTTATGATTCTACGATTCTACGATTTACGATATACGACTTGCGATTCAAGATGTATTAACGATTTACGATACGATTCGATTTTCATAACATTGCGAGGGTATTGAGTAAACTATGGATGCATGCAGTCCCCCGGAATATAGTAACATGTGCATATAATTATAACATTATGTCATGGTTTGAACTGAACAGAGTCAAGTTCATTAATCAGCCAAGCGAAGCAAGCTCCAGCTTAAGCCCAATTTGACTTGTTTTGATAAGCTCACAAGGCAAGCCCAAGCTCGAGCTTATTCTAGCTGTGCATTGATCCAGCTTGGCATGTCAACAACCATAGAGGAAAAGAAATGTAGACTCAAGGTTCAGCACCAACAAGGCACAGCTCTGAAATTCTTAATATGATTATCATACTCATCTTAGAAACAACTGCAGTACAAGTAAGTTACCTTGAGCCAGCGGGGAAAGCCAAATGAAGCTCTTGCATGATGTCGCTCAGGTGCAGATCCATCCTCCTTGATAGAGGATTGACCTTCACAAATTATTTCAAATATAGCATCTTCCTTTCCACACTTGTTGGTAATTCGGAGAATGGAAATATCCTGGTTTTGAAGGATTATGTTGCTTGTGCTCACAATGGTTTCAGGAACAGTGGATAATGCTTTTAGCAAAGACCTGATTTTCTCATTTGACTTGAATGTTTCTCCAAATTCTTGTCTCCGAATTGATTCATCCACATGGGCGATGTCAACACTGAATATGCATCTAACAGGCTTGTGATCACTATCTGTCACATCCATGCAAGCATTGTACCTGATCACATAGGAGATTATACATCTCATCACTACATAATTTCTGATGTTGGCCAGAAAGCAATCATAACGAGGAACCTACTGTGAAATTGAAGTAACCACAGGGCACTCTAAAGTGCATTCATCCACTGAAGAAGAACGGCTGTCACGATACAATATTCGGTCACACCAGGCGGGGACACGTTTCTTCTCACTGGAATCATATCCTGGAAAAGACAACATTATTTTAGCTCCTAATATTTTCAAGAAAATCTCTCCAGACCCTCAAAAATATTCAAAATGGAATGAACATTACTACCACTCTACGAGGGTCCTGAAAAGAGTCATCTGGGTCATCTGACTATTTAAGTCCATCAGAAATCAATCAAGAGTGGCACCTATAATAACACTTCTAAGGTGCCATATGATGCATAAATGCTTTTATCAAAACAAATAAATTATCTTTTTAATTTGTTCTTTTTCTTTAGCAAATGCAGTCTAGATGAAAAAATACCTGCCAAACCTGCTTGGTGCCTTTCAAATTTGTAGGTGGGAGGGAACCTTATGTGCCCTTCACGCATGCCTTGAAAGACTCTTCCAGCTTTCATCTCTGCTCTGAGTTGATCCCTTTCTCTAAGCCAGTCAAAACATCTTTGAGAAACAAAGTCTCTTGCTTCATCATAAGAAATATCATGAAGCCGGTAGTTGAAATCACCAAGAAATACGACCATGTCTGCATCAGCCAACTCAGGCCGGCCTTCATCAGAATAGATACCCACAGCCTACAATCAAGGCAATAAAATATGAAATTATTTTTGTCAGATTAGGAATCACACTACATAATTATTAAAAAATCTAAAGATGAAGATTAAGATCCAAATACATTTACACCACGAAGCATGTGAACAGCAGAGGAAGCACCAGCTGAAGCAGAGAAACAGGTGTGGCATTAGAATAAAGAAGCATAAAAAATGCTAAAGACATGAAAATGGCAGCACATAAACATTTAAAGCACCATACCTCCAGCAGAATTAAGTATGTTAGATGGCCGGCTAAAGATCATTGTTCGATACACGTGATCAAAATCAGCATTCCGACGATTGACAGCTTCTAAGTGTGCAGCAAAATGACAATTCACAAAGCATATTATCCGATCATAGATTCTCATCCTCAAACCCACAGCCCCCTGGTAGGGCAGACTTTAACCCATCAATCATATTTTAATTGAAAAAGAACAAAAGAAATTCAGATAACTTATAGGCTGTATCTATGTTTTTGTAAATTATTCAACTATCATCAGACAGCAACTACTCTAAAGTTGATATCCTACAAGAGATACCCCAACAGCTAAAAGAGAAAAAACAAATCAAGACAAAAAGGGAACATCAAGAACAAGTCACTCATGCCTTGGGATTTCAAACTTTCAGTATCCATAGGTAGCTACATTCTTCACTACAGTAAATAAATAATATATAAAAATCTGACAAAGACTTCTTCCAGAGAAGAGAAACATCATTAAACTAATGATTTCTAATTGACAAAATGAAGATATACCATAACTTATTATAGGTAATGGGGCCCAGTTCACCTTTGTCCAGGTCTTGAAACATCATACGACAATGTTAATCCGTTTGAAGGACCTAGATATACATGACAAAACACCATCTGTGAGCAGAGACAGACATACCTTATTACCAATCGCACGTCCAAAACCACATGGTACTGCCGCTGCATCAACATCCCCAATATATTGTCTAAGATTCTTTCTGGCCCTGAAAAAGAACTATTAACTTTTAATATCAAGGACATCACATTAGGCAGTCGGCTCAAGGAAATAATTTGTCAAATCCAAATATAAAAGCCAAGCCCAGATTGACGGGACAAATGGCTTAGATGATGATGATGACCAAAAACATCACATTGAATATGGATGAAAACCACAAAGAAAAACAAGGAAAGCAAATTAAAGGTTTCCTGTATGTGATTTGTTGGTTTCCATAGAATATGGAAAGGGAAATGAATTCATCCCTTGAATACTTACCATACAGATATAAGCAATCCTGCCAACTGCCTAGATCCAACAAGTTCAAAGGTCGTGCCCTCATCTAATGTCTTCCCTATAGCATCCAGCCACCACTGCCCATTAGCACTTCCCTCTAGTCCTACCTGCAATGATGCACGCAACATATTTATGAAAACAAAGAACGAATTTCACTTTAGAACAAAGTGGTCGTGTAAGAATTATCTAAACAACAATGTCTGGCATTTCTACTTAAATGCAGCACATCCACATGAAAATAATTTATGAAATTATAAAGAAAGAAATAGCAATATAACATCATACTCATTAACATTTGAGGTATATGCGTGTGTGTGCACTGCCTAGCTTTCTTGTATAATAGATCTAGAATATCAAGGTTTGTGGGTCAAAAGATATCAGATATCACAACAGAACAACAGTTTCTTCCCAGTAACATGATATTTCTTCTCTCCTCTCTCCTCTCTCGGTACTTTACGCAGTGAAGTAACTTTTTTTCAAATGCTCAAAAGTGGAATTACCAAACAGCACCAAACTCTAAGAGGACACACCTCAATTAGCCTTTTTAATAATTTATAATGAGCCTAATCTTTTAGTTTTTGAACAGTAGCAATACAGCATTTTTAGTTAATACAATTAATCGCTAGCGGTACTTAATATTAAGGACCTCACAAGAGCTTGGAGCAAAACTGGCAAGTGCATATATGCAATCCTAAAGGTAGTGGATTTGAGTCCACCATTTAGAAAAGGCATAATGAGGACTCTAACCAATGCATCATAATGTCAAAGGATTCAGATTTTTTTCAGTGTGAGACTGGCTTTCTATAACTCTCTTTTTCTAATTCTTGGGATAGACCAGTTCTTGATGGTAGTTCTTCCCAGACTATTTAAGGTGGCTCTTAATCGAGAATCTCTGGTCAATGATTATTTCAGAGAGGTCAATGGTGCACCACAGTGGATCATTCCCTTTAGAAGGACATTGCGGGAATTTGATATGGCCTATCCCACCAAGAGCTGATTGAAATCCTTAGTGATACTAAGTTGTGGATTGAGGACGAGGACAAGTGGATCTGGTCCTTGGAACCGTCTGGATCTTTTTCAGTAAAATCAATCTTGCGATCTGCACATACAGCAAATTCATTCTCATCTCCTATTTGCAATCTGGCTTGGAATAACAAGATTCCCCCTAGAATCCAATTTTTTTTGTCGTCGGCTTTGAAAAAAAGGATCCTTGTGAGGTGCAATCTTAGGAGAAGACACGTTATACCAGAAGAGGCTCCGACAGTTTGTACTTTGTGTGAGGTTGAAGAGTAGTATGTGGAACATTTATTATGCAAGTGTCGCTTCATGGGAGTTGTGTGGTATTTGTTCCTAGGCTCGTTTGGTTGCTCGTGGGTTTTTGGTAGCGGAGTGGAGGAGTTATTGGTGGCTTGGATGGGGAGCCCCTTTAGAGGTAGACATAATGTGGCTTGAAAAATGGTTCCGTTCGCCGTCTTTTGGGCAATTTGGAAAGAGCGCAATGGAAGGATTTTTGAGGGTAAGAGAGGAATCCTAGAGATGTCTTTGAGAGGGCGAAATGGCAGATGATTGGTTGATTGTCTGTATGTAAAGAATTTCAAGGTTTAACTCCAGAGGATTTTTATTTGTCTTGGGATGGATGGATGTATGAAAGGGGTTGGTAGAGGTAGCAAGCGTTGAGTTAAGTGGGTTGCGCCTCCCATGGGATCTTGTAAATTCAATGCTGATGGCGCAGCCAGGGCCAGGAGGAAATGGGGGTGCGCTTCACGACGATAGGGGTAGAATGTTGGCAGCTTTTTCAGAATCAGTAGGGTCAATGGAGTCAAATGAGGCTAAACTGAGAGCAATCAGGAGAGCACTTAAAATCTGGTCAAGCTTTAGGGGTGGTAATCTCATTATTGAAGGTGACTCAACTAATGCCATCTCCTGAACTAGTAATAGGAAATCCCCCCCTGTGAAGGTTGGTCTGTATTGCTAGGGACATTTGGAGCTTGTGTAATATGGGTAACATCATTTTCACTCATACGCCTCGTTCAACAAATTGCATTGCAAATTCTTGGCGAAAGCTAGTATTCATCTACAAACACCGGCTTTGGAATTTTTTCCTATCGCCAACGTTGGGAGTTAGGGGTTTTGTTGTTGGGGTGGTTTACTTCTTGTATTTTTCTTTCAGTTCTTGCTTTATTTTGTTTCTTATTTTCCTTCTTGTTCTTCGTCGTTCTGAGTATATATCTCCTATACTCAGATCCTTCTTTTGTACCCTTCCCTTATTTTAATGGAATTTTGCAGTTACTGTTTCAAAAATAAGACCAGTTCTTGATGGTTTGGAATTCAAATCTATAGATGAGGGCAATGCTGATCAGCTTTAAGTGATGTCCACTGATCAAGAAATTCAGTCCTGAGACAAGGCCCTTTGACCAGATGGATTTCTGATTTCCTTTTTTTCAGAAATTCTTTGATACCCTCGAGGATGACATTATGGTTTCCTTTCATGATTTCTACATAAGAGGTTGCATCCCCAAGTCCATCGGATCTTTTTTATTGCTCTCATTCCAAAGAAACATGGGGATTGTGTTTTTAAATACTTTCACCCTAAAAGTTCCATTGGTGGCATTTAAAAAATCCTAGATAAGGTTCTCACCAATTGTCTTCAGGAAGTTACTACACCTTCTTTGATTTCTGAATGCCAAGGTGCTTTTGTTAACAAGAAACAGATTTTTCTTTTTTTTTGAAAGGTATTAACAAGAAACCGAATTCTGACCATGTTTTGTGTATTGATTCAAGTAGCTGATCTAGAGAAGCAGGATGGGTGTTGGAATTCCAAAAAACTTATGATATAGTTGATTGAAATTTCATGGAATGTATTCTTCAAAAGATGCATTTCAGCCTGAGATGGCATAAGTGGATTGGACTAGGAGTGTGCTCTCGGCCTCATATTTATTCATTATTAGTAGCTCTCTGAGAGGTCATTTTTGCAGCTAAAGAGGCCTTCACAGGGGACTCCTTCTATCTCTTTTCCTTTTTGCCCTTGTGGTGGAGGGTATGAACATGATTCTTTCCATTGTGTGAAATTATGCCTTCATTCATGGTTGTAAAAAGCCTCGCGCTAATGTGGAGGTGTCTCACCTTCAATATGCAAATGACACTGTTTTTCTTGCGATGCTGATATGGATCAGGCTATGATTCTAGCTTCGTTATTGAAATATGGTTTGGGGCATGCTCTAGCCTTTGCAGAAGTTTTGACAAGTGTGAGCCTTTTTGGTATCAACTTTAGCAAGACCTTCCCCCTTTTGCTAATAATATCTTGGGATGTAAATGAGGAATTTGCCCTCATAATATTTGGGGCCTCCCTTATGCATTTGTAATCCTTGCAAGGATCTGTGGAACCCTGTTTTGCAGAATACAAAAAAGAGATTACTTAGATGGAGAGCTCGATATATTTCCATTGGAGATAGAATCACAATGATCAAAATGTGTTGACTGGAATCCCTATCTATCCCTTTATTTTGATGTCCAAAGAGTGTGATAAGCAGGCTAGAAAGGCCTCAACGAAATTTCCTTTGGAATGATTTTGCAGATAAAAGGAGATTCATCTAGCTGATTGGCAAACTATGTGCCGTCTTATCAAGGAAGGTGGTTTGATTATTTGTCCTCTAGAGGCAGTTCATGTTTGGTAAATATTTATGGCACCTTGGCGACGGTTCTTTCAGTCTATGGAGATATGTGATTGTACTGGCATTTGGCATTCTATCTGCTCAGTTGCTCTCATGTCCAATAGATTTATTGGTTATATAGTTGGCAATGGCCTTCACATTTATTTTTGGACTGGACTGTTGGCTTGGTGACTCTTCCATATTCACACTATCCTAATTTTCTAAATGTGGCTCTCCAAAAAGATTGCAAGGTCCCGGATTGCCATTCAAGATTCATTCCATGATTTTGGAGTCCATTATTTCACTGAAATTTGACAGATGAGAAATGCTTTTACCCGCTGGTTTTGCTCCTATGTCACCCATCTTTTGGAAGATTAAGATGCCTCCAAGAATTCTAGCTTTTGTTTGAACAAAGTGGTTGGACAAGACACTAACCATTGACCACCTTCAGAGTCATAGTTTTATTCAGGTCAATGTTTGTTATTTTTGCCTCCACAATGCTAAGTCAGTTGACCATCTCTTCATCCATTTTGACTTTCTCTAGACAGGTTTGGGTCTATTTTTTTGGGACTGTTCAATGTCTTATGGAAGATGCGAGGAGCCATGGATATGCTCATAAATTCTTGGTGCTTTAGTTTTGGTTCTTCAAAATGTTGTATGGTTTGGAAGATGCCTTAAACAACTTTTCTTCGGGATGTCTTAAACAACTTTTCTTCGGGCCTTGTGGAGGAAACGTGATAACTGTGCAGTCAACGTGATAACTCATCTACCCCTACCCAGGTGGCCTCTTTCGCTAAGCTAAGCACATGGTAAGTTATTTTCTGAAGATTTCCAAGGCCTTTCAAGAGCAGTTTTTCTTCATAAGAGGAGTTCTTGCTTGCCCATCTAATGCCTCAATTATTCTATCACATTGGGAGCCTCTCCAGGAAATTTATTGATATTAAACTTTGATGATAAATTTTGTCAGGATTCTGATAGGGGTGGTATTGGTGGCCTCATACGAAATTCATTTTCTGATGTTTCAGCATCCTACACAAAACCGTCCTCAGGCGCTAGTGCCAATGATTTAGAGGCTAAATCTCTTCTTAGGTGTTGCAAGCTCCTAGACTCTATTGGCATCTCCAATGCAATTGCAGAGGACAACTCTAAAAACGCAATCTCTTGATGTTACTCCTCCTTTTCCTTGGAAATTAAATAAGATTCTAGCAGTCCAAGACATTATTCATGCTAAAGCCCAAATTGTTCGGAAGATCCATCAATGCAAAAATGAAGAAGCCGATAGCCTGACAAGATTAGGGATGTATTTTTCCATTGTGTAGTGTTTTTCCACTGTGTACTTTCTTCTTCCTTTAAATCTAACTGCTTTAACTTCCCTCCAAACAAAAAAAAAAAAAAACACCACGAACAAAACAAAACAAAACCAAAAAAATAAAGTAAAGAAAGAACACTAACATAATACAATTCCATACTTACCAAAATAACATGTGGAAGCCCCATTGCCCAAAATATATATATATTGAAAGTTAACTTCATTAATCAAGAAAAAACGAAAACATCAAGATAAGGGAGCTAGCACATGACACAAGCAGCACAGAATTGCTCTTTTGGGAAAGTGGCTATTCATCAAAAATACAAGTTACCTACCTTGAGATGGCGAGTCAATGTGGATAGTAGAAGGGTGTCTGGCTTTCGGAGAGGAGTCGGATCTCTCTCTATGCTTTTCAATTCCTATATTAGGTATCGAGCTTATTCTGGGGAGTATATTCTTTTCTGGAAGGATAGATGGTTGGGACATGCTCTGTTGGCCTCATCATTTCCTACTCTTTTTTCCTTCCGCTTCGGATAAAGATGCTAAGATTAGGGAGTGCATGGAGATGCGGCATGGTTAGGCTGTTTGGTGACCACAGTTTAGACGTCAATTGGAGGATTGGATGGTGGAGACTTGGCTGGCGCTTATGGATCAGCTAAGTAGTGCTTATTTTTTGGAACTGGTGACGATAGGAGAATTTGGGAACCAGACCCTCATGCAAATTTTTCAGTTAACTAATAAGTTAATTTTTGGTGGGGATGTGCCTAGGCTGAGTTTGAAAATTTGGAAAGGGGTTGCCCCTTTCAAGGTGAAGGTGGTTGGGTGGTTGGTTGGTCTGGAGATGAAAATAATATATTATTACTACAGGTTTAATTAAAAGACAAGACGATAAATGTACATATGCGTATAAATTCAAAAAATCCTTTTTTCAATGTATATTCTAAAAAATTTAATAAGCAAATTAGCAAATATAAGCACTCCTAGGTATGAACCTTATGTCTAAGATTCTAGGCAACTTTCTGTGCCTTATGCCTGGAAAACTATAGTATTGATAGTGCCACATATTTCCAAAGAAATTGAAACACCACATTGTCCAGACTATTTACCGTAGTTAATTGAGGGAGGGAGGGAGGGAGGGAGAGAGAATTAGTCTAGGCACCTTGACTGTGCCTTATGCCTGGAAAACTATAGTATTGGTAGTGCCACATGTTTCCAAAGAAATTGAAACACCACATGGTCCAGACTATTTACCATAGTTAATCCTACCGTAGCCTTATGCCTGGAAAACTTTAGTATTGATAGTGCCACATGTTTCCAAAGAAATTGAAACACCAAATGATCCAGACTATTTACCATAGATAATCCTACCGTAGAGAGAGAGAGAGAGAATTAGTGTATTTGTTTTAACATGAACAGAATGCAGAAAGATTAAACAATGCTCACAAACACATACTCCACTAATAAGCTATAAAACACTCGTAATCAAGATATATACCCCACATATGAAAGGAAGTTTTTTTTTTTTTTTTTTGTAACATGGGTATCCCCACCCCACATTGGAGGGGAAGTATTTTTTGACTAATCAACGTGACACTTCGTCAAGGATGTGATCATTTTCTAGGGACATACTTCTAATACTACATCATCATCATCCACCTCATTGTCAAAGGCTCAAAAAGTCATTTTTCCCATCTATGTAGAGTTTGCATAACTGATTTAGCAAATTGTTTTCATGAGCTAACTGCCTATCTAGTGCCCTATGATTCAACCCTTAACCTTTTTGCTTGAAATAATAAACACTAACAAACCTCTCAATTCCAACAATAAATGGAATAGAGAAGTGGTTGATATGATGAGTATCTGAGTTGAAATGCTTACATCAATTAAGCTGCTAAACAGAAAAAAGTCCAACATGTACTTTGGGCATAAAAATAAAGTATTCTATAAGCATCAATAACTTTTCTTTAATCAAACATTTAGAGAAAGAGACATGATAGCTTGTGGAGTGACTGAGATTTTTTTTTTTTCGATATAACGCTAAAAAATTAATATAATTTTTGATAGGGTAGAGCTGAAAATAGAACTGAAAAAGGTAATAAAGATAGATGAGGGAAAAGGCTATGATGATGGTGGTGATGATTTGGTATTAGGCAAACCATCATTTTATATGAGGCAGGACGGATCACAAGTAAGAACATTGGCCAAATTTGATGCAATTTGTAGTCCATATCATCCATTGAATAAAAATTAATGCCAAATGTTTTGGAAGTCTTACAGTTTCTTTAGCAGCAGAGATTGCTAGAAAACCAGCACCCATTTCCACTTCTTGCAATCCAGTAACAACTATGCCAACCTCTGATGCTGCGGAACCCAACCACGATATAAGTGAGTCAGTAGAGGCTTTTTCTTGTCCAACATTCCAAGTGCCAGTCAATATTTTCAAATTTTCTAATTTTGTGTATAGCAACTCTTTGTTGGATAACTCTGATCGTAAAATGTTATCAAGGGGCCCTGGTGATGTCATGCTCCATCCACGGATACCACCATGATTAGCCAATGTAAAAACATAACCACCAACCACAGCCATTTTTATAACTGGGCTGCTATGAGCAACCCATCCTCCAAGGAGAAAGCCCTCAAGATCCAATACCTGCACAGTGCCACTTATGTACCCTACCCACAGTCGTGTACCAAAAGTGCAAAGACATTGAACAGAAGAAGAGTGATGATGGAACTCTTGCAACCGGTTGCCACTTCCATCCCACTGCACAAGCAAACCATTTGCACATCCCATCCAAATCATTCCATCAACAGATATGACCATTGCCTCGGTTCTTCTATTATCATCTCCAAAACCTCCCTTGCCTGCTACTCGACGAACAGCATCAGCAGCTCCCATCAAAGCATTACGTGACCGTTGAAAGAAACTAATAGAGCCTTGAGATTTTTCCTTCTTTGATGTGGAAACAAACTTGATTTTCATCTCTTCCTCAACAGGAAAATCAGGGGTTGATGAGATCTCAATGCGATTATCAACTTGACCATCTATGTTAAATACTTTCAAGAGTTCCTTTGAACGAGCATCCCTGTGGAATAGCAGAATATTAGACAAAATAGCTGGTTTAGATGTTAAATAATGAAAAGGAAGCATATACTTAAGGTGGTTGTTCCGAAAAAAAAATAAGGTGCTGTGATTAATCTGACACTGGGATTCGCTCTACAATGTACTAGTAATATGTTACAGCTTAAACAGGAAGTCACATGAAGACATACCACAGTGCAAAGGACAGGTACCCTCCACTCCAAACTTTTGCTCTAGAATTATCAGATAATAAATATCTTACATCAACAGCAGGTAAGGAACAGACACCGCCCACAGTGACCTGGTTCCGAAGGTCAATATATGACCTCTCCACTAATAAGGTAGCCATATGCCTTTCTTCCAATGTTAGAGAGAGAGATTTCTCCAAAGATTCCCAAGGCCAGGCCTTAATAACACCACCTTCAGAACCTGACCAAATGTCACCTGGATTTCACAACAAAAGCAAAGGAAAGGATGTAGCATTCAGAATGAATTGCCTGCTAAGAAATATCCATTTAATTAGATCCATCTTACACTTGGAAAAATTTGTATTTGTCTGATACAATAAAATCCTGGACAATAAAAGCAACCAAACATGTAACTAACAAGACAAGTTGTAGGTAAATGGTAATAAATAAGAAGTCATAGAAAACATCAAAAAAAGGTAGTCCCATACTCCAATGATTTCGACTTGCAAAAAGCAATGGGCCCCATCTGGCATGCCCCACAGAACTAGAAGTTGATTTCTAAACCATGTTTAACTTGTTCAAGGAAACACAAACCATCTATCTGATCAACAGGGTTACCCCACTGGACTGATTGGCCTGGATTCTTAACCGTTGAGAATGGCTTGTCAGGATGGACCATTAAAAATTGAACTTTTCCCACACTGTGGCACAGACCATGAATAAACCTATTAACCAATTTGAGCACACTCAAGATACTGATTCAAGAAAATAAGTATAACTAGCTTTGCATCTCTTAACTCGAATTTTAACTGCTTTACAATAAAAAACAATTTACAGACATCTGTTTCAACTAAAATCTGCAAGGATTAAATGCAAAGTTGTGGGATTTCAGTTGTGGATTCACCAAACATTAGGCTTCAGATTACAACAAGATCACCTCAGCCACACTATGAAAGGAATTTTTTCCTCTTCATGTTGAAATACACCATCAAAAGATGGTTGATGAACCTGTCCGGGATGAGTTGTCATTACTACTGCCATCAGGGCCTAGTTCCATCTATCACTGGGAGATCCACTGGCAACATCTCTCATCCAATCATTTTGTCCCCAGTCCACTCAATTTGCCATTTCAAGATGGAACAACAACCATGCCAGCCAATCCTTAAAGTAGAAAACTAGAACCTTATGGGAAAAAATATAAGTTAATTGGAGGTCCATAGCAGTAGATCAAGTGCTGGCCTATGCTATGATATTCCTCAGTCTATAGATCAAATAATGTTTGACAAAACTTGCTTGTGAGCAATTGACAGTTTGGAACATGGCACTGATTTGATTGTGTGCAAAAGGGGATCTAAATACATAAATGGAAATCTAAGAATCCACCATGATGTTCTCCTTCATATCTAAATCATCATACCAAATACTTGCATAACCAAGCAAAAATGTTCCCATCCACAATAGACATGCCAGACCTGATTCTCAAACACAATTAGGACAGTATCCTTTTAACTATGGTGCTTTTTCAGCACAAATGGTAAACACTCATTGTCAAGAACCTGTGGTGCAATTGGTAAGTGGTTAATATTGCAACCATAAAGGTTGTGGGTCTGAGTCATGTTACCGTTTGAAAAACAGTGCTTTTTCAATTGGTAAACTAAAAATACCCATGACAATACTTTACATAATCACAAATGAGGCTCAACTAGAGGCTGCAACTAAAGAAAAATTTCTTACCTTTCTTATGGCTACGTGACTAGATCCTACAACCTTTTAAGGTTGCATTGTAAGCGTTGACCACTTGTACTATGAACTATTGCCACCAACTCTATTACATCAAAAGATGACATTTTCCACTGACAATAATTACACCAATGTTGCATTTGGGTGTGTTCTTCTTCTTTTCCACAGAAAAGGAAAGGCACTTAGACTTGAATGGAAGAGGGAGCAAGAATGAGTGTTCTGCTGTAATCCTAACCTTACCATAATAAGCTAAGTTCCCAACCTGTAGAGGAAGACAGTGCAACGGGAAACACATTTCCCTCCTCTATTAATATCATCCAAACAGGGTAAGTTTTGATTCTCTAGGGAATTTTCCACTCGCCACTCCCAAGTTTCTCCCATCCAAACACGGCCCAAAAGATTTGGCATATAATTAATCATATTTTTTCATCTACAGCAAGACATGGATCGGTATGTCTTTTATCAATTATCATCTCTGACTGCTTCCAGAGCAAACAACAAATATTAAAGAAGCACAATTTCAGAAAACCAAATTCTGAATTCTTTTTTTTTTTTTTTTTGGGTGAATGTCGAATCTATTAATGGTAAGTTGAAAATACATCCAACTAGAGCTCTACAAAATCTGCAATCCTTATACCAAGTTACCAACACCATGCAAGTATAGACAGTAGTAATTAGAAACATCCATTAGACTGACATTTATCACATTGAAAATTTTCATCCCACATTAACACACTCGCAAAAGCCAGATCAGACCATGGAATGAGAAGCAGGAAACAAGATATTTTAGGCATTACCATAGACGCTAATGACAATTGACAGAACAGGAGAGCGGTGTGCTTGCCATGTCAGTCCTTCCCTGAGAGGACTTCCATCATCAAGGCTCTGCTCCATCTTCCACGACCTGATCTTCCCATCCTTGTGTCCACTCCAAACCAACCGATTTGCCGAATCTGCAATCAAACAGAGCGCCGGCGATGTATGCCCAGACTCCCGAAAAGGCGCACTCTCCTCATCACCTCTCAGATTCGGCATCCAATCAGAGCTCGGCTGGTACATATCATCCAAATTCCAGTACCTTAGCCTGGACTCAGCCCCGGCCCAGAGCTGCCTATCCCCGGCAACAATTGTCCGGAGAAAGGACCCGGCTTGCGTCTCCCGCAGCGGGTGCGGGCGCAGTTCGAGCGATGGAGGCCGGCCGGGGTGCATTGCGGCACGGACCGGGAGCTTGAAGATGCCGGCACCACCCCCGCTGCCTACGAATTCGGGCAGGGGGCGGCCGTCGTAATCGGATGATGAGCTGGAGGACTGGCGGTCAAGGAATCTGCTCATGTACTCCGGTGGATCGGAGGTGAGGCCCAGACCCAACGAAGAGGAGTCATCCTCTTCTTCGGACGATGAATCGAAGAAAGGGGAAGTTTTGTTGTAGTTGAAGCTGGACTTGCGTGTGGAAGAAGCTAGGTTTTGGGTGTCGTTGTGGGCGGAGAAGTTGTCGCTGTAGGAGAAGGGGATGTGGGGAGTAGCAGTGGATTTGAGAGACTTCAGATAATCGTTGTAGTCGTCGTCGTCCATGCCCGGCGTCAGGTTCTGATTCGAATTCGGATTTTCTGCAATGGAAGAAGAATCGAAGAAGATGGTCGTTGAAGGTGGATTTTGCTGTAGTTGCTGTTATGGGATTGCGAAAAAGGAAGGAATGTCTTGGGTTCTGTTTTGGGAATGGAGAAGATAAAAAGAAAGAAACTGCAGCTTTAGAACACTGTAACAGAGAGAGGAGGGGGTGACTTTCTGTGTTTGACAATGCAAACTACCATTTATGACTCTGGTAAAAATAAAATTAAAAAAAATAATAAATCTATTTTCTAATTTTATAATACTATAATGCACGCTTACAATTTTAAAATTTCATATGAAGTGGTTAACAAAAATTAATATAATTTTTGAATCAAACCAAACTTTATTTTTCAAATTTGTTTTGATTCAAAGACTTGATATTGAAAGTTTACACTAATTTATTATGATATTTTTTATACTTTATTGGCTACATACATTATTTGGCTAAAAAACAATTTTTAAATTTATGTATACAAAAACCCTTGCATTAAAAGTTAATTCTATATTTTTAACAATTGTAAAAGTTATTTCTATCTTTTTATATCAAACTACAAATTCTCTCTAATTAAAAATACCCATCAATACGTAAAGAGCTATAACATTAAAATATTTTTACCAAAGTAATATATGAGAATCTATAATCTCATATATTGTATTAAATGTATAAAATTATATAATGAAAAATGGGTAAAATTTTACTTCTATTGAATTATTTATCTCTATAAAAAGAGTCATAAAAATATAGAGCTTATTAAACTCGGTTTCTAACAACCAAAGTCTCATAGTTAGAAAGATTGGATAAATGTGAAACATCACCTACCACTTATCTATATAGTCTTCTATGTATTTAATTTGAGATCAAATTATCATGTGTATTTTTAATAAGGTGTCTAAAAAGTAAAATTTATTGAGAATATTTTATTATTATAATTATCTAATTAATAAAAAGATACTCTCAATTATAATATATTAGAAAGGGTATTTGCAATTAAATATAAAAGATAAAAATAATTTTATAATTACTAAAAAGAAAAAATTAGATTGGAGGAAGTAACATTTTGCTTTTATATTTTAACAGCCCTTTATAAAGGGCCTTTTGCCATCTCATTTAGTTGTTCAATTGGGGACCACTTTCTATCTGAATAGAAGTAGTACCAAAAGCAAGATGCCAGTGTTACTGATTAATTGTATAAATAGTTTTTAAATATTTAAAATAAAATACAATTTTTAGTTTAAACTAACTTTTCTAATATTAAAATATTGATAGTTACTAAAAACAACTTAGATATTTAAGTCAATTTTGTTAGTCTTTTTAAACTTTCATTGAAATATGATGGTAAGTAAATTATTTCCATTATTTTTCTTATGAAAATTCAAAGTATTTCTACAAATTTGATATTGCTAGCAAGCTTCTTTGGTCAACTTAATATTAAAAAATTAAGCATGATATGAGAAAGTGAGTTTGATTGCATTAAATGTATTAGATTAATGCAGTGAAATTAGTAGAATAAAAGAAAAAGCACAAGAAAAAGAGTTAAAATTATAATATTTTCTTTTCTCCAATTATTTACTCTATATACATTCATATATAAAAGACTCAAAACAACCCTAGAACCTAAGTTAATGTTAAACAAATATTAATCTACTACAAAAGTAAGCTTCTTTTTAACAATTAAATAAAAATAAACATTTTTTTAACCTCCTAACAGTCACAAAGAAAAGTGACAAAAATAGGAACAACTTGCTATTAAAAACTTGTTAAAAATAAGAAAACTACTAAATCTAGTTTAATTTTCTAAAGTAAGATTAATGAGCCCTTTTTTGTCACATTCTACATCATAGATGAATGATTGAGATTATATAATTTTTGTGATTATTTAGGGTTAAGCATAAAATATTTTCATCCTCCATGATACTATAATTTCAATAACATAAATAATATTTTATAATTGAAGTGATCAATTAAGCCTTAAACTTTAAGATTTGTTACTCTAAGCTCATCCAACATCCAAAATGTTAATTTCACTCTGTTAGATAAACCATTAAGAATTGTTTATATACCGCATTATAAATAACACAAAAAAAAAACTTTTCATAGATAAATTATTTTTACCCTAACTTTGATGGTACAAAGTTTTTTTTTCCATAGTAGCCTGTAAAGGGCCAGTATGTAACCCGACTCTAATGCTGTAATTAATATGGAATGACACTTTTGTAAAAGAAGTCATTAAAAATCAATAATTCATAATAGTTAAATTTCAAAATCATTAATTAAATAAACAAGATGAAGGTAAAAAATTACTAATCTTTTATTAATATTATTTTCTACTACGTATTGTTTAAAGGTTAAACAAGTGTGAATCTTCAAGAGTTTTCAAGGTACATTGGGTTAGACACATAGTACAAAGTTGGTTGGTCTTTGATCTAATTTTGATAGTCTGAGAAATAGTAGGTTCAACCGTGAGAATTTTACGCTGCATTTCCGACGATTTCCCACAAGAAAAATTCTTTTTTTGTCATTCTTATAATGTTTTGCATGTGGCAGGTGAGGGGGCACATGTGACTATGGTTCGGATGATCCAGACCGCTCATCAGTTGAGAACTTAAGATGATCAACATTCCTTGAAAGATAATGACATGTATCTTACTTTTAGAAGTTTGATTCAACAATACAAAATAATTGTAGTCAACGGTCCAGATTCAAAGAATGGGAAAGGTACACATTCAGAAAAGGAAGAAAACTTTCCAAGATGAAAACCAATGGAAATGATGCTGGTCACACGTGTCACCACTCTCAGTATAATTTTCATTAAATAACTCATATGTACCAATATTCACGTGAAATTTGTGTGTCTCAGTTTAATTTTAATAATAATAATATTTTATTTTATAAATAATTTTAATGAATTAAAATATATTTTGATATAATGATTATAAAAAATTAAATTAAATTTCTTAATCCACTTGATTTAAGCAAACAAAATTGGTTTTATATACATAACATTCATTGATGCAATTTTACGTTGTCTAACAATAGAAATTCAGTCAGATTATATTAATAGATTTTAAAAGTCAAATTGATATTAAATTACATATGTTTTATAGAAGATATGTGGGTGTGAAGAATAAATGAGATATATTAGGTCTACTGTGAATTTCATAAATTAAAATTTGTAAATATAAAATTAATATTATAATATATATGTGAAATCATCCATAAACTTTGTATATATGTAGTTGTGTTAAAAAGAAGAAGAAAAACTATTCTACGTGTTAGGCTCTGTGGAGTCTGATCATGAGAAATGTACTGACAGATCCATAAATCACCATGCATTTTAACTTAGGTCATCATTTTCTTTTTAAAATTATATAAAACAGAAGATAAATAGAATAATTAAAACATTCCCCCTTTTATAAAAAATGAGTAGAAAAAATACCTCCCTTAAGTTTTTTAATTAAAAAACCTTCGATTTAGAATAAGAATTATATACTCTATAAAGAACGTTTTTACAACAATATGGCCTACTCAAACCACATAATTAATTCGATACTTTAATTTTTTAAATCAAGTGTATTGACTTGGTATCTTAGTGCTTACAAAATTGATTAAAATATTTATTTTTTAATTTAAATAACAAATTACAGATATTTTTAATATAGCCGCCCATCCTAACACGAGACTTTTCTGGCAGGAGACACGGGTCTTCAAAATTTCAATTAAAAAGTCCATTTTACCATTCATCTTCCGTATCTCTTTAAAAAGTAAACGTTAACAGTGTACATGTTTTTGAATCGAGCGATACACTGATAATTCTGAGCAGTGCACCACTCACGTATTTCACTGATAATTTTCAAAAACTCAGTGCTCAGTAGTCTTTTTTAAAACTTCGAAGTTATTTTTTAAGCACTGTGTATTTTCAAAATTTCTCAAATCGAATATCCAAACTAATTACAATAATCTGGTAAAAATACTTTAAGACTTTAAGGTCTTTTGACACTCCCTAAATGCTTAAAACACAGTAGTTTTACAAATAAAGTATCCCTCAGTTATGCTGAAAACACACTTCCGGAAGTCCAAACGACAAACATTAAAAATCATTGAATTTCAAATTCAAAACTGAACAAATGTGAAATTTGAAAATTTAAATATTTCAAATGACTATTTACCAAAAATAGGTGACCTTTAATGCCTCAGTCGGAGAAAAGTTTGGATAATATCAACTTCGCCACAACACTTAACGAGTTGGATCCACAGATCCCAAACTCGGATCGAGTCAAACTTTGACTCAAAATAACCCACCTGTTAATCTAATAGATTAACAGTTCACTAATCAAAATAACAGCTAATTAATACATAATTAAGTACTAATCAGAGTTAGGATATTACAATCCATGAAATAAAAATTAATTAATGAATTTTCACTTCTTGTATGTACATTTTTCCACGTGTACAATATCAAAGAGGTGGCGAAGTTGATATTATTCGAACTTTTTCTCTGACTAACGCATTAAAGGTCACCTATTTTTGATAAATAGTCATTTGAAAGATTTAAATTTTCAAATTTCACACATTTGTTTAGTTTTGAATTTAGAGTTCAACGATTTTCACGGTTTGTCGTTTGAACTTCAGAAAATGTATTTTCAGCACAGTTAAGAAATACCCTTATTTGTAAAAGACTTTGTTTTAAGCATTTAGGAGTATCAAAATCCCTTAAAGTGTTAAAGTATTTTTACCAGGTTATTGTAATTATTTCAGATATTCAATTTGAAAAATTTTAGAAATATAAAATACTTAAAAAATAATTTTAAAATTTTAAAAGAGACCTGAATACTGAATTTTTGAAAATTATCAATAAAATAGTGAGCGGTGCACCGTTCGGTTCAAGAGAAGGATACAATGGATTTTTCACTTAAAATTTTGAAAATCCCTCTGTCAGAAAAGTCCAGGATGGAGGCCTGTAAATATACATAAGGAGTTCTATTCTAAATTTTCTTTTAACTTATATCCGATGGGCTGATGCCACGTGGCAAATTAGTACAACTTTATAGGCTCATCTCCTCTTGTGGATAGGAAAGGGATTTCTCAATTGTTCCATTTATTTATGGTAACAGTAGATGACCTATCATAAAGGAAACATTTGAATCATCTCTTTGACATATTATTTAGACCAATTCCCTGTTCCAAACCACCCAAATTAGGCTTCATGTGTGAATTGGGACATCACAATTTAAAGAATTTGAAAAAGTTTCCTTTATTCATTAGGGTACGTTTAAATATATATAGAATGATATATAATTATAAATAAACTCAAACTCAAATAAGTTTATCATTTGAGTTTGAAATTATTAAACTTAAAAAACTAGTAACTGGATAATTCAACAATTAGACAATGTCATCTAGTGAAATAGAAGCAGATTAAAGATGAAGATGAGTTGAGAAAGCTAAAAACAAAATCAACATGCCACATGTGTAAAGTAAATTATGGATAAGTATAACAAATAAAGATCTATGTTTTGATATATGAGGTTGACAAATTCGAATGATCTCGATTATAGGAAGTAGGAACTACTATTAAAGATAGAAACAAACATCTACAAATATCAAATGGGTACACAAATAGACAAAGGGTTATTAGGGATGATGGGAGTAGTGATGTCGGCAACATGACAATATTGGCGATAGTGTGATAGTCGATGATGGTAACCTTTGAGAGGACATAGGAAAGGGATAAAAAAAGGATATGTTAAATTGTAAGTTGAGTGATAGTATGATTTATAATAGAGTTAAATTGAGAATAACTCATAAAATCGACTTCATATGTATGAGGTTACTGATAACTGATGATGACGACTACGATGTACAAGCAACTCCACGATTTTACAAAGATCAATATAATTCTTTTAACTTATTTAAATTGTTATATTGGTTATTTTCCACTTTATAATCTTTTTAAGAGAATAAGTGATCTTCCAATATAAAAGATGCAATATAAATTGACATCCTCTTTAAGGTTAATTATACTAATTATACTAGAAAACATATTGAGAATCATAATTGACTTAAAAAAATTTAAATAAATTGAAATTATTTATGATTTTATAATATTTATAATTATAATTTGATTGATTCAATTAAAATATTTTATATCAATTCTATATTCAAATATAAACACTCGTCTTCGAGCCCATGTAGAAAGAGATGATTTCTTGTACTCAAGGAATATCCAATTTTCTCACAAATAATATCTCAAGTTGCACAATCAACGGACGCAAGGTACATGTTAAAGACTTTGGTTTTATTTGATGGGTATATAAGTAAAATCTAGGCGGGCCATTCAGACATCTAGAAAATCTATTATTAGACGTCTAATTTCAAATTTTTCAGATAAAATTACTATTTTGTCGTCCTGTATTTTAGTGTTTGAATGACTTTTTAGTTTATTTTTCAGATTCGGAGGATCTATCAAAGGATCCTAAGGATCATTGGAAGGAATGGCTTGCTAGGCTAGGGTTAAACTAATGCTGTATTATTTAAATAATAAAATCTCCTTTAAAATTTTAAAATTATTTTTTAAGCACTGTGTATTTCCAAAAATTTTCAAATTGAATATCAGAACTAATTACGATAGCCTGATAAAAATACATTAAGAATTCAAGGTCTCTTGACACTCCTAAATGCTTAAAACACACTCTTTTACAAATAAGAGTATCCCTCGACTGTACTGAAAACACATTTAGGAGTGTCAAAAGACCTTAAAGTGTTTAAAATATTTTTATCAGGTTATCGTAATTAGTCCGGATATTCAATTTGAGAAATTTTGGAAATACACAGTGCTTAAAAAATATATGTCTATGTTGCCAATGCTACAGTAATGTATAGTGATTAGTTAAACCCATTTTCTACTGATGTGTTCCTTCGGACGACTGAATCATTTGAATGATCTGAAAAATGAACTGAAGAATCATTCGAATGGTAAAATGATAACTTTACTTAAAAATTTGAAATTGGGTGTGTAAAGGCAGATTTTTAGATGTCAATTCTGGAGTCACTCTAATTGATAAGCTTAATTTTATACCATAAGGAAGTGGTGTGACTGTAGCCAACCCCAACAGGTTGGTCATCCAATAAATTCAAACCTTTCTAGTATTATTATTATTATTATTTTAATTTAGATTTAGCTCTTTTTTTTTTTAACTTACGCGTTGAAAATTCAGTGTAAAATCCTACGGGTGATATCCAATGCTCTTAGAGTACACTAGTGAGATCAAGGGGGTTCGAATCTTGATACTTCCTGCTTCTTAAAACAGGAGAGTATCACTTGAACTACATTCATATAGCACTATTTAGATTTAACTTAGATCAATGTTATATGATGTATTCTTACTCTTGGATTAAACGAGGTATGAAAGTTATTCATTCAATGATTTTATTTTTTACGTTTGAAAATCATAAGATAAAATGGTTTGATGAGTTTCATCTTCGATAGTTTGAGAGTCTCTATAATAATATATTTAAATATTAAAATGATTTTAATCAAACTCTGATATAACTCATGATCATGACTGAAATCAAATCATGTACGTTGCCTTCAATAATTCACTTAAATAGGACAGCATAAAAAATTATTTTCTCTATTATTTCTGGGTAAGGTTTTGCTTTTGTTGATTGAAAGTTTGAATTGATGGAAATGTTTGTCTCCATAGATAGGGAAAGATGTTAGGTGGGTTAGATTAGGGTTTACGGTCGAGTTATGGTTGACACGACAGAGAATGTCGTCAAGTTGTCATCAGTCATCAGTCGTCAGCCCCAAAATGTTTAAAATAAAATTGAGGACCAGACAAAAGAGAAATTATGAAGGACACTATCACACGTGTCAACATCCATACCCTTCATCACTTGAATCTGGAACTTATCATCTGCTAGATCATAAAATATGAAATTTAATTGTGAGCATTTTAGGTCAAGGTTTTTCAACCGAGTTTGAAGAATACTCGGTCGAAATTTTTCATGTTGAAATAGATAGCGAAGTAGACCCATTTATGAATAAAACTTAAGAGGGTCACAAATTCTTACGAGTAATAGTCACTATCCTTAACAGATATAAGATAAGATCATGAGAGCTTTTACCATGCACCTTCAATTTTTTGAAGTGGAAGATTACCAGTTGAACTATACAAGTGATTTTAACCATTTAATTTAAATATTAAATACATATTTTAAACTTAATATAAGCATTTAATATCAAGAATTACAAAAATAAAATTAGATTCAAAAGTTGACGTACTTTTGAATCTCAAAATTTTGATATTCATCAATCTAAATTATATTTATAGCTTACGGAAAAACCCAAAAACCCTCCTTAAAAAGTTTATAAATGATCATCTCAATGCATGCTCTATGTTACCTTTTCTTAAACAATTATTAAATTAATGTGCAAAAGTGTGGAAGGGCTTCTAGAAATTTAGGAAATGCATGGCATGTCATGTTGACTTGATTTGTTTAAAAAGGCCTAAGCTGATTATATGAATGTCATTCTCTTTCTAACAACTAATTATTATTTTATTCCCACAAACATTTGATTATTGAAAGTCTCAAGTGCTTCCTTATTTTAGAGAAAATGGAGGCCATATTCAAGGTTTCTTTTCATTTTATATTTTGTATTTCAGATTATTTAAAATATAATTTTTTAAGTTGTAATTTTATTTTTTGAATAGTTCAATTGTAAAAGAAAATTATATTTAGAGTATTAGATCATGAATAGCCATTTTTTTTGTTTGTATTAAAATCTTTATTTTCATTTGAAATGAATAAGGTGTTAGTCTTCGTAAACATGAAAAGCCTCTTTTTTCATTATTAATTTTTTTATTTCTCTTATCAAAAACAATTTCTTTAAAAGAAGAGGAAAATACAATGCTCAAAGGTATCTCTCAATACAATGTCACACTCTCTTTCTAAAAGGACTATATATATACTACTCTATTTAGGTTTTACATAAAATAACATATAAAATTACCAAATTGTCCTTTAGATCAGATCAACGGTACATCTCAGATCAATAGTATATATATAATGATTAGACTCTCCAGAGTTAATAAGCTAAAAAAAATAACGAAGACAATGACCTTCTCAAATTAAAAATAAAATAAAATAAAAGTCTTCACATGTGATCTCAGCATGTACACTGAAAGTACTAATTAGTGGTCCTCTTAAAATTAATATTTATATATACAATTAATTAAAAAAATCTAATTCTGTTCCTATTAGAAGCCAAGTGCCAAATGGTGGAGGATCAACTTTTAGAGAGTATATATATTTTGTAGGCCAATCTTGATAGAGTGTTCCAATAATACAAACAGAAGTCAAGTGGACTCAGGCCACGATTCCTGTCCATTGAAAGTAGGATAGGCACACATCTGAACCAGACAAATTAAAAAAGTATAATTATAAATTTATAATAAGCATTTCATTAGATATGAATCAATAATAAAATTACTATTAAATGTGAATTTCAAAAAGTTTAATATCATTTAAAAAAGTATTCACATAGATCGGATGAACAATTGATGTTAAGGAGACTCCACACGGTGTAGTTCAGCTGGTAACATTTCGCCTTAGGAAGTGGGATGGTGCTAGTTCGAGTCCCTGTGAAGTAACCCGGTCGCTATCCTAAAGGAGTGTGAAACGTCACCCGTAGGAGAGTTTAATAGACTTGTACTCGAAGTTCTCCTCTCTGTTAAAAAAAAATGATGCTAAGGAGTTCTCCATGTGGCTGATAGTCTCTGCTATTTACATTAATTTAATAAAATTTTGAATTATATGATATGATATTTAAAGCATAATTTTTTTTAAAGTATGTGAAGATTCACATAAAATGAAGAATTTTCTCTTAATTTTCACTAAGTTAATTGAAAAAAAAATGATATTTTATCTCATAATTGAAGGCCTGAGCCTCCCTTATAAAGAATTTGAATCTCTAAAGTTAGAGAGAGAATATTTTTATAAGAACCACTTATAATAATAAGAGTTTTTAAGTGATTTTCTATAAGAATCACTTATAATTTTCTTTACTCACAAGCCAAGCCACACGTGTTTTAGAGCCAAAATCTTCTCTCAAACCAATTTCATGCTTATGCTGCTAGTCAAATCGGAAGGTGGTGATTGTTAAGAATTCGATCAATATGCCTAAAGTTTAAAAGTTGATCGAATGTATAAAATCAGGTCTTTTATCTTAAGTCATTGATGAATCTATTTACAACAACTAGAAGTAGAACATCGATGACGAAAATACCAGACTGGTATGCTAAGCAAATTCATAGATTGTGATCTTGTGAAAGGTCTCTTTGGATTGGCAAAATCTTCAGGTGAATCACTTGGCAATTTAAAGAATGAAGCAAATCTCCACTCCAGCAGAAGGTGGTTTTGCCTGTATTGTAGGAAACTCTAAAGTTACCTGAAATAGATAAAAGGTTTCCCCCCTAAGCACCGGTTTTCTTAACCTAAAAAAGGAAAAAAAAAATAGGTGAAAGAATGACAAAAGCAGGTGAATTACCTATTTACGCCTGGTCCAAACAGGAGCCAAACAGGTGACATCCCCAAAACATAATTGTTGCAATTGTGCCTCCACATACCTTTCATGGGCCAGTAAGGGTTGAGGATGAGATGGCTTGTCCACCAACCAAAATGCAACTAAGGGGAAGAAAGAAAATGGGATGAAAAGAGATGACTCCACTTTCCATTCCATGATTCTCATCATTCCATTTTATAGGATTGGATCTACTCATTTTGTTATAGAGTTTCATGAACCATCCAAGTTAGTTACGGCAAAGTATATTTAGCCTTACAGTTAAGAAAAAGCTCATGAAGAGAGATCTTAAAGTTCGATTCACGTTTTAACTCCTTCGAACTACTCTTCATAGAGTAACTCCTTGTCGTCTTACCAGTATGTGGATTGAGAGATTTATACATGCTCGTGGAATTAGTCTTACCTCCAATGCAGAGGGATACTTATGTTACAAAAGAAAAAAAAATAGAATAAGAGGATTAAAAGAGGAGGGGTTTTCTCTTATAAACTGTTTACTAATTTTTTGTAAAAGAACTAATATATAAATAGCATTGTACTTAGTAAATTTTCTTTTCTTTTTCAGTTTGCTAAAAGTTTGTACCATTTTTATAGTATAATTTATTTTTAAAAAACTTTACGGAAGGTTCTACTTTTATATAATTGGTAAAATATCTACACTTTTTTAAAGCCATTTTAATTGAAGAAAAAAACCCCAAAAAGCTAGTTATCAAAGATGGAAAGAGAATGAAGTATTGCTTTGAGATCCAACTTCGAGAGGGTCCTAAAGGAACTGAAGGAAGTTTACTGTTTTGGTGAAAGGAACTTCCACCCATTCGTGTGGACTCTGGAGAAAGCAACTTCCACCCATCATTTGCTGCATTGAGATGGAAAAAAAGTGAGCCCAACCTAAAATTCTCCTTGCCTGAAGCATTTAAATTTTCTTAGATGGACAGCCCTATGTTTGTACAGATTTTTTTAATAAAGTTGTTTGTTTAAATTTTTTAGAAACTTAGATTTCTTATCATGATTCATGACTTATGGAAAATATTTTTGTGAAAAAAATTATAAAGTATATATTCAAAGACTCGACTAAATAAATCTTAAACAATCTAATCATACACACATTCAACTTAACTCATTAATTAAGTGAGTTTGGCACAATCCAACTAAACTATGTGTCGATCTAACTCAACTCATTTATTAAATGATATAACCAACTCGCATGTCAATCCCAACATATTTATTAAATGGGTAAATGCAACTCAATTCAATTCATTTATCAACCAAAATTTTCTTATGTAAGTTGATTATAATCATAAGAAAATTTTAAATTAAAAAGCAATTCCTATCCAATCATTTTTCAAGAAAAAAATTATTTTTCTAAAAACTAACACATGTGCAATTAATGTCTAAGTAGCACCACTTTATCTTATCCTTATCTGTATTTAGTTGATTGTCCTAGAAATCCTCTAAAATATTAAGTTTAATGTAGCTGACCTCTCTCTCAACTTGTGATGCTTATAAATAAATGTATAAATATCATATTGTTATCACCTTCATTGATGAACCCTTATCCAATTGTCCTAATCATCTAAGACATCTTAGTTGGTAAGGTATATTAAGTGGAACCAAAATTAGATTTAATGCCGAATTGGCTTATCAACTTTGGAATAGCTGGATTGACTAATCTTAATGACTAATTACAAAAGCTCCTCTTATCAGGGATGGCTAATTACAAAAGCTATGCATTGCAATATGAAACTTTCCAACATATTATCCATTTTTATATGGGAGATTGATATGTAAAAGGGGGGGACATTTTTACTATTTTATTATAGTTTCATTTCTATGATTTGTAGATTTCAAAACCTATCATCAAATTTATGGGCCAATTATGGTCCAATCCAACCCCTGAGCCAAGAGTCAACCTAACCTATGATCGAGTCCATGACCCAATTGATTCAATTCATGACCTAACTAATCCAACTAATGACCAAAGATCAACTTAATTCCTCGTACAATCTAATGTACAAGTTAACTTTTAGCTTATAATCAACTCAACAAAATATAATGTGTAATCTATTATTTGATCTCTGACCTAATCCAACACAATCCCACGCCTAAACATCTCTGCACATTAATGAACTTGACTCAACCTAACTTATGAATTTCTGAATTAGATTTAGGCAAATTAGACCAAAACCTAAGTGAATTGCACTCTTTATTACATAATATCACTCTTTTAAGTAAAATAGAGATTAAAAAAACCAGATAATATATAGTTATAATCGTTTTTCTTGTTATAATTATGATGATGCCATTGAATTCCCAGCGGACCCATTGCAACATATTGTCACCTAGGCAAGCGAGACTCTCTAATGAGAGTGTGATCAAATAGATAATAGGTCTCATATAATTGGATTTATTTGATAAAATATTACATAAGTATATAAAATTTCATAATCAATAGATAATCTAAGCAATATAATCTTGACCTTTAAATTTCAATAAGTATAGATAGCTGATTTTTAAAAATTTAAAATCAAAGATACGATAATCAGATAGATGTGAAACTTTATACACAACTTACCCATTGGTTTTCTTTACATCACACTCAACTAGTGGGACCCAAAATCCATTTAATGACATATCTCGTTAAAAGTCTTAGAAAAAAAGTCTTACTAGAGTTTTTCTTGTCAAGAGACAGAAAGAACAGAATCCAGAACTTGAGCTACTTGTGGGCACAAACCTACAGTAGGTTTTCCCTACCTGAGATATTAGCAAAAAAGAACACTTCCAAAGATTCAAAATGGCCCATATGTATCAAATTTTTAACAATTTTTTGTGTTTGAGACATTGGATACTAAAACTTTTATCCCTCATGCAGCATTTGATATCAGCTTGTGTTGGCTGATATAAGACACACTGATAAGGGATGAAAATGGGTATAAAATGAAATCATACATGCATCAGCCAAATGAACTTACATAACAGAGTGCCAGCAGTTCAGTGAAGACATCATACTTCAAAATTCTAATACAAGGTCCACTATATGTACATTAAAAAAGATGGGATTGGTAGGGCAATTCCAGAAAGGGGTAAGCACAACAAGGCGTCTATGGCAGATTCCAGTAAAAGTAATGCAACACTGCACCAAGTTGCTCATAAATTGTTATAATTCTGAAGTATTTATAAACCAGTTTTGTAGTCATACCATTTGAAGATCTCTCTCCCCCTCAGAAACCAGAAAAATAGAAAGACAGCAAACAAGCAAGAGAATCACTTAAAGTTTTCGGCCAACAACCTGTCTCTAAAAAGTCTCTGGCTAACAACCCCTTTTCACAGATTTCATTACAAACTGGAAGCTCAAAAGAAGGCAATGAAATACAAAGTCCAAACCAAATACCTATGAGTAGATAGCTCTATCTACTCTGTAGACATTGGAAATCTAGATAAATCACCAAAAATGCATGGCAGAGAGGATGCAAATGTTACCACCACTCTCGGTGGTGATCACGATCTCTCCCATGGTCTCGACCTCCATCATGGTCATCTCGGTCTCTGTCCCTGTCTCTATCTCTTCCTCTGTCTTTCTCGCGATCCCTGTCCCTTTCTCTGCTTCGGCTGCGGCGCCTTTCCCTTTCACGCATGTACCCATCCCTCTCTCGGCCCATGCTGGTTTCTCGGTCACTGTCTCTGTTCCGGTCTTTGCTTTTCTCTCTACCATCTCTCTCTGTAATACCAACCACAGCCGCCCAATAAACCAGCAATGGATACAATAGCATGAAAAGAAATAAAAAGAAATGCATGACGATGGCCAGATGTGGAAGCCCCTATTGATTCTCGTTTTATTTAGGTTGCTTTTAAGTTAGTTCTGGTCATGCAGGTTTGATCAGGTTCAATATTGATAGGGTGAGGAGGGAAAGAACCAGCGTGTCTGGAACTGGTGGGATATTGCATAATTGGGAAGGACATGTTTTACGAGTTCAACAGGAAAGAATGAATCCAAAGTGGTGCAATTTCTAGCAATAAAAAATCATTTCAAAACAGAACTCCAGCATTAAAAGAAACATTGAAGATCTTTAAAGAACACTTTCTGGAAAGGCTTTCCGTGTGTGTGCTCAAGCAGCAAGCCCCTCCAATCCATGCCATCACCACTATCCTACCCATTCAATCCCACTTTGAGATAGATTCAACATCTGTGATAATCAAGAACTTCAATGTGGGCAGTGTTTTTGCATGAGTCATGTTTAATGCTTTAATTTACATGTCAATCTGTGGCCTTACTGTATACCTGTCCCTACTGTATCCAGGTGATGGGGAGTTGGGGACATCAAGTAAAGATCTCAAGAGTTAAGCTTCATTGCACACTGAATTTTCATAGAAGCATCCATCTAGCATTTAAATTTAGGGTTTCCGATATTTTGACCCATCCTACGTCACCAAGCCATGTTTGGGCATCAGTCCACCACTTGACTGAAATTCCATTCATTTTGGTTAATCTAAACCCTTCACACACACTGCCATCCATGTTTTGTGAGGCACCTCAGATTAACACTTATTTCTGATAATCCACGTCCCAAGAATGAAATCTGACTCTGATATCATGCTAAGAGATTAAAAAGGGAAGGAAAAAAATGGAAGCGAATGAAGTGTTTGACCATTGTGGTCAACAACACCTTTTATTATCTAAAGTCCTCTAATTTAGGGGAGGCAATTCCCTAAATAACAGTCAATCAACTCTAATTAGTTTTATTACAATCTCATAATTCTCCAGTTGAGTGTGTATGTTGTCATGACTCGAGCAAGAATAACACAAGTCTAAATAAGGAAATTAATGTCATCTTCATCAGTACAGATCTAAGTGATTCCACAACATATTGTGCTCCATATTCACACCCGAAAATGTATCATTACTCTATAAAATCCGAGATCCAACAAATCAATTCTGCACCAAATTTAGGATCGAAATTAAGATCCATATCCAGGATATATTGGTCAGGGTCTGGGATTAACACAAGACGGTGTCCAAGACATATTGGTTAGAGTTGGGATCAATGCCAGGCCCTTGTCCAAGATATATCAGTTGTATCATTTTAACAACCTTCAAGGATAAATACAAAACACATTTCTCAAGAAATTGCTACATACCTAGCTCCTCAACCTCCCATCCTGCACGTCCTGAGCCAGGGATTGTTTGTCCAGTTTCAGTTTGTTGTGCCTTCGCACGGAACTTCTTCTTGAGATTACCAAATTCATCATACATCTCGCCATCATCCTGAAATTGGAGCATGAGAGCAAAAAAAATTTAAGAGCAAATAAACTTCATTTTCTTTCAAACAGGAGTGAATCCCTCTTACTTCTTCAGCTTCACGCCGCCGCCTTTTTGTTTCCTCTATTTCTTCCTCATCAAGCTCTTTATAGCCCCCGGCACGTCCACCTCTGATCAAAAAAAATTCCGAGAGAGAGGAAATGTGAGCTTTGACTAGAATGAAATGTCTAAGAAGCAGAAACATTGGTCATCATACCAATTAATAACCTTGCACAAGTTCCTGAAAAATCTTATATCACTAAAACAGAAGAATCAATTAAACCTTAGTCACATAATATGAAGCTAACATGAAAACAATAAAAATTAATTACCTCAGTTGAGATTATCTCAACCAGAAATGGCCCCACTAAAGAGAATTGAAATGTTACAAGTAAAAGGTGCATGGAAAAAGGGGAGGCCTTTAAAACATGGATCGATGGGTTAAGGGAATGGTATATATTATGGTAGGTACAGAACTCAAGAAACTGACTCCTGATAGATGGCAAGAAAGCTGCAACAATGGTGATGATATTGATCAATAATGAACATGAAATTGGAAAGACAAAGATACTACAACAAATAGACACTGTTTCCATGCTTCTACCAATGTATGCTTGTATGTCATACACATGACTACAATGATTTGACTATTAGATATCCATCCTTCAATGAGAGGGAACACACCAAAGAAAGGAGTTCAGACCACAAAGCGAAGAGCAAAATCTCTCCTTCCATGGAAATGCAAATACAATTGGATCAAGGAAAACAGAGAGAGCTTTACAAGCACCCAAGGAAGAATACAAATGACTGCAACTCCTAGTATTGATATAGCAGCAGAGAATTTATTCTTTGGGGGAAAGAGATACATGACATATATCAACCTTGGGGAGTCTTGAGAGAGAGATTCCATACAAGAAATGTAACAAGGTATTAGAAAGGAGACATGACTTGGCCTGCTGAGCTTGAGAACTAGATAAGAGTCAAAAGAAGAATAAACCATGAAAGTAGACATATACATGAATCCAAACACCCTGCACAACCAATGCAAAATATCTAGTTAACATTTTTTAAGAATGGCTACTGGCTAGCCACCCTGCCAGACCACCCTCAGTGATTATCTTCAAGTCATTTGTCCTCTCCTTTTTTCCCCTTGGAGGAGACAGATCATTGCTCATGTATTTTCAAGCCAATATGATTGTCTGGATTGGTTAAAATGCTGCAAATACTCCTGAAATAGTTATCATAACATGGGCAATCTCCTATTGTTGCTCGTCCATGTTGCTGTTGTTGCAATTACCACAAGAATACATGCATTTCTCCACCTTACGGAGAAATAGCAGCATCTTCTAGACGCAATTATGGCCTCTCAACCAAGAAGTGTCAGATGGAAATTTCAAATACATGGAATAGATAGGAATGTGTTGATTTTGTTCATCTTTAAGGTGTTTCTTCTTTGACAAACGAGCACTACCTCTTGTAATTCTTGCACAACTTTCCCTCTTGCCCTTGTACCAGTTTTCTTTTCCCGGAAATACCAGTTGTTTATTTCCTGATTTTCTGAGGTGGGCAAATCTCCTCATGCTACTTATCTATGTTGTAATATCACTGTAATGCACCCGTAGTAATACATGCATTTTCTCACTCTTACGGACAGAAATAGAAGTCTTTTCAAGAAAATGGATGTTACAATATGCAGCAAAAAGAACTGCCAAATGGACATTCATCCAAATATGTGAAATACATGGAAAGAAGTAGTAGATTTCATTCACTTTTTTTAGAAGCAACTTGATAGCTTTTGAACATATAAAATTTCTTATTAAGCAAATTCAGGCGATTACTTAGAAATATAGAAAAGTGGTCACAAGAGCACCCTATTTTGCTAAAGAGTTTGTCTTCATTTGCATCTCTTGGTGAACAAGAAAATGCCACCTGCAGATCATATCCCTGAGGTCATTAAAAGAAACGATAATATGCACGCCTCTGTTTTGAGAGAGATCAATCACACCAGCAAAATCCAACACTATAAATGACAGCAAGGAAGGAAAGAAACTATATGTGTATGCCCAGTTTAAGTGCTTTAACCTCTTCCTCACGTTTATCCATTCTCCTGATTGGACCAGAGAATTTCATAAAATACCATTAAAAGAAGGATACCAGCGCCAGTGCAATCTTATGCTTATACGCCTAAGTTTGGCAGTGAAAGAACTATTCAAACAGTATACAGAATTCCCACAAAGATTACAAGTGTAGGAATATAATCATCTTCAGAGACAGCAGCAGTAACAGCAGCAGCCATTTTTCCCATCCATGTAGGAAAGTGATCCACATAAACTGCTTTTCTTGGAGTTGAGCCATAATCCTATTATGACCCTGAGTTTGTAGGGGTCCAAGCATCATAGGTTACGTCCAGTTCTAAGCGAAACAAACACAAAGTAGATTTTATTATATTTTTCAAAGTGAAATTTCTTTCCTTAGGAGATGTTTAACCAATGCCAACATGTTGTCAAGCACATGAACGCAGATAAGCTTAAGGTTGTATGAGAAGCAATTTCTGAAAAAGGGGATTTGGGGATGACAGTTTCAATTAAAAGTAGGAATCAAGAGAATGATTTTTGAGATAGATTGCCAATTGGTCAATGACGTCAAATCACGATCCATTGGACTAAAAGGGACCACCAGTTATGCTCCAACAAGCTGCATCTTTACCATGGGATGTGGAGGATCCCTCCCAAGTACAGAATGTGTCTAGGGCCACAAAAAGAAGAATCAAAAGTCGAGGTAGAAGCTGAAGTCAAATGGAAGCTTGTACATGATGCATGGAGCTTTTAATTAATACAGTTATTTTTCCAAAACAAATCTAAGGGAAAAGGCCCAAAAAGCAATGTTCCCGAGCGTTACAGGCGCGATCACTGGAAGGCAAAAAAGGGGCCCCAAATGTCAACAAACTCTAGAACCCACCGGATGGATGAAAGGAGGACCCACCAATGATTAGGGCTGGGGTGGTTTCGAAGGACAATGAACAGTATCCACTCTGATTGAGAGGTGAATAGTGAAACTGTCTTGAGACTGCCGTCAGGGCTTCCTGACGTCGTTAAAAAAAGTGGTGAACCCGGCAAGAAGATGTTTCCACCACAAAGGAGAAGATTGTGAGGAAGAGAGATACTTCAGAGGCTGCAGAAAGTTGAAACCTTAAAAAAAAGGACAGTACAACGCGGAAAACTCAAATCGAACTTGACTGATACTATGTTTAGAATGAAAACAGGGAGAAAGTATTGGAGGAAGAAAGAAGATTTGAGAGAGAATTCTCGAGTATTGTATTACTTGTCTCTCCAATAGGAGATAGATACATGAATATATAGAGTATGGAGAGCCAATCAACGCGACGAAAAAGGAAAGAAAATATGTTACAATCCATTTACAATGCATGCTAGCCACAAGTCAACTATACATGTAAAATGTCATCAACAATTATATCTACATCTATAACACGTTGCACCCCTACTCAATATGACTAGTGATGCAAATACATCATAAGATGTCAACCACATGGTTTATTTAAAAATAAAAAATAAAGCTACATAAGTCATATAGATCATTAAATATTTTTGATGCAGAAACATAATCTTAAAACAAATTAGTAGGCCAGAACCATCCCAACAGTCAAAAGGTGTTCATGTTCGCAAGCACAAGGTTGCAGGTTGGATCAGGTTGCCATTAACAAAGAAAATGAGAAGGAAGATAGTACAAAGACAATAGTATGATCATTGGAAACCTTACCATTACCTTTCTACCAAACATATTCAAACTTCAAAGACAAATCAAGAGATGGATAACTTCATTACCTAACACCACCCTCACTAACGCCAGGTTTGTTGGTGTTGCAGATATTACATTTTGAGCGCTTTGCCCAGTTGATATTTCCACACCTAAAACAACATCAAGAAAGAAAAGAAAGTGGCAAACATGATCATAGAAAAACAAATGGCCACTTTTCACCAATCCAAATTCCAAAAGACCTGTGTAGCATATATATGCATATATATATATAAAGGAGAGGTAACTACAGAAGCACCTTCATTTCAAAGGAGAAAAATCATCTTGGAATAAAAACAATTTTTTTTTGAAAGATAAAAATAAAATTATTATTCAAATCTGAATCATGTAACCTTTCCTTATATGGTGGGAGTCTAGCAGAAGCTAGGGCCCAAACACCCTTTTCTCTAACAAGTCATGTGAGAGGGTGTTTCTCTAACAAGCCATAGAAGAGGATGAATCCCACCCTATGACATGGAAAATGTGATGGATGGCTTAGAATCAAATGAACTAGTGGACCCACCAGCTGACAGAGAAAATGGATGCATGGCTATAGAACCATGTGATCAGGGGATCTATTCAAAATAGATCCCATCAAATCATCCTAACCTTTCAATGTTTTAGCTCTTAACCTAAGCCATTGAAGATTATTTATATTTTTGAATGACCAATGATGAGTTGGATGGGTGTCAGCCCAAGATGGATTTAAATTCATGGAGGACAAGAGTGTGGAAGGGTTTCAATTGATCATTAAATGGGTCCCACATATCAGAGTTACACGGGTTAAAAAGACTGCCAGATCTTTTTGCAGTTTTGCCCATGCATACAAAGAATGTCTTTGGAGTACAGATGGATCCTTAAAGCGATCTCTGGGTGGCTAACATTCAAAGTGGAAATCTGCATGACCATGCCAGAATTTATGTACATAACCCTAAAAATGTCCATTCAAATTTGAACACAACTTAAAATAGTCTTACATTGGACATGACCAATCATTTGGACCAAAAAGCCCAGTGGGAGCACCAGCTGGATGGCCATGGCTCCCTGCATCGTTGCTACCACGGCCCCTCCCTCGACCACCGCCTCCTGCACCTGTGCCAGAGGCACCAGCAGGACGAGCGGTTCCACAACGATTGCATACACCACGAAATGCAAAGTTAACATTGGAACAGCTGCTTCAAAAGGAGAGCATGAGAAATATGTTGCACATCTATGTAATATATGAACAATAAAAAAAAAGGGGGTCTAAAAGTGAAAGAAAGAGCTGCTCACCAATGTCACATCACAGACCTTGTATTCGGACACAACCAGTCTCCCTCTTGCTGCCATGCTTTTCCAGAAGTATCTCCACGCCCTTTACCTCTTCCTCCACTCTCATTCAAATCCATAGCATCTTCCTCTTGCCCACCAAATTCACCAGTAACACTTAGATGTCCCACATGATTAGTTTGATGTGCAATACCTGAATTATCAACTGAATCTTTGGCCTTCGACTCAGCTATGAATACTCCAATGGTACTTCCATGGAAATCCTTGTCGTTGAACCATTCCACAGCAGCCAATGCTGCATGTGGATCCTCATACGTAACTGTTGCATCACCCTTTGGTTCATTTGTAACTTTATCTCTATATAACCAGATCTTTGGTCTCCCTGTCCTTTTGTCCTTCTACAAATTACAGGAAAAAGATAATGGGTTTTCATGATTTATTTTTTTAATTTCAATAAATATTATAAACCAAGTAGAGACAAATTAGGAAAACTAAAGCATGGTCCTAAACTGATGCCTAGTGGGACACCCTACCTTTAGCAACCCAATGGTGCCAAAAAACTCAGCCAGCATATTTTCATCTGTCCCAGGTGGCAAGTTGCAAACATAAACAGAACTATTTGAAGGGCCTCCCTTTCCCAAATAGCTTGCCATGTCAATAGAGTCCAGGTGTCATGAAAGCAATGCAATGTAGCCCAGTTTTTTTTTTGGCTGCATGTTCAGAAAAAAATACAATGTGATAAGGGCCAATCAATAGAAGATCAAGGTAATTATGGACAAATGAAACAATGCTGCCAACAGTTTTACAAGAAAAACCATCAATTGTTCAAAATCAAGTCATGTGAACACAACATTGAATTATCAGCATCCTTTGTTTTTCCATCTATTAGGGTCTGTTTTTGAGTCCTATGTTACCATTCAACCCTGTCAAAGATCATATTTTCTATCACTCTACCCTCTATCATGTCCTTTATCCCTCAATGCAAGTCATTAAAGGTCTCCATCTGCTCCTTGTCCCTACCATATATAGCCTATCAAATCTTTGTACTGGCATCGTTTTTGTCATTTATTGACACGACCAACCAATCTTAAATGGTGCTCCCTCTTTTTTGCATCCTACAAACTTTCAAAGCTATCTTGATGATTCTCCTAACACCACCGTTCCTAATTCTATTTCAATGTCCCACTCAACAATCTCATTACAAACATCTTTGTTACCTGTCTTTTCATCATTCCACTCCATACAACATTGTTGGTCTGACGCAGAACAAACTCTGATACCAAAACTAATGTAGGACAAGTCAAACTATTGGAAACTCTAGATTTAAATGATAGATGGATGCCTATATGAGAATTCAAAATGTATACTGGTAAATTCTAATCCATATTTCCATCTTGGCAGAAGATAAAACCTCCTGCCAGTTTCAAGGTTTTTACTAAAAATAGAATTTCCAATATCAGGAGAAAATCTTATCTTCCCTCAAAATTGCCAGAAGTCCCAAGCATCACTTGGCGAACATATTAGATCAAAGAACATCCGAGAGAGCATCCCTTATCAGCCTTTTCTTTAAATTTTTTTTGGAAAGGCCTTTTTCTTTTAATGCAAGTTTTTCTTTTTTGTAATTGAATTTAAACCTATCATTTTACCGTCATTCAAAAAAAAAAAAAAAAACCCTAGCTAAAGATAACAAGAGGTACATGGTTTTTGTAGTTAGTACAACTAGATAACAGAGAAGAGCAAAATATAAATATTTGTCCCCTTGCAACCATCAGGATACTTGTAGAGGTTACATATAAAAATCATCCAAATTCCTAGACTAATATTCTCATTCCTGTACACCTCAGGGGCAATGCCTTCCAAACCAATTTTCCTTAGTTTATTAGCACATGCAACTTGTGCAGCAATAATTGGCACTTTCCAGATGCATAAAGATTGTTGTCAAAGCATTCATGATATCACAAACAGAACATGGGATGCCAAATTTCTAGCCCAAACCAGAACCAATAAGGTTTCTCTTTTGTGGCCCTGTAATGGCAAACATGACAGTCGAAGCAATAGTTCAAATGTCAACTTCTACGAGTTTAACATCATTCATCAGGTTATCAGAACTGCCCTTCCAATAATACAGTCTCCACAGTCATAGTTATTAGGATGAGAAACATATGTAGAGTGGAGTGACAACCGAAGACGTGAAATGCTCCATTTGACAAAATTTTGAATAAGCACTTATTTATATATGTGAAATGAATTCAATAAACTAGACACAAGAAACTTAGTCATATGATATGGATAATGAGTTTCCCTACAACTAATGCCCACGACACTTAAATGCCACCATTTATATGAAATTGCAATTGCGTTGATAAGCACCTAAATTTGATTCAGACGTTAAACCTAATCCAACTAATTTCCGAACGAATATAGTCTTTCATTTAACACTTCAAAAGGTAATAATACGAAAAAAATAATTCATACAATCATCTCACAGTATAAGTTAAGAAAATGAATAATCAAACTCGTCCCCAAAACAGAAGAAAAGAAATAGATTCGTAGAAAACCAGACCTCCAATCCACTGATCCAATATAAGCAAAAGATTTTGATTCTTTACAAGTCCCCAAATCCATTCGTATTGGATTTTTTCAGAGAATCGAAATCAAAATCATTTCATTATGGGAATTAATCAGATGAAAGAGGAAAACGGTTATTGAGAGTTACCTGAAATGAATTCGATGGAAACGTGAGAGCTAGCGCTGTCAGGGAAAGAGAAGTGAGGGTTCGGGCAATTTTCAGAAAGATGTGAGGACCGTTTACACGAAAATGCCCACTCATGAACTCTACTCATGATTAGACATCTTTTATGAAAAGGGTTCTACTAAGTCTCAAATTCAACTTAAATGAAACATGTTATTTCTATTTTATTTATAAAATGATAGCAGTTTAAAACTTAAAATAAAAAAACAAAAAAAGAAAATTGAAAAAAGCAAATTTAAGTTAAAATTAAGATGGACAAATTGCATTTTATACATTATAAATTTGATATAAAGACAACAACCACATTAATAGAATAAATAACTTAAATGATAATGATTGAATTTAATTTTTTATGATTGAGGTGTTCAAGATCTCTTAGAGAATTTGACTAGCTCTCAAGGCGTGTATAAGCTTCTCTACTCACATGGGATAAAACTACAGAGAGACCCATTAAGGTGGGATGAGATTCAAGCCCTCGAGACGAGTTTTTAGGCGACGCACTAACCCCTTAGGATTAAGTTATGTGGACTTCATTGTTATAATCTATTGTAAATTATTGTTGATAGAAGTTTCATTATTGTGTTTAGATCATAAAATATATCGATAATCAAGATAAACATTTCAATTGTAGTAGGAGGCTAGTTGAGTTTTTCAACTGATTTTCTACCGAAACGATGAGTGGTTTACATCCACCATTAAAATTACCAACTCAAATGCAAATGTATGGCTAAAAGTGGTCTTTGGAGTGTGGTTTGCTTCCTCATGTTTTAGGATCAAACGTTGGTGCTACCACCTGACTTATCCGAATCGGCTATGTGGAGCAATGGCGGTGCAGGCTCCAGAGGATTAGTATTGTTGGGTCAATGCTTAGGATACCCTCGTTATAAAAAAAAATGAAAAACTATTTGTCATTTTATCCAATGTTATTTCACCCTTTGATTTCATGGTTTTTGGGTTCATTTAAGTTGAAAAGTATACTTGTTTAAAACTAAGATTTTGACCAGATTTTATCTAGTCCATACCCGAATCAATCATTTATCAAGGATTGGAAGTGGGCATTATCTATTATCACTTTAAATTATCCAGAAGAATTAAATTAGAGTGATGCTCACAAAGTGGTTCTTTCTAGGATCAGTTGACAAAATTCTTCTCTCCTTTGATTACTACTGTACCTGTATTATTATTCTTGCTCTAACAGTTGATGCTTTGACTAAAACAGTAAGTGGCGAGTGTTTTCGTTTTGTTAGAAATAAATATAATAAATTTAGCTAAAGCATCTTAATTGCATCTTAATTTTTTAAAAGTTTGAGACGGCAACAATAGTCAAATTTTAATTACGAATTGATCTACACACAAAAAGGTCAGTGTCATTCCATGCATCTTTTCAAAGATCCTTTTATTTATTAATATATGAACCACTTAAAAAATAAATGTCTTATTTTACTCTTATTAATTTTCTCATCTCGCCATTAAAAACAAATTCCTAAGGAAAGAAAACAAAAGATTTCATTTTTCATATTCTTAAATAAAGAGTTTCTATTCCATGAATGAAAAGAGAGATTTTCTTCATTTTTCATAGCTGATAAATGGCAAACAGTCGCTTAAGGCGAATTTCTTGAATTATTTTGAACCAAACAACCAGTTCTCTACCATTTTTTTGCTTCATAATGTCATTGTATGCAGGGGTCCAAAAAATGCTTCGGCCGATATTTGTCGACCGAAAATTTTCTCTCATCCATTTTTTCCATTTCTCTCTCCTCCGATATTCAAAACCGTAAAAAACCGTGAAAAAACTGTACGGTATTTTTTTTTTAATATTAAAAAAAAAATTAAATACCGATTTTTATACATATCGGCCGATATGGTGACTGATATTCAGCATATCGGCAGATAACCTTTTTTACTGGCCAATACATATCATATCGACCGATATCATTTGGCCATGAAAAATCGATGCATATCAACCGATATTTCGACCCCTGGTTGTATGCATAATTCCTAAACCAAGAAGATCGAACTGAAATTTCAAATAAACTACAAACGGTGTTGCCTATCACCTTATCAGTTCATTCCAGGCTCAGTTACAGCCCACAATACTCCCCTCTATTATAATCTAAGAAGGGATTGGCCTGACGGTCAAGAAGCTTCCCCTGTAAAGAGAGGTCTTGAATTTGATTCACGCTCAACACTCCTTTAGGCCACTTCCTGTAGTTACTTACCAGATGTGTGGAATTGAGAGGCTTACACATACCTCAAGGACTAATCAAGTTAAAATGTCCCCAGTCCAAATACAAGTGAGACTCCTGAACACATTGGTCGTCAAAAAACAAAAAAAATAATCCCCTCTATTATCCATTTTACAGTTGAGATTGATCAGATGAGGGTGACCACATTATAATTTAAGGTAAGATTGAGTAAATTTCATATATAGGCCCATTTTCATCAAAGTAAACAATTAAATCTCAACATCTCATCAGTGATAGATAATGAACCACAAAATTAGCTATTCAAAGGCCCCAGTTCCTATTGGATTGAGATATACTTTCAGGTCTTTTAATCCATCGTACTTCATTGTGTATCTCAATCCAATGGTGAAGAGTTTATTAATAATCAGAGATGTTGAAATCCAAGGGTTTTCTATTCGAGCAAAAGTAGATCCCCACGTGTAAAACTAACTCAACCTTACCATAATTTACAGTGCACTCAACATCATTTATTGATTTCTCTTTATCATTTCAATATACAGAAACTTTAAATGCCCCTGATTTTCAACTCTCATGCAACATTGAGAGTACATGTAAACTTGATGAAGGTTCAGTCACCATTCCAATGGACCTTAAAAACTGCTTAAAAAGGGCAAGGACATAAATTAGACACCTGCAGACGTTCAAATATTCTGCATCCAGCCAAAGAAACTATTGAATTTCTCATGGTTTTCACCAGAAAACACTTTCAATGGTATACAGAACACTACGAGCAGCTCATTTTTGCACTACCAAGTGAATGAATTAAACACAAAATAAATCAAAATTGTGATCAACTAATCAATTTCATTGCCTGCATAAATGTCGAATGAGCATGTTGGTGGCAGCTGGTCCCCAACTTGAAAATGGGATACCTAACACACGGTACCATTTTTTTTCCTGGGGCAGATTGAGACGAAAATTGAGGTGAGCTAATAAGACAACAGATGCCTACAATTCATGGAATGGACGATACATGGATAACACACTCTGCCGATCAGTTAATGACCACAGCCCATAAGAGCTGCTGGCATGACGCACCCGTATCCCTCTTTCCTTTTCATTTCATAGAGATGTGTAATACAGTATCTTAATGTAACAGTAACGGTTATATTTAGTTCAATGACTAATAAAGAACAGTAAGAAATTCAACGTGTCTGGACTGTGAATCAATTGTGATAGTGAATTTGCTCAGCCATGAAACACATAAAAACCTAATCCTGTTCAATCTTCAAATATGGAAAAGGGGAGGTCACCTGCGCAGAAACACACTCTCAACACCTGCAGAAAACCCTTCCGTGTATGCTGTATTCTTGAACATAGTCTGCATTTAAATGCCACTCATTAAAAAAATCAGCAATAGTGAAAGCAAGTCAACAGGTATTTTGCCTCTAAAAACAAATTGACAGAAAAAAAAAAAGCAGAAGATTTTGGTAATCCATTCCACAATGAATTTCGAGCAGGACGGGAATAACAGAAAAAAAAAAATGCACATAACTAGGGTCTAAGGAGGAAGTCTGACATGCCATTTCATTTCGACCACTCCAAAATCCAATACAAGTGGAAGCTCACAATAGCAAATAATCCAAAATTGAACACGACTGGCCTATCACTACAAATATTGACATGACACTAATAGGGTGCCTTACCTCGTTCAAGTCAAGTTGGGAGAGTATGCATCTGTCTGTGTTTTTTTTTCCCCTCTTTTCTAAGAGTTGGGAGTATATTGGACGCTTCAACGTATTAGTTTAATCAGGAGCTATCAAATTAAATATGGTTGTAATGTATTTCCTAAAGAGCTCTTTGTAAGGCAAATTAATTCAAACCCATGACCACCTTTTTCAGTATCCTACTTTTTTCTTTTTGAATTATAGATGGCATTGCATGGACTTGTCCCTAAAAATGCATACAGCCAGTTTTACATTTACTTTTTGGTTTGGAATTAAAATGTGTCCGAGTAACAGTCCTATACTTGCTTAAAGCTTCTGAGTGGGACGTGCAGTCATATTAGTGGCCAAAATGTCGGTGCTACTTTTTAAGGTTCCCTTGATATGACCATATCTTCTTCTAAAAATCATTCCCAAGCACCACTACATTCATTTTTAAATATTTTCTTCTGTCCATTAAAAAAGTGAAATAATTGATGTTTTCATCAATAACAAACCGAAGAATGGGGGATTGTACAGGGAAGCCATCTCTATTACCATAATTCTGTTTACAAGAGTGACAACATTGAAATGGATATTTTATGTTACAAAACAGATTTAACATACACATAAAATAATTGGAATGTAGAAAAAATTGAAATAATCTAGAATACATATTTCTCTCGCAAGTATCAAATAATTCCAAATTGACCTTATTAATCAAGTCAAAATATCAACCAACAATAAGTATCAAATTTTCATATTTCAATCCAATGTGCAAAATAAGAACCCAAGTTATTAATTACAATCTACAATCAAGAATCAGTTCCTAAATCCCAAGTTTTGACACCCATTATCCATAAACAACAGTACAACACCCATAAAGTAATAAACCTACATTTAAATTTGATAAATCCATCACACATAAACCAGATTCAGAAAAGAATGCAATCATTTTATTGACATTCAACTAAGCGTTGGAAATGTTGCTTAGGTGAGCCAACTGATCTAGACCAAGATGATTGAGCGAGTCACAAGTTAACCACACTGAGCGGATCAAGTTTCAATCAGGACTCGAACAAATGGGTCTTACAAGACCAGTATGCTAGTTTGTGATTGGGTTGAATTGACTTGGATTATCAGGTAGGTTGCTAGTTGACCCACTGGGTTTGTAAACTATGCTTTCATATTTCGCCCTCCCTCATATACCTTCGCTTCTCTCTTCATTGTTACCCAAACAATCTTGCGAGTTCTAGCGATAATTACCAGATTGCATGCATTTGGCAGCTTCTAGTCTTGTGATTGATACGAGAAGTTAAGTAATGTGTAAGGATTTAATATTAGATTGATCTGTACTATTAAGATTTATTCCTTAAAAATAGGGTTGAAGAGTTCCAAAACCCCACCAATCTTCAACAGTAAATCCTTTGGTTTTCTCAAGATTGGGGACTTCACCAGAAGTTTTAATTGTTCAGATGATCTTTTTTCTACCTTTTCTTATATCATTATGATTGGATGCAATTTAAGAAGAATGACACTGAGCTAGATCAATGACATTCTTTGATGTGTTGGTAGCAACCGAACTCTTACCACTATAGTAGTCAAAGGCATGCCTCGGTGCGCCTAAGGCACTAGAAGAGGGTTTGTGCCTAAGGTAAGGCACTAGAAGAGGGTTTGTGCCTAAGGTAAGCCTTGCACCTTGTACAGAACTGTCTTTTTTATTGTTTTAGCTATAAACTGTCAAAACATAAATAGTAAAACGTAGTTTTCCTCTTTAAGTGTTAAAATATAAATAGAAAATGCTTCTTCTCATGTATTCCCTATTAGATGTTAAATATAAATAGTAAAATATAGTGTTCATCTCATATAACAGTGTCTTCTTTTTTCTTCTTGTTGTTGTTGAGGATATGGTCCTTAGAATGATTTTTATGATTTTAACTTGTTATCACTTGGTTTTATATATTAGGCTTTTGCTATTAGCTTCTTACATTATACAATTTTGCATTTATATTTGTGCATTTTCTTTATGGTATATATATTGAATTGTTTAGTTGATAGTGAGTTGAAAATGTAATAACTTTGTCATTAGTATCTTAGAAATAGCTGTGGATAATTGTATTTATATTGGTGCAAAAAAGATACATAATTAAATAATACACATGTTTACAAATCTTAAAAAATAAGGTGTGCCTTGCTCCTTAAGCTCTAGGACCCCTTTGTGCTCCCTTTATGGCTTTGCCAATATATTCAAACTGAATGCAATTCAGGGTACGTTCAGAAAGTTCTATTGGTCCATACACCCAAAAAACACTTTTTTGGGAAAACTAAAAAAATTCCATAAGAAAAGATATTTACATGAGGGGCCAAAAGCACTTATTTTCCATGGACAGTCAGAAAAAAAACATGAAATATCAAATGCAAACTAACTAAAATTTCTTACCATTAGGAACTCCAAATCTGCACTGAGACGTTTTCGGGCATCATCCAAGACTGCAGGTTTCAGTTGTTCTCCATGCCGTTGAATCTGTGAGAATTAGCATTTTAATGGTTATATTGATGAAGTGAACAGTGAACTTTAGATAAACAAATACATATGAAACCAGTCTGGTCACCTCCGATGAGACTGTTTCGGTTGTTTTATCTATGATCTTATCTATGAATTTCCTAACATCAGTGATTGCAACTGAGGAATCTGAGGCACTTTTTGGCTTAACCACGGCTCCTTGCGGATGCTTGGTCTGGCTAACAGTTTTTCCTACAATATGTAAAAGGAGAATGTTGCTAAATGAAAAAGCTAATCCATATGACATCAAAAAGTAGACATGAAATAGTAGTGATCAATATGTGATCATAAAGGCTATGGTTTCAAGTCATGTCACCATTTCCACAATAATAATAAAAAATCATCCCTTTAAGTTTGATTACAAATCAATGAGGGAATGCTATGCAGCATGTTAAAAAATTTCCCTATGTTTTTTATTTAAAGACAACAAGATAAGTGCCAAAGAAAAAAAAAGAAGTACAAGAGAACCAGGGCAAAGTCCAAGGTGGACACTATACTAGGAAAGAAAAAAAAAAAGAGGAGTATGAAGGAAGTGAACAATAAAAATGAACTGTTTAATGGGGATCCAAAAAGAACTATGGGTCCAAAAGAATTTATCCATAAATAAAACCCAAAATATTCTCAACTTAGATCTCAAAATGAGACCCAATAGCATCCATCACTACACATGAAATCATATGCAATTTAAATCAACTAATCCAACTAATTCAAATCCAATACTGAGATCTAATTGAGTTATTACAGATCCGAATCAACTCTGCAATTGATGGATCTAAATATTTCAATAATATATCTTCAAGAAATTATCAAACTAAACAGATCTAGTTCACAATTTGATGGAGTAGATCTAAGTCTCAGTCAATAATCTTTTCAGATCACAATCCAACTCGAAAGAAATCTCAACCATCCAATAAAGAAGAAAATCTTGAATATGGAATTAAAACATCAGTAGTATGCAAGCACTTTGTTCAATGTATGATGAAAAAATAAAGATGGAAAATCTTTGATCGAAAATCTCTTCGAGAAAAAAAAATCTGCATGAAATTATGCAAAATAAAGGGTGTCCATCTAACTTGTATCAATGGTAGAATCCACAAGATGAAGATATGTTGCATACTTGCATCAATCAACACTAATGGGTTATATAGAACCCACACAATAAGAAGAGGAGTCCAATGACCTGTTTCTCTCCTCCAATTTTTACTACAAAGGAACCAAAATTAAAACAATTCCAAGTCTCTGATGTACAAGAATTTGTAGTGTAAGAAAATGAGTTACACATGGTTACCATGCCCCTACTTTTCCTCCACACGTTGAAGATATCCTACCGTCCCAAAAATGCCTACTTGCTATGAAAATTCTTAAGGGCAAGTTTGTTGGTTTCTTGTGAATATGAATTCCAAGGGGAAAATGAGGGATTCCAATAAGAAAAATGACTTGGTAAGAATCAGCTTTCTAATCTAAAAATTTTCCTGTGTTTGTTTGCCACTAATGACTAACCTACATAAAGAAACATAGGTTGATAAATGGGCCAAGTTGAGTATGGTCAACTCATTTAATAAATAACACGAGATTTAGGTCATGTATGGGTTGGATCAGTCCATTTATAATTGTTCAGGTTGCTGGGCCAACCATTTAATAAGTTGGTCAAGTTTTATAAAAGTCGAGTTTAGGGCCACAACTAGAGCAAACCAAGTAGAGTTTGGGGTTTGCCAAAGCATGGGCCCGAATTGCAATTAAAGGACCCGGCCTCGAACCCAAGTCTAGGTCAACCTTAATTAGTCAAACCAGAACCCATCCTGACTTTTATTTGTAGAAACAAGCAAGAAATGTAAATGTAGACTTATTTAAGCTCGGGTTTATACAGGCTCGAACTTATTTATGCCCAAAATGGAATTTTTTGCATTATTCTATTATAATATAAACTATATATTATATAAATTTATATTTTTATACAAATATAATTAAAATATTAGATTTTATTATTATGGCTCAAATTGGGCTTTTGGACCAAATTTGGACCTTCATGTATAGGCCTGACTCAACTCGAATTCTATTTCAAGAGTAATAATTTAGACCCAAAAATGAACATAACCCAAGCCTGGGTCAAGCCAAACCCATTTTTTTGGGGTTTTGTGGGCTCGAGTTAGGCCCGGCCCTAGTTGCACCCCTGGTCAAGTTGGTCAAACTCTTAATACATGGGCCAAGTTTAGTCAACCCATTAAGCTTGGTTGACTACTCAGATGGGGTCAACCGATCTAATAAAAATGAGTCAAGACCCAAAGAATCAACCCATCAAATCTTAGTGAGGTAAAGTTGGGTCAACTCATTTAAGCTTAGTTGGGCATTTGGCCATATCAACTTGTTTAATAAATGAGTCAAGTCGGGTATGCATATGAACAATGTGTTTAAAATTAATTTAATCAAGCCCTTGAAGGTGTGGTTCATAAAAAATAAAGGGCAATAAGAAGATGGGACTTGGCATAAATTTTTAAAATCAGGCCATGTCGCTTCTACCATGGGTCCATGTTCTCACCAACATGGCATGGTTTCTCCAAAATACACGATGCCCATTCAAAGTGTTCATCATGCTGAAGCTTTTCTACGATTCAGTTGATTAGAATGTGAATGAGGGGACAAATAAGCTTGTGAAGTTAAGAGTTGACGGAGATACATATTTAGTTTCAGACTTGGTTGTCAATTCTAGTATGTTCTGGCTACAAACAGAACCTTTTGGATCCAACTGAAAAAGGGAACGAAACAGGTTTAATTTTGGTTTCAGGCTCTGTTTCGGCCCTACCTGTTCCACTCTATGAATTTCATATTTTTTCTAATTTTTTAGATATGAATATACAAAATTTGAACATAAAATTCATTTTATAGCCACTTGATCTTAGTGTCAAAGTCATCACGTGTCATTAATTCAAGGACGCCTAGTGACATTGACCATAAAATCAAGTGGCTAAAAATTGAATTTGGGGTTGAAATTTGGTCCAATTGTAGCTAAAAAGTATACTTTCAACTCATATGGTTTAGTGTATGTGACAAAAATTGGAGAAAAAAAATTAAAATGGACATGGTGTGCCTAAGTTTTTTGAGCCTTTGATTTTGAGTAAAATGAGAATTCAAGTTTATTTCTTGGGTATTTCTTAGTTTTTTGTCTAATTCAGTTTGTATTTGATTCTTATAAGAGTAAAATTCAAACATTCTTGAATTAGTATTTGATAATCACACTATTATGAATTAAGATTACAAACATGAGTAAATATTTGATAATAATTTGTTTTTATTTATGTAGATTAGTGTAAAATCATGAAAATATATAATTCAATATATTTATAAGTTTTTATTATTGTCTTCATATTTAATTTTAATTTTTTTATGCCATATTTTCTGAAACGGAACACCCTAACAGCCAGAACGCAGAATGCTCCACTTTGGAGACAAAACCGGAACACGTTCTAGAATGGATTTGACAACTATGGTTTCAGATGAAATGCTATTATTTTTTTTTCCATAACTTTATATAAATCAATATATTTCTCTTGCATCAAAATTAACCTATAATGAAATTTTTATTGTTCTCCCAAATTTTATATAAAAAAAATTATTCAAGTGTTCAAAAATTCTTGTTTAGAAAAATCAAAAGCACTAAATATGAACTGTATTAAAAATAATGAGGATAAATGTCATGTAACTAATGCATTTCATAGAAAAAAGTTGTCACTAATATTTGGCAGAAATTACTCACACAAGCCCATATCCTTGCTTTTCTATCAATCTCTAATTCTAGTCTTTCCCCCCAATTTAATGTTATGGTGCCAGTATAGACAAAAATCCCATTATGGTCCAATCCTATTCTATTTCAACAAGGAAATTATCTACTCCATCCGACTAGTTCTAGGTTCGAGTCCCAGGCAACCCATTACGTTACCATATGGAAAATACAAAAGAATATTTGTTATTGAATAAATCCCCATCTTTTTTTTTTTAACCAACTTCATTTACAAATTGTTCTAATGATCTATTTGTTGATATTGCACAGATATTATAATGTTGAATAATAAGCTTTCTATTGTTTATATCTATTTATAGATTTTTTGTGTGCTTGGGTGTCCCTGATGATTCAATAAACCAAGATCTTACCATGACTATCATTTTCTTAATGGTAATAAATACCAGCGCTTTGCAATTCTGTATATTCCGCTTACTATAGGGGTTCCCAAGACGGGTCAAAACACAAATAGTCAAACATGTTGATCCAGTTTCCGGTGAGTATACTATACGTAATTATGGAATCTTTCACAAAAAGTAAAAAGAAAAAGTAAGGCCATTAAAAAAAAGACCACTCCCAAGATCCACAGCTTTGAGTCCACTATCCCAATTATGATTTTCCTACACTCATAGGTAAAGGAAGGGTCCTTCCTTTTTGGACCAATTGTGGCAAGGAGGGATTTGAACCCCTGACACCATGGTTCGTAGCCACGTGTTCTAATCATCTGAGCTACAGGCCCCACCCCGTCTATGTCAAATCAGCAATATTTTGAAGGTTTTACCTGTATGTTCTGTAGACTTAATCTTTAGAGGAAGATGATTCTCAGAAGGAAGTTGTGAAGGACCAGATTTCTCTACTTGATCTGGAAGAACAATTGCCTCAGATGGAACAAGAGCAGCAAGATCGGGTGGCTGATCCTTGCCCACTAATGGAATAGCCTACTATAAAGAATCAGTGTCATTATTTACATGATTGCTAAAAAACAAGTGAAGCTGCCAATTTGCCAAACGAAAAAAAAAAAAAAGCAATTCACCTCCAGGTCTACATATGATGGTTGCTTTCCAATAGATACCAGAAATTTGTCAAGGTCATGGGAAGTGAGAGCTGATGAACATGTAGACTGTACATAAGTAACATTTTCAGCAACAAAATTCAGAAAGCAGCTAAACATGACTTCTTTTATAATTCAACCAATTTGCAACTTTTAAGGTCATTCTTGAACAGTGATGCCGATCTAAAGAATGATTATGAGAATGAAGGACATAGATGTGCCATATCAACATAACAGTGTAAGTACCATGTATGCATATGGTTATACATCATCACATGATTTCATGTTGAATTTTGTTCAGTGTTCAAATCCACCAAATAAGTCAGCAATAGCTTTCCAGCCAGAAGCAACTATAAACACCATATTGATGGCTAATTAGTAAGGAAATCTATTTTTTAATGGCATTGGTAAGAAATTGTCTCATTTAGCAATATACCAATTAACCAAAGAATTAATAAATTCAGGGCCATATTGATAGTCAAGTAATAAGGAAATATAATATTTAGCATAATACTAATTTACCAAACAATTTATAAATTCAGTATTAATTTTTGTGCATCGTGTTTTGTATGCATCAGGTGACATCAGATGCTCAATCAACGCATCATTGTTACTACCAGAAAAATACACCAGCAGTTATGGGTGCCACGAGTTGAATTCTTGATACACATCAGTTAGGCACAGATGCTAGAACCAAGCATGAGCCCCAAATTTAAGTTTATTGTACTGCACCCTTGTTAAAATAATCATCCACTGTTCACCAAAATGACTAGTTGTCATAATAGTGCATGCACACCTGCCTGCCACACACATGCATGCACACACACCATATGCGAGCGCTGCACACATGCAAATTGAAGACAACTTTCACTTAACTTCCTAGAAAATGCATCCCCTCTATAGTACACACATTGAAGAGTTTGAGTTGAAAAAGAAGTTCCTCTTAATTTGTACAAGAACACTAAAATGCATGTTGTGGACTATGGTACCACAAGTTACAGCCTATACTTTTGTCTTTTATAAAAGAGATAGGTGACTGTCAAGTGTGTCTTGATCATTCATCTATTAAACAATTGTGATTTGCTTCCATGTTGGTGAGCAAAAGAATAGGAAAATTCACAAAAAATAACTAAAAGAAAAAAGAAAAAGGAATTGTTAGATTTGATTTGGTGAATTTGAAAGATTTGACCAATCCTTCTCATATTAGGTATTAAAAAACAATGAAATTTGTATAAAAAGGCTAAAAAATAGGAAAAGAGATTTTAAGATTGGAATTAGTGGATAGGTAATATTTGGTCCAACCTTACTATAATATTATCTAAAAATAGAAAAAAAAAATAGTACCAAATTTGGCTAGAATAGGAGAAAGAATTATCTACTATCAAATTTTTAACCAATTAAAAGACAGTTTTATGCAACCACTAAATGAATCTTGACCATTTGTTTATAATCATTCACTTATGAACATTTGTAATTTGCTTTCAATTATTTGAATATTTCGTCAATTGGAAATTTCTAAATTAGTTTGATTTTTATTAGATTGAATCTAATTAGAAGATCATCAGAAGTTTAGATTAAAATATAACACACATTGAGTGGTATATTACTTCCAAGATTTTTACATGGAGTTATTTCTAATTAAGTCAATATCTTCAAAATTGTAACCCCAAGGGGTTGGCCTAGTGGTTGAGACACAAGACTTCAAGAATGATGTCTTGTGTTCAATCCCTAGTAACTCCAATGAAGGGCCACTCTCCGTGGGATATAAACAGAGTAAGGTCCTATCGCTTGAACTCGGTATGTGTGTAGGGAGGTGTGCACATGCCTCGAAGGACTAGTCAGGCGAGACACTTGGACACCTTCAGTTATCAAAAAAAAAATCTTCAAAATTGTTGAATGCATTTATACATAATATCATGTAATTTCGTCTTTCACTAATTTTAGAACTCCCAAAAGGTGTGGCATGAGTTTCTCTCATCTCTCCCTCTTTACAAACACGATAGCAGAGAGTTCTTTGTACATGGGTTTTCATTTTTCATCCCTCTCATCAAGGTGCTAGATGCTTTTACTTTATATCTCTTTCCTTCCACCTTTGTACTAGGCATATGGTCATTGTTTAGGTTCCAACACATGAGAAGTGGTATGAGAAGATTTTTATGGTTTGTATTTTGTCCTTACAAGCATGAAATTGCAAGAGAGACAGATTGAAAGAATCAAAATTCATTTTGATGATAAAAATGCTCGAAAAAAGAAGTTTTAAACTGTGTAACAAATACATCAAATGTGTGTTGCACATTCCACAACTAGTTTATATAAAAAAATAGAGTTGAAAGTGACCATTAAATGAATCTTGACCATTTGTTCATTGAATGGTTGTGATTTGTTGTCATGTTAGTGAAAAAAGTTTGTTAAAAAAATACTAAAAGTAGAAAAGAGGATTTTAACATTTGATTTTGTGAATTTGAAAGATCATACCAATCCTTATTACATTAGTATTAAAAATAGGGGAAATTCATGTAGAAAAAGACTATAAGTAGAAAAAGGGATTCTAGGATTAGATTTGGTGAATTAGAAGGATTCCGTCCACCCTTATCACGTTATTTTGTAAAAATAAGGAAAATCGATGCAATAATAGCTAAAAAAATAGAAAAAGGGATTTTATGAATAAATTTGATGAGTTAAAGGATTTAACCAATCATTTGCATGTGATCATCAAATGAATCTTGATTGTTCGTTCATCTCATGGTTGTTATTTGTTTTCATGTTTGTTCACTACAGATTAACTATAAGCAATTATTCTGTCATTATAATGAGAGAGGATATTATCAAGGTAAATTACAAGTAGCAAAGTATGATTTTATATATTATTATATGGATGTGATGCCACTAGATTATTTTAGAACCTTTTTATTAAGAAAGCTCAATGATGTGATTAATGGAGTGTTTAATAAAGATGGTTAAATGTTTTATAGATTCTCTTAGTCTCATTTAGAAAAGTTTGCAAATTATACTAAGGGTTACTAAAAGACCATTCCTATTAAACCTTGATCATCTATTTTTAAAACAAAGTCATTATATGACTATGTGCCACGTGCAAAGCATGTAGCACAACTAGTATGTTGAAAAGTGTGAGTTGAAAGTCATCCTTCTATGCTCTGTCATACCATAATGTGGCCTGCCACTTCTGAATCCCATGGCCTCAGTTTCATTCCTGTCAACTAAAGTTTCTACAAGAGCCTGGTTGCGGCTCTGGGTCATATGGAGCTATGGGCATGAGACAGTCCGACATGGAAAAACAATTCATTAAATCCAATTACAAGTGCAAAACTGCAAAACAAATATTGATGAGATAAATGCCGTTGATGATATTATGAATCAACTCTGTATATAATTACTGATGACCAAAGTGCAACAAGGAGGCTAGAACAAGCTGATGTTACACCAAATAAACCACCCAGAGTGTCCTTTGCTATTCAACTCCATAACTTGTAATCATGTACAATATACCTCGGTATATAGACATTTTTTTAAATGGACCTTGATATACAAATATTGCTTGTGCACCTAACATAGATTCTAGAACAAGATATTGAGCTTCAAGAAAGTTCATCTTAGATGGGGAAACAACACTTTCTCCAACCAAATACCAGGAATACTTAAATTCTTCAAAGCCAGGATAGAGATTAACATTCATTTCCAAGTTAGAAACAGAATGAATTAATTGAGAAAATCACAAAGGAAAACACAAGGAACTTATTTCGAGAGAACCTTCTCACTTACAGATTGTCGTGTCATTTGACAATGGATGGAAAAGGCAGCATTCTTGAGCTCTGAAGCCTTGATCCAACAACAATGAAACAGTTCTTCATGAAACAAAAAAAAAAAAATTCACAAAAATTAAGAATCAATATACCATTAGAACTCTCACCTTTTTTTTGAGAAGTAACAAAAAAAATATATTAATAGAGAAAAACATTACAAAATCATAAAATGGGTCTAAGAGGCTTTAACCCAAAGAAGAAAAAGAAAATTACAACAAAACCTTCAGGTTCCACAAGGATAATACAGATAACAACAATCAACTCTGACAGAGAAACCCAACAGAACTTCCCAATACCCCCCAAAATTAAAGGAAAACATGCCCTCATTTAGTACTCACTTTTCCAAAAAAAAAAGGTACCATACATGTGTAATAGACAACAATGTGTGCTATTTTGTTGATCATTTAATTTGATATAACTTTTCAAAAAAAAAAAAAAAACTAGTTCAACAAAACTACACTACTATCTACAAATCATCATCTGAAAAGGATTAATGCGTGAAAATTACAAAAGTTCATCTCACAAGCATCATTAATCCCTTAGTGTTAGAACACCAAATCCCATGCCCCTCGATTTTGAGGTTGCCTAATGTTTGAAGATATGCTTCAAAGAGAGTAGATTGGTCCTAGATCTAAACAGCTAGTCGAGGGGACCTGCACAAAATCTAGGAGTGTTCATTTGTCTGAACTTGGCCTGAACCCAACCTAAATAAATGGGTTCAGATGAAGATTTTGACTGCCGGGCCAGGGCTCGGGCTTTTATTTAAAGCATGTTAAGCTTTTAGGCCCATTTATTTTTTACATATTTTTTTGTTTTATAAACTAAATCTAGCCGTATAGATTGAAAGAAGACTTAAAAATCAAAAACATTTTAAAATTTCATCTAAAAAATCAATTTCTAGCCACCCAATCTTAACGGTCAAAATCGCAAGGCGTCATCTTTTCAAAGATGCTTGTCAACTTTGAATATCAAGATCAAGTGGCTAGAAATTGAATTTTGTACTAAAATTTTAACTGATGGTAGATATTTAAGTATACTTTCAATCTATACAGTTATATTTTCAATTTACAGTAACATTTTTTAATAAAAAACTGTACCATATGCAAAATAATCAGGCTTAATCAAATGGGCTCGGAGTTTTTTTAGTGAAGCCCGGATCGAAGCCCAACTGAAGAACACCCTTAGCAGAATCTTGTCAATGGAGACTTCTTTACCACTAAAAAAAGCAATAAGCCAATAAACTATAGATAAATGATCACCCGTGCAATGGGTCGCACGTATCACCGAGTGCACCTAAGCATGGGCCCAGCTAAATGAGGTGATGATGGGCATTTGCTAGGAATGGTCTTTCCTTCAATATGTGGTCCACCAAAAATCATCTTGATCAAATCGATCAAACTATGTTTTTAAAGGCCATAAAGTTTATATATTAAAAAATAACATTAAAAATATGGCTTAATCAATCTGATCAAGGTGATTTTAGTGTGCAGCGTATTTGAAGGAAAGATCATTCGAATGGGCCTATCACCTCTCCATATAATGGACCTCGTGCCTAGGTGTGCATGGTAATATCGTGCATCTCTGATGCATTTGTTATTAATATATTATATGAACCATTCAAAAAAAAAAAAAAAGGGTGCAACCCAGTGTGAGGGTGAACATCTTATTAAACTATATATGCAGGTTGGTTCTGGAACTTCATTGTAAATGGCTTTTCTCTAATAGAAGCTTTTTTTATTTTTTAAGACAAAAACAATTTAAAATTTTCAAAGTAGTCGGAGTTGAAAACATGTACAATGGTAAACCGCGACACCCCCCCCCCCCCCCCCCCCCCCCTCACCCACCCCAAAAAAAAGAAGAAGAAGTTAACACAAGAAGCTAGTTTCTTTATAAATAGTGCTACACCAGGAATTGCAAGGTATGAAAATTTAAGATTTAACAGTTAATGCTAACTTGATTATTGAGGTTCGGAACATACCGTGCAGAGTCATTGATTAAGGCAAAGGGAGTAACACATCCCAATGGTACCTTGCAAAAGAAGATCAATATAAATAAAGTCAAGGCAAGTTTTTATCGAAAACATACTTGCCAAGTTACAGCCCACTATTTATCACATTTATCATCTCAATAATTATAAATATATAATATTGTGTAAAAATTGGCTAAAAACAGAAAAAAAGAAAAAAAGATTAAATTTGGTCAGTTAAAAGGATTTGGTTGATTTTGAACCAAAATTAAGGAAAATTCGTAAAAAATCTAAAAATTGAAAAAGGATTGTACAAATGGATTTATGACGAGTTGGAAGGATCCAACTCCATCCTATCACATCAACAACTAAAAGAATAGAAAAATTCATGTAAAAAAAAGTTAAATATAGAAAAGAGGATTTTAAGATTGGATTTAGTATGTTTGAAGGATTGAGCCCACCTTGTCATGTCGGCACCTAAAAATAGATAAAATTCAAACATAGAAGGATAAAAAATAGAAAAGAAATGAACTATAAATCAATTCGATGAAATTAAAGGTTGTGAGACAATTGTAAAAAGGGACAATTTCTTTACTCAATGTCCTATACAATACTAAACCATATGCAACTTCTAGATACTCTTAAGCAGCATATGATAATTAGGTTAACATTATCCAAGGTATACCCCGCACAGGATAGCTCAACTGGTAGATGCTCAGGAACCAAAGGTCACAAATTCAAGTCCCGTAGTAACTCGATACCCGTGGCTTGCGAGGGGCTGTGTGCATCCAAAGTTTTACCCAACGCCCTCGTAATCGGGGAGAGGTAGGAGGGATCTTGGGGTTCTTCATCGTAAAAAAAAAAAAAAAAATATCCAAGGTATGTTGGGATTGCTCCTACGAAACCATTTTCTTTTGCTTTTAGGCAAACACATCACTCTTCTTCAATGTTGTGACTTGGTTATTTTTCTTTGATTAGCATTTTATAGAAAGATCGTTAATTCGATATATTATGTATTTCACGTTGATAAGAATTTTTTAATTAAATTGTACATGACTGTACTTTAAAGTAGATATTTTTTATTAATTAATTGATTTAGTTTCAAAATAAATTGATGAATTCCACTTCTTTCCTTTTTGGTAATTTTTTTTTCCCTGATATCTTTTACTTAAAGCAAAAATGAATATGTTTCATAAGCCTTCTCATGCCAACTTCCTCTACTTAGAAGCATGATCCTTTTAATTAAATAAACAGTTTAGCAAAAACAAACTAGTTCAATAAGTCTCTCTCTCTAGGATGGAAACAGAGTTGTATTGATGGTGAAACAGTACACTTAGACCTTACAAAAAAAACAGTACACTTAAGAGTATATGCGTGCTATACTGAAAGGCATGTCCTGGAGATAACCCCAAAAAAGTATTTACAAGGATTCTTCAATTTCCTCTTGTCTATCTATACAATATTTGGCCAACACATCAGATATGCTATTTGCCAATCTCCCAACATGCATAAAGAGCAATCCACGTAGTTTATAGTGCTATTTGTCAATCTTCTATACATTGCCTAATGCTTCTACGTCTACACTGTATCTTCTATAAATGATCTGTTGCTTCTCAGTCGACAATGTAATATTTTTTGCAGTTAAATATGTTTAAATTGACTACTGAACTGGTTAATACACAAAAAAGATTGTGATATCCAAACTTCAGTAATACATTTCCCTCCCTTCATTTAATCCAGCATTCCATGTTCAGCTAATTTTTAACCATTTAATGAATGCACCACTAACAAGTTCTGTTTAAAAAATTAAATTGATAAACTTGCATATATAAATGATAATGTGACTCAAACCCACAACCTTTTCATAGGTTATGACAGTGAGCACTTGCGAAATGTGTTACAGGCTCTTGTCAATAAAGTGTCATATAGTGTGCATGTTTCAATTTTTTTTAAGTGGTCAGTATTTGCAATACTCTTTGTACAATCTCATTGAGAAAAGGTGGCAAAGCGCCTTAAAGCCACATTTCATTTCTTTCTAACTGCTTGTAGATATAACAAGAAGAGAAATTTCAATCCATGAACCTCTTCATCAGATGAAATCAGTGACAGATTATGAGAAGCTAACACAATAAGATTTTAATGATAGAAAACTCTCCCAAACTTTAAAATGAAATGAACACTCAAATTATCCTCATCACCATCAGCCATTTTACCATCCATTTGGGGACAGCTTCGAAGTCCTACACTTCCATTAGGTTAAAGAATTGATTGCCTAATTGTTGTCTTATAGAACCATACTTTTAGTCCAACTGGTGCTTTTCTATCACATAAAACCCCACTGGCATGCCTATATTTTGTCCACCCCCACCCAATCTAATAATTATATCTAACTCAAGTCCTCCACCTACCTCTACCATTTAATCTGAATATCTAAATTTGTAACATTATTGTAGTAGATTGGTATCAATTATGATTGGTCTCCCCCACCCCCACCCCTCCCCAAATTCTCTGTTCCATTATAGTTGCACTCTATGTATTCTATCTTTTTTTCTACTAATCTTCAAACCACTCATCTCCAAGGCTTTCCCTCACAGCACCAATTTACTGTTTAATTGACTTCTCTTTTCATTAGTTAGTACTATAATGTCTGCAAACAACATACACCATGGAATCTCAACATGATTCCTAATGTCAAACTATCCATAACTAAGACAAATAAATAAAGGCTCAACACTGATACTTGGTCTAAGTCCTTCTCCATATGTTGTCTTAATATAAAAATTGCTTATGTTGTGGACCTACCTACAATAAACCCAAAACAGTTCTCCAAAATACAAGATTCTTGTCTTAAATGTTGTTCTATTACACTATCACAAAGTTTCATAGTATGAATCATAAGCTTAATCCTTCGATAATTAGCACAATCTTGTAGGTCCCCCTTTATTTTTTGCTAATGGGAACCATAGTGTTGTTTCTCCATTTGTCAAGTGTTGTTTTCAGTCCTAAAGTTTTGTTAAATAAACTGGTTAACCACCCAATTTCTCCCAACAGAACCCATACTACTAATGGGATATCATCTGGTCCTAATATTCTGACCTTCGTATTCATTAATTCCATCTTTGCTTAGGTTTCTAATATCCTGACAATCATCCCAGCTTTTGTTTTAACACCAATGACTATGCCATTTGCATCTTTCGTTTTTAATAGATCCCCAAAATGCACTCCCCACCCATTCTTTATTGTCGTATCTTCCACTAGGACTTCTTGGTTTTGATTTTAATAAACCTCTCATGCTCTAGGTCTCTAGTTCTCTTCTCTCTTATTTTAACCAACTTATACATGCTCTTTTCCCCCTCTTTTGTTTCTAATCAAGTATCTAACTTGTCAAATGCTTCATGTTTACCTTCACTCAGGGCATCCCTACCAACTTTTTTCACGACCTTACATCTTTTTAAGTCTTTCGGTTTCCGAATGTTCATGTTCTACCACCACATTTGTCTGTATTTGGCTAAGAACATCCTTAGCAGTTGGTTCAATGCAAGTTGATCTCTTTTGAAACTTAAAAAGTAAATTCCTAGTATAGAAGTGTCCATCTTACTCAATAGAACTCCCACTACAATTAAAAAAATGTTGCTTAAAGTCTAAGAAGCTAGGAAAAATTATGTATTATGATAACTGAACTCGTATTTAGGAACTTTTTCCCGCATCTCAGTATTTATAGTGATGCACATACCTGAAGTATTTGTTGCAAAGCTTCCTCAGGAGCCATGCGCAAACCTCCTTTTCCCAAACCAAGCCGCTGAGATAAAACTGCTTAGATTTAAAGCACAAAGAAACTCCTATAAGCTTCCAGGACATCAAAGGAAGATGACAAAAAACAACAAAATATAACAGGCACTTAATTGATGAAATTAGATCTAAACAATGCACATAAAAGTGGCCATTCAGTGAAACACAAACAAAATACCTTTCAAATCAACATTGGTATTTGCCAGAGCAGAAACAACATAGAACCTATGCTTTTTGTCCTGCATTTAAAAGCAAGTTGGGGTATTAAGTCATTTGTCTAAGAAAGATAGCAAAGGAAATTTTACTAGCAGAACAGAAGATGTAAACAAAAGAATTTCTTGTCCTATCACAAATTTTATATCATACCTTCAACAGTAAGTTTTTACTCAATCCAACTCCCAAATGCCCCACGTACTTTGCCTGGCAGTAACAATAATCAAAAGCTAAAACCTTCCATGGACACATATAATAGGCAAGTTTAGAGAAGCAAAAATTTCCCAGGTAAGCCAGTCTTTGACTACCCAATTTGAATGCTATGGAAATGCCAATCCATAAGCAAATTAAGGCAGAAACGAGGGTGGTAGGAACACAATGGTACCATCCAAAGCTCAAAATGCATTTCAAAATTTAAAGGTTAATCAAACAATTTTCAGTACCATACTTTTTGGACCAATTGACACAAGAATGGGTCAATCCACGATCTGAGAAGTAAAATCTAAATCAGTTTCTCATCTATTTACCTGAGCTTCAACTGTCAAAACAACAGGGTGTTCGTAGCTGACAAAATCAATTTGAAGTTCCTAGATGTAGCAGCAGAGAAAAAGGGTGACACGTCAGTTCTTAGATGTAAGAATAAATGCAAAATTGGTTTGATATCACCAACAAAAGCACCAAGTCTTTCATCAGAGTGAGTGTTCTAAACATTAAGAGTTCACGATGGGATGCAGAGCAATAATGGACAAAACAGGTTGAGGGTTGAGAGTATAGGAGAATTGCATCTTTTTTCTTTATTTGGAAAAATTGACGTCAATCAAAAGCTGAAGTTACTATGGATGCTAACATAAAATGTACGAAAATGCAGCCAACCAAAAACAAATTCCTTTCCAGATTATAATATGGAAAAGTTTGCGATCTATAGTCTGGTAGGAAATAAAGTGGAAATGAAATAGCCTTAGAATTAAGTAGCCACCCAAATCATTACCAAGATACTCCATAATTTGAAAACTAACAAAGGCAAATAATCTAAGTAATAGAAACTGACTCCCCAAAGATTAGTTGAATACACTTTTCTCTTTCAAGGACCACAAATGTAACAGAAATCACATTAGTACTGAACATTTTAAGGAAAATAATAAAAATTTGATGCTTATACACTTCATTGTGATTCTGGGTTGGTACTGAAGCAGGACGTTAAAAAAGGAGGGAAACTGGTTTTCCCAACTTATCTGCCTACATAGATATCAGAAATCCGCAATTCTACAGTTATTAGGATTTGGTCAGAAACAGCAAAACGGTACCCACCTGCTAATGATTGCAGTTTCCATGCCGACCCAGACACAATGTCAGACAAATAGTCAAACAGGTTATAAGCAGTACTAATGTATTTGAATTGCTGCTAATTTGGAGTAACATCTAAATGTGCAAAATTTCAAACAGGTTATGTGCTAAGCAAACACATTCAAAGGGATTCCAATTTGGGTTGCATCCAGATGTAACGAATATTCAAGCAGGCTATCTTCACTGCCTAGATATTCGAACTACTTCCGAATTGGGTTAAATTTGGACTTTGGAGGCTGTGCTTTATCCTTTTTATCAAGTATCTTGAATTTACAATAGGCAAGTGGAATCTTGGGAAGAAAACTAAAAAAATGGTGACGCAGTAACAGATCAAATGAAATCCAAGAGGAAACAAGATGTTAAAAACGCATGCGAAAATGAAGGGAAGAAGACAACCTTCAAGCGGGCAAGAAGCTGTTCTTTGGAATACCCCATTCTCTTTTCCCTTCTCCCCTGCTCTCGAGAGCTTCCTCTGCCTTGTGGAATCGAAATTACTGACGACAATGAGACGACCATGGATATGGAATACCAGCGGAAGTTGATAGTGGGTATTAGGGTATGCTTGCAAATGAGCCAGCTAGTCCAAGCACGCCCTGGACCAGCCCACTTTGGCGCCCATTGGGACGATATTTTAGGGCTGAGTTTTATGAACCGAACATGGGCTTGTCTGGAATCGGGCCTGTTAATATATAATTCTTTGCATAATGGAAAATAAATACTCATGTATCAAAAATGAAAACATTTTAAAGAACTCCTTTGTAGAATTTATTTTTGGGAATTGATTTGTACATCAATTTTTTTTTTCTTAAGGAGGCATCATGTTGATTTTGCCATTTAATTTATTATGATAAATTGAAAAAAAAATGAAAAAGTAAAAAAGAAAAAATATCAAATTATTTCAATAAATTAAATGGCAAAATAGTCCCACTACCCCTTTAAAAAAGTACAGATGTACAAATCAATTCTCTTACTTTTTAATGAATGATTCTTATAATCTAATTGCACTTAAAAGGAACTAGATATCAAATTAAACTTGAACTTGGACCAAAGAATCTATATTTTTTTGAGTTGGATTGGATTGGTAACCTACATGGATAATTCAGTTGGATCGAACTTCTACAATATAACTGAAAGTCTTGAGGTCAACCCCTCATTGATTTATCTTGATAAATAGGTCTCTGAGTGGCTTCGTGTATATATATAGATACCCACAATGATTAAAAAATCTCTCTTTAATTGACCATTTGACTTTAACAATAAATTTTATATAATCAATTTTAAGTATTACTATAACTAAAAATAGCCTAGTGTCTCTCAATAAAGGATATAATGCTTTGACTTCTCATTCCAAAAGTAAATCCATCATATAATGAAATTTACAAGGGCAGAAACTTATTCACACATTCATTAAATACATACTAAACCTAAATTAGTCCTAAGTAACCATCGTAACACCATATCTAAACCACAACTTCTAATTGATTCAAGCTTCTAACCATTACAAATGATTAGTCATCTTCTTAAACAGTATCTCTAATAAAGTCTTTCTAAAGGAGCAGAGAGTCCTCCCTGCCAGTTTAAGCCTGGTTGTGGTGTGGTGGTCAAGGTGTACTTGCATGTGATTGCTCAAATACAATGGGACCCACTAACATGCTTAGGTAGACCGATCATATGGGACCTATAAAAGCGTGTTTCCTATTTCACATTTGATATATCTAGAAGATCCATCTAGTCAAATAATCGTCAATTGGGTCAAATATGTTTTTTTTTTTCATAGTGATTGAAAAGCATCCTTTTTATTATTATTAAAATTCTTAAAATAAGTCAAGGAAATGAAAAAAAAAAAAATTAAAGAGAAGTCATTCAACTCTTTGATCATATAATCACCAAAATGTTTCTAAAAGAATTTACAACTCTACTAAGAGCGAAGATTCACTATTGTGTATTGCTCTGCAGTTGTTTAGTATTTTGTTTTTTTCAATAGAAATATTTTTTTATAATCAAAGGTGTCTCAGAGTCTCATCCGATAAATCTTTTGGAGCATTTGAAAACTTCTCAATTTGCACACACCCACTAAAGGTACAGGAAGTGGCCTTTTGGAGTTGAGCGTAAATCGAATACAAATCCCTTATTTCTGGAGTTCGGTATGAATTGAACACAAACCCCTCTATTTCTTAAGGTAAGTTTTTAGCCGTGAGGCAAACTCCTCTTGCGTTTTCAACCGAGATAATTATAGAGCAACATGTCACATACAAGAGTTTCATTTGTAGAATCATTTGTTCGGCATTTGATCAACACTTAACAATCGTTAAACAAGTCGACCTTTAGAACACACTCTCAAAATGCTGAGGCAAGATACTTAATCTCACTCACAAAAACAACATGAACACTGATTTAAAGAAAATGCCAGTAATGGTATATGTTGAGAGCTAAAAGAGAAAAATAAAAAGACAAAACAAACACTTCTTAATCTAATAGGTGGAAGAACATCTTGGATTGAAATGCATTTGTATCCTCTTATCCCAAAACAAGACAGAACATGAGTAACTTGATATGCCTGATACTACACTCAATTCTTTAAACAATTTACTACCATATTTATGAAAATGTAGAAAATCCAGGAACGACCCCAAAATATGTTGTTCCATGGGTATCATTATAGATAATTACATACACCAAGGAACACATAAGAAGGTCAGAATCTCTCCAACAGACCCAAGGAAACAAAACAATAGAATAAGATCCATGGAAAAAAAAACAGAGGAAGAAGAAAGTAAGAGATCATTTAGCAAAAGCTCCATAAACGAATGTCGCCCTCTTCGTCGAACTCCCCTGTTAAGGGGGGTGCTAAGAGTGTACATGAATTGAGTGTTAGATCAACATGCTTCAGCGATTCCAACCCACCAAAATCGATCCATGGATCGATAGAACTGTATGGATCTTCAGTCTCATATGTGGTGTAATTGGGTGGTGAACAGGGTTTAGAGATCTCATCTTGATAATCTGATGGAGATGAAGGATATGATGGTGATGACGACGACGACGATGGACGGGGAGGTGTTGGAGATGATGGGGTGGTGGAACTATTTGCAGCAGCAGCAGCTGCTACTCTTTGAATGGATCTTGGGGACATAATGGTGTCTGGGAAGTAAGAAGAAGAGGTGATGGGGAAGTTGAGATTGGCTGAAGAGCCCTTAAGACACAAGAGTGCAGCATCATAAGCCCTTGCAGCTGCCTCTGCTGTGGCATATGACCCTAACCAAATCCTTGTCTTCTGATTTGGTGCCCTAATCTCAGAAACCCAAGAGCCCCAACTCCTCATCCTCACCCCTTTGTACTGCCTTTTCCTGCAAGAAATGGGCTTGGATAGATTTGATTGAATCTTGTCTGTGAACTCCAATGGACCATGTGGAGTTGGAACTCTGTCTCTGTTCTTCACCATGGATGGAAGGACTGAAAGATTGTGGTGTTGGCTTCTATCTCACTTCTTCCTCTGTTCTTTGATTCTCTGTATGTGAAGAAGGGAAGGTGACAGGAGTGTTATTTATAGAGCAGGTTTTGAGTAACTTCCACCTCAATCCAAGGCGAAAATCAAACCATAAAAGAGGAAGAGTGAGGTCAAATTCATAATTTGATAGACATATCTTATATCCTCTCTACTTTTCATGAATAAAGTATATATGTGTGTGCTTAACTTCTTTTCCATTTTTCTTCTTTCTTCTGCTGATGAGTGATTAGATACAATATGTGTTGCCTTTAGTTGTCCACTAACTCAAAAATTGCTTTCATCAGATGATCATGGCAATCCAATCAAATTTGCTATTTGGGTTTAAATAATTTCTGATTTTGCATTTGTTGATCTTTGTAAGCCATTGATTATGCATTATGCCATTATCATTATCATTATTAAGTTTTTCTATGAATCTACTCAACTGGTTGGTTAATTAATCAATGACTCTATATAACACTTGACACAAATATGACTCAAGTTGAATTTGCTATAAATGATCAAATTTCGCCCGGATATGTAGACAATGGATGAGCCAAAAAACATGCATAAACATGTATTGTGGTTGCAAGAGAGTGATATTTATTATTCATTATTTTTTACCTTGAAAGGTAGAATTAGTGTCATTAGCCCTAGGAAAAAAAAGAGAGGAAATTATGGGCAGGCACTTCAATGTGCTAAAGGTTCAAAAACATCTGTTCTTTCAGAAAAGAAAAGGACATGCACTTCTGTAAAGCTGGCTATACATCATGCCAACGCAAATGTCCTCAGTTTCTTGCATGGCAATCAATCTTGATTCTTACTCCTTTTGATTGCAAAAAGCAGCAGACTCCTGAATCCTTTTAGGGAAAGAAAGAGTCCTATTTCTCCTCTTCTTTTAAGATACTTTTTTTTATCATCAAACGTGGATAGATTGTCTAGTTACAAACTTCTTTTCCCCCTTAAAATTATAAAGATAAGATTGAGAGCTACATAAATCTATCATTTTATGAGCTGGGTTTTACTTCTATTTTTAAAATATTTCACTCAGAATACAATTAAAAAGAAAGTGATGTTTACACCTGAGTTTCAGTAAAGAGGATTTTTTTCAAAATACCGATTTTACCCCTCTACTCTCTCACATGCACGTGCGAAGCTGACAAAAAACCCCACATCGCCTGGACTGAAAAACTAATGATTCTATTGAGAGGCACCCTCCTCTCAATGAGTAGCTTTTGCGAATGAGTTCTACTTCAACAATGTTAACATAGTTTTTTTCACAGAGAGAGTAAAATCTGTATTTTGGAAAAGAAATTCTAACGGTCATGCCTCAAATAATAACATGCAGTTTGAGTCATAGACTTAACCTGGTTTTCTGAATTTTTACTGAGAGTAGAAAATGTTACTGAAGTAAAAAATAGAAATATAAACATGTCCAAATCAGATCAAATCATGTAAAGCTGTTTCACCACTGTCTTACTGAGTTAAAATGGATTAATGATTTGTAGCTCTCTGAATTCATCATTAAAATAAAGACCACAGCCTCTTAAACTCACTTGGCTTGACTGGTCTGAATTTCGACTTTCGTGTGGGAAAGCTCATTTTTTTTGGTAGAAGTGAGTCATAAACTGCTGTAGTTTAAAGGTTTTTAATTGACTTTTTGGTAAACTCGATGAGATCTTCTTGAGAGTTACTTCTCATTCTGAATTAGTGTGCAGAAAACACCTGATTTACATTATTTGTAGCTAGTCACATGACTTGAGGATATTTAGGGTTTGGTGAGATCAAGGAATTATTTGTTCTCATTCAACATTTGGGCCTTTTGTTACTTGAATAATCATTTTGTTTTGTTTTTGTTTAAGACCAAGTTGGTACTATGCTCCTTTCTTTCTGCTTTGATGGGTCTGTCATATGCTGTGTGAATTGTGTCTCCAATCCTTCTCTCCTCTTTCACACTATCTAACCCTGTACTAGGAATCAAAATCAAAATAAAACTCCTCTCTCTCATTCTCATCATGCCACATGGCATGATTCTTCACATGGAAAATATTTTAAACAGCTTTAGCATCTAGTAGCATGAGGGTGCAAATCATTGTGAGAAACTCATATTCCTTGTAAACACTTACTGCCCACATTCTTTGCTTTCATTTCTACACATCCATTTCACACTTCTGTTATGCATAAATGTTATAATGTCTTTGTCATCACCATCTATATCTATAGATAGTTGTTTTATATCTATTTTAGATCCGTTAGGACTTAGATATCGATCTCAAAAGATTAGTCTATTAGGTAGAGTGAGTCAAGCCATTTATAGATCCCTAGATCTCTCTCTGCACTTTCATATAGGATTTGTTCACAGCTCTAACAATTTCCGCTCAAACGAGGCCAGCCATCCAGTCTGTCTGGAGGATCTCTTGAGACCTGACTTTGATATCACTTATTAGGAAATGGGTATCCACCCAAAATACTAACATATTAATTGGAGTGACTCAAGTCCTTTATAAATCCCCAGAGAGACTCGTTCACAGCCCCAACAAGATCATCTTTTAAAAGTTTATTCTTTCACTCTTTTGTATTAAATATCATATTTTTCATGACATCACAATTTATCATATTTTTTTTCTTCCTCAATTCAAATTTTCTCTCTTAGTTTTTTAATTCTTTACACTAAAATTGTTTTAAATTTTTTACACAAGCGGTCATATCACTTTATGTAGAAAACCAAAAGCAACTATTATATAAAGAATCAAAAGATAAAAAGTAAATATATCACTTTATGTAGAAGACAAAAACAACTCTATTAAGTAAAGAATCAAAAGATAAAAAGTATATACTGTTCAGAACATGATACTATAACAAGGTTTCTAAAATGGAGCTTTCACTCCTTTATTCCCACTGCCTTTCACATATGTTTTTCATTATAGCAACTATGGTAAAAATGTTGTTGATTGTGTCATAAACTCTTAGCTCATCTAACTTTCTAGTGAAAAAAAATCCACTTTAAAGAGTATATTATAGACATAAGTATGTATTTTGTCCCAACTTTATAAAAAATATATCTATTTTGAATTAGTTCCTTGAACTAGATGATTAAGCTTTTAAATAGCTTATATTCTAAATAGGGCATACGACAATTCAACTTAAAAAAATCTAAATATAACTTTAAAGACTACATAATTCTCACTGTACATAAAGCTCGAGCTTAATCCAACAATGAACATGTCTTATAATGAATTCAAATTGAGTACAAATCGTATTGACCGGATATTGATGAGTATAAGAGAGAAAGCTATGTAAATATATATTCACTAAAAAATTAATCATCCAATTCACAACAAGCTGGTTGGTAATAGATTATTTCTCCAATTCTACACTAGATTAATCTCACAAATTACAACTCCTCCACTAACAACTCTAAAAAATAGGGTTGAAACGCAGGCGGGTCGGGCCGGATTTTAATAAACCCAATCTAATCCATATAAAATACTATTGAATTCAACCTGATCTGAATTGAATTCCTGACCCGACTCGACCCAAGTGCTAAATCGAATTGTTGGCTCGACTCAACCTGAGTGATATATTAATTTTTTTTTAGTGAATTGGATTGTGTCACCTGACCCGAATTTAATTCGGATTTTTTTTCTTCTTCAACCCAACCTGATCCCAATTTTAAAAATGTAAAACGCAACCCACTTGATTTCTCGAGTCGGGTCATGCAGGTTGGGTGAAAATCCGACCCAAGTTTCACAAACCCCTGCTAAAAAACCATTAAATTGGGTTCAATCTGTCCACTGATGACAAGGTAAACAAGACAGTATCAGACAATGTTTGTTTAGCTTAGAAGGTTATCCAACAGGGTGTGGTGTGGATGGGTAGGAGTGCAGATGGAAACAAGAAATGAAGTGTTGAGAATGGCCAAAGTTGATTGAGGGCATTTGATCTTTGAGGGATGTTGGGGGATGAAGAGGCAAGCTCCATGTGAGCAGCAGGGCCTTAGAAGCATCGGATACTTTCTACCAGTCCTTTATTCAAAGGCTCTTTAAAGAAGGAGAGCAGGCTTAGATTGGTGCATGCATGTGGGTTTAATGAAAATGAACAGCATCAATTAATATAGTATAGAATAATAAATTTCAAAGATCTGAGCCATACTATTGCTAGCTAAGGCTCAATGAACCTGCCTTGAAATTTCACCCATTTTCCATATCTTCATGTGATGCACAACTTAATGCTTGCCTTTCTTTAGTTTATGTAAAGCCACTGCACCAACTAAATGCACCTTCAATTGCTTCCTTTTGTATCATAGGAAGGGGAAGGAGACACATGGGTCCCACTGTTCATGGTAGTGATGGAATCCCATGTGTGGGCCCGTCATTTTGGCCTATGGTAACTATGGGATCAGTGAAAGTAAGAGGTGAAACTTGGGTCGGATTTTAACTTGATCCTGCATAATTTGACCTGAGAAATCGAGTGAAGTTAAGTTGTTATGATTTGTGTTATACCTTTGTAAATAGTACATGTAATTGATACTGAGTAAAAGATTAAAAATTGTCTAAGAAATAGTTAAGAAATAAATATTGAAGTTTGATTTGATGTGTTTGAAAGATTTGATGTACCTTTTTATATTAATATTTAAAATGTAGGTAATATATGTGAAAAAGACTAAAAAAATGAAAAAATAACTCTAGGATTATATTTAGAAAAAATGAAAAAATAAACTTTAAGATTTAATTTGATAAGTTGAGATATGTGGTCCATCTAACCCAAATGGGTAGCTAAGTTGGCTTGAACTTTTAGGATAAGTTAGAAAAAATTGTGAAAAAGACTCAAAATATTAAAAGAGAGTTATAGAATTGGATTTGGGAGCTAGAAGAATTTCGTCCATCTCTATTATGTTATTATTTATAAATAGAGAAAATTCATGAAAAATATTAAAAACAGTTATTTAAATTTGATAAGTTTGAAGAATTTTGTCACCTTTTTCATATTCATATCTAAAAATAGAATTTTTTTTTTGGCAAAAAATTTAAATAAAAAGAGTGACATACCATCAACTTTTAACCAATATTCCTTTTGTGAAGCACATGCTTTTCAACAATGAACATGAAGCTTATGATAGCACAGATTGTTGCTAACAAAGCATTAAGTGAAGTCAAATAGGAAGCTTTTAATAACTTATATATGACAATTAAAAACAAAAGAAGAAAATAAATAATTTATAAATTTTCTAAGATACGAGAGAAGAGTAGTAGAGATCTAATCTGTGAGAGTTGGCTTGATAGTCAAGAATCCGTATGGGTTCAAGTCACTCAAGAGCCACTTCCAATAATGTTACTCAGTGTGTGTGGATAGAGAGGTGGTCTAAGATATCTGAACTCCTTAGTTTAAAAAAAAAAGAGTAGTAGAGGTCTTGAATTTGATCATATAGGATGTATTAAGGATCGTAATTAAGGATGAAAAATAAAAAAATAGATGAGAAATTTATTTTAAAGACCTTTTTCAAGTAAATGATATTATAATCATGATTTGTAGGCGATTTTGGGGGTAGAGTTGAAGTTGGAAGTGGCACATATGCTTCAAGTTGTGACATGTGATTGTGGGTCCATTACACTAGAAGAAGCACACAAAATGAGGAGTACTAGCATGTGATGAACTCTGATGATAGAATTTTTCTTCTTATTTTCTGCAAAGTTGGGAATCCAATGTGTAAATCCATTTGTATTGTTTAAAGACTAAAAATAGCTCCAGTGTATAGAGTCGAGAAACTTCAAGTTATAGATATAATGAAGAGAGAAGTTAACTGCTAAAAGTATAGATGACACGGAGAAAAATACATGAAAGGTAGTGGATATTATAGATAGTAAAGTAATTAACTGTATAATTTATATATGATCAAATCGATAAATAAAACTTGTGAAGCTGACTTCAAATAGATGAGATTTTAATTTTAATAATTATGATAATGCAATTCAATGTAGAGATAGATTTAGATCCTTATCATGCAAATGCAACATTCATTTCATCCATTGAGTCAATTTGATTCAAATGATTTGTATTCTCTTATTTTTCTATATTTAAATTTTAAAACTTGCTTGAGAAACTATTATCTTTATTTTTATTGGGCTATTAGCCAGGTCCAAGTCAATGAAATACCGGTGCATATCATCAATACAGATATGACGGTCGCCTGTATTGGAATTTTTAAATTCTCCAACTTAGGATCCTCTAAGAGTCTAATGGTTAAAGTTTACTCATGCATTTTTTCAGTTCAGTTTAGGTCAAAGTTTTTTATTATAATTTTTTTATTTTGAGATCTCTTAAAGCTATAGATTGGTATGATAACTGTTAGAAGGCTACTCGGCACCAGGGGTTTAAAAATCAGTATCGGCCGATATACGATATGTCGATCGATATATCATTTTCGGCCGATATTTTTCTCTTTCTTCCTCGTTTTTTTTAAATATCGGCTGATATTTTGATATCGGCCGATATAATACGGCCGATATCAAGGCCGATATTGTGAATATCGGCCGATACGATATGATATCGGCCGATATTCACATCTCTAAAACCGCTATATATCGGCCGATACGATACGTATCGGCCGATATTTCAACCCCTGCTCGGCACCACATTTGCTGAGAGGGACGTGTTGTCGGAGGAGTTGGATCAGTGGTGTATCTTTCTAAACTGAATGGTACTATGAAAAAGACAAATTCCACTTATACCCTTGAAAAAGAGTTATCAAATTTTAAGTGTTATTTTTTTTAATACTGCGGCACCTTCAGATAAGGCCTACCACTCCATAAGACAATGATACAATTAGAGGTTGAGATATATACGTATCGGCTGATATTGATATATATTTAAAAAAAAAGGAAAAAATAATAAATGAGAGAAAAATATGGGATTTTTCACCTAAAGTCTGTTACTGGGTAGTTTCCATTTCAAATGCAACTCTCATTTTGTCTGCAGTTTAGACCCTGATTTTCAGGAAAAGTGTACGAACATTATTATTCCTTTGGCTTATCAGCTAAGCAACAATGGATTTTCCACTATACTAATAAAATCCTACTACATCATTATCTTTATATTAGTAATTTCATTTTAAATATTCAAATTCTATTTAGAGATATAATTTAAATTTATTATTTAGAAAATTTAGCTTTTCGATTGCCTATATTGTTGCCATCACTCTGCAGAGATTATTTGAGATGTACTTAAAATCATTTTGAGATGTATTTACTGTTGGATTAAACTCAAATCTTATCAATAATCAGAACTTTTTACTCTTTAAAATTATACTTAAAATAATATTTTTATAAATTAAATTTTATCACTCTTTCAATTTAAGACTAGATTTATCAAACGAACTATCTTCATCATCTAATATAAAATTTTAGCCATGAGGTTTACACTAGATAATTTCTCCCCTTGTAGCCGTTGTCTATCAGCCCTCTCATGCTCCAAAAGAGTGGCTTTTAAGATATTTCTTTTTTAGGATTCACATGTCTAAAGTCTCTCAGCACAGCCGGCTATGAGATCCCCTAAAATTTTTAGATTCTTAGACAGAGTGAGATTTTAGGCGCCCTTTGTGACTAGTATATTAAGGAGTTTAAGTGTGTGGGGTTCTTTTCTGTTTAGGGGCCCTAGGCAGCATCCTACGCCGTCTATACCCAGGGTCTGTCCTACCTCTCAGGGCACTCAATTAATGTGACATTCTGTGGAGCCTTATTATTAGATATGTACTTGCGATCTCATTCCCATTACCGCCAGCAATTTTATCTATACTCTCGATTTTTTGAGGGCAATTTTGTAATTTTCTCATTGTATATTTTATAGCTCTAATTATGACAATATATAATGTCTCTTTTTGTGAGAGAGGACAGTGTGAGAGAAAATTATAACAAGAGCCACAGCCGTATTTTATTCGTCTTTTGTCTTTAAGTATAGTGGATCTAATTTGAATCCGTTGACATACTGAAAGAGAACAACGTAAATTTTTGTGTCTTTCTGTGTAATTGATATTCATCATGGATACTTATGTTTCAACAATTAATTCTTAGAACGTGTGTAAGCCTCTCTATCCACACGATAAATTAAACTACGAGGAGTGGTAGGGTGAAATGAAATTCGAACTCAAGAGTGGTTTTTAAGATTGATTAATTTTGAAGGTATTTTTACCGATAATTTTATTTTTTTGTTATGAAAGAGATTCACATGTGTATGAAATTGCCACCCCTACATTTATCCAAAATTCAAAAGGCCAGCCATCCTAACACAAGTAAAGTTGGTTAGGACATAAGAGGTGGAGTGAAATTCTTATTTTATATTTATTCGTATACCGCTTATCAAGTACCAATAAACTGATAATATGCTACTCTGCATGTATATGTTCTGTATATCGGTTCACCGGTACTTGATGAGTGGTACACCGACAGAAGGAAAATGAGAATTTTACTCCATCTCATATCTCTTAACAAATTTTATTTTTTCATCCTAGGGCTGCTGGCAAATTTTGTCCCTAAGGATAGACATCCAATTTAAAATTTAGCCTCTCAAATAATGCCTCTGCGGTCGCAATGAGGCAAAGATTTGTCCGATCTGTCGAGTGGGCCTCACAAAGAGGAATTGTGGGATCAGTTTACTTGAGAACAACTCTTGGAAGAAAACTTTGCAGATGAGGCGATGATGTCTGCTTTTGGTCTACCTCCGATATCTGGCTTCCCGCGTTCGCCAGACGTTTCCGCGCACCACCTCTTCTCCGTCGCAGCCGCCGAAGCTCTCCACCGCAAGCACATTCGCTTCCACCTCCTTTCCTCCTTCAAAGTAGGTTACCCTTTCCCCGCAATTTCTTCCAAAATTACGTCGCTCATTTTCATTTTGGATATGCAAGGATTTTTCTTAAAAAAAGGCCTAATTAGTGCACCGAGTCTTCATTTTTCAGCTTTGTGTTTCACTTATCATCAATTCAAGTCTTCTTCCCACTTTATGTCAAAAAATATTATATGTTTCAATTTGACATCCCTTTTATCAATACCAACTGTTGAATAAATAAGATTTATCTCAAAATTTTGATTTTGTTTCTTATCTTAGACATCATAAAATTAGGGGTTATTTAATCGTATCACGGTGAGATATAGTAAAATGAAATCATCAAACGAGAGTTCAGTGTATTCACCCTACCTAATGATTCATAACCATTTCGTCGCCCCCCTACGGCGTTCGGATATGAGCAGCCAGATCTATTTCCAAGTGGGACCCATGTTTATCGGGATATTATCGGGATATTACCATTTATTGCGTTTTTATTAGGAACTTACTGCAGTGCTGATAAATACGCGTTATTAATGCATATATTTTACTAATAAAATATGGTAAATTTAAAAATATCATCGATATTTGTGATATTGGTAGCACGACCGGCAAGGGTAGTCTCAAGTGGAATTAACATTCCTTTATTATAGATGATGGACCACAGAATCAGCTAGTTATGAACAATGAAGCCTAGTTACTCTCAGATTAAGATGTAACATATGATCTCTTAAATGCACCGTGCATTGTTTACAGTTCTTTTCCATAATTGCATCGTTCATAGATTAGTTAAACAAAATCATTTAATTTTTATACTTAAAGTCTATTCTATAATGATGAATTTTTTTTATAATTTTTTATTCAACTATTGCCACCACTGTTATATTTTTCTAAAATGATATAAGTAACTACATTTGGGGTTTTGGGATTCCAAAAATGGATGTGCCATATTGTAAATGCCAGGTGAAAAGTTTTCCTCCAAAAAGCGTATGTGAAATGTATAATGTATTGAGATGGAAAGAGAGTATCAAACTAGTTGGTGACTGAAAGGGCCTCCAACAATTAAAAAGAAAAGGATAGATTGATTTGATGACTTACTACCCAAAAAAATGACGACAATGCTTTGCCACATTCAATGTGTTGTATCAGACTTGGTGATACAAGTAATTCACATCTGATATTTTTCAACCAATTAATGTTGTTTTGGTCCATTTGATTTTCAATTTGAACAGTTTCTATGTGTGTATATGTTTTTCTCAATGCGTCCCAATACTATAAAATACTTAATTTCTAGATAATTGCATCTCTATCTGCCACTCTTCCTCATAAGTTCTTCAACACGTCATGCATGGATGCTTCCTAATATACAATGCTTCATACATCTCTAATTCATGTACTTAATATGTTCGGCATTTCTTTGTTTCTTATTGATATCACTGAAATCAGCAGGAAATCTATTGCTTTGATCATTTGTATGGTATCAAGAATTTCTGGCATGAAACTGCAGTTACATCAAGGAGAGAAACTTTTGCGGAAACATTGTCTGGACTTTTCACTAAGACGTCTTGGTTATGTCTCTTTAGTGGGAAAGATGGTGATAAGCAGAAGTCAACTTCTGGAAGAGACTCTTCCAGTGGAAGGCCATGGAATTTCTTCAGTGGAAGGCCATGTACCAACGCCCTGCTTTCAATTAATGTCATGTAAGTCCCATTTTATCATGGCAAGAAATGATGCTATTAGTAGGATGCCCTTAAAACTTATCAATTTCTGCTAAACTGACATTTTGATGCCACATCTTGAGGTTCCAAGCTCATTTAGCCATTAGCATTGAATCTTATATGAACTTGACCATTACATTGCATATTTTACTTTCCATTTGCTGCGTCATGTTCCTTATTCCTTTTCTTCTTCACCTCGTTATTTGATGGATCACCTTGTTGCCAGGGCTTATGTTGCTCAAATTGCAACCCAGGGCAGGTTGACATTATGGGGAGCTAAGGTTGGACGTAGGAAATCATTTTACAGCCTTCTTCAAAGTAGGATTTGTTTTGTGGACTTATCTCAGTTGCAGCAATTTACTATGACCACAGATTAACAGCCTCATTGCTAAAGGGGAATTATGGAGATTGGTTACTCCATGTCTTCTGCATGCCAACATTGTGCACCTTATGGTCTGTCTGTTTCCAATTTCGTATGGAATTTTTTATATCACTGTTGGCAATCCTTTTATTCTTGAAACTTTTGATTCTTCAGATCAACTGTTATTCTTTGAACTCTGTTGCACCCGTTGTAGAGGATGCTATTGGGCCCAGAAGATTTCTTGCTGTGTACTTCACTTCTGCCATTGCAGGTAGCAACTATTATGATTGTAGAGTAAAATATCCATTTATGAGACCCACCACTTTATTTATTTATTTATTTGAAAAATGCATGCAACCCACCACTTAAAAGTCTGATTTTTAGTTCACATGTAAATCAGGCTCAGCAATGAGTTATTTCTTCAGCAAAGCCCCTTCTGTTGGTGCATCAGGAGCCATTTTTGGACTGGTAGGTCCATAATCCCCTATTTTTTTCACTATGGATGATGATGGTTACTTTTGTATGATCCTTGAAAAAACAAAGAAGAAGAAGAAATTATATGATTCTTTTCAAAAGGAAAGAGAATAAACTAATGATCCTCAGCCCAGGATGTGCATTCTAATTTCAGTTATGCCATTCATATGGGTTTCAAACTTCAGGTCGATCACAAAGGTCTGGTGAGGCCTATATGTGTAAAGAATGGTCTAAAAGTCTCCCTTATATCATCATCTTCATCATTGTCAATTTGTCATCCTAAAATCCTTTTATCCCGTTTGTATGGGGTTAGCACTTGGTTGGATGCAGGAAATCATTTTATATGTACAAACAATGGTCAAGAACTCTCCCTTAGAGGGCTTCAAATTTTTTGTATAGAATGAGAAATGGCAACATTTCACATTCATCATACAAATGGTTTGAGTATCTTCACTAAGTGGGACCCAATTGGATACCTTCAAGTAGATGATAAAATGCTATGCATGTTGGTGATATCTTTCACCTTATGAGTTCCATTCCAGGTGCCCATTTTTCATGCTGCCCACTCTTTGAATTGTATGAACCTTTTGTTGTATGCTTAATTAATATCTTTTCGCTGCATATGAAAGTATGTCCTATGGCTAGTTGATCCTTGTGTATTTATGAGAATGGCCCATGTTCGGTGTACTGTGCTCCTGATGGTCTAACATTAATGGCTTGCTAGTGGGCCGTTTCGGAAGGATAAAAAAAGTCGACTATCCATAATAAGTGAAATAGGCCATATTAGGTGCTACAGTTCTTCCAATCTGTACTGTTTTGAGGGACGGTCTTTCTTCAATGCAACCATCAGTTTGAGGTCAGCAACTTGTGGGCCTTACATGTACATTTTTAAAGTAAATATTTATTAATCTTGATTCTAGATAGGATTGATGATAATGATGATAAGTCATTCTTTGATCCATTCAAGACAAATAACTCAATGTCAATGCTCTTCCTCGTCTCTTTCAGTGACTGTGATTCGTCGCATGTTGTCTTTTTCAGGTTAGCTCCTATGCTGTGTTCATTTTGAGACATAGAGATCTTGTGGTTGATGGCAAACGAGATGTACTGCACATTGCAAATGTGATCGCCCTCAATATGGTACTCATTCTCTCATCAGTTCAGACTCTGTTCATATACAGCTTTAACCATTGATGACGACGACAATGATATGTCCTCTTGCAGATCATTGGGCTAATGTCAAAAAGCATTGACAACTGGGGTCATGTAAGTGCAAAGCAGCATTATTTTTCTTCGGTATTTTGCTACCATTAATTGATTTAGGACTGATATTTTCAGTTGGGAGGCCTACTTGGTGGAGCTGCCATCTCATGGTTTGTTGGCCCAGCATGGAGATATGAACGTCAATTGGGTGATGGACGATCTGTCTTTGTTGACAGAGCCCCCATTTGTCTACTTTTCAAATGGAAATGAAGGATCATACTAATTCAATCGGGTATAAATTTTAGCATAAAGTCACATTGGTACAGCTGATTGCTCCTTTTTCTTCACCCTACTTTTTAGGAAATTACTGTATGGTAAGAATTTTTTATCTAATATTATAATGCATTGCTATACTGAGCATTTGTAAATTTCAATAGAATTTGTGGCACAAGATAAGAAGAAACTGTTGAAGATACGGGGTTCCACAAACTTTTCTTTTATTGTCAAATTGCTGTTGTAAGAATATTAAACCAAAGGCTGCTAAAGTTTCTTCTGCTTGTCCCAACCAAACTAGTTTTTCAGCTCTGATCCCTGATTCACTATATGGAATGTGGCTGTTATGCATAATTTCAGAGTCTGTAACACAGCAAGAATATATTCACCTGTTTCAACCTTCTTGATATCATTATTTTCTGTGTGGAAAACATTTCTGCAGTAAACTATATCAATAGTACATCTGATCTATTGCAACTCCTGGATATGATTAGAAAAAAAACCATGGCATCCCTATTTACATTTGAAAATGAAAAGAAAAAAACACCCCCCTCTATCCCAATTATGTGAAATACAGATATATCATGCATTGCAGGCCACATCTTTCTCCTTAGATTGAGAAAATTTTGCATTTGTAAAGTATCATTTGTGTTAATTGAGAATTGTCCAGCAATCACAGGTTGTATCGTGATGCGTGTTGCACGTTGTCACAAGGAACCTAGTTCTTGGTCCTCCTTTGATTGGTGAGTAAATTGTGGAATTTTTGGAACCATTGCATCTGATAATACATTTGTCTTCTACAGGTACTGATTGTGGGGAATGTGTGTTGCCATAGATTTCCTACATATGAAAGAAATAATGGAGACTCATTTGTTTGGCATGTTAATTCCAGGAAACACTTATCTGCATGCAAAACAAGCAGGCATATTAAGTTGTTATTGTGAAAGTAAATTTAGAATGCTGGTTAAAAAATGCATCTGAACTTTGCACCAGACTGGAAAGAGGGGAATGGACAGGGAGATTGACATTTTTATACAATGGATACCGGTGTATCTTTTCACCACTTAGGTGATGACAAGTGGACAAAAGGATAAGGCTGATATCTTATTATAAAAACACCGGTGTCTCTATCAATTCTCTGAAAATAGAAGTGCTTTATATGCTGAGTACCAAATAGATCCGGATGTGACAGGTAAAGAAAATGATTTAAGCAGAGGTGCAAGGTCAAATGGCCACCTTCTATTAGTGGCAAAAGTGATGAAAGTCTGAATGAATAGAGAGATTTACACATGTCCCGAAGATTAGTCGGGTGAGACTCCCGGATACTTGGTTAAAAAAAAGTGATGCAAGTGAGGTTCACTTATGTTTGCCCTAGTTGCAAATTGCAACAGCTGAAAGTCCTCATTTAGCAGAGGGTGATTTCTGTAACTTTTGAAATAAGAGAAAAGCTACTTGGTGTAGTACTTTCTACTTATCTAACACGAATGAAATGCCAAATTGGTCAAAGTACCAAATCCAAAATAATTAAATTTTGCCTCAAACAGAAAATTTTCCCCCATTTTTTTCCTCTCACCTTCATTTTGTCTTTAAAACTTTATTTAGAATAATTTGTTTAATTAATTTTGGCACATTATTTAAAAATATAAGTTTTTTAGACAAAAATTTAGTTATTCAATATACCAGGAACTAATTTATGATTGATGATTTTTATAAAAGGTTATTTGTCCAGATCTCTCTATGAACCAGTTCATGCAAAATAAAGTTTATCATTATGATTTCTTGTCTATAAAATTTTGTTTCCTTATTATCCTCACTCGATTTTAGATCTAAAAATTTAACAATATAACATGAATATATTAGATTCTATGGTGAACATCATTCATATGGGTGCTTTAAAGGATTATCTTAATAATTTATTTAATAGAAATAATTAGATGCAAGAGATTTGACTATGATAGACAATGATAAGGGAAGATCCTCTAGAGTTAGTGAACTAGATAGGCAAGTCGGGTTGAGAGGTGGTCTATGTTACATTTAGATTACTATTTTTTAAACATTCCTATTCTAGGCATCTTTTAACTTGTCTCAAAGTCCATAATTCAATTCATTTTTTTAACTCTAACCCATTTAAATTTGAACCAACTAATTTGAATTAAGTTAAATCAGATCACAGATTACCTTCTATAATTAAATAGATAATTAGATCTATGTACATTTGAGACATCAATAAAAATTTAAAAGCATGTTCTCACATGTAAAACATAATCATTGTTAAGAGTTGAGTCTCAAAAAATCGTCAAATAAATTAATTAACAATATGGTGTGTATTTATATAAAAATTAGATAATTAAAGCCGATTTAGTTATACAAAGTATAATTCTAATCTGAAGTCATTTTTTTCAACTGAATTAATATTTTAAATGAGTTGAGGTAATATGTTCTTCATATAAGTGGGACAGCAATAACAAAAAAGTTGGACGGCCAGGATTGACCAAGTTGCATTCGACGTCCAATGATTTGTGGATGAGCTTACGGTACTTCAATTTCGAACGAAGAAGCTAATTGCGGCAGCTTCTGCTTCTTTGTTTCCTTCTTCGTAAGAGAAACGGCAATGGCAGCAGCAGCGTCCGCACCGGCGACCTTCCTAGGCTTCCTCACCCGGCGAGGGCCGAGGGCAAAATGGTCATTTAGGACTGTTGGAGCGCGTGCCTTGTCGTCGTCGCATCAGGCGGCGTCGAGTTCGAAAAGGAGGCTGGCGCTGTACACGAAGCCCGGATGTTGTTTGTGCGAAGGCCTCAAAGAGAAGCTTGAGGCGGCCTTCCTTCTCGGGGGCCCTGATTCTCTCTCCGACGTTCAGCTCCAGGCACCTCCTTATCTCCCTCCTTTTCTTTCGTCTCTTTCATCTTCTTCCTTAGTCTTTGTGTTTCACGTCCTTGATTTTTTTTTTTTTTTTTCAGATAAGGGATATTTCCACAAACACCGAATGGGAGAAAAGCTACCAGTACGAGATCCCTGTTTTGGCCAGAATACTCACTGACGGCACTGAGGTCGTAACCTCTCTCTCTTTCTCTTGGATTCTGGTTTCTGAGCTTCTGGAATTTCTCTATGAATTGTCGATTTTCTGAACTCCTGGGCATTGGAAATTTATCTACATCTATCCGTCTTGTGCAAGTTCCTAATTTCTAGGACTTTGGAAATTCTCTCTTTTTTTTTTCTTTGGAATTTTCTGGTTTCTGGGCTTGTGGAATTTCCATATATCTTCTCTTCGTTTTGCAATTTTCTCATTTCTGGGCTTTTGGAGTTTTTAATACCTTACACGTTGTTGTTGGTTTTTTTTTTTCTCTGGGTTTTGGAGTTTCTTTACACTACCACTCTCTCTTTTTATTTTTTTCCTTCAATTTTCTGATTTCTGGACTTTTGGAATTCTTTATATTCAATGAGCTTTTTGCTCCGCTCTCTCTCTCTCTCAACAGTTTTCTTGTATCTATTTGAAGTTCTTTATTTTGTTTTCTGCCTTATGTGTACCATAAGTCTTATTTGCACGTCATCCAAGTCATACCCACGGGGCCAATTTCTGGATGCAGTATATCCCAAAAACACTGCCAATTTACATTATCCAGATCATCTGAATTAGTGCATAGGATTATCTGGTCGGTATTTCTTTCAGGGCATGCTCCATTGACAATATTTGATTATCTGAATTTGCAAAATATGTGCTACGATTATGAGTAATGAGTGGCCTCGGTTTTGGTTTGTGAAAGGAAGTTTAACAGCCTTCGCCATCAATTTTTTCATTGGTTTTAGTCTTTAAACTCCTCCAAATACCATTGGCTGCTAGCACGAAAGTACATCTTCTTTGAGAACTGTGGCAACCCTACAATTTTAATAGGAATGATGGTATTTTTTTTAACCCACAAGGTTAGCTCAGTTGGTCTAAGTTTCTAGGATTAGACTAGAGGTCTTGGTTTAACTCCTCACCCTCTTACCTGATACACGATGCTTACGGGTGGTTTTGTATATCAGTGCGATTACTCTCACCTCCAATGTGGGTGGGGATACCCATGTTATCCAAAAAAATTACTGCCTCTGAATTAGTTAGTCATGCCCTTATGACTTTGAAGGAAAGAATGAGATGTGGGGAACCTATCCTGGATGTGCAATGGCTTTTCATATGGCAATAGCTAATTCATACTTTGAAGAGAAGGATGGACAGCCTTTGATTTGTTAGAGTGAGCCCAGTATGAAAAAAATTGCAAGAGAGTGGCATTATATAGTATTGTAGGGAGATTCAGAGGCTTCTATGGAGAATAGACACGTTTTGGATGGCATCCTGATGGTAATGAGGTGATCCGTGCAAAGAACAAGGTGAAGAAACACGGAGTTCCATTTAAGATTAAATGGAAAAGCATTCAATTATGTGGGTTGGAACTTTGTCAATTATTTGTTTGGCAAAATAGTTATGGATTAAAAAGAGCTGGTGGATGAAAGCATGCATTACAAGGGAAGTATCTCTTAGTTTTGGTGAACAGCTCTTCTAAGACACTATTTCAAGGGGTATGTGGCAAGCTGATCCTTTAGTGACATTTATTTTTTGACTACGGTGGTAGAAGGCCTTCGTAGATTGATGTTGAGAGCCAGGGACTTGGGAATGGTTTGTAGTCTTGAAGTAGAAAATAGCAGTCATGTGATATCTCACCTATAATTTGTGGATAAAAGTTGTTATGTTACAAAATGAAGTCATGACTGAAAGTGAACTTTGTAAAAAAAGTATGTTGGTGGATGTAGGTTGAGTCATAGAAGTAGTTGGGTGCAATGTTGGAAGTTATCTTTGATCTATTTGAGTTTATTGGTGGGTGCAAATCTGAGGGAAAAAGTTGGATATGGTGGTGAAGACATTCGAGGAGAGATCGATGGAATTACTTGTCTAATATATTAACAGTGACATCTAATTTCATCTATTGCAGAAATATGAACAGTGACATGTTCTGGGCGACGCACAGAAATGTCCAATATATATAGCCATATTAGCTTTCTTACTTTGCCCAGACAATATTTAAAGTTTTAAACATTCCTTGTTGGCCCTATATTAGAAAATAAAATTAACTTAACTTGGGGAGTAGCTCATGACGATGCCACTGATGAGTGGCATCTCCATCTGAAGCCCACGCTCTCTTGTGAATTGTATCCCTATCCAATTTGAACTTGTTTTGAGTTGATCTTAATGTTGGAATTAAAAATCCATTCAAAACTAGCCCCAATTTTATTATCAAATTTTGGGCATATGAAAATCATGAATTATCAAATTCAATATTTAAACAATTTCAATACAGGAAATCATTTTCCATTTTCACAGAAAATGTTGTGTCCAAACATGCCCTTAAATGGCTCAGATCCTTCCTTTTTATTTTTTATTTTTGGAATGTTAGTGACAGAAAGGTTTTGGTCTGTTGTGCTTTGTGTTCTCTGTGTTGGGAACCTTGTTTTCACTTCTAACTGATCTAGCATGTTTCTGCCAATTTTATGTGTGAGTTATCAGACATTCAGACCCATATCTAGTGACATTCTTGTACATGTTAAGGGATTTTGGGATGGAATTTAACTCTACTGCATTCACTCTACAGTTTTTATGTTGTACAACATATTTTTTGAAATTTTGTTCACTTGTTCATCCTTCTGTTGTGCATCTTTTGTGCCTTTTTTATTAAAATTTTAGTCACCATCAAAATGAAATCTTTCATGCACATGATTCGAAGGAAGCTCCTCTCACGGGTCTATCACCACTGCAGGAGACCCTTCCGAGATTATCCCCACGACTTGGAGTTGAGCTCATCCAAAAGAAAATTGCTGCTGCATTGAGACAGTGAAGGTTGGAGCTTTTCATATTCTGTTTAGTTATCGGCTTGGAAGAGATTTTCCTTGAACTGACGCTGTAATTCTTAAATGGCTGTTCTTCTCTTCTGAAACTCCACATCAATGATAAATGAAATTTCCACCTGGAAATTGATACAATGTCGTTGGCTGTTCTTTCTTGTGCTGAATGATTTTGTGTTTGAAATTTTGATGTTGTTTCAAGCACATTTCTCCAGGTAAATTTTCTTGAGAGGGAGGTAACAAATAATTTTAATTATTTATTATGAGAATTATGTATTACTACCAGGGCTAGCCATCCATGTATGCTCCCAGTTTCTTCTACTTGGTACTTTACCAAAGGTGTAGTGATCTTGGATCTGTCATTACAAAATCAATCATTTCATTCCTACCTAGGTAGATTTATGGGTGTCTTGTTAAAGTTCTCTCAGTGGTAAAAGAGAGGCACTTGGGAGTATTTTGAATGCCGAGGGTCATGTATGTCAATTTTTTTTTTTTTTACTTTTTAAAATTTAGATCTTAACTTTTTATAATTTCTATTTGCTACATCTCCGTTGTTGGATTAATTATGAGAAGTCAAAATATTTCAAAATATTTATATAATGGTTATTTTCAATCTTAAAAATTAAAGGCTAACATTATGATAGCTTTCATAATGATTTGTTCATTCATATAATTTTTTTTATCATTTAATGAGAATCATTCTTAGACATGGCCTGTTAGAACAATCAAGTTTTTTAGCTGAACTTAGCTACAGTTTATACCTTTTTACATTCTTTTGCTAATGTGACTGGTCATTTATTAGTATCTTTAATTAACTCGGGAAAGGCAATAAATTGTGACTTGCTACACTTAAAAGAGAGTAAAAGAGTACAAACTGGAATTGAAATCAAACTCAGTTCTTGCAAAATACAATTCAAACTGAGCTTATATTTGTCCAAATTGGGTCAACGGTACGATTTCAGTATTATTTTGCATTTCTGCTCTACATGGGTTTTGAAAGCTAAATGGGTGAAATTCAGTTAACACAGGCTAACTCACACAATTGGACTGTGTTTATGCATTTGATCCAGCTGACTGACTAGTCGATGAATTGATGTGCCCATTGGTCTAACACTTGTCATTTGCCAAATGGCTTGGAGACAATGTTTTTAAAAAAAAAAGAAAAGATAGGAGATAATAGAGTTTAATTTTCATTAATAGAAGACATATAGTGAACAATTGTATAGAATGCAATGTAGTACATGATATAAGCAGCCAACTGAATATGTGAACCCAAAAAATTACGAATTTATGCTAAACACAGAATCATGTAGGTAGTTCAACACAAAAAACAGAACAAGTTATGATGACTCTTTGACCATTGATAAACTCCGTGACTGTGTTAGGATGAGAAGAACTTAAATTAGAAGGTCTCCAAATGTAAAACTTTTGTTCATCTTCTCTTCTCTTAGAGAAGATGCTATTCAACAGAGGTAGAGAACATCTAGGAGAAGATTCATTGTTTGCAGGGTTCACTTTTCGGTGGAGAATAGATCTGAACAGAAGTTGGACTTCTCCAGTAGAAATCTCTCGACTTCTCCCCATCCCAGCACAGCCCATAATTCTGCTTTCAGTTGGATTCATTTTGATCAACATGTCAGCTGTCGATAAAATAAATTGTTACTATTAAAATTTGAATAACATAGAGTCATTTAGCAGAACTCAAGTTTGCATATGGTAGAGCAACTTCAGACTGAAGTACCACAGATCTTTTGATGGGGTGGTTAAAGAGCTTCTGGTACCACTAGTTACCAAAGTTGACCCAACTCCAAGACAACGTTTGGATGAGGTAAATCTTGCAAGAGTTACCTGGAGTTACCCTAAATATTATGAATACCCCCTACTTAGAAAAAAATTTCAAAAGTAAGAGGAAACGTAAAAAGTTGATTTTTTATCCCTACCCTTTCTTACCAAACAATCAAAACGCAGCCCAAGTTACAATACAATGAGGTCTCCATGTTTGCAATTTAACTTCTTAATGAGAGGAGGCAAACACATTACACCCTTCTGTACCATAATACCCAGGGCCCCCTTTGGGAAACATGTCTTGGATCCACAAACAAACTCGAAGGTGTGGGTCAGGTGCACAAGGGGTATTCCATCTCTCATGTCATAGGCATAGGGAATGACTAGAAGTCCTAGCGATATAATCTTTGGCCTTTGGGACTTTTCCATTTAAAGTTAGAATGAATCATCTCATCAGTCTTATAAAAGCAACTTTTTGTTTATTCACCATCCAAATAAAACAACTCACAAGGATTCAAGGGAAAAAATGACATAAATATGGGCATTTTCATCTTATAAATAATATAGGCGTGGCAAGTTTTTACATGCTGCAAAAAGATATAAATTAAGGACAAAAAAAAAGAGAAAACTTGATCTTTTCTTTCGAGATTTCTTCTTTCTACAAAGACGGCCTGCCACCTTTGTGGCTTTGACCAGCAAACATCTTCCTATACAGATTGCCTGCATGCATCCTCTCTTCTTAAGAGGTCCATGCAAATGATGCCGTTACACCAGCAATTTGGATACATAGGTGTATGGAGAGAGCAAAACTGTATTTCGGCCTAGGGCCACTTCTCCATGCCTGTGCAAATGAGGCTCGCCTAAAACCTGGCATAATGAACAGTGTCGTGATTCCCAAACGATTTGTTCTTATCCGCATAGGAGCCAAAATATCAAGAAACCCAGCACCCCAGTTAGCCACATGTATCGCAGACGGATAACATAAGCTGCAAAGAAACACAGGAGATTAATCTAAAGTATCTGTGGAACTCTCAAATAAGTTGTGCATGAACGTTCATAAGATCAAATTAGTACTGCATGAATCATGATGCTTAAGAATCCGTAATCCAATGGTGATGATGGTTGATAATTATGATGATGAGGATAATGATCTAACATTAGCCCTATCATATGAAGATTGCCTTAAGTAGTCCATATATAAGGGCATATTTGCATTTCTATAACATGTAAGGACATATTTGGAACATTCAGGTTTTCTTTGACCAGCAATATAAGCAATAGCAATTAGTCACCTTGGTAATTGTGGGTGAGATGACCTGAAATAGTGGCAAAGCAATCTATTCTGAATCATTAACTCTTGAGGAGGATGTATAACCAATGTGGATAAGATCCTACATAATCTCCAAAAAATAAAACCTACATGCATGTCTAGGGGAGAGGTGCAGGGGAATTGTCAATTCCACCCAATTGTCCTAGTCATGTATTTTGGTCTTGAAAATCAATGGCTTGTAATAGTTTACCATTTCAAAAGTCCTGACCACATGTCTAGGATGATTGGAAGGAAATGAAGTTAACCCACTCCTATACATATGATTTCCTACATATACCTCTTGACCATGTGGAGCTCTCTCCACAATAGACAAACAATCTCCCTAAAGATGTCCTTAATGCAGCCTCCCCAGGACTGCTCATACTATTAATGACAAATTTTCTGAAATCGAAACCATCACAAGCATGCAGGGGTTTAGAGTATCACACCATAAAGACCTGAGAGGCATCCAAATAAGCATTGAAGGAAGAGAAGAAATCAATTACTTAACTGTGCCAAATAAAACTTCAATTAAGGTTTTCAAAGGCATTTGGTTTTCACAGGCCACCAATACTACAAGTACAAGACCAGAATGGCTACAAATACAAAGCCCGTGAAGCACACTACGACCCTAGCAGGAAAAAGAAAGGAGAAAAAACTAAACTAATTATAACAAAGATTGAAATCACCGGACAAATCGATTGTCTAGAAACACCCCTTTTTGCCAGCTTCTCTGCCTCCTCGTTAGCCTCGGGAATGTGGATGAAATCGAAGGGATACATTAAGGCAAGATCTGTGATTTCCTCAATAACATGGGCAATTCCCAGGGGAATAGGGCTGGGTTAGAGGCCCATTTAACAACACATGAAGCGTCACTCTCAACAATGAGTGGTAAAAAAAGCGCAGACTATTCACGGCCAATGCCGTGAAGGAGGGCAGAGGCCTCAGCAGAAAAGGCAAAGGCTGAACCAATAGGACAGGAGAAGGCCAAAGGCTTTTGGTTTACGTGAGACAAGGCTGACCCAATAGGACCGGAGTCCAAGTAAATAAGGTAAGTAAAAATGGAAGATAAAAAAGAAAATAGAGATGGGAATTTCAATTCGAGGAGAAATCAACTCTCCAAATTGAAATATTGGTTTCAATTCAAAGAGAAATTGACCTAGCCAGTGGCTTTGTTTTTGGGGAAGATCTTCTCATACTTCCCATTAGTGATTCAACTCAATATAATACAAGGGTACAACGAAAATTAAAGAAATTGGAAAACAGGGAAACATCTGTTTATTTTAGCAACTATCCATCTCCTACTAAATAAATAAGATAATTAAACAGGAAAACAAATCCTAATCCTACCAGAAAGCATTGAGGTAGACTAGAAACGGAAATTTGTTCTTATAGAGACCAAAGATTTTACTAAAGAAAGAAAATGGTCTGTATGTACAAAGTTATATAACTTCAATTCTGAAATGTGTACCATAAATTGTAGAAAAGTCAGTCTCAAACTTTACTAAAGGAAATCACAAAAATAAATCCTAAATTTAATCTAAATCTAAAATATAACTAATAGCTTCTGCATCAAAATAAAGATACTCTCAACCTCAGCATGGCAACTATAAATTGTTGGAAAGTTAAAAAAAAATGTTGGAAAATCAAAGGAAAGCCAGATGATCCAAAGGAGCTTAATATTGTCAAATTGATAATAAATGTATGATTTCATTAACTCGGTAGTTCACCAAAGTTCTTTTTTTTTTTTTATGAACAAAAATTACGATTCATTTATAAAGTAAATGATTGCACAAACTATAGAGAGCTATAGTGTATTAGTGGCAATGCATGTATAGGTTACCCTTTCCACTCTTAGCAGACTAGTATTCCATAAAACTCTAACTAGGTGGGAACAATCTCAGCAACCTAGGTTACCCTAAACAAAGATCGTCTCTATCCACTTCTATGGAAAATTTGTAATGATATTGGAGGTACTGCTAACATGAAAAAAGGCATTCATTGAATTAGAAGGGGATGTTGTCTATCCCACAGGTAATATGAGTCCCCCATGGTCCCATACTCTTCCATGTAGACCATAGGATGGTGTTGGAAATCCTTTTTAATGACAAGCTTCCTAGAGAAAGGATGCCCATAAACTTTCAAAGCGTCCCTATTTGCAAGACATCTCAGCTTCATTAGATTCTTTGACCTTCATAGGTCCAAAACAGAATGCTAAAACCTTTCCTTGATCATATAATACATGTCAATGCCCAGCAAACCGGATTTGTCAATAGCAGCGCCATTCACATCAAACTTGTGAAATTCCAATAATGGCCTTTTCCATTTCCCTATCTCCTTTTTCCCCACTACACCTACACCTTCTAAGCAAATTTTCCAATGTCTTTCTAAGTCCAGTGATGAGGTCACCCTGTACCCTTTTTTTATGAAATGGTCACCCTGAACCCTTTTTGCAAAAACCCACTTGATCAACTGCATTTTTGCCATCTCCAACACATCCATAATTGAACCATCTTTGTTAAACATACAAAATCTGACTACTTCAATTCTCAACAGAATACCTTACCTTCCTCCATGGTCCCTCCAAACATATTTGCTGAACCAAACTGATGAAATGCATAACAAAAGGATAGGATTAGACCACTATATTTTGCATCTGGCATTGCTCAGATATCTTGGCATATTCATGGCCATGACATCCTTATTCACCTACTCTGTATTGGCTTTTATAACTAAAACAACCATGGCTCCTCTACTGGGAAGTATTGATAAAACCAACATCCAGAACCATTTGCCATGATGTGTGGCAATGCCTCCCCCACCCTTTCTTTTTCCCAGCAAATGTTCCAAAAAGCAAATACATAAGAATCATCAATTAACTAATATAGTAGAATAACACCAAAACTATACAACATTTTGTCTCCATTCCAAACCTGATAGAGAACTATAATAATTACTTACTACCAGCCTTAGTCTTAATGTCAATAGCTGAAAAATCAGGAACATGCTTCGAGGTTTGAAAAATCTCCAGATACAATGAATCCAAACGTCAATAGAACATAAGAACAGCGAAATAGCAAGTTAGAAAGTTCCAACCAAAGAATGGTTGCACTGGATCATGGCAAAGCCAAGTAAAAAGAAATGGAAAAGGATAATAAAAAGGGAAACAGTAAAACAAATATTAAGTACAATTTGATGTAGGACACAGATGGACCCATCACACGTGGGCCCAGTTTGTTTATTTTAGTATTATTTATTTTATCTCTTTCTTTCCTACTTAGATTAGGTTTCCCATTTTAATTAGTTTCCTATTTATTTAAGTTTTCTTAATGTAATTAGGATTTCTTTTCTTAGTTAGTTTCCTAGTTTATTTAGGTTTCTTTTCCTAGGTTTCTTCCTTTTATTTAAAGGAGAGAATTGATTATAATGGAACACACAATGATATTGAATGAAAATTATTGACGGCATAGCCTTTTTCTATCTTTTCCTTTTATCTTTATCTTTCTTCTTCTTCCTGCCCAATCTGCAGGCTGGTTCTCCCTCCTCCCGATCTCGTTGAAGACTCGGGAATCCCTATTTTGGCTGGATCGCTCTGTGGATAGCATCGATCCTGCATCAAGTGGTATTCAAAGCCGGTTCTCTGCATGACAAAGACGATCTATTATCTCCATGACTTCCTACTACGCCTACTCACAGGAAGACGATGAGGAAGAATTTTATAGATGGCATGCGAGTAGATACACACATCGAGGGTACTGTAGGAAGGTGAATGTCCCACCTAACCAACCAACCAAAAAAAAAAACCCAGTCCTTGTTTGGGAACCTAAAACCATCTGCTTCCCAGAATCGTCTCCTATACCCTTCTTTCCCCACCATGTACGACACAGATGGACCCTTCACACGTGGGCCCAGTTTGTTAATTTTAGTATTATTTATTTTTTCTCTTTCTTTCCTACTTAGATTAGGTCTCCCATTTTAATTAGTTTCCTATTTATTTAAGCTTTCTTAATGTAATTAGGATTTCTTTTCTTAGTTTCCTAGTTTATTTAGGTTTTTTTCTTAGGTTTCTTCCTTTTATTTAAAGAAGAGAATGATGATATTGAATGAAAATTATTAAAGGTATAGCCTTTTTCTATTTTTTCCATTTATCTTTCTTCTTCTTCTTCCTACCCAAGTTGCAGGCTGGTTATCCCTCCTCCCAATCTCGTTGAAGACTCGGGAATCCCTATTTTGGCTGGATCGCTCTACGGATAGCATCGATCCCGCTTTACAATTGGTACCCAAAGTCCAAAGATCCAAGGATACTAACTCCAAATAAATAGATTTGAATGAAAACTTCAGATCTATTTAAATGTTTGGATCCAAATCCATATCCTGTTCATTTTTAGATGCAGATTCAGATATGTCCAGATCCAAATACAATAACACTTCAATCTGAATGGCATCAATGTAAATAACATGCAGAAAAGGGCAGGCATCTCTTTAACCAACAAAAAAAGGACATTGGTATAAATAATATCATCTCAAATTATAAAAAAAAAAAACCTAAAATAAGACCTGAATCCAAATCTGAATGTGGAAAGTGAATTAAAAGGGGGCACAGACATGGATGTAAGTGTTTGAATGTGGATGTGGATACTAGGTCAAGGTTCCAAATTGGATTTGGATCAGAATCCTGCGTCTAGAAAACAGATCTGAATGAGAACTTTACTCAGATCTAACCTGAATGCGACCCATTTAAATAAGCATTTTCTCTTTGTTAAGTAGCATAAAACATAAATTGGGAATTCAGTGTAGTAACTCACAAGAAGGCAATGGTGAAATTGGAGATGATACTGGCACCGATGACACAGAAGCAACTCCACTCCTATGGTCTTGGTGCCAACTGGGGCCATGAGGTACTGCTGGTGAAGGTGATATGTTTCGATCTGCATTTGAAGCGGGACTTGGAACTTGGCCCTGTGGAGGAACAGCAACATGTCTCGAAGAGCCCGAAGACACAGGTGGATCAGAGTGAGGTGCTGGTGTGGGTTTTGGTGAGCTCGTGAAACCAGGGCATGGATGCCTAGGAGAATGGGCCGAAGATGCAGGAGATATATAAGAGAGAGGTGAAGGGGGTTGGGCCTTATTTTGAGGAGTTGTTATGGGTGGAATCAGATTTACAGATGGTGTCGGAGCATCACAATGTAAACAAGGTGAGATGTGATTGTGGTCAGTTAAGGGTGCAGGTGCATGAGAAGGGGATACTGCAGGATACTGAGACATGGGAGGTGCTGAGAAAGAGTTTCCAACTGATGGGGCTGGGGAATGGAATGGGGATGGAGATGGGAGATGGGGAAGGAGAAGGACTAGGTGACCCTCGAGGAGCACCAAGTGAATTTTCTAGACATTTTGAAAGCTGAATCTGCTTTACTTTACCAAAAACAGCATGATCTAGACCAAGGTTCTTCACAGGAGAACCAGTAAGTGCTTCAGCCAGTTGCTTTAATCTCTCTGGAAGAAGGCTATTGCTCCCAACAGAAGACAAAACTGAGGCCTGAACAATAACAGGAGGAGACAGTGTTGAACCCTCCAGATTTGTCAGCTGGACATATACAGTCTGCACGCATAGACGACCAATCAGTACATGCATGTAGCTTGATCGTAGCGCCTTTAAAATAAGGAAATCAGTAAGAGAACATTAAAATATGAAATGGCTGAAGGACACTACCTCATAAGATCTCAGCTGCAACCCGTACTTCAACTGTCCTTCCAACTGGGCTAAATTCTCCTGTATCTGAGAAACAGAGTTGTTTAACGTGAAATTGAAAAGAATTTGAGATGTACTCCAAATAGAAGCGGGTTGTGGGGGGACCACTGTTATACCCCCAGGAAACTTCAAAACCTCAAAGGAAGATGTATTCCCAAAAATTGATGGTGTCAAAGACAGATTTGTGCGCTGAAGGACCAGTTCAAGCAAAGAAGATCTCAGTACACTTAAGGCCACTTGAGTTATAGGCACATCATGTTGATAAGGAAGAACACCAAACACCACATAAGTCCAGTTCGATAGGTCTATAGAGTGCATCGAAATGAGAGAAACCTGTTAAAATGCATACTTTGGTTGGATGAGTTCATCTCTTAAAATAGATTTAAGAAAAACACTACTGCTTGGGTTTGCCATCATACCGTTGTATTCGGCACACCAATCTCCTCTAATATGTCACTCTCCAATCTACTGGTCTGTGCAGCAATCAGCGAAACAGGTCTTTGTAGTCTGAAGCTTGCTTGGACAGGGGCTGAAAAGCAGTAACAGAAACGTCAAAGAAGAAAATTGATATGTCCATTGTGTGTGTGTGTGTGTGTGCATGTGAGTGTGCGCGTGCTGAGTGGATGCATCAGAATTCAAAACTGTTGTAAGGTGTTTGATTTGGCAAATCCCAAAACATAGGATTTGTGGATTCAGCAAAAAGATTGAAAAAAGTTAAGTCAATATTTAAAGATAACTTGTAGAAATAACCCAAACAAAAAGTAGTGAACAAATTTTAGTTAGAAATAATCAAGTAATAAAATTTCACAACTTCGATTTCAAAAGAAGAAACATTGTGGTTGAGATGGTCCATACAGAACACTATGAAGAACCTTTCTCAAACTTGTGGCTGCATTTGGATGAGGGGGGTGCAAGGGTAATGGGGGGTTACCCCTCATTACGCTTGCTTGGTAACAAAGGGCTAAGGGTAAAAAATCAAATTTTTACCTTCCAAGGGGTTTTCATATTTCCTGGGGTAACCCCTGCAAAATTTACCCCTCATCCAAACGCAGCCACATACACACACACACAGAAACCAGAGAAAAACATGAAGAAAAAGGCAAGATCTTTAGCTCAAATGTTAAGTTCTGCTGTCACTTGTTTGAAAGTTAGTTGATTAGTGCCTATGGCACTAACAAATCCTGTGCAAGTGGGAGATCATTAATTCATTATTTTAGCAATGGGCAACAATCTCAAACATGTGGGCAACCTTCCAAGGGATAACTGCTCTCTCTCTCTCTCTCTAAAAACATGTAGCGCTACTGCTTTTTTACAATCTATGAAACCAGCAGAACCAAAATCAAGACAACTTTTTAGGATAATTACTACAAACAACCCCTCCACTGCCAACCACCACAAGTTGAGTCCCCAAGAGCCGTCAAGAAGAAAAAAAACAAGAGCTACTGAAGGAAAGCACGGATCCAAACTTGATGCTATACAGAGGCTGCACCAATAGAACAAAGGTCCAACATATATCCTTAATTTAATCCTAATTACCACATTGAAGTTCTGAGCGCAAGGTGGTTTGAGAATACATGTTAACACACTCCGAGTTTAGACTTTAGGGGTAACTTCTGCTCTTTTCTGCAAATTTGAAGTTCATTCTCCCTACCCTTTCCATCCCTTGATAGATGAAAGCCACTAGATGTTGGAAGGTGAATATGCAGTAAATCAGAGTATTCTTCTGATTTAGGTTATCAATAAAGTAAGAAATGATCAATGTTCTCAGTAGTGATTCCATTTTCAAGTTTGTGAAGGGCGATTCCACGGCCAACCTATTTGCCAATAAGGTAACATTGCAAACTCACCAATGAGAAGGCAGTTCATTTTACTACTTTTCTCTTACCGAGCCTCTTCACAACTTCATAGTCTTCTTCTCTCACATTTTCCTAGACAAGTTGAGAGAAGCACGTTTTAGGTGGTTTGGTCATGTAAGTACAAGACTAGAGGCAGCCAATGTACACTGAGTTGAGATGTTCCAAGTTGCATGCTTGAGGAAAGGTAAACCACTGAAAATGTGAAGGGAGGGATAAAGAAAGACATGATAGATAGTGGATTGACTAACTGTATAGTTTACTATAGGATCAAATGGAGAAGTAAAACTGAAAAGGCATTACCAAATAGATAGGATTTTGGCATATTTTGATGATGATGATGATGATGGTGATATTTTCCTTGGTCGGTATTCCGCTCTTTCTTTGTGTGACCAATTAATAGATTATGGTAAGGGTTCTGTTAGAATGCAAATTCCTGCCCTCCACTGTCATAATAAGGATTTAAGTGCATGTCATAAGTAGATACCAGAAAAGTCTCGTGCTTTCTCTGTTCTAGCAGGAAGATTTCAAGTGGAGATGAAAGCAGGCCACCTACTGGTCCAAGTCATCCAGGGTTCTGTAATCTCTTTTGAAATTTCCAAGTCATTTAGTTAAAAGAAAAACACAAAAACAAAAACGGGAATCAATCTCACAGAACCACATTCTAATGATTGGAATCCATATACATGGCCACCACAGTAAGAGTCTAAAAGGGGAAAAGCAAAGAGCAGGAAAGTGTGTACAGGAATAAACAAAAGCAGTAGAATACAGAGTTTTGTATAATAAAGCCTGAATCCAACTAGGGTCCACAGTAGTGGACAAAATGGATCGGGATATAAGAAGGATTCTGATTCAAAATATCTAATAAATTATAGTTGAAATCACGATCTCATTCAAAGAGAGATGTGAAATATTTGAAGCTTCTTTTTGTATCCTATATGGATGATCCAATCACAAAGACCATGTGCATGGAAACAGTGAAACACAATCAATTTGTATTCGCGATAGCCAAAGCATATTGAAACACATTTTTTATATCATGTTTGTGTTTTGTTAAAAAATGAGAGAGAGAGAGAGAGAGAGAGAGAGAGAGCAAATGAAGAAAACAGTTTTTCCAAACAAGGAGCAAGCGTCTATTCAATCAGATGACATTGAGATGCCTCTCATCTCTTCAAGAAGTGGGGTACCTCTTTGCAAAATTGTGCTCAACTTCGTGAATGAAAGTTCCTTCAAGATCTCATTGTTAATTGGGGAAGAATCAGCACTTCTTGATTTTTTTAAGGAACATATTGGAAGATATTTTGGTTTCATTCATCCCCGTCAAAGAAAAAAAGTCCCAAACAAGAAAAGGTATGAACCCTAGACAGTTCTCTATAAAAGATCTAAACAAAGAAATCTAACAGATAACCCTAAACATCAATTTGCCAAAATTGGTCATTACAAGACATGCAAGTTGTTCTGGAAATAAAACTGTAGGGACCATTTGCAAGAAACATACCTCACAACCTCATCTGCAAGAACTATAATTACCACAAATAGATCACAGTGACATCTAGTACTAGATATGAGATGTCATTGATAATTAAACCATCTCATATCACAGGCCACCATGTACAGAGCATTGTTATTAAAATCATGTGATATGTGATTTCTTACAATCCATACAGTATGACAAGAGGAACAGCTAGTATCGGTTGGAAATCTTACAATTACTATAGATAATAGAATCATGGGGCTATTTGGAATTTGAAACATGAAAATTTTGGCTTTGATGGCTTCAATGGCTTGAGATTCTGTGGGCCTACCTTGGGTTTTGGGGGGATTTTTAGTTTTTTGTTGGCTTTTTACCACATTAGTTCAAGATGTACAAGTATCATACTTTTGGAAGATGGAACTTTGAAATCTCAACTCCAACGAAGTAGATGTAGTGTTGTACATTGTTTTGCTTCATTTTTCAACCCGTATGAATATTCACATAATGTTGAGCCAAAATTTGAGAATTGCTCAACAGTATTACTTTTTAGATACATTTATCTTATTATTATTATATATATTATTCTTTTAGAAAAACAAATATTAAATGTTACACTTCTACATTCACAATTCACAACTTGCAATTCAAGAGAAAAAATTATTTTACATGACAATTCAATTTTCACAAATCGATACCTTTTAAAATAATAATTCACAACATTGGTCCAGAGAAATAAGCTTCTGAATTTTAAGAACATTACATCTCAATAATTTATCAATTTAAATTATAAAATAAATGTTTGAGTCAATGTTCATCACAATGCAATAAAATTAGTAATTTTATTATAGTTCAATTCTTAATTCACAAAACCAACCTCAAAGGCAACAGAGACCATTCAGGTGGAGAAAAATAAAGGAACCCAGACTCGAACAGTCCAAAATCCTCCCGTAAAGCCACCAAGTTGCGCCAGAACAACATGTTTCCACAAAACACATCGCAACACAAATAAAGAGAACCTATTTCTGAAACCAATCAAAACATCAAAGCAGCAAAAGCCCATTTCCAGAAATGGGAAAATTGGCATCCTCATTTTTCAAATTTTAATTTGCATAAAACCTCGACAACAGATAAAGCATTTATGTCATACTAAAAAAAACAAATATTCCAAAATCCCACCAAATTGCACAGCAAAACGTCCAATTTCACACAAATTCCATCACAACAAGAGAGAGAGAGACAGAGAGAGAGAGAGAGAGAGAGAGAGAGAGAGATCAATGAATCCTAGACTACAAGCATTGATAATCCTCCCAAAATCACTTGAAAGACCGCATTTCCAACAAAACCCATCATAAAAACACGGATAAAGAGGAACCCATCTCCGAAACAATCAAAACATGAAATCAGCACACCATTTTGAAGCAAAAGATATAATCAGCACCTTATACATTTCGGGAATCGTAATTCAAACAACAGTCTCAAAGGTAGTGGAGAAAAACAAAAGAACCCTAAGTCTCTAAACATCCCAAAATCCCGCATAAACCCACCAAATCGCACCCAAAAACACCACATTTCCCAGAAAGCCCATCAGAATAGCGGAAATAAAGAAAAAACCCTCTCCAGAACCGAACGGAACCCCAAATCAGTAAAGACCCATTTCCAGAAGCAGATTAAAATGCAAGGGAAGGAAAGTACTTTCTTGGAGAATAGCCAGTTTTAACTAAAACTAGGAATGTCTAACTATTTTCTGGTCAAAGGCGATTACTTCCGGGAAAGTATTTTCTCTTCGATGCATTTTTTTCCTGGAAATGGGTGTTTCCCAATTTTGTTCACTGATCGGTTTCAACATTGTAGTGACGGTTACTTTACAGGAAATACTTTCCGTCTCATGCATCAAGCATAGTTACAACAGAAACAGAAACCCTAACTAAAGAGAATGAGACAAGTATTAGAAGAAAAAGCACAATGCAAAATACAGGAACCAACCAGCAGAGTTTCCATCGGAAGCATCAGATCCATGAGAGTGGGACCGAAGGGGGGGAAGCCAGAAGGCAGCAGAGAGGAAGACGCAGACGCTGACAATCAAAACCGCTAGGCACCGACAGCTGAAAACCCTGTAGACTCTTGAAATCCCAATAGAGCAGCAGCATTCGCAAGATTGATGAGAAATCTCGATTCTTGTGTCTGAAACCTGATGTTGGTCTTCGATTTTGCCCATTTCCAAAGCATCTGTAGCAATTCTTGAGCCTATGAAATGGTATGAAGATGGATAGAAAGATAGAAACAAGTAGAGAATGTCAGAAGCAGAAGAAAAGGGGACATCGGGGGAAAATGAAGGATTCTTCTGGACATGTTGTAGTCGTTTTGGGTAATCTCTATATTACTGTTGGTAATGCTGGTGCCCAGCGTTGGGGAGAAGCAAAGGTGAAGAGAGAGAGAGTAAAGGGGAAGTGGAAATAAAGAAATGGAACTTCTCTCCAATCAAAGTTCCGCTCTGATCACTGCTCGGCTTTCTCCACTCAAAAAGTTTTCGCTGGTATACTTGAAGTACACACACGTGTGTAAGATCTCTACCATTCAACAAGTGGACCAAAGAAGATAATCAAATTCTTCACCCGGATAGAACTTCAAAAGTCGATTAGTTTGACTTGAGACTAGGGTAAATATTTTTTTAATAGCAAGATAGTAAATTTATTATAGAAAAGATCAAAACATCAAAAAAAATTTTTTTTTACTAACGTGTGGAAAACTCAGATGTAACCCTATTAAAATCCACATAGGATAAACTTACTACATTTAAGTCACACCAAAGATAGGTTATAGGCGCTTGAATCTACAATGTCTCATTTCCTAAAGCGAGAGTCAACCATTTGACCTAAAAAATCTCAAATAGTTGTACTGAGATAAATAAAAGATTTCACAAATGTGATAATCTGACTCCTCTAACAAGATATTATCTATTTTGGACTCATCTTACTCGCACAATTTTGCATTTAGGTCTAGTTCATTTTCACACCCAAAAGACTTCTTATTTGAAAGAGGGACTCTCCTCTCTTAAATTCACCTACACACCCATTTCTATATTAATTATTTTTTACATGTTCCATTAAAAAATATACAATCAACAAGAAGTAACTTTCTTGCATAGAAAGTTTAAAAATACTTTCTCTAGAGTTTTTCTCCTATGTATCAATATACACATAACTAGAGTTGTTGGACATCTATTTTATCCGTACTTTATTGGTCCACTTTTATAAGCATCTAATGACTTGGATAAAAAACAAATTACTTGAGTGAGAAGTTATCTAAAGAAAATAATAAGCAAATAGAGAAATAAATCTTATTATAAAAAAAATTACCAAAGTTTTCACTACTTTCATTAAAAGTATTAGTTTTATAATCTAAATATATTTATATTATCATAAATTATACATTTAAAATATGACCTTTTGGCTTATATAAGATGTCCATTTATTATAAGTGGTAGTACATGGATTCACTTAAAAAAAATTAAAAAACTCTAATTCAAAAATATTAAAAAAAATGGTTAAATTTGATTTTTCCCTGACCACTTACCTTGTGATATTTATCTTTGATTTTGTGAAAAGATGACCACAAACATGTGAGCCCATTATTTGGTTTATTTTTTAAAGATAAGTGGTTTAGACTTTAGAGTGGTGAGTCATTTATAATTCCTACTCACGTGTGGAGGACACGTGAACACAGAGCCCACTTGCCGTTTAGTGTCATAATTCATAAATGCTGATTATACTTTTATTTATTTCAATGTTGTTGTGTCTTGTGATACTATTATCCACGTTATATTGATATTAATTAAAATTTTGTTATTGATAAAATAGAAAAATCGAATATCTTATGGTATATTATTATAGGAAATATTTAAGAGAGACTTTTGACTTGTAAAGTTTTTTTGAATTTACGTGTGGAAAACTGTAAGTGCATGAAATCGTGGTACACTAAGTGAGGCTATGGGATTTCGAACTTGACAAAGATAAGTAGTTGAGCTACACAATATTCTAATAAAAATTTAAATGTTTAAATGTGTCTCAATGTTTGGAGATGGATTGTTTTTGAGAATTATATAATCAAATGAAATGAATAAGAAATTAAATAAATAAGAGGGCAAATTTAAAAATTTCTTTTAAAAAATGAACCATAAGAGAAAATGCCAAAATGGGAGTGTAAAAATATTACCCTTAAATAAATATGAAATTATACTTATAATTCACCCATATAATTATTTATTCATTCTCTTTAATTATGTCTCTAATCATATATTTGAACATCATTCTTCTCATTTATTCTCCATTATCCACAGAACTACAATTGTAAAAAATAATAGAAGCACACCGACAGGTGATGCACGTACAGCCAGGCATACGAGTCAAACTTTTGTAAGTCCCAACTTTCTTTGGTAGGAGTTTTCTCTGTGGCACGTGCGAGAGAGCATCGGATCTATAATCTTAGGTGGGCCAAACAATCTCAGGTACAATAGAACACTGATAATTGGTGGTACAATAATGCTCTCCAGATGTTATGAAGGTGGGGCCAACAATTTTCGAGAAATTAAATCGAGTGGATCGGATGTTCTAACACCTGTTTCAAAAAGTGTAGGTATTGAATTCAATACACGTTCAACTCTGAATGGCTACTTATTTAGTTTTATTTAGTACGTACGGATGAAAGGTTTTCACGTATTCATAAAGATTAGTCGGGTGAGACGTCTGAATATTTTTTGTTATGAAAAAAACAATATTTGAAAACCCAGTAATTAGGAATGCCGATACATGAACAGATTAGTGCATTTGAAAGATTTATAAGTGCTTATGGCCAATGATCCTTGTTAATAGGTTGGTTCATCTCAACCGTACATAAGTTTTTTGCAAATCATATGAAAGGATGATAATGATTTCCTTTCGTGGCATTGTTCACTTAGAAAATGGTAATTTGATAATGACTAGTTAATTTTTTATTTTAATTACCTTAATATTTTAAAATTTAAAAGTCTGATTATTATAAATAGTTGTTTTCATTAAATAATTAAAAGAGTTTTTTTCTTTCATATCTTATTTATGAAACTTTTTTATTCATTTAATCATACAATGCACAGTATTTCATTACGTGATAAATATAGAGCAAAATGGGCCAAAATGACTGATATATTCAAACTAAAATTTTCTCTCTTTTGAGAAAAATTTATAACTCAAACATATTGCTAGTCTAATTTTTAATCCTTAATTTTGAATAACTGAACTTATCCTTTAAGTGACGAATAAAGTTCATTATAAGTGCCACATAATCTAAAAATTCAAAATATTAAAATAATAGAATTTTGTTACTTTACCAACATGGGTGTAGCTCAGCTGGTAACCTCCGGCTATAGAAAGCGGGAGACCACGGGTTTCGAGCTCGCATGGCCTAACCTTGGTGTGCCTTATGGGTAAGGGTCCACCCATAGGGGTTTTACGCTAGGGCATCCTGCGGTTTTCCTACACGTAAATGCAAAAAAAAAAAAAATTATATAATTCATTGTATCAAATGTACCTTGTCATATACAAAATAGAATTGTAGGGTATTCAAAAATCAAATTTATGATTAAAATTCATTCTTAGCCATCAAATTTAGATCTATCAAAACCTATAATAAGATAATCATTGATTTCATTGTATTTCAATCGAATGACTAATAATTACTTTTATTTCAATTCTTGACCTTTATAACTTCAGAATTATATGTCAGTACAATTGAGCCAATAGGTCATTACATGTCTCAAATAAAAAATATAGAATTAATTACTGAAAGCTAATAATTCATTATATGCTATATGTGTAAAAATATAGAATTTGTTTGATAATAAAAATTCTATTACCTTGGTATGGCCTCAAAAGCTACATTTAAACAAAAGAACTAACTTTCATTCATAGATATCAGTACTATGTACCTATAGCTTTAAAAATCAGCTAAGTTTGAGTTGACTCAATCAACAACTCAAACTTGATCTCTCCCAACCACGTGTAAAAAATACAGTTGATACGTTGCGTATTAACCATAATGCATCACTGCATTGCGACCTGAGTCCAAACGAGTGACAGACGGGTGCGAACATATGCATATCGATCTGTTGTGACCGATATATATCAATTCGTAGATACAAGCATAACAGTCGCCCATATAGGTGAACGGATTTTTTAACTATGAGCTCCCAACTGGGCACCCGTCATATTCTTATAAGACTTGGGTTTCTATATATGATTCGATTTTTTTAGAATGAACTTTTTTTTTGGGTAGAAAATTGTGGGATACCCAGCATAAAACCTCCACAGGTTAGCCCACTATCCCTAGAGCACATCAAGATTAAGCTATTTGAGTTCAAACCCATAACTTTCCACTTTTAAGACCAACCAATTAAACTACACCAAATAGCCTTCATTTGATACTGTTCAAACTCAATTCCTACTGATTTTCAGGTCTTTACAAAATTGAAACCTTCTCCTCAGTCCTCACCATGTCCCGACAGAGCTGACGGCCCTAACGTGATCATGCAAGAAGAAAAATTCCGTTATTACCGTCGCATATTGAGGAGATATATGCAAAGGATGACTTTTTTCCAATAAGCCAGCAATTTATCTCAATCTTCTTCCTTCCTTCTTTATAGTGATGTCTGCATTCTAAGGATTGAAGAAGAACAGTTGGCAGGAGATGGTCTAAAAATCATGTGACAGTAATAAGCCAAACATAAAATGAATCAAATAATCATTGCTGGTCTTTGGTCAATTTATCAATGAGAGCTTTCACATGTGGCCAATTGAGTGAGCTCATCAGGTTACACCACCACCCTACACGTGTCAAAAGTTTTAATCTGTGAGCAAAAGTAGGCCCCACCCAACATTCTATTGTTCCTTTACTGAGAAGGGTCATGTTGGGATGATGATGATCAAGAAGCCCCATTTTTTTTTAAAAAAAAAATATGATAACAATGATTATAATAAAAGTGGCCACAAGTAGAAGTTCTCCCAATCAGTACATGATATGAAGTTTGAGTGTGTTTGTGGGAGTGGGGCCAGTGCTACCCCACCAAAATAATGACAGGTGTCATTTAAGACCATGGAGGGTTTTTTTTTTAATTTTTATTTTTTCCTTGTCACATGAAGAGAGAAGGAAAGAGAAATCTAACCATGTTTTTGGTGCAACTGTATGAAAATTGCCAGGGTGACCAACCACCAAGAACTTGATGGAACAACATTTCATGGTGGTTGGATTGTTGAGCTATGTACATCTTACACTACCACTGCACTTATTTAATTGCAGATGTATTATATACAGTAATCTCCATTCATTAGTGTCTATAATAACTCTATGTTTCTAGGTATAGACTAGGAGTGAAACTTGGGTTGGTTTTTAACTTGACCTGCATGACTTACGGGGTGAAATTTGGGCCAGAAATTAATCTAACCTGACTTGAGAAATCAGTGGGATGAGTTATGTATTTGTAAATTTAGGTTAAGTATAGATTGAGTTGGAAAAAAAAACCCATATAGAATTTAGGTCAAGCTGGGTTCAGAAATTTAAAATCAACCCAATTCAACTCTAATTGTCTCGATTTGACCTGAGTTTCAGGAAATGTAAAAATATGTTGCTAATTTTTTTTTCCAAATTTGGGCTAAAATTGGGTCTAGTTGTTGGGCCAACAACTCGAGTCAAGTTGGGTCAGGCTAACAACTTGGGTCGGATCGAAGTCGAGCTCAATAATTTTTAATATGGATTGAGTTGGATTTATTAAAATCTGATCCAACCTGCCTGAGTTTTAGCATTAGTATAGGCTATCAATGGTGATGAACTTTCTAAAATTGAAAAGTTGGAAAGCCTCATCCACTGGAGTGAATGAGCTCAATTTTGATGGATGACGCAATTTTTTTTTTTAAATGACGGAGGGAGGGAACTTCGAATACAGTCTTACTAAACCTTTCTTCAGGTGACGTCCCACACCTCCATAGAATAGCCACTAAGGTTAGGCAACGAGGATTCGAACTCTCACCATCTCACTTCTTGAAGTAGAATGTTATCGATTCAACTACCCTGTGTGGAGTTTGATGGATGAAGCAATCTTTTAAATGGGAAAAGAGGTAATAAAGAAAATTTCCAAAATTGTATGAAAAAATACATTCAATCTTGATGATTTTATAGTTAGCCTTATCGACCCTCTAAATTAGGCAAGACTTGCTTCTCTGGATAAAAATGGAAATATGTGACTTTGGAAATTCAGCCTTTGTATCCCTCAAAGAGAAGAAATAAACAACCCCCCGCTCACCATCCACCAACGCTTTGCCTTGAAACACCAATTTACACCTTTGAGGGGTCACACGCTTTGGAAGTTATCATTATAAACTAGCCCACCTCATAAAAAAAGTTAAAATAATCATTACAGTAGTAAAAATAATAATTAACTATAAATTTTTAAAACTTAAAATTTAAAATAAATTAGATAACTTTAATCATTTGATTAAAAAATATCATTAGGAATTTGAATAATTAAAATTTTAATTATTCAATTAAATCTTTATACGCTATTCACATCTCAACTTATTTCAAATGAATAGAGGTCATTCAGCTTGAGGGAAATCAATTGAATTGTAATTCACGTTCAACTTCTCTGGGTCACTCTCCATATGTGTCGATTGGGAAGTTTATACATGCTCGTGGGATTAATCTCACTTTCAATGTGGGATAAAGATACCCACGTTACAAAAAAAAAATCAATTGAATTGTAGTACATGTATTTCTTGATATTACAAAAAATAGATGTACAACAATTTTTTTTATGTTATTTTTTTAAAATGATAAAAGGTTGTTTGGATGTGTGAGTTATTTTATGAAAATGGCCATGAGTTGTTTGGATGTTATTTTCTTAAAATTAATTGAATTTTTTTTAAGCCATTACAATATGAAACTGTGACTTATAGCAAATAACAAAGACTGTGGGGGAGTAATATTTGACTCTATCTTTGTAATTTTGGTTTTTGAAATTTGAATGCTATAAATCATTTATTATTATCCGTCCAACTTAGAAAATTATGAGATCACTAAAAAAAACTTTAGAAAATTACAAGGATTTGATAGGGTACTTTTCTTTGAATACTTTTATCCATGTAGTTCTTTATGCATTTTACTCAACCAAATAAGCCTTATCTAAAAGTAATAAAAGGATTTGTGATTTTGGTTTTCGAAACTCTGAACGCTATAAGTCACTAAATTCTCAATCTATCCCACGAAGTTACTATGATTGGATAGAATTATTTCTTTTCAAGTCTTATATTCATATAGTTCTCTATTTATTCAATTTAACCATGTGGGCTCGGCATAAGATAAATAACATATCTTTTTAAAAAAATCAACATACTTCACCCCACCACTTCTAAAAAAAGAAATTGCTTTATAATTTTTTTTTCTAATTAATTCAAGGAATTGAAGTGGGATATATAATTAAATATGTAGGTTTATTGGTTAGAGTAGATAAGAAAAAGAGAGAGAGGGGACTAAAAGCTTTTGAGAAATAATTTATGGGTTAATTATAAAGTAAGAGATATGAATAGTAAATAGCTTTTGGGTGAGGATTGTCAACATAAAGAAGTTGGCTTGTCAAAGAAAAAATAGTTTAAACACATAAGTCATGACTTGTTGAGGAATCAGAGTATGAGAAATTCATACAACTATTGGCCATGAGAGTTTAAAGGACACCTAGTCAAATGACCTCAGCAACATCAAGATTCTTGGTCTAGTGGGCCCCTGTTTAGATGTTATAGACTAGAGTTCAAGATTGCTGGTCCCACAGCTGATGAACTTAGGTCTAAATTGTACCATTTACATTATCTTTAAGGATATTTATCATAATTAAAAGTTTTCAAAGTAGCTATAGAATACTGTTATTTTTTATAAGAGACCTATTTTATTTTATTTTTCTATTTGTTGTTATTTAAATCTGGGGTAAAAATATCGGAATTGGATGATATCGGTTGATATCATTCTCTCTCCTCTCCTCTCCTTTTTTTAAAAAAAAAAAAATCTAGAAACCCAAATGTTGGCGGAGATATAGCCTGAGTTCACACTGATATTGATTTTTTTAAATTGCCGATATTTATTCATACCAACAATATCATGGCCGATATATCAGCCGATATGAATAGCGTACGGCTGATACCTATCATCCCCTGATTTAAATAATAAAAAGATATATTGATTCCATATTGTTATAAAAAATACAGTTGTTCCTTCATTTTCCTTTTATAGTAGAAGAAAATATTTTTATGATCTATAATGAATTGTAACATGTGAGAAGCAGAATTGAAGACTAAATTTGGCTATAATTTTTTCAATGAGTTTGAAATATTTATTAAACAAAGATACTTACTTAAAAAAGTTATGTCATAGGCAAAAATGTTCATATTTGACCCTTCGAAGTTCAAAGCTTATCCTTTTACAATGGTAGTTCAAAAAACTCTCTAAATAAAGTCCACTTTGATAAATGTGATAAGTTTATTAAAAAGCCCATGTTTTATTTAAACAAGATCTATCAAAATCCATCTCAATTAAACTAATAAAACTACATTTTTTTTAAGTTTAGATTTTGATAACTTTAAGTTATTATTTAAATTTTTAATTTTTTTTTGGTCTTTTAAAACATAGTTAATTTATCGGATCAAAGTTCTTACATAAAATGTGTGATATTACTGAAAGTGCCCTGATTGTCTTAACTCACAACATGTTTGAAGTTGGGTGATAAATAAGAAATATGGTCAATTTCCAAGTTCAACATTCAAATGCCTATCAATGTATAGGACAGCGTTTCAAGGGCATTTTGTGTAACTCAACATGGATTTTACTTTATTGACCTTCAAATCGGCTCGTCGAAACTTTGAATTACTTATAGTAATAAAATTCGTATCAGATTACACAAAATACTCATGGGATGATCGCTGTCCCAATTTATGTTATGTGATAATTAATCAGTTCAAATTTTTGAAAGTGCCACTCTCAAGTGGACCCACTATTTGAAGGGTCTGGATTGACTGGAAGTCTGGTTGCAGTAATATGATCTACCATGCTCTGCCAAAGTATGGTATGGTTGAATTAATAACCAGAGAAACAGTGAAATGCATGTGCCTTGCAACTTGGGAAACACTGAATGCACGAGAACATGGAAATCGATAACGATTGGGACAAATGAGGATCTTTGCTTGGGTGACAAGGTTTCTTTTCCTACTTTATTTTGTAGCCAATCAGAGGAGAAATACCAAGATCCCTCACTTGAATTACAATCATTAATGTACAAAGGCAGATAAAAGTCAAGAAATGTTTAGTTTCAGTAGCTTTTTTATTTATTATAAATTCAGTCCTTGATATAAAGGAGCTTCAATAATAATTTATTTCAACGTTCTATATTGAGAGAAAACGCCTTTTCAGTGATACAGAGAGAGTAATATCGAAAAGAAAATAGGAGAGAAAAATCCAGTACAGATAATCAAATTACAACACAGAGATTACCGTTGTTCCATTTCAGTACGTCTACAGATTCAACACCAATTTACTATATTCAAAGGTAAAAAATTGAAGGAGAGACAGCTCTCACTCTCGTTACAATTTTTGCTAATCTATCTTTCACAAAAAAAATATATACTACCTTGATTAGAATTTACACATCGTGCAATGTGAAAATTACAAATTACCCTCCAATAAAATTTTGGTCAGGGCAAACCTCGAACAGGGGGGTGTTGTCCACCTGTGACCCCTAACAAGTTAGTGCAGATCAGATCGAAAATAAATCTATGATGATCAAGTTCCATAGTATTTAACATAGTATTTTTATCATTCATTAAATGGAATCTTCAAATTTAAAGTATGTGAAGAATTCTTAAATAGAGTAGTGATAAGTTTGTTGAAAATGTATTTTCTTTAATATGTGAGTCATTTTTATTTTTTTTTCAAAATTGGATTAGTTTAAATTATTTTTTAATATTTAAACTTAATAATTTTTAAAAACATGATTCGATTGATTTAATTAATTAAAGTGATTTTTAGTAGATTGCATGTTTAGAGGAAGATCATTTCAATAGATTTATCACATCTCATTTGGTGAGCTTATGTTACTTTAAAGGTGCAGAGTAATATACAGCACACTAAAGTGAGGGTGATTGTTTCACATTAAAAAAAATGGTCACATGTATGAGATCTAACAGTAATACTGTCATCGCTCTATATTTTCATAACATATATTGCTGTATATTAAAATTTTAAAATATTTAAAGCATTAATCATTGATTTTGGCCAATTTCACAAGTGAAATATCAAGTTTGAGTGACTTTATGGTCTCATGTTCTAGTCAGATTTAACTCGAAGGGCTTGGAGTGATGATGAGGAATCCATGTCAAGAAGTGAGAATCTTGTCTTCGATTTTTACTCCACCCTAAAGAGCATATGTGTAAGAAGGCTTGTACATGTCCTAACGATTAGTTCGGATGCTCTGAGAGCAGGCCCGGCCTTGGCCTTAGGAGAACTAAGCCGTCGCCTAGGGCCCCTAAGTTGGGTTCAAATTTTAAGTTCCCGCACCTTCTTATATGTTATAAAGCTATGTTTATGTTTATTTTAACATAAACTGAATCTGTGGTGCATTAGTAGTGCATCTTATTCTCAATTTAGAGGTTGTGTGTTTGAATCATGAAGAGTTTAGTTTTTCAAATTCTTATTAATTTAGATATAACTTTTACTTTAATTAAAATAACTTTACTTTTTACAACTTCTTATAAATTAGACATAATTTATAATTTTTTTTTAAGTAAAATAATTTTACTTTTTACAATTTCTTATAAATTTAGACATCATTTTTCTTTAAATAAAATAACTTGGAGAGTATCCACGTTGTTAAACGTTTTGCAATTTCTTATAAATTTCTTATAAATTTATATATCATTTTTCTTTAAGTAAAATAACAGACATAATTGGGGCCACACCCACTCCTAATGTCGGCAGTGACTTTGGTGTACAAATAAGTGAAGTTTGTGAGAGATTAGGAAGTGCATATTTTGGATTGGATGTTTTAATCTGTCATTTGTCATGGTCAATGGTAATCATTGATGGTTGATTACCACTAAAACAAGAAAATAATGTCTGATTTGAGGTTGAGAGGTGTGAAAAATCAACATCCATTTTTAATTGATTACCATGACATACTAAACATTGGTCAACCAAAACACTTCAGCTCACATTTTTTATGTTAAATAAAATCTTTATAAAAATTTAAGAAAATTATAGAACACAAAAATTAAGCCTTTTTTTCCTTAGTCACCTCCCTCACATATGAAAAATACTTTCCATCAGCTAGCATTCTAGAAAATATATATATATTTTTTTTTCAATTTAATGGTAGAATATGAAATACTTTATTTTCTTGATAATTGAAAATTATTAAAAAAATAAAAAAGATATATATTATATAATATTTAACAAGAAAAAAGATTCACTTCCACAATTGTCTCCCATGACCCCATGTGGGGGCCCCAGTGAGATTCAAATTCACACTCTCTCCTTCTCATCTGTTAACTTGCATGAATTGTATCTGTACTCAATTTGAACTTATTTCGAGTTGATCTCACCGTTAGATTGAAAGTCTATCCAAAACTAACCCTAATTTTCACCATTAACTTTTCAAATTTAATGAACCTGATCTTTTTAATTTAATTATGAGAAGCATTATCATGAAAGTACCTTTTAATATCAAGGTTAGGTGATGTTGTCCAAGGAAACTGATTCTATTCAACAATTGCAAATGAATTTTAATTGGTCTTTGAAAAAATATAAGGCACATTTAATCATGTAAGCTTCTACATCAATTTATAAAAATCCATTCTATTGATCCATCTCGATACTTAGGTCTGAAACCAAGTTAATATTAAGTAAGTTCTTGAACCTAGATCTATTTCTTTTTGGATAGCGATCTTCATAGTGGTGTTTTGTGTATATAGACATAGGTTTTACTGTGTTTTCCATTTTACCTTTGGAAATCGGCTCGCCGAATCAGTGATTCTAGTATTGTAAGGGTTCAGCGAGCTAATTTCCAAGGTAAAATGGGAAATACAATAAAATCCCGTATCTGTATACACAATCCTTCCGTGATAGGATCGCAGGCTTTTTTTTTTTTTTTCAAGAAATAATAGAGGTATGCATCTGATTATGTTGACAAGAATTTTAAGACATAATTGACACAATGTTCATTATTTTAATTAGAAAAGTTTAAGCTGTTGCTGAGTTTTGATTTCATATTATCTAAAAGAAAAGTTATAATATTGTCCTAATAGTTTATTAGTCATCAGAGCCAATAGACCATAATAGGTTATTGTACTATTATAGCAGGCTAAAATCTTATGGTCTATGCCCTTTACTTAAAAAATATCTTCAGTCTGGCCAAGCTTAGCACCAATTTTCAGTGAAAGGACTCTAAACCCAGGCTAACCTGAATTGTTCAAACTTCAAACTCAAGATTCCCTGAATTGTATTTACAAGACCTAAGCCCAATTTGAAGCCCAAATGTATATCCATGCATATCTTGGCTCAGGCTTCTTTGGGCCTAAAAAGGCTTTGTGTATTCTTTATAAAAATATTAATGATGTACTACAAAAGTTTATATTTACGTAATCCAAAGGGGTGGGACTGATGGCCAGGAATCCGCCTCAAGAAATGAAAATCGTGAATTCGATTCTCATTCCACCTCAAAGGGCCACTCCCTGTAGAGTTGCACAGGTGTGTTTAGGGAGGCTTGCACATGTCCCAAGGATTAGTCGGGTGCTCTAAGATGACTGGATACCTTGATCATAAAAAAATAATTATATTTTATTTATGCAATTTTAATGAAAGAAAACTAGTATTTATAAATTGTGGCTCAAATTTGAAGTTTTGAGTTAACTTGACTTTCATGTCTCAGCCAGGGGTAAAAAAAGGCCCATACCGAGATATTGTCGTCTCGGTCGATATCTCGGATCTCGGCCGATATATATCTCTCTCCTAATTTTTTTGGGGCAAAAATCGGTGATTTAAAATCATCTCAGCCCTAATCCAACCCGAATTCAAATTTGGGTTTTGATATTTTTAGCCTAAAAATGAGCCTTGCCTAACCCCAGGTCAGGTCAATCCTACCACTTTTTTTTGTATATAGGGTCAGGTTAAGCCCAATCCCCTACTCTTGGGCGACCTGACTTTTGCCTCATTATCATCAAAAGAAATTAAACTTTCCATCTATATGAGATTGGTGATTTTTGGCATTTCAGAATATGAATTGGCTAAATTCATGTCCAACATTGCATGAATCAAATCCTATTAATTGCAGGCCAAACACATTAAACTTTCTTGAGTCAAATTGACCTTGTTAGATTACATTATACATTTTTTTTTTCTTCTTTTGATGGTATTAAAAATTTTTAACTACTATAGAGAGCCATTTATGGTCACCAAATGAATGTTATACATCAAGTAAACTCAATTAGAATGTTCGATATAGACCAAATGTTGTTGCTTTTCTTGGTAAATAATTGGAATTTTTCTCCTTTCAGATGAGTCATAGGAAGCTCCTTCAACAGCAAAAACATAGTATTCATCTTCTCTCCTGAACAACTTCCTAAGCATTAACCTTTTGAGCCAGTTGATCGATCATCATCGAACCACCAATACCAACCGTTAAATATATAAGTAGAACTCATTCTTAAAAATTAGTTTAGAAGGAGAGGGTGCTTATATGCTTATAAACTCCAAAAACTTAAAGGTCCACTAGTGATGTGGAACTTTGCTAACACTCTCTCTTCAGCACCAGGACTTGAGACATTCGGCTCTTTCCCTCCACGCAGGGCTGGAGTTATAAACCCAACTCATCCCTATAGTACCCCCGCTCTGATACCATGTTAATGTTGTGCGAAATTGGATTCAAACCATGCAACGGAAGCTATTCAAATAAGAAATCAAATAATCATCCACAAGAAGGAGAGAAGAAGACACATATTTTACAATGGTTCAGTCAATGGCCTACATCCACAGGCAACACTGAGAGAAATCTATTAATAACAAATGGGGTAATACAAATTAACAAATATTCCGAGACCTATTTTCTCACAGTGACTCTCTCTCTCTCTCAAACCAAACTCTCGGTTGTCCAAAGGTCCACTTTCGATGTGGGACTTTGTTAACACCAACAACAAACGTCTTAAGTTGTAGGGAGTTGCCCACAGAGAACATGGTAATAAGGTCTCCTTTAGGGATCTTAATCTGCAATTTGGTACTTAGGTACTCGTCAAATCTCTCCACAGGCTTCTGAGAACAGCGAAGAGGGTCATCCAATCTGACTGGGTGTTTGATGACATAAAATTGATTACATACTAGTTGCGACATTTCCCACTAAGAGATGGAACTTGAATGCAATTTAATAAACCATTTGAAGGTGAATCCCTTAAAAGAGACGGGAACCCCTTTGTCTGCAACCTCTCACTGCCAAGCAATGATAAAACAAACAATTTCAAATCGAGCAAAGTGAGCTTTTGGATCATTATTGCCATCGAACATAGAAAAGTGTGGATGCTAGATGAAATATGGGGTTGAAACCATAAAAGGTTGGCGTAGAGTCCGATTGTTTACTTGAGCATGATTTGGTTATTGGGTTTGTTTGGAGAAAATCACCTCTTCAACCACACACAAACAACAATATCGAAAAATAAAAAAGAGAAATCAATAAAGAGAAGTAAACTAAATAAAGAGATTTGCGTGATTCTCTTTCGGTACATTCACGAAGTTCCAGAGTACATATCTGATGATCAGGTTTCATAGAACCTAACTTTCTCAAAATCGAGAAACCCGGTGCTTCCTCTGGTATGTGATTTTGCTGCCTGGATCTAACCTTACTATAATACCTCTTGTTAGAAAATAATAAAAAAATAAATCAATCACAATCACAATCATGATATGATGAATAATCAAACACAACACAGACGGATTTCGAGATTTACGTGGCTCGGCAAATACGAGCCAAATACCTGTTTACATTCATAGAGCGTGATTTTCACTATGAGAATAAAGAGAGAAAAATAATCTTACAAGATACAATAATTCGCTTAGGTTTAAACTCCAAATCCAAGTCCCGAAATCCTTCTACACCTCTCTTTTCACCACTCTCAAACTCAGGAAAATGAACCCTTCTTCTTCTCAGCTCCCTGGTGCCAGGGCCGGCTAGACGCAAGCCGAGGCCTAAAGCGAAAATTTTAAATGAGGCCTTCATTTGTATTTAACATATTATAAGTAGTATTTAATTAAAATTTTAAGATACTATTATAGGGTAATTATTTAGACACGGGTATTTTTTTCTGCAGACACAGGTTTTCAGTTTTTTGAAGGAAATTACCGTGTTGCCCTTCCGTATCAGGATGGTGCGAACCTGAGATAACAACATTTTTCCATTGTTCGGACCATTATTCTGCCTAAATTTCTACAGTAATACATTGTGCGTTTTGAATAATAAAATTTTCTTTAAAATTTTAAAGTTATTTTTTAAGCACTGTATATTTCTAAATATTCTCAAATTGAATATCTGGATTAATTACAATAATCTGATAAAAATACTTTAAGACTTCAATGTTTTTTTACACTCTCAAATGCTTAAAACAAAGTGTTTTACAAATAAGAGTATCCCTCTGCTGTGCCGAAAACACATTTGAGAGTGTCAAAAGACCTTAAAGTGTTAAAGTATTTTTATTAGGTTATAGTAATTAGTCCGGATATTCAATTTGAGAAATTTTAGAAATACACATTGCTTAAAAAATAACTTTAAAGCTTTAAAGAATATTTTATTATTTAACTAATACACTGTGCATTATTGTAGGAATATGTGTTATTTTTTAAGTACTTTGTATTTGCAAAATTTCTCAAATTAAATATTCGGACTAACTACAATAACCTGATAAAAATACTTTAAGACTTGAAGGTCTTTTGACACTCCTAAATATGTTTCGACCCAGTCAAGGGATACCCTTATTTGTAAAACACTATATTTTAAGCATTTAAGAGTGTCAAAAACCTTTAAGTGCTAAAATATTTTTATCAGTTTATCATAATTAGTTCGAATATTTAATTTGAGAAATTTTAGAAATATAAAATATTTAAAAAATAACGATATAACTTATCAAGGGCCTTTTAATACTTCGGGCCTCAAGCGGTTGCTTTCCTGGCTTAAGGGTAGAGCCGGCCCTGCCTGGTGCACTCCCATTCTTCCCTTCGTTTCAACTACAACTTATCCTTAGAATGAATGGGCATAACATCTTTGTCAATTTCATTCTATATTTGTCATGATCATCTAAACTATTTATCCCTTCAATATGAAATTAGCCTTCAAATTTAGATTTGATTAAATATTTTTATTAGTTGAGTGTCTATTTAATGTTTGCGGGACTTAACCTACAGCCTCGTAATCCTAAATTAATCATAAAAAGCTGTTGTAAGACTCAATCTCCCTGTTTAAAGAGACTCTTTTATTAAATTTGAAATATGCAATATATTGAAAGTGAAATAAAGAAACACAATGGTAAATAATATTTGAACTTTATTTAATTATTTAATCTTGTGAGTTTGAATTTTGAAAAGTTAATTATTAAAAATTATTTATTTTCATTACCCGTAATATTCTTATAAAGTGATGATGTAACACTTAATTTATGCTACTGATTATTGATCACATGATCATTCTTGTATAAACTCATGACGGGAACTTTCCGAAGTTATTGATATTGTGGTTGACAAAATCCCCTCCCTCCTGTGATTTGGCAATCTGGAATTTTTTTTTTTTCATCAGATTGCTAACTTGCTAACATGAATACTTGGTTGTTTTTACTGAAAATGATTTGGTAGAATTGCAGAGGGACCTTGTGCAAGATCACAGAGAATTTCTGAAATTTCAATTCGTGCATTGCTGCAGGACGAATTCATTCATTTTCTCTTTTCTGTATTCTGATCTTCTTTCTCTGCACAGAACAGGAGATCCGAGTCTCCTTTAGTTGCTCTTGTTTTTCCTATTTTCTCCTCCAATTACACACAAAACATAGGGCGATTCTTGTTTTTCATTCCAACTTGTGCGAGAATGGGCAAGGATCTTTTTCTTCGTTCCCTTTTCTTCCTTTCTTTCTTGATGGGTCTTCTTCCCAATTTGGGCCAGGCCATATGGTTGAACCTCCCATCATCTGGTACCAAGTGCGTGTCCGAGGAGATACAGAACCACGTCGTCGTATTGGCCGACTACGCTGTCATCACCGAAGATGGGATCGAACGCATCCCCACCATCTCCGTCAAGGTAATTCCTCACGTGGGTCTTCTCGACTTTCTCAAATGAGGCATGTTTGGTGCACTTTTGTTTCGCTCTGCCCTTTCCAGTTTGGGTCTTGAGAATTCTATCTTTTTTGGGGCATCTGTGTTTCTCTTTTTGCACTCATGAGGTCTGGATTTTGATTGGTTATGATCCCAATTTTGTGAAATTTGTTTCCGAGGATAGAAACTTGGCCATGTTTGGCAATCTAGAATTCCTTGGCGAAATCAGAATTTCTTAGAGTATTGGGCTATACACAGAATTCTGATTTGACTAAGGAATACGCTCTCTCAAAGGAGGTCCTAAGGGTACATTTGCTATGTGGAGAACTCTGACCGAGTCATGATGATTGACCCCCCAGTGCTATTGTAAACGTGGAGAGAAGGGATAAAAAAAGATACGATAACTCGTGGTGTACTATAACTCAAAAAACTGACCCCAGATAGATGTGATTTTGGCTTTAACGGTGATGATGATGAACTAATACACATCGGTTATGATCTCTGTTGATGATGATCATGGTCATTGCCATTGTCATTAATTCCTTCAACAATGTAATATTGAATTTCATAAATAAGAACTCATATTAAAATGTGCTTATTAGGAAAGTAAGAACAGAAAAAAGCAGTTAAAGGACAGAATAATGCAATTAGTGTAAACTGATGCTGTTCGAAATCTAAATGAAAGTTAACAAAGGAACACAGTGTTATGTCAGAATTGGTTGGTGGTTTGAATTTGGCAAGCGGACTAGGCCCATTTAGAAGAACACTTTTGAAACAGATTTTTCTTCTCTCTTAGGTTGAGAATACAAGATAAAAATTATTTGTTCTTTTACTTATATTACATGTTAATGAGTTTGTCTAGGTAATCTTTGCAGGTAACGTCACCATATGGGAACAATCTTCATCACAAAGAAAATGTAACAGCAGGTCAGTTTGCATTTACAACTACAGAGGCTGGCAACTACCTGGCATGTTTCTGGGTTGATAGCCATTACCAAGGTGCTGAAACAAGTGTCAATCTTGACTGGAAGACTGGAATTGCAACAAAAGACTGGGATGCTGTTGCTAGAAGAGAAAAAATTCAGGTAAATTGTCTACTGTTATTTTCCCCCTATATTCAGAAATAGAAGATACATATTTCATTTTGGTGCATGTTGCAACCACGCATGTAGATCAATCCGGGGAAGGGTCTTTTTGTTCAATCAGCAATGATATGTGGGCATGCTTGGATAACCATGTGTATGTATGGGATATCCATGTGTACAGAGATACTCGATCAAGAGAAAAGGACACTTCTTTTTTTCGATCAGCAATGATGCAGTAGGCTAAACATTCAGCAATTTACCTCTCAGAAAAAAAGGAAGGAAAGAAAAAGGACAGACCAGTAATCTAAGCTATTCATCCAATGTCATGATACAGGGCATTCCCCTATACCACCCCCATGAGATGATCTTAGCTATCCATATGATCGCTTGCCGATGAATAGTTACATCCAAAGACCACTTTTCACATGGACAATTCAGGCAGTTAGGATCACAGAATGAAGTGGCTTGGGAGCTGCCTATCCATGATAAAATGAAGCTAATCTGTGACTCTCTTGAGTGGTTTGGATCACCAAAATGTCCACCTTCGTGTCAAGGCACAATTTATATTTTTTTCCTCTATTCACAATGGTAAAAGAGCATGTCTGAATGCCATATCTACATCATGGGTAGAATATGTTGCCTCAGTATTATTATGTGTTGAACAAGGAGAGCTTCTACATACAATCTCTCATTCAGCAATGATGCATGTAGGCCAACCATTGAGCAATCTACCACTCTCTCTCTCTTAAAAAAGGAAAAGAAAAAAAAGAACTGCTAATATAAGCTATCCATCTGGTGGCATGATATGGGACATTCTGGTAGAGACTTGAATGAAGAAGTATGGAAAATGTGAGAAAATAGATAAAAATGTGGAACATAATAGATAGGGATTTCACTTCGAGGAAAATCAGTCCTCTAAACTTGATTTCAATTTGAGGAGAAATCAACCTCTGAGCATAAGCTATAATTTGGAGAAACTACTCAGATAGCTTTCATTATTCAGTTCAGCCCATAATATGCTTAAATTACACTCAAATGGAAAATAACAATAATTGGAAAGTAAATCTCCTTAAACAACCTATTAATTATAAACATTGACAAAATAACCCTAAAATAGATGTTAACACATTTCCAACACCCCCATGTGATGATTCTAGGTATCCAAATGATGGCTTGTTAATGAATAGTTGCATCGAAGAGACAGACTACTTTTCACAAGGACAATTCAGGCAGTTAGATCAGGGGATGAAGCCAACCTGTGACTCTTTTGAGTGGTTTTGATCAACGAGAAGTCTATCCTTCATGTGAAGGCACAATTTATATATTTTTCCTTTGTTCACAATGGCAAAAGAGCATGTCTGAATGCCACCATCATCGGTATCATGTGTTGTCTCAATATTGTTGAGTGTTGAAGAGAACTTTTACAAACAATCAGCGGAATTGCTTCTGTTACATATGGTTGGTCAATAATTATTTAATTGGACTATGGGAAGAGCACAAGAGTAGTTGATCTAATTGTCACTAACCATATGATGGGAATGCCATTATATGGTGCCGTTGCTATAATATTAAAAATTTGCAGTTACCAAAAACCAGAATATCCTTTTACAGCTTCAACCCTGTTACATAATAGAATAGATACAAATGTAAGCATCCCATGATTTAGGTTTGCTAATTTCAGGGTCTTGAACTTGAGCTAAGGAAACTAGAAGAAATGGTGGAGGCAATCCATGAAAATTTACTATATCTCAGGATGAGGTAAGGTATTAACTTGTTGCATTTTTCACTCATCCCATTCAAGTTGAATAACTTTAGATGCCTTGATTCAGGGAAGCAGAGATGAGGATAGTAAGTGAAGTTACCAATTCTAGAGTTGCATGGTTCAGCATTATGTCCCTAGGTGTCTGCGTAGCAGTTTCAGCTGGGCAATTGTGGTACTTGAAGTGCTTCTTCCGGAAGAAGAAGCTTGTTTAAATTATTCTTTTGTCTAGTGATGTGAAATTTTCAATGCTAGATTAGAACTTCAAAACCCAATTTTCTTCTTGTAACAAAAATTTTCAGCACCAAAATTTTGCTCGTCATTAGAATTTCCAATTTTTTTAGAAGCCAAGGAGGTTATATGCATGTCTATGTGCATGTCGAGGTAGTCCAAATCTTTTCACAACTCTGGCGATGGCAAACCTTGAAAATAAGCTATCATGGTTGCCTCTCATTTTGGTTGTTATTATTCATTTTCAAGTTGAATCAGTAGTATGTAATTGATCTTGCAGATTTTGATGTGGAATTTATGAGAATAGATCGATTGACTGGATTCGCAAAGTTAGTGAAAGAGGTGAAGCTTTAGATGATTAAATTTATATTCTGTTTGAAATGTCCTATCCAAGGACTGGGCAAGGATCTACACACTCTAATCAGAATTGGTTGTAGTGAGAAATGGAGATTGATTGACTCTGATGGCACCAATTGTCATATATCTTCCAAGATCCTTCTCCCATCACCAACCATTCTTTTATTGTAACACTGATAAAGTTTTTGGCTTCCTGATCTAGAATGGTTCTTTCTACAGGCATCAAAAGGCTGTGACTGAGCCAAGTCAGGTACCTTTTACAGAAAATCAAGAAATTTCTAGGTTTCATTTCTATGTAATTTTATCATTATTTTACAGTCATTTAGATAATTAAATGTGATTTTGAAGTTACAAAATAGAGACTTTTAAAATGTTAAGAAAAAATGTGGAAAAATCTCAAATATTTCAGAAACATGGAAAATAAAGTGTAGTAATTGTCTTCTAATTTTCTTCTAAAGAATGACCAATTGAATCACTTAGCATATGGCAAAATTCTCAAGGTGTCAAGATGGGAGAAGACATTATACCAATCAGGAATTCATTTGAATTTCATTTCAAACACAGATATAGAGCCATTGGCAACAACTCATTCGTCAGAGCACATTAGATCTTGATTAAGTAACTGAAATTATAGGTATTATCTACTCTACTTGGACTATGTTATGGTTTAAGCATTTGAATCTGTGAATCGCCTGAAAGAAATCGTCACAACCATAGAGGTAATTCTTCATTTGTGAAGCTCGGATCACCAATTTCTGCAGCTTCCTACCATACCTAACTAATGACTCAAGGATATGCATCTTCTCTTCTGCATTCAGTGGTGATCTCACAGTAATCAGAACCTCCTCTAGGGAAGGAATCACAAAACTAGAATCCAGCTGCAAAAATGGGAAAAAATAAAAAAACAGATGTTATTTCCTGTATCAATGATATATCACCATATGAAGAAAGGAAGATTTTGTCATTTAGTGTGCTACCAAAATGCACACGACTTGGAAAATTCTATCATTTGGTTTGCTACTAAAATGTGTGGGAGGCGTATACATGTCCCGAAGGACTAGTCGGGCGAGACCAGTCATCAAAAAAAAAAAAAGAACTCACACTACTGAAGGTGTTCTTCAGGCACAAGGCTGCAAACATTGCTCCATGGATTTCAAAGCTTTGCAACTTTGGATGGTTATTGAAGAACTCGACCAAGTCAATCTCCGGAAAGGGTTGTGGATTATTGAGATCCCCCCTGTTTTCAATCCTCATAACCAAGTGTTTCACCTCCCTGGCGTTTTGGAGAATGGAACGTACTGCACTCCAATTCCACTGTATCCCTTTAATAGACAAGTAATCAAGAACTGGGATCTCCCCCACCTCCACTTTGTACACTTTACCTGAAAAATCAAACCAACAGCATATCAAAGGCAAAATGGTAGAAAATCGAATTTCTTATTGCTACCTTCTCACTGGTTTGTTAGACTTTCCATAATGGTTTCGGCACATCGGATATCGGTTAATCCCGAAATTTTAATATTTAGCGACATCTTCAATAACAGTGATTTACCATTACATATTGGCGGCCATCGAAGTCCTTAATAATTATAATATACAAGAAGACAGGCAGAAGCCTTTCCAAATTGACTTTCTGCCCAAGCTCAGCCTTGAGACCATTGATTTTTCTGATTCAGTGTGGGTTACTTGAACTGTGGTTATCTTTCACTTACTGTATCTGAAGCCCCATTAAAGTTTTGGATGCAGGATATGTATCAAGCTAATGTTACCTATCTCAGCTACCAGAGCTCATGTTTACTTCTTAAAATCTAAAAGGATGCATTGAATCTAAACAAAAGTACATACCACTACTATTGGCAATTGTGAGATTCTGCAAGCAGTGACTGTTCTCAATACGTACTCTACCACAACCTTGGACCTCAAGCAGTTGAAGGTTAGGACAGCTAAGGCAGACAGAGCAGTCACCCTTACCAAAAAAGTCCAGTTTGCAATGCTCCAATTGCTGTAATTTGATTGAAATTGATTTTGCCCCACCACAACAAAGCAATGTCAGGTCAGTGAGATTCGGACATGCCTTAATTGCACCTAGCAGTGCAGCATCAGTCAACCTCGTCCCAACCATCTTAAGACTATGGAGCCTCTCAAGTATCCCCCAGTTGGGAGGTTGGTTCATTAGAACACCCCAAAGCACAAGGGTCTCCAATCCTTTCAGGGTGCCAATGCAATCGATTAAAATGGCGCTCTTTGGTGTTGCACTCTTTTTGGTTAGGCTATCCAAACGGAGGTCGAGATGCCGAAGGGACCAGCTTTTACTTAACAACCAAGATGCAAGGCTTGGAGGAGAGAAGGAGCAGTAAATCATGAGCTCTTCTAATGAAACAGTGGATGTGATCATCCTCCCGACGACAGGATCAGCATCGGTATTATCATCGAAAGTGTCTCGTGGGAAGAAGAGGCTCCGAATAAAAGGTGTTGATTCTTTCCACGTCTTTGATACACAATTGCAGCAGGGCAACATCTTTTGCATTTTTCATGTGGGAGAGAATGTATTGAATGATGGCATCAGGTAAAGCATCCATGCTCAATATAGCAACAATCAACTTACTCAATCACTGCCAAGAACCACAATAGCATCATCATCACCAAGAACATCAGCCACTTTCAGAATAATTACAGCCAGAAATAAAATAATTCAGCTTACTTCTAGAATGAGAAAGATAAATTGAGGGACAGTATGTGAGCAAATGCCTAAGACACCTCAGTTTGGAACATTTTGTTCTGTTACTTCTATAGAAGCATAAAACAAATGCAGATTAGAGTAAGAGGAGAGAATTAGCAAGGGGAAATGGATTTTCTTGAGCATTGTATTGTTGTGATGTGAAACTAATGCAATGAGTTGTGCAGGGACATTTAACAAACACACCACGATTGTTCACATCTGTACATACAATACAAGGGCTGTAAGATTTGGAACACAGATAAATTTATGTAGGTAGCTTATCCCATTTGTTTGTACACATCAAATTTTCCAAAATATGTTAATGCTGGAGATTATAAATGATAAAATGGAATTCTAGCGTAACACAATTGCAATTCATCATGTTACAAATAATTTTTTACTGCAGAAACATTGTAATGAACACTCTCTAAGATGCACTATCACTGCTTGAAATGTTAAGGAAGGCTTCTCTCATACCTCATATTTCAGCCTTTTCAGACCCTTTTCAGCTATAAGTATAAATTGATGTGATGTTTTCATATGTACATAAGAAAATTTTCAATATTAGGCACCCAATTTGACAGTAATACAATCAATCCTACTGAATTAAATTTTAGCCTACAACATATGGTAGTGACTGAGATATCAAACATTAGGACGATCAAATGAGAGTGAGACTAAAAAATATTACAAGATGCCGTACACATCCTCCATTTATTAGCCCCAAATAGGGAGCACACATTGAAAAGAACTGATGGACACCCTGTGATCACATTCTGACTCTTAATCATTACAAAATCCTTACTACATTGGTAGTAACAAATGAAGATCAAAGCTTTTAAACATGACAAGGGAAAAGACAGAAATTAACCGAAAAGCAAAAATCGATAAGAAATGACAGAGATGGTACAAAATGCAGAAATGTGGAATGGGTAGCTGCATATAAACCAGAATGGGCGTTTAAGGATGTGAGATAAGAAACAGATAAATGGAAGAAAAGACCCTAAGCTGAGGAGATTCGAGACAAATGAGATTTGCACAACCGATAAGAACCCAGAAATCAGTATCTCTACCAGAGAGAAAATCAAGCGAACTATTAGTGCATTTGGATTGGGAGAATACTTTTGAGATTCTCATCAGTACCCAAAATGAAATGATGCAATCAATGCAGTTTCCCTACAGTAAAATTACCTGCCGGTGAGAGGAATCTGTACCTTTCTCCTCCTATTCTAAACAGACCCTCAATTGAAATACATTAAAAGAAAAAAAATTAACAGACAGCATCGAGAGAGATCGAGAGAGAGATCGAGAGAGAGAGAGAGAGAATTGACATGGGAATTGGGAAGTTGAAGAGAAACACAGTACTGATAAAGTGATAATAGAAGGAAGTAGGAAATCTGTGGAGAGAGAGAGAGAGGGAAAATAATGAAAGCGCGGGAGCGGCGACTCTTTTTAATTTCGTAAGTTCTCGAGGGAAGGGAGAGCGGACACTCTAATTGGGAGAGAGCGGTTAATTTTCAAAAAAAAAAAAAAACATATATAAAAGGGTTAGAATTTAAATTCTTAAAAAGGCTTATCCTACACTCCAAGGGTGAAATATCTTAAAAGTTAAAAATAAATTTATTATTAAAATTTAGAGAATTTAATAAGGGTAGTGATTTTTGCACAATGGCTGGTTTGGACCAGGGTAATCGGGGTAATTCTCCACTAGCCCTTTTTGATAATTAAAGGGGAGGAAAACTTTATATCCCTTCATCTCAACTTTTAAAAACCCTTTTCAACGGAAGAGTTTTTATATTACTTTGGGTAACCCTTGAGTCCAAAATTTATCCTCCGTCCAAATACATCCAAGGCTGTCTCGATATAAGTTGAGACATAAGGCAAAAAATCTAAATACGACCTTCTTAATATTTAATATATCATTATAAGTAATATTTAATTAATATAAAAAAAATTATCTAAAAAATTACTAAATTTTGGGTCTCCTTAAACAGGGTCTAAAGCGGCAGCCTTTTTTGCTTAGGGCTTCAGCTGGCCCTGAATGAAGCCCATGAGTTTTTCTGATAGTGCTATCTTTTATTTTCCTTTTATTTTCCTTCTTTCCTCTCTTTGTGAAATTAAAATTTTCTTTAAGATCAGTGCACCATGAGAAAAACTCATGGTGTAAAAATCACTATCCTTTAATAAACATAACTTTAATGATCTAATGAAGGTGATATTTTTTGGTCGTGTGGTCATATTTAAATATTTTCAAACAATTCATCACAGAATCAAATTATGCCACACGTATAATGTAAATTTTTTATAAAAACATTAAACTCATTGAAATTTATATTTAAAAATAGATCTTTTCAACAAATTTATTTGTTGCATCATGTCACAGTGTAAATATGCTCAAATTTTTTATATATTTCATTGTTAGTTATAGTTTAAAAATCCCGAGAAGTTAACTTATGGTCAAAACCCATTTATGTTTGTGGAAAGTCTTGAGATGAAATCGCTCTCAACAAACAAAAATGCTACTCTCCATTATTTTGTATCCAACGAGTGCTAATTGAGAGATTTACACATATCTCAAAGATTAGTGCAAGTGAGACATTTGGAAACCTCAGTCTTAAAAAAAAATTGTTGTTTAAAACTATAAAAAATAGATTCCACTAAAGTTCCATAGTAATAATATAATAATACTGAGTGGACAATTTTCCAGAAATATTAAAGTAATTAATTTATGTTCCATCTTATTTTTGAGTTTTAAAGTGGTTTAAAATCAAATTGAAGATAAAATGTTTTTTTAGTCATCAAATTTACATCTATCAAAATTAACAGAGAAAAGTTCAATCATTTCGAATTTTTGATTAAATGAGTAGCTCTTAATCTCAATTGACTTTTAAATACTAATGATTTAAGTTTTAAGCACCTTTATGGTACCACTGTCATGGACACTTATAGTTATATGTAGTTTATTTAGACTTATGCTAATGAGTTGATTAAAATTAAATCATGTCTGAATAGAATATTTATTAAAAGAGATTTTGATTGAATAAGGCCAAATTGTATCTTTTGAAGGTTTAAAGTTTGAATGACATTGATATAATTTTCTAAATCAAAATTGAGTAGGACCCTATGATGGAGGAAAGGGAAAATGTCTTAAAAATTCAAATCGAACTATTGATTTGACCAATTTCTAAGATTATTAGTATCAAGAATACAAATTTGGCTGTATTTCGATGAGGGATAAATTTTATAGGAGTTACGTGGGGTTACTTCTAAGTTCTAACAAGGGATTAACCCCATATTATGAATATCCCTGGGAAAAAAAGAGTTTTCAAAAGTGATAGGAGAAAAATAAAAGATTGAATTTTTACTCTTACCCTTTCTACTAGGAAACAAGGTTACCCCCGTTACTCTTCTTTACCCCATCCAAACGGGACAGTGATATCACCCAATGAGTTTTGTCCCCACTTGAGCTCTTGTGTGTGACCCACTCAGATCCAAAATCATTCCCTGTCCTTTTTACTAGGATGTAAACGGGTTAGATTCGGGTCAGATTTAAGTAAGATCCAAATTTGTATCTATTTAATAGTAGTTGCAGTTGTATCATGTTGGATTTAGATTCATGAATATAAGATTCAAAGCGGAATCAAATTAAAAGAGTCGAATTTTGAATTTAAATTTGAATATTTCCAAAACTAGAAGTATTGACATTCTCGACTATAAAAGGAAAATCAAATTAAGTAAATCATCAAATTCCCATATAAAAAAATAACCCAAAGCTTATAAATTCATAGAACACGTTATTAGTAAATATTATAAGACAAAACTATAAAAAATAATCTAAGAAATATATTAAAAAAAAAAAGATATTGCAAAAGAAGCTAAAAAGCAAAAACAAAAACGCAAGTGATAAACACATTTAATACAAATGGTGGAATCCAATTATAACTAATATGTGGTATTATTTCCTAATACCAAATATGAGAGTTAGTATATTAGGGAATATATGAGAGTAAATATTAGGGGTTTTATCTTCATAGAATTTAACACATAACATATTTATTAACAATAAAAATACATTTAGAATTTTTGTCATTCGGGTTATCGGATTCGGATATGGCTAGATCCATATCTACATAAAAAAAAACAAGTGAATTTTAGTTTCGAATTAGGACTGAGATCCAACAGTTAAACAAATCTAAAGTTTGCATCTAAATTCATTTATTTTCGATCGAATACTTTGATTTTTCAGACTTCGAATATCCATTTATATCCCTATTTCTCACACCCATCTACCTGTATGAATTATATTTGTACTTAATTTAAATTTATTTTGAGTTGATCTCACCATTGGATTATATCTATCCAAAACTGACTCTATTTTGACAATTAGTTTTTGAACCCTTGAAAATGTCTTGTATTTTATGTTCTTGAAAATTAGAATTTTCTTTTAAGAGGGTATGAGAGAAAATGGTGGTGCAAAAATCACTATCCGATATCTATCAAATAGGGAGGGATTGAAAATTCTAATGAAGAAAATAATGAGATTTTCCTTACTTGACTAGACAACGTCTCATTTATTTTTTCTAAAAATAAAGATTTTTTGATGTAAAAAATATAAACGCCAAGTTTTCATAGTTCAAATGGTGACCCACTCTACGGTTTCCACGTGTAAATTAAAAAAAAAAATGATGACCCATCCAAACATAAATTTATCGAGAGAAAATTGACAAAGAGTTCATGGTTGCTTGATGGTCATGTGAGAAAATGCAGCAGATTATAGTTCTATTTTCATGTTTGAGTCAGTCCATTAAGTTTTCTTCCTTTTATTTCTTGTCCAACATGAGTTAGCATGGGTGAATAGACATTTCCAAGAAATCATTTTTCCATACATGGAAACTTTGGGAACCTTCATCTTCGATTTGGAAAGACTATTTCTGAGTTAGAGGGCCCTTTGCTGGAATCTCTTGCACCACACTGCCACCATCAACACAATACCCTGAACCCGCCGCCTCACCGATGCCTTTCGTCGTCGTCGGTAACTCTATCTTCTCGTCTGTTGTCTCTGGTTTTGCCACTGGATCCTTACTTTTTCCCCATACAAATGAATACAGGCCGACCACAATGACGATTGCTCCAATCACACTACACCCACAAATGATTAATGATAGTTTAGATCCATTGAAGCATGGTAAAATGAGTAAATGTCGAAAGAAGTGGACTTCAAGTGGATCAATAGACTCAAAATGAAATTGTGAAAGAGAAAAAAAGACTAGTTAGAGTGTCAAATAAGATTAGAAATGGACATTGATGCATTACCTTCCTAAGTAAAATTTTTCGGCGAGAATGAAAGACGCCATGACGGCGACGATGATCATCGATAAAGGGTTGAATGCCGACACGAAGACAGGGCCTTTCTCCTTCATCACCACACCTTGAACATAATATGTTATCCCAGTGCACATTATTCCCTGAAATCATGTCGGAGAAAATAATCTTAGCATCTATACATATTAAAATGTTCTGAACTGCAATTCACAACCATTCTTAATGGGCCAGGCTCGAAGTGCGAAAGCCCGTTGAAGTTCGACTCTATTGAGCTATTGGATCAATAATTGGGACTAAGAATGAAGCCTGGGCTTTCTCTAAAAGGAAGTCTTGTTTGTAATTATCGACAGGCACCCTAAAATGCTAAAACAGTTTCAATCTATTTCATTAATCAGACAAGAAAATTAGATACAGAAGGGGCCTGGACCAATCTGGCTCTGTTTATGACGATAACCATGACCTGTTGCTTTGGCCTTTGAACATCATCTGGGCCTACATCTTCACTTGGTCTTGATCACCAGACAAGACTGAACTTACGTCAATGGGTCCTTCTCTAGGCCTAATTGGCCTCAGACAAGCTGGCCCAGTTTTGATCATTCTGGAAATTGGGGATTTAAGATTGCATCTAGTTCTTACCAAATATGCAGGAGTGAGGAGCCTTGTGTCCCACCCGATAGACCAGGCGGCGGGCCTGTGCTCCATCACCAGGGCCACTGCCGTGCCTTGCACCAAGCCCGTGGCACATATCAGGGCCGTCAGTGATAGCTCCGCTGGGTATGTCTTTAAGGTGAATGACTAAACCAATGCAATTAGAGCCTAAATTAGTATATTGACATGTACTTAGTCTAAATGGATCATTAAACCATGGAGTAAGCAATCTAATTCAACAAAATTAAGATGATTAGAACTTGCTTACTTGCATCACAAAGAAACCAGACCAACAGAAGCAACTGGCCACAAGCAGAATTGTCCCCTTAAGCCAATCCTTTTGGCCCGAGGCTTCGGAAGATTCATGATGGGCCCGTCCATTGGACCACATATAGTTTAGGATGGGCCCTTTGTACAATGTCATTATCATTGATCCAGCAATCATCACAAGCGTTCCCACAACTTTAGCTTGGCTATGTATCTTCTTAATCTGTAGCTTCTCTTGTCTAATGAGCCTCAAAATCAGTTGGCCCATTAAAAGTCCACATCAGTGATGGTCACTAAACTGCTTGTATTATTATGCAATAAATGTGTATATGTATTATACAAAACATTTAAACACACTAGATTTCAAAATATTGGCCGAAATCCAAAATTCCAATCGATATTTATCAGATTTATAGGGGGGTTTACGAAAATGAGCCGGAAACCAATATACTTAGGTGTATCGGGAATTACGGTTTTTCTTTTGAGAAAAATTAAAAAATCTTGTGAGATGGATGATGAATTGATCAAAATTTATTGACCCGTTACGGACCCGATATTTCAAATTTCGGCGAAATTTCACCCAAGTGTAAGGCATAAACATAAATGCATGTTTAGGGTGTTTTGTACCTTAAGATTATAGCCATTAAGAAGGTCAAAGCAGGCACAACGTTGTATAGTGCAGATGTAAAGCTTGGTGATGTATAAGACATACCCATGTAGTATATGTTGAGATCAATCACTGGCCTGAATACAAGAAAACAGATTTGATTTTGGTGATCTTTGTTTATATTACAAATAATTTGAAAATATAAAAGAGATAGACTGTGAGATAGAAGTTTGTTTTAGAGAAGTACTCTAGTAGACCCAACAACATTATCTTGAAGAAAATTGTGAGGGTCATCTTGGGCCTTGATTTCCTGTCAAGAAATTTAGAGAAGAGGTTGTTATTCAATCATAATATAGAAGAGAAAAATCCATTAAAATTTGATTCTAATTAGTTAAAAAAAAATCATGTTCATCCAAAAAGTATCACACCAATATGTGTTTTTGCCGAGTGGATTTAAAAAAAGATCACTTCAATTGACTCTTTAGCCTGACAAATGCTTGAAAACATTAACAAATGTTGTAAGTCATGGTATATGAGAGAAGCCCTCTTACTTAGATGAGATCGGCCTTTGAGACACATGAATGCAAGGTAGATCTTAACTAAGGTCGATGTCATCACACAATTTCTAACAATTACTAGATATGATAGGGTGTGCAGGTGGTATGAGTGTTAGCATGGCTCATGTTAAACACATTTGGACAAAATAAAATTTTGTCTCACACGAGAGACATCTTTTTTTTTTAGTGGTAATAAATAAAATTATATTAAAAAAATAAGAAAAAAATACAAAGGGTCTAAGAGATAAAAACTCAAGAACACAGAACCCCCACCAAAAGCCAATACACCGAAAAAGATCAAAGACTCCAATTTAGCAAAAAGCCCACAACCCCACATGCAAAACTCCGAATAGATATGAAATCACAGAGAGATTCATCCTGGAAGAGAATCTTTTAGAATCCTTTACCCCTAAGAACTCCATACTCGGTACTATACAGTGACCCCTATTTCCTCTACCAACATCAAACTCTCAGAATCAAACACCACGAAGATGAGCACCAGATTCCCTTCTTATTGAGACGTCCAAGACCCCTTATATAAGTGCCCACTATATACCCTATTAGGATCTTCATTTGGAAGCCCTTCGAACTCCCAAAATCTTTCGCATTCTCTCTATAACAATTAATATACTAGATAATATATTTTCATTAAAATGTGTATTGATAGTTTGATAATATGAATATATATATATATATATATATATATGTCATTTTCAAATGAATTACTTTTCAATCAAGAGTTTGTTTGAAAGAATAATACGAAAGTTTACAATACTTGCATCATAAATTCACAAATTCACAAAGAATAGAGAGAGAGATGACTTTTCTAAGAATAGCGCGAATGGAGCGACAGTCACGACGGCGAAGACAAGGCGATAAACGACGAGTATATAGTGACTCATCCCGCGCTTTAGACAAATAGAAGATATGATATATGATCCCGCATATCCAAATTGCACGGACAACATAGCTACATATGGCTTCACCTTCTTCACAACACCCCACATCTCTCTCTCTTAAATTCAGAATTCCTCTATGAGTGATGCAAGATGAGCCTAGTTAGCCAAGTCTCTTCTTATATAACACAATTGGTAGTGGTATACATAATCAGCCAAGACCCATATTGTAAAATGGTCCCTAAGATTCCCATACCCTTTAATAAAAGCAGGATTGATATTTCATTTCCGCGCACAACACCTTTTCTTTATGGGCCAAACAACAAAGTTGAAAAAGTGTAAGAGCAGTCACAAAACAGTAGAAGGATGCATTTTTTTTCTAAGTGTGGGAGGATAAGTGCTTGCTTTCTTTCCTCTATTATTGCCAAAAGTTCTACAATCAACACACTTGTATGCACTGTATTGGTCTACACACTTTGATATCTTGACATAACAAATTTAGTGACAATGAGTCTTCAGAATTATTATAATTAGATCAATCTAAAAGGGATTGGAGCGATGGCCAGAAACCTGCCTCAAGAAGTTGAAGTTCTAATTCTCACTCTTAACACAAAGGGCCACTCCCCCTTAGAGTTACTTAATGTGTGTAGGTAGAGAAGCTTGTACATGTTCCGAACATTAGTCGGATGCTCTAAGAAGTCTGAATACCTTGGTAAAAAAAAATATCATAATCAGATCATAATATTTAAAGATTAGAAAATACTTTAAATTAATCAAAATTTAGTGAATTTAAAAAATATAGTTCGATTGATTTAATTGAAGTGACAGAAAAGATTTTTTCCAATGAGCTTATTGCCATTCCATTTAGTGGGTCTCAGTATGTGTAAGATAATATCATGCACGTTAGGGGCAAGTGATCATTTTCCTTTATCAACAACAGTAGAAGATAGATTTGTCAGGTACGACGTCTGAACACCTCCGGACATAAAAAAAACAACTGTAGGAGATATGTTGAATCATGATGTTATTGTAAGAATATTTTGATCTTATCATTGAAGGTTCAGATTAATGTTAGACCTTAACTTTGTAGTTCTGTCAGATGTCACTATTGATTACATGAATTTAATTCAGTAATGAGCTAATTAATGAAAACGACAAAAGAGGATATGTTCATTAGAATATTAGATGAGTGTTGTTTTTTCTTTTTCTTTTTGTCCTGCATCATTTGCTGTAGGGGTAGCAAATTGACAACAGACTAAATTGAACCCGGCAGAAGCTATTTTGAGCCCAAAACCAAGGCCCAACAGGCCCAAGACGAAGAAAAAGCCCAATTAAAAGTCCAAGTAGATGCATGGGTTTTAGCTTTTCGTTGTTTTCTATTTTTCTCTTGACTCTTCACCTCTTCTTCTTCTTCTTCTGTTCTGGACACTTTGGATTTAGTCTAGGGGTAAACTTGGGTCAGATTAAGTGTAATAATGGTCTTAACTCAGGTGTGGGTTCAGACATTCCGCCACATGTGATTCGGAGGGATTTATTTCTCTATCTGATATTAGAGATGAGACTAATCTTATAAATATGTGAGACTAATGGTCAAATCTCAAAAACCGAATAATTCAAAAGAAAGCTTCAAATTCAAAACTTGGTGGAGATTAACATAGCAGTGCAAGCATCGCATCAAACACAATAGAACCGTAATGGGATAAACCACTGAAAATACGAAATGAAAATATAAATTTACTGATAGAATCAAATACGGAAGTAAAATTCAAAAAACATAACTTCATGTAGATGAGATTTTTGTATTTGATGATGATGGTGTTGCCTCTTTTAAATTAGCTATTAACATCTTCACAAAATTAGAAAGATAAAAGAAAATATCATCGATTTATAAAATAAAATAAAAGACTAAAACTAAAAAATAATAATTAAATAAATAAATAATTGATACCTATGATTATCCCTTCAAATGATGCAATCAAAGAAGAGATGGTGCTTGCTTTTTAAGATCACATCAAATTTCAAAAGACAGGTATATTCCTCAGCAGCCAAGAGGCACACGCTACGTTGCGACACCATCCATGAGAAGGGGAATTGATTTGGACACCGGGGATGATGTAGAAATTGAAATTGTCATATTTTATATTTAATTTTGTTTATGATAATTTAGAAAGTAACAAAATTTTGTTTATGATAATTTAGAAAGTAACAAAATTTATTATTCTAAGATTTAACTATTCATAAGAAGTGTAACAAAATTTATCTTGATATAATAATTTTAATTGTAGTTTTAAAGTTATATAGTGTGTTTACATAGCCGACATTATAGACTACCGGACAAGGCAGCCGGTTAATATATAGTTATTGGATAGTGGAGTGATAGACCATATAGTAAGAGAAAGTTAAATGGATAACTTGAAAAACTAATCATATAAATGATATTTGGCAATTAATGATGATAACGGCGACCTATCTACTTATATAGTGAGATGAAAACAATTTTACTATTTTTAACAAAAGAGTTATAATGCTCTCTTCTTTATATTTATAATTTAAAATTTCTCAAAAGTATCGAATATAGAAACAACATTAAATACATTACAAAATATATGTCTAATGATGAAGAGTAGATGATTGATTGAATAAACTAAAACCCAAAGTGCTTCCTATTTGAGTAAAAAATATGTTGTGTCCATACAAAATGATTACGTCAATATTGATTAATATAGTCACTAAAATGGAGGCAAGAGATCTCAATTTCTTTCTCATTTTGAGGGTCCACAATTGAAGATTCCTTGTCTGAAAATTCATGCTAGTCCACTCATCAGATGGCCCACTTGTGTTACACCAAAAAAAAAAAGACATGAAAAGGCCAATAATTCACATTCAATGAACCTTTATGGTCAATATAAGAGCATTAGTGATTTTTTTCTTTATTTTTTTCCTTGGCCATCTTATTATAGCTCGCAAATGTGACACCAAAGAGTGTTGATTTGGATGTTGCACACATACAAAGTAAGTGGGCCTTAGACAAAGATGTGTGAGTAGGATTAGCAAACAATGGCTCATTAGTGTAAAAATTCCAAAATAGAGATTCGAGTCGAGCAACTCAAATAATTTTTTAGATGTAATTTGAAAAATTCAGTAAAACTTATTGGTTCATTTGATCCAAAATCTCATTGAGTCAAGTCAATTCGAACGAACTCGTCTAAGTTTTTTCAAATTTAGAAATTATGATTTAGATGAACCATTATGATGGAGGACTGATCACACTTATATTTTTATAATACGTTGGATGAGTGGATTATCTATAAAAGAGTTGGAATACTTTATGGGGGGGGGGCCTCTAGAAATAATCCTTATAGATGATAAATTGAGATAAATTCGTTTAAGGTGGGTTTGTTACATAAATAGAAGACGTGAAGTTAGCAAAGTAGTTAATTATGTGCACAAGCCAAGCATGCATTATGTTTAATTGGTGGGGATTGTGCTTTAATATATAATAAAACAGGAAAAGATTTAGTTGTATTCAATGATAAGATGATAATTATAGTCCACTAAATATTTAAGTAGATGATCTTCAATCACTTTCTTAGTTTCTTATGTCAAAACATTCATATTGTAATATTTAATAAAGTTGTTTATTTTATTTATAAAATATTCACCATCACAAATTCAGGGGTTTTTCTCTGCATAAAAACCTGCCCTAGAATTTAGGTTGCATATGGGCTGGGCTGGTCTGGCTTAGGTCTAGGCCCACTTGGGACACAAAATATGAGAGAACAAGAGAAGCTTGTTTTTAAGACATAGAAAGACATAGCCCTCATCTGTTTAAATATTGGGCCTAAAATGGTCTACCATGGTTCCATATAATGGGTCTACATATTTGGCCCAAAGCTGTGGACTCGGGCTTCTAATGGGATGGCCTAAGTGTCCATGCACCAATCGTTACATCTCTGAAATCATCACAGACGACTCCAGATCAGCTTTCTAAGTTCTATTCTTTTGCTCTATTTTATCAAAAATCAAATTCTCCGATCATTCTTTGATCTAAGATTTCCTTTCCTACACTCAAAATCCAAGCGCTTAATGACCTCCATCTTGTTCTATTGCCTTCTACGTTAGCCCAATTAATGTGCTGGTCTAAGTAAAACCACTATTCCTCAAGCTGTTAGTGGGCTGAGATTGGACTTGTTCTGGGCCTAAGAATAAAGAGGTAAGACCAAGGTGTCCATGCCTCTTATAGCACCCGATTAATCCTATGGACATGTGCAAGCCTCCATATCTATACACTGAATTCGTCAGAAAAAGGCTGTATAACACAATCATTAGTTACTCGTTAGATTTATTCTAAACATTTCCTGTTAAGTGATTTATACTAATTCTTAATGTTTTTTTCATGGAAGTCTGTATTATTCATATAGTTCTATATTTTAGGAATCATGAAAGTTATTTAAATGCAATAATCTCGTCAAGTGCTATTTTCACCCAAGGCTTTACCACCTCAGGTCTTTTAACTAAAATGCATCAATCTGCAATAATAGTACTTCAATTAGTCATTACATCTCGAAAAACCTTAGGTATTCCTGGTAAAAACAATCATTTCTTAATTGGGTCATTTCCCTTTGGCGAGATACGCTACTTCAATGAAAAAAGAAAAAGAAAAAAAAAGTGTTTTAAAAAAAACATCTTTTTTTTCATTTAGAAATTATCACAGGTATCAATTGACTCAGCGATTGGATCATTGTAGTTATCGTATCATTAGTCTAGGGTTTACTTTTTCAACCATTACTATCCTTAATTGAAACAAGCTCAATATCCATCAGGTTCACAGCCATGTACCAAAACTTGCTAGCAACGCAAAATTTTTTGGTCAAGAAAATTTAAGAAACTGTAATGGTGACAGATCCGGCAGGACCCATCTTCACTGGGTCGATCGCGGCGGCCATCGACGGTGGCGATATATCATCACTCCCACGATCCATCTTACTTGAGTTGATCGTGGCTATCAGTTGCTTGTCTGCTGATCTTGGCTCATCGATGGACGGTGATGATACAATATGATCCTTGCCCTTACCCCACACAACAAAATACAAGCCAGTGACTATGAGAATTGCTCCAAGCACCCTATAAAGTCAAGAATAAGATGTAAGATGCTTAGATTAAGAAAATTTTAATATTAACTTAATTTTGAATTCAATGATAAATTATTGGATGAAGTTGAATCTATTTTTCATTAATAAAAAAGAAGATTTTGCTCCATAATTTTAATGCATTAAAAAAATGTAAACAAGTGTGTATAAGTGTTCTAAAGATATTAGATGAGTCAAAGTGTTTCTAACGAAATAAATGAGTTAACTCGATTTAAATTCATTTACCCATTTAATAAATGGATTGAATTAAGTTGTTTATGATGTGAGGGAGGATGACTTGAACTCCATCTATTATAAATGGTTCAAATCAATCTGATTCACTTAATAGATGGGCAAAAAAATGAGACCACAGTTGGAGTAAACCTATCTATGAGTTGGATTGAGTCAGATTTATTCGAGGTTCATGTCTATTTTGGGTCTTGTTAAATGGATTAAGTTGGTTCTGATTTATTTTGAATTCAATTTGGATCAACTTTATCCATTTACCTAAGTTAGAAACTTTTTTAGCAAGAAACATACCAAAACTATTCTTTAAACAGGTGTAGATCTTATATAGTTAGATGTGTTATATATATATATATATGACAACAGTCAAATGAGTTGGCTTAAACTATTTATAATTGAGTCCGGATTGGATCGAGTCATTTTTTAAGCAGGTCGAGCCGTTTATTAATGGTTTAGGTCAGGTCATTTTTAAATGCATACCTTCCCAAGGAGATCTCCTCAGCTAATATGATGGAACCCAAGATTGCAACAATAATCATGCTCAAGGGACTAAAAGCAGTCACAAAAACAGGACCCCTCTTCTTCATAATCGCCCCTTGAACGTAATAACCAATCCCTGAGCAAATTATCCCCTGCCATGAACAACACTTAAATGTAATTAAACTAAGCAGATGTGATTAAGTGATGATAATAATAAACCTATGATCATGAAAATGAAATGGGAAGTGGGCCACCATTATATTTACGGTTAGATCATTGAAGCCATGTTTTTCTTTTTTGATAATATGGGTATTCTCATCTCACATTGGAGGTGAGACTAATCCAACAGGTATGTGTGAACCTCTCAATCCATACACCGATTAAGTTTATAGAAAGTGGCTCGTTTAGATTAAAAGTGAGTTGAACTCGAAACTCTGCTTTATGAAATGAGTTTCTTGACTGTTAGGCCAACCCTGCTTCATTGATCAACCATTTCTTGTCAAATAGATTTTGATGGATAATTTAGATCAAACTCAGCAATTTTATTATTATGTAATTCAAAATTAATTAATTTTGAAAGTTTATTAGTACCCCATAGACAGATGCAAAGAGTTTTGCATTCCAACCAAGATACCAAATGGCGAAGTTGTCCCGTTCTATGGACTAAGGCTACCACTGTCCCTTCAACTGTACCCGCTAGGCATATTAAGGCTGTCAAGGATAGTTCTGCAGGGTATGTCCTTAATGCGAAGGCCTGAAAATTAGAAAAAACAAAAAACCCAAAATAGTTTACTAATTGTAATTCTCAACAGTCATCACACAAATAAATAGAGATCCATGGAAAGAAAATTATTAGACAGAATAAAGTTCAAATAAAAAAGCTCATATCTGGGCCCTTTTTAATCAAATTTGAATGTCAATTGATGTTTGGTGTATCGGCTGATATTTATTTATTTGTTGTTTCAATTTTTTTAATAACCAAAGTGTCCTGGTGTCTCACCCGCAGGAGATTTCACCTGACTAATCTTTGAGCAGATCTCCTAATTTTGAGCAAATTGGATACACAACCACGGGGAGTGACACTTCGAGGTTGATTGACATGCATTTAGATGAACTTCACAATCTAAGATTCTTTTACAAATGAGAAGCCTTCTCGCCTGTGTTCTAAATGTTGGGCAGAAACCTACATTTTGGGCCTTCAATAGGCAATAAATATTGGCCCATTTTGAGGCCCATATTAGTCTTTTAAATAAAAAACAACATTTATTGCTGATACACCTGAAATCTTGAAAACTTCAGCCAAAATTTCAGTTTATTTTTGGCCCATTTTTAGAAAATTTTATTATTTTACAATATTTTCATATAATTCTCCGGAAATTCAATAAAATATGGACTGAATTTCAACCATTATTAGAAACTCATCTTCTCTTTAAAATAAAGAACTTACTTGTAGAATGACAAAACATGCCCAACAGAAACAACCAGCAGTGAGCATAAGTGCACCCTTGACCCAATCATGGTTGGCCCCAACATCTGATTGGGGCCCACCATGATTTCTTCCTTTTGACCACACCATCTCTATGATGGGCCCTCTATATAATGTCATCAACATTGCTCCACCAACTGTTACTAATGTTCCCACCACCTTTGCTTGGCTTCTAACCTTCTTTATGTTCACCTTCTCAAGCCTGTAAAAAAAAGATTAGAAAAGAGAAACCCATATGCAATCCAATCCATCTTAATATTTAATCTTAAGTAGGAGTAAAAATGTCATTGATCCCTCACCCACTTTGGGCTACAAGTCCAGCCCACAATTAATGGGCCTTTGATGCTTCGTACATACAATTCCCGGCCTGGGCCCAATAGTTGTCGTCTACAAGGATGGCAATTTGGAGCAAGAGTTAAGCAGCCTTGTCCTTCACTATAGGGCTTTGTTGGTGCTGGACCTAGCTTAAGCCCTGCCGGTACAGATTACAGACCGAATTTTAGACCACTGTATTCGGTCTAGGAGTCGGCCATTCTTCTGAGAAAATGGTGAAATGACTTGGGCCTGGATTTGGAGCCTTCGCAAAGATCCAAATAAGTGAGTCCGTATCTCTGTTGGAGTCTAGACCATTCTTCTGAACAGATGATGAAATGACCTGGGCCTGGATTTGAGACTTCTCAAAATCCAAACAAATAATTCAACCACCCCATCGAAATGGGTCTGGATATTTTGATAATTCCCTTGGCCCATCCTAGCTCGCAACCAGGGTTAAGAAAGACAGATCGAACCAACCAGTTGAACCTGGTTCAACAGAAGCAGATGCTCTATATATCCAGTTTCGATCCAAATCAGTTGGAAGCATACTTTAAAAACTCAAAACTTAGAATCAACTCGGAAACATACGAGTTTTTCAATTTACTCAGAAAATATCAGTAAAACCCGTTGACTTACTCGACTCAAAAATTCTATCAAGTCAACTCAACTCAAACAGACTCACCTGAGTTTTTCGAGTCTCTAAACTACGGTTGAAAGTATAAACACAGCCTAAACAACCATTCAAAAACCAAGTTTGTAGATATTTCTTTAATTTTCAAAAATATAGATAAACCAAAAAAGACATCAACACTCAGCTAATTATTCTATTATACTGAAGGCCTCGATATATATCACCGATACGCTATCGTATTTTAATCCTTAAGTTACAGTCTTTATTCCTAATTTATTGTCACATGACACCATCCAAATTCCTTACCCTCCAAAGAGAAAAATTGGATATGCTTGAAAGTGAATAAGTGTACCTAAAGAAGTATGCCAGGATAAAAGTTAGGGCTGGAAGCATATTACACATAGCTGCTGTGAATGTTGCTGATGTATACTTCATCCCAGTGTAGTACAAGTTCTGATCAATCACTGGCCTACCAACACACAAAAATAATAATTAGAATTTTTTTTTCCTTTATTAGACACTAATATGATTAAAATATAAATACATGACAACTACAAGAAGTAACTTCATCAAGGTTGATTAAAGTAATTACTCTATTAATCCAAGAACCAATATCTTCCACAAGGTGGAGAATGTCATCTTGGGCCTTACTTTCCTGTGATCACATAAGAACAAGATTATGATTAATAAGGGCTGCTACTGTCATTTAAAATTAGAAAGAATTCAAATTGTAAGATAACCTAACATTTAATATAAGGTCAGGAAAATAAATTGAGTGTAGCTCAATTAGTTGCCTTCCGCTAGTGTTTCCTAGGGGTAGTGAATTCATCCGTCGGGGGTTTTACATTGGGTATCCCACGGTTTCCCACTCGTAAATTCAAAAAAAAAAAAATATTTGTACAAAGAATAATTTTATAAAGAATATCTTTAGAAGTGTTCCAATCTTTCTTGCAGTGGGAGAGAGAGAAAAGGGAACACTAAAACAACAAAAGGAATACTACTTTTTTATAAAAAAAAAAGAGCCTTAACTAGTTTAGAAAATATCTTCTATTTCAGCTTTATCTCGTCAACTTTCTACTATCTGATATTTTGTATAATTGATTGAGGAAGTCTATGTACAATATATGAGAACTCCAACATATGGCTTTTCTCTCATGTTTTTTCCTCTTCTTCAAGGAATCCGTTTCTTATAGAGAGGATAATAAAGTTTCGTGAGTGAAAAATGGAGTTTTTCCTTGCTCATAAAGACTCGACACTTTAGTTATTTTTGACGAAAATATAATTTTCCACTAAAGCAACAAAAACATTAATCTGAAGGGGTTGGAGTTATGGCATGTGAACCCGCTTCTCGAAGCGTGAGTCCTGAGTTCGATTCTCAATGTTGGGATGCAAACGAGAGTCAGGTGCTCTAGAAGACCTGAACAACACTATAATCATAAAAAAAAAACACAACAAAAAAATTGTATTTTCATGACTAATACGAAATGAGTATAAACAAATTTTCTGTAGAAGAGTTACAAAAGCAACTCAACAGTATGGTTTTGAGAGCTTTATCTTTGTCAAGGAGAGAGAGAGACAGAGACCTTTCAAAGAGAATTGCCAAAGGGAAGAGAACTGCTGTGGCCACAGCATGGCGATAAACAACGAGAGCAAAATGGCTCATGCCTTGTTTGAGTGCAATCATGGAAATTATGTTCATTCCTGCATACCCAAATTGCATGGAGATGACAGCCACATATGGCTTCAACCTTTCCACCAAAGAAGACCCACTTTCACTCTCCATCTCACTCACAACTCACCCAACTCAACTCAACTAAAACTCACTGACTCACTCAAGAGTAAACACACTTTGGTAACCAACAAGTACATGAAAATCACATTGCTATGCAATCCTTATATAGGGTTTCTTCAAGCCTTTCATGCTTCAAAAGTGGATATTGTTGCACCATTACTTGAAGTCTAGGGACTCCACTAAGTACCCACCTATAATTTAAATCTATAACCCCACCAAGTATCGAATCATTGAGTATTGGGCACTCAAACTTGACATTTCGCCACATATGGAAAAGGAAGTGATGGATTGTCCACCCAAAAAGGTTCTTCACACACGTCGAAGACTACTGATAAAATTGTTGGAATACTGAAATATTTACCAAGTGACTCGCCAAGCAATGTCTTCCCTAGTGGAGGTGGGCAGGGTTCACGTGTCTTTGAATGAGCACCACACTTTGTCTGCCGTATGTATCTTTTGAATATGTATTCCACAAAAAATCATCTGGTTTGGGTTTATAAAATCACATTTTTTTGAGATTTCAAAATTTTGATTAGTTTAATTTTTGTATATTTTAAATTCAAAAGGGTTGAAATGATGGTCTGGAACCCACCTCACAAAACGAAAATTCTGAGTTCAATTCTCTCTATCCACTTTCAGTAGAGTTATTCAGTGTATGTGGGTAGGGAAGCTTGCAAAACGCCCAATGATTAGTCAAATACTCTTGAGAAATTTGAACACCTGAGTCCTAAAAAATATGACTTTTCATTCTGACAAAGGTAATTATTGTTAGGATCTGAGTATTCAACACAAAATATTAGCATGTTAGGTGGAGTGACCCAATTCCTTAATAAATCCTTAAATCTTCCACTACACTCGTTTGCAGCAAGCCCTTGTTTCTAGGAAATCATGCCCATAGACCTATCATCACTTTATTTAATAAGCTTCATATTGTGCAAGTGATGTTTCTTTTTATCTGTAGAAGATAAAATAAAACTTAATAGAAGTACAGTGTGATATGTTGTACTCTAATATACAGAGAATATTGCCCTTTTCTGTGTCGTTATCTGAAAGCCGACAATGGCAACGCAATGAAGTTAACAGGTGTAAATTGGAGTCTCGACGCCGCACAGAGAGAAACAGATAAAAAGTAGGAAGCTGCATAACACAAGGATATCATATGACACTTTATGAGACTATGGTTTACAACTCATGTGTGACAATCATGTGAAAGAATATAAATGGGACGTATGATACTTTGATATAGCTAAAAATATTAATTTGAAATTTCATTCAATTTTTATGTGCAAGTTTGAGTCCTTGTGGCTATTTTGTAAGGATATGGAATCGTCACTCGAAGGAGGAGTTTAATAGAGCTATGCTTGAGGTTCTCTCCCTCTCTCATAAAAAAAAAATCCATCGAGTTTTACATTATTTTGGATGTGAATTGTTTAAAAAATATTGTCATGTAAACATTTGAAATATTAAAGATCATGTACGTAATAAGTATATCTAAAAAAAAAATCACTTAAAGATAGTTTGGACATATTTATAGAAGATTAAAAACTGGTTTAATATAAATGTCAAATGATTACAAGAAGAAAAAACTAAGAGAAAAAGGAAGACGTCAAAGATATAAATTGTGATGGTAAGACTGGACAAGATGATTGAGTGAAAAGTGAAATTCGTAGAACTAGCTCTAGATAAATGGGACAAACTTTAATTTAATTTTTAGAGTTAAAAAAAAAAAAAAAAGATAAATGGGACGAAGTTCATTTATATGATAATGATATATTAAAATTATACTTTATGGAATATGATATAATACTAATCTATCTTTTTTTTTCTTAATTAGTGATATTGAATGTTTTCGTTGGTCGAAAAGACAAAATCCTATGTTATTTTTCTTGTTAAAATGTGATGTAGATCTAATTTATGATCAATACAAGCTTGCTTTTAAATTTATGTGAGTCTTGTATATGGATGCAAAACCATGTGTCACACACCCTTGATCATGTTCGGATGCGAACAAGAGAGTTCCACATCGGTTTCAAGAGAATGAAATCAAAATTTATATGGGACTTGCTTACTCCACCTATCAGACTAGTCTTCAGCCCAATCCCAAGAGATTATTATCAAACTTTATATTACATAAGTAATCTAATTTTTTAATTATAATTTCACTTTCCTTTAATATGAATCAAATCATACTCCCTGTCTCGATCACATCTTATCAAAAGTTTTGTTGAGACAAGTTAACCCTATCCCCACAACAGATGTTGAAAAGATTAGCAAATTTGCAGGTTAAATCAAGCTTAGATTAGAAAATGGTTTCCACCTCACAGCCATCATAAGCATGAAAAGTCAAGGAGAGAATCTCTTTCATGTAAGCTTACAGCAACATCACTTCAGTAAATCTCTTCCGCCATTGCTCATCCATTCAGTCAAAAGCCAAAACTCAGAGTCAGATAATCTGGACCATAAATCCATTTTTCTTGTCTAAGAAATCCAAAAATAGATTTGGATCAAAAGATTTCCTCTACCCATCATTTCGGATCTATATCAGCCGATACAGTTTTGACTAGACAGACATCTTTGCTTTTAAACAACTACAATGTCTAGTCTCTTAGAGATCCAAGAAAGATGAAAAGAATGGATGGCTCTGATGAATGACACGTGAAGGTTCAAAAGAGGTCGATGAGAAGAATGGATGGCTCTGATGAATGACACGTGAAGATCAAAAGAGGCCGATACAATGCTCACTCAGCCAATATATCGACGGGGTTAGGACTTAGGACTAGGTTTTCCAGTCCAAAAGACTAATCTGATAGGTGGAGTGACTCAGACCCTTTTAAGTCTTTAGATTTTTCCCATCACAACTGATGTGGGACTCTCGTTCTCACCTCCAACAGACGGTTGCATATTGACCAAATTTTAAAACTGGGTATAGACCTCTAATAATCTCACCCAAAACATTCAGCCAAAAATAAACATAATTGGGTAATACATGTTTTGAGTTTATATTTTGCCTATGATGTGACTAACATCCAACAATTTTCTTTATGACCAAAGGTGTTCAGGTATCTCACCAGACTAATCCTTCAGGACATGTGAAAACTTCCAATCTACACACACTAGATAAAGCTACGTAGAATAACCTCTTGAGGTTAAGCGTGAATCAAACACAAGACTCCACTTCCTGAGGTGGGTTTTTGGCTGCTAGGCCTAACCCCTCGAAGCTACTAACATCCAACATTATTATTCCTCAATCCAACATTAAAATTCTTGACCTCATCCAATGGACTGTGCCAGATCCAACGGTCCAGATTAATGAGCATGCATGCCACATTGTGCTAGGTATTTGCATGTACTTGGTCCTCCTATAGAAGTGTGACTTAGTTCTTTATAAATAAAATGTAAGTAGTTCTTAACCAAGTTTCATACGTACACTATAAAATAGTAAGAAGTTAGTCTTATATCAACAATTTTTTAATATGAAATGCTCACTAATTGTAATGCTTGTTGATGTCACAATTAAATTTAATGCTAGTGAATTTGGTAGCTTTAGTGGCTCAATTGTTCTTTATGAAATGCTTTGTTCTATTTTGTCACTTGCTCGAAGCAGTCTCTCTTGTATGCAAGAATATTTCTAGCCTTCTTCCTTTTGTTGCTAACTTGCAACTACAGCAAAAGAGCACCCATTTTTTACAATTTTTATTTTATTTATTTTTTAATTTCTTGACTAGATTGGAACATATTTCCTGTCCTTTCAATTTAATCTGAATGCACCACCTTTTGTTATGTGGTGTGCACGTTACTGATTTATGGATTGGAAGTTTGGAACATATTACATGTCATCTCAATCCCCAAATGCACCTTTATGTTGTGCTTTGATGCCATTTGGATATCTTGGTGGAGAACACTTCAAATTTCAAAAACAGGGTTAGACTCAATTTGACTCAATTCGAGTTACTCGATTTGACTCGGTCCAATCATCTCGATTTAGTTACATGTTGACTCAAAACACTCAGTGGAACTTGATCTTGATTCAGTTGCAAAACTCAACTTGATGAAAGTCCCTACTCAATTCTAACTTTTGAGTTTACCTATAGGTTTAGAATTCGTCCAATGCAAAGCACATCGGTTTGATTCCATGTAAGATCTTGATTAAAAAAAAAATTTCTATTCGCCTGTACGGATATATCGGCGAATCGATATGTATCTAGCCTAATAGGTTTGATATGGACTCTGTCACAATGCATCGTGCAGTGCGGCTAATGCTCAATGTATCAACTGCATTTTTTACATGTGGTAAGAACTTAAAACCCTTTTTTAAGCCTCACTAATCAATCCTCCCATGCAAATATGATCTAAACCATTGAATGTAAGGCTTTCATCTTTATAATAATAGTAATAATAAATAAATAAATAAATGTTTAAGAGAAAATGACGTTTACAGGAAAGATTGGATTAACATTTCCATTGTCAATTCCTTTCTAAAGAAAGTCCAACCATGAATAGGTTGGGTTATCCACAATAGTAAATTTCAGCAGGGCCCAGGCGGCTGGTGACAGTGAAATATCTATCTTACACAATTCTGGTGATGAAAAATACTTCCTTTATTACCGTGACTTTAGGTAACTAGTGGGCGGCTTCTCACTTTAACCTTCAGATTACTTACCCAAGGTTAAAACCACCAAAGTCAAGCGCATTATCTATAGAAAAATCAATATCCACCAACTTCAAAATGCATTAAGATTCATCGCAGCATATGCAATACAATCCATCTATTTTTTTAAAAAAAGAAAGAAAAACTTAGAAAAAGAAAGCGAGAGGTGCCCACGCGAGTGTAGCTCAAGTAATAATCTCCCGCCTTACGAAGAGGGAGGTGTCAGCTTTAAGCCCCCATGACCTCGCTTGGTGTGTCCTAAAGGCACTCTTGGGGATTTTACGCTAGATTTTCCTGCGGTTTTCCACATGTAAATTTGAAAAAATATATTTCATTTTAAGTAGACTAAAAAGACAATTGATCCCTCACCCAATTTGGGCTACAAGTCCAGCCCAAAATTAATGGGGTCTTTGATGCTTTGTACATACCATGCCCAGCCTGAGCCCAATAGTTGTCGCTATAAGGATGGCAATTTGGAGCAAAAGTTAAAACAGCCTTATCCTTCACAATAGGGCTTTGTGGATGCTGGACCTAGCTTGAGCCCTGTCGATACAGATTACAGACCGATTTTAGACCACTGTATTCGGTCTAGGAGTCAGGGCCCTTCTTCTGGGAAAATGGTGAAATGACTTGGGCCTGGATTTGAAGCCCTCCCAAAGATCTAAATAAGTGAGTTCATTTCTCAGTTGGGTCTCGCAACCATTCTTCTTAACAGATGATAAAACCAACCCCTCACGAGTTCGAATGGCCCTTCTATATTGAGAGTGACTTGAAGTTAAAACCTCCTGCACTTTAGATGGATTCTTGACCATCAAATCAAACCCCTCACGAGTCAAGGGTCTTGATATATATCTCTGACACACAATCGTATTCTTAAGTTACAATCTTTATCCTAATTTATTGTCACGTGACACCATCCAAATTCCTAACCCTCCAAAGAGAAAAATTGGATATGCTTGAAAGTGAATAAATGTACCTAAAAAAGTATGCCAGGACCAAAGTTAGGGCAGGAAGCATATTACACATAGCCTGATGTGAATGTTGCTGATGTATACTTCATTAGTTCATCCCAGTGTAGTACAAGCATGGATAAAAGAATCGCTTCTACCGAGATATTAGTGGAGATATCGATTTCTAACCCTGAGTACAAGTTCTGATCAATAAGTGTCCTATCCAGCACAAAAAATAGAATTTCCTTTTATTAGACACTAATATGATTAAAATATAAATACATGACAACTATAAGAAATAACTTCATCAAAGTTTATTAAAGTAATTACTTATTTCTTGGTTTTCATCTAACTCCAATTGACATGATATTTACTCTTGGATTTAATGTGGTAATATCTTTCAGCAGACATTTTATTCACAAAGTGATTGTGGTAAACAGCCCTTAGTTGATAGGAATTTCCTTACCAGTATTTTCATGTGTGTCCACTCGTGTCGACGATCTATTGTTCCTCACATTTCAATATTCAAATTTGTATTTATGGGTAATGATGGAAACTGTTTGTCGAATTTAAATCCTATAAATTTTTTCAACCTTCTTTTCACATACCATCATCAACCTTCTTTAACATACCATCATGAAGAAAATCGATAAAATGAAAAAAGAAAGAAGTCTGATCAGTCTATTCCAGGAAACTCAAATTTATTGCCTTCATGCTCATAATGTTGAAAGTGGAGATGATTATCAACATGCTCATTTGATGAGTCAGATGACGACGTGGTGGCCCCGTTCTTTTGATTCCAGACACAAATGATGGCGAATATCAACGAGAGAGAGAGAGAGGTGACCGTCGTTATAAATTTTAAAGAATCTAATGTGCTACGACGACTGTTGGGGAAAATATCAGACCCACAACCTTTCAAGATGAAAAGTGTCGATTGTGTGTCACTCGTCCATCCAGGGGTGGCGTCGTTACAATCTGATTCGAACACAAAGCTTAGGGTCCAATTCAGCAAGAAATTATCCGCTCTGGACCTCGCACACATGCAAACCCGCACAGTTTTTCTTTTTGGGCCCAGACCCACATGGCCCGGCCCAAAACGAGTCTTACGAGATTACGGTGGGCTGGCCTCTTGTACACCCAAGCCCCTCTTCCTTCCAAACTGATGTGGGACTCTCACATCGGTTTGGTGTGCAGGGTATCACATGGTGCTTGAGGGTATTGCACCGCTTCATGATCTTCTGGTCCAATTTCCATATCTTGATCTTCTGCTGGATCTGCAGCCTTGACCCTTCTCCATGGTGGATTTCTTGATTATAGGAAGAAAGATATTCTTTGGGCTCCACCTTTCCTTGATCAAGGTTAGATCTTTGGGTGGGTTCACAGTGTATTCTCCAGAAGATAATCTTTGGGTGCTCATTTTCTTAGTCAATCACAGTGAACCCACCCAAAGATCGACCTTCAGTTGACCAAGAAAATATGGCATCCAAAGGTTATCCTTCTGGAGAATCAACCGTGAACCCACCCAAAGATCAACCTTGACCAAGAAAACGTGGCATCTGTTAGCGTTACGCGCGGAAACAAGAAAAAATCGAACGGAAATATAACATAGCACAACACAATAATTTTACGTGGTTCGGCCCACCTGGCCTACGTCCACGGAACGACAGAATATTCACTATATGAGAAAGAATATACATGTACAATAAGATGACTCCCTTGAGTCAAGAGCCCAAACTCGAAGTCTCGAGCCCCTTTGTACAACACATCGACGTCACCTCTCAGTTGATGTGAATCTCTCTCATACCCAGAATAGTGAACCCAAACCTCTGTGTTCCTCCCTCTACGCTTCCTGCGTCCTACGAGCAATCCCGACATGCTTCTCAAACGCGAGCGTATCCGATGATGGTGTGTCCCATACACACACAGATCTCCACCTCTGCTCTGGTGAAGGGGCTTCGTCTCTCCAGCCGCACTCCTGCTGGCTGCCACTCACAGATCTGACAACCCAGATCTGCAGCGGTATTGCACTATTGCTTACGCCCCTCTCCGGCCATCGAGCTGTCCTCCTCTGCCGTTGATGGTGTGATCCCACACACACCCTTTCCTGCATGCGGCCATGGCAGGTCCTCATCACATGCAGCACTTGGCCAAAGATCTACATCTTGCCGTGTGTGTTGTTCTTTTTGACCAGCCAACGTGTGTAATTTATACACTCTTGCAAACGGTGGTTTCTTTGGCAATTTCCTCCTTGGTCCTCTGCTATAAACAGTTATTACTATTGCAGAGTCCTTCCTTCTTTGGACTCCTATTCCCTCTATAGCAATACCATCTAAGCACCTTCCACTTCTAAGAACCGATCCAAGAATCTAGGGAATTACCGTGTACCCCATTATAGGAGTTGCTGTATTTTCTGTGAGAAAATCCCGTCTGAATAAGTGGTGAACCGAGCCACATCTCAACAGCATCCAAAGATTATATTTCTTCCTATAATCAAGAAGTCCTCCATGGAGAAGGGGCCTCAGCCGCCAGCAGAAGATCAAGATATGGAAATTGGCCAGAACATCATGAAGCGGTGCAATACCCTCAAGCATCATTAGAGAATAAAGCAGTGCCACCCTGATCAACTAGTGTTGCATAGTCGACATTTTTTATCTCGGAAAGGTGGGTGTCTGATTCTTTCCTTTTTAAAACCACAGTAGCTCAGCAAATGGGCGTGTTGATAATCATCTCCACGTCAACATTATGGGCATGGAGGCGATAAATTTGAGTTTGGGAGCACAGATTAGAAAGGTGGGAGGTGTAAAGAACGGACGGAAATCTGAAGATGTAACGCATGGTGGAAATGGAGCGGGAGGAAATATGTAGCGCAGGGTGGAAAGGACGGTGAGCCAACCTGACCCGTATAACTTGTAATGTTTTCTTAAAAAAATATTAAGGCATTTTTAATTTTTTTTTAAATAGAGAGCACCTCTATTTTTCTATTAAAATCACATTAACATAGAAATATATATTTAAATATAATTAAGATGATGAAAACTAATTAAATAGAGGTGTTTATTGAATATAACAAGTTGAATAGTGAACACCTCTAATTCAATTGAAATTCATTTTCAATTGTTCATTTTATACCTTTAAATTGTATAGTTTGGAGAGATATATAGATAGATATTTCTTCTCATTCTAAAATGCTTATCTTAATTTGTTCAATGTGAATCTCTACTACTCTATTTTGAATTTCACATTATTTTTTATGTTTATAGATATATTTTGATCATTAATTGTTTAAATAAAAAATTTAAATTTGACAATGATAGAAAGTAGAAACACTTCGTGTTTTTATATTCGAAGCATTTCTATATAAAACGAATAACATTTTTTTATATTTAAATTTAATTAACTTTTCATTTTTTTAATTAGAAAATATCTCTAGGAATGAAGATAAAAAGAGGTTGTCTCCATCATTGATCTTAAAAAATTTAAAGAGGTGTAAGCCAAAATTATTGAAGTCGTAAAGGCATCAATTTTGTGAAGGAAAATACTCAGTGCTTTGACATTGAAATGTGTAGCTTGGTCTTTTCTTTTTTTGAATTTATGTATGGGAAATTGTGGGATACACAGCGTAAAACCTTCACAGGTGAGTCCACTACCCTTAAGACACACCAAGATTAGGCCATGGATATTCAAACCCACAACATCTAGTTTCCTGAGGCAGAAAACAACCCCTTAAAGCTACACCATGTGGGTTGCAGCATGGTCTTTTGAACAATTTTAAACTATAATACTAATGAACCTAAACAAAAGAAAATTCCGACAAATGTAAAGTAAATAAGCAAACTTCAGAAGATGAATTAAACAGTGCTTAAACAATTTTAACAGATAAATAAAAATAAATTAAAAAACAACTCCCTGCGAAGAAAGAGAAGTAGTTGCTGCCCCGTAGCCCGTCCCAAAGAGAATCGATCTCAGCTCTTGGGCTTCAGCAGGCCTACCATTGCACTTCTGCTGTTCTGCCCAGGTCCAAACCTCCACGCTGCTGTCCATCTCTCTGCCTGAGACAAAAACAAGAACAGCCACCAGTTGCTGCACACAGCTGGCTGCTCAAGCTGCTGTTGGGAAGCAAACGTGAGTCCTACAATGATTGTGAAGGAGGAAATCTAAGGATTCATAAGGGACTAGATCACTCCACTTATCAGGCTAGTCTTTTGGGTTGGAAACCCAGTTCCATCCGTGGTATTAGAACTAGGTCCTCAAGTCACATCATGTAGATTCAGGGATCCCTTAACGTTCTATCCATTGGAGAGTCTCGTTCGAGGGGAAATTGTTGGGTGGGAACAAGAGTCCTGTTAGCGTTACGCCCGGAAACTAAGAAAAATCGAACGGAAATAAACACACAGCACAACACAATATTTTAACGTGGTTCAGCTCCAATGGCCTACGTCCACAGAGCGACAGAATATTCACTATAAATGAGAGAGAAATACATGTACAATAATATGACTCCCTTGAGTCATGAGCCCAAACCTGAAGTCCCGAGCCTTTGTACACCCCTTGTATATAACACATCGACGTCACCTCTCAGTTGATGTGAGTCTTTCTCATACCCCGAATAGTGAACCCAACTTCCTATGTTCCTCCCTCTACGCTTCCTTCGTCCTACGAGCAACTCCCGATATGCTTCTCAAACGCGAGCGTCTCCGATGATGGTGTGTCCCACACACACACAGATCTCCACCTCTGCTCTGGCGAAGGAGCTTCGTCTCTCCAGCCGCACTCCTGCTAGCTGCCACTCACAGATCTGACAACCCAGATCTGCAGCAGTATTGCACTATTGCTCCCGCCCCTCTCCGGCCATCGAGCTGTCCTCCAGACAGTATCAGATCTGCGCTCCTTCTTGAAGGCAACCCACTCCAGCTACATCTTTGCCGTAGTTGGTGTGATCCCACTCTTGCATGCGGCCATATGTGGCCCTCTTCACATGCGGCACAAGGCAAGCTTCAATGAAGCCTATCCCAATACATATATAGGAGTTTCCAACGTACAGTTCTAATCCCATGAGATTACCATATCAAGGAAACCTACCCCATTTAAGAGGCCTCCAACGTGTTGCATATCCATGTAATATCCTAGTTGCCAAATACCTTGCAATCAACGTGTATTGCCAGCCACAATGCATACACGTTCAAGAGATCTTCTTGCGCAAGCCAACAACTCCTTGATATTCTCTTGATTTTATGCAATTCCTTCACACGTCGGATACTATATTTCCATGGAGAAAATCTAGGTTGTTATTCGAGCCACCACCTCAACAATCTCCACCTTGGCTAGAAATCCACCAACCTCCAGAGACGATGTTCCTCCACTTCTCCTCTCAGCAAATGACCGCTCTTGGCTTTGCTCCTTTTTGCTTATTTTTCCCGACTGAAAAATAAATTCAGCTTCACAACCTGCAACACATCTTTCTGCCTTGTGTACCCCTTCACAGCATGAGTTTGTGTTGGGACGCCTACACAAACTCATGCTGTGAAGGGGTACACAAGGCAGAAAGATGTGTTGCAGGTTGTGAAGTTGAATTTATTTTTCAGTCGGGAAAAATAAGCAAAAAGGAGCAAAGTCAAAAGCGGTCATTTGCTGAGAGGAGAAGTGGAGGAACATCGTCTCTGGAGGTTGGTGGATTTCTCGCCAAGGTAGAGATTATTGAGGTGGTGGCTCGAATAACAACCTAGATTTTCTCCATGGAAATATAGTATCCGACGTGTGAAGGAACTGCATAAAATCAAGAGAATATCAAGGAGTTGTTGGCTTGTGCAAGAAGATCTCTTGAGTCCCACATCGATTGTGAGGGGGAAATCTAAGAATTTATAAGTAATTGAGTAATTCCACCTATCATATTAGTCTTTTGAACTAGTCCAGTCCTAACACAGAGTGAGTGAGGAGAAGACAGGATGAAATGAAGAGAAAAAGAAATAGAAAAGAAAAATAAGAAAGAAGAGAGGAAAAGAAAAGGGTGGTGCCGGCATTGATGCCCTCCACAGAGGAGAGATGCCCTTTTTTAAAGAGACAGCAACGGCTCTCTGCTCCATTTCGATGAACCAGCTTCCAACGGCTACTCTGCCCCTTCTCATCCAATTTGTGCTGCTGCCAAGCTTCCAACGGCTACTCTGCTCTGTTCGCATGCGTTGCCCAACTCCCTTCTCATCCAATTCGTGCTGTAGAACAGAGAGGACAGAAGAAAAATATTCCCTCCATGCTGCCTTGTTCCCATGCGGTGTCTCCCTAACAAATTAAAAAATAACCTGCTGAGTTTGCTTCAGACTCGGCAGTTGGACTCAGCTTTGACCCAGTATGATTTGGGTCTTGACTCCGAGACTGATTTCGAATTTTGACTCAAAATTATTAAAGTGGTTGATTTTTTTATTTTTTAAAAGAAAATATGCACAACGTGTTTTGAAAATAAAACCCGCATAATTATGTTAAAAATACAAAATAAATGTGATAACGCTTAACGAAGTTAAGATAACTATGCATTTTTTAGCAATTATCAGCATCACTACTTATAATATACATGTTAATTATTAACATACTTATATGTTTAAAAAACATGTGATGGAGCCCTTATCTTATTCCAAACGCTATATACATGTTGAATGTCTTAGAAGAAGAGATTGTTGATCTTGTGACTCATATGAATGATTGAGTTTGTTAGCATTTGGATTCATATATAGATGTTATGCAATCATTTATTTTTTTCACTAATTTTATATGTGAAAATTTTCTCACTCACATTATTAAATTTCAAAAATGAAATGATAATCATCATAAAAAAAATGGAGAAAAAGTAAAAACAATTGATATCAAGGCTATAATCTCTACTTAGAACCAAAAAAATTAAAAAAGTGATGAAGGCTATGATGGTTTCAACACCTATTTAGATCTCCAACATAAAATAAGTAGTAATCTGCAAATCCATCTTACGTTCGCAATGAAGCTTGAGAGAACCCGAATTCAAAAAAAATTCAGAATTTAATAAAGTTTCTCAGATCTTCCATCAACTCCAATATCAATTGATAATTCACCTAGATTGTATGGGCAAACAAATACTCATTTGGATAAACTAATACTCTAATCTATCATCAGAAATTAGAATAAAGTCGAAAACTTTCAATGTAAAATTCAACATCTTGTGAAAATCACAAAAGAGAATATGAAATTCTAGAGCACTAGAATTGATTTTCTTGAATCAAATTCAATAAGCTATGATCGATTTCTCCCATTTTGATGCAATTCATCAAGTAAAAACCTTTATTTGCTCAAGGTAAAATCGAACTTGAAGATTAATAATTGCCATTTACTTATTTTGATGAATATTCTGAATGATCATTTTTCTTTGTACGTTTTCACTTCACCAAGACTCGAGACCAGCCCAATCCCACGAAACCACCAATCATGACCACACGGACAACGAGTGTCGGTATGTTGTGAATGTCATTGACAGATCCTAATCAGTAATTATATTTTTTATTCATATTTTATAAGGCCAGGCCCAAAAAATCACTGACCATCAAGGCCCAAATATTATGGAATAAATGTTTATGTTGTATATCTACTATATGGTGTCAAAAACAATTATATCTCCAACGTATTCATGAATCATAAGATAATCGAACATTTGCATCAGCCCAAAAGTAATCATCTTCTGCATTTTCATAACAAAAATAATAATAAAGGATTTATATTTTGAAGGTGTTTAAAGTGCTCCAGCAACAATTGAGGCATCAAAATATTTATTTCTATGACGCTTATCGCTCGGAAATGTTCTACATCTTACAGTGAATCAAACAATTAACCCAAATGTTTTTTTTTTTTATGAAAACAATCAAAGTCAAGCTCATTATCTATAGAAAAACCAATATCCACGAACTTCAAAATGCAAAAATTCATTGCAACATAATGATATATGTATAAAGTCGAGAGATAATCAAGATTTCACTTAAACCATGTGAAATGAATTTCCACTTTTTTTTCCTTTCAGAAAATGTCCCATCATGAATGTTAACTGGGAATTGAAGAGGCTCATATTCAATGGGCATAGCTTAGAAGGCACCTCTTAATAAACAAGCTTAAAAAATCCAACGGGCTTTAAATAAAAGCCTGAGCGTGGTCCTATCGGACAAAAATCTTACTTAAACCTATTTTTTTAAGTTGGATTTGAGCCGGTCAAAGGCTGGGTTCAGACAAATGAATACCCCTACCCCTCTCGATGGTAAAACCATAGATCTATCAATGTTGTGGACTTGGAACTCATAAAGGCATCAATTTTGTGCAGGAAAATGCTTTGTGCTTTTCTTAATGTGCCCTAAGGACAGTGAGTATCACCCGTGGGAGTCTCCCACGGTTTCCCATACGTAAACTCGAAATGCTGAGTGCTTTGAATTACTCTAGATGACAAGGTGCATTGATATATTAGTATTTATGAAAATGAGACATCTAAAGTAACTGATACCTCAGATGAAGTAACCCAGTTAAGTGGAAAACATTGAAGTTTGCAGCATGGCCTTTTGAACAGGTCTGGCTGAAAGATTCGCCAATTTAATCTAAGAACCTGGTCAAATACCAGGTAAGACCACCTTACACAAAATTCTGTTTATCAAATGTTTCAAATCATTTGAACAGTTCAACTTTGAGACATCCCAAGGTGGATTCAGCAAAGTGGATGACGAGAATCAGCACAAACAGCTTTCTTGGGAAAGACTCAAACCTGCCAAATCTAAACCTAACAAATACAATTTAACTTTAGGATGAGGATGTATGCGCGAAACAGCACAACCACCGTTGCAGTGCCTCGGGTGAGAGATCAGTTTCAAGAAGAAAATGCAGAAAAATTGAATATTCTTAAGGTAACTGGAACTTCTGAGGGATTGGGGGCTCAAAATGATCTGATGTGGAGCAGAAATAAAACGTTCATGAAATGATAATGCTCATTCAAAGGCATACATACATCAATATGCTGGTAATCTGATAAACGATAAAGACTATTTGCCCTAAATGTTTCAAGGGTACATTAATATCCGTTCGCCTTTTTTTTTCTCAAAGACTCAATATGCTGTTTGACATATTGTACTTGAAGAGACTATCAAGCATACATGTCCCACATCGGAACAATTTCCTTTGTATAAAGGACCAAAGTGAAACCTAATAAAACGGTATCCTGTCACTTCAAACCAAGACCAAATGACAGCTTGGGACGAGATTTGTTCTTACCCAACAGCTTCATTTGATTTTCACGCTCCTCTTCCTCTTCCATTTTCTTCCTTCTCATAGCTTCTTCTTTTTGTCTCTGGATCAGCTCCAATTCCCGATACCGTTCCTCCTCTTTCTGCTGCTGCTCTAAAGCTTCTCTTCTTTGAGACTCTTCTACTCTCCGTTGGTTCTCCTCAAGCATTTTATCCAGCTCTTCTCTCTCCTTGCGTGCTTGTTCCTGTTAAATCCAGCTCATGTTGACATCTAGATACAAGAATCATAGAAGACTAGACATTTATATAAAGAGGCAAAAGATGCCATAGTAAGAAAAGGTTACCTCCATTCTAATACCAATAGTGCTTTTGGTAACCTAGATGATACTTGTGCAAGTCACTGTTAAACATTTACTGTATAGGGTCTGTAATTTTCCAAGTCCTAGCAATGCTCTCATATTATTAAAGAATCAGAACTTCAGATAGAATCACATCGGATTCCCAAAAATAGGCATACCTCCCATTATCTGGGGTAACAGGTCAAATCTGCAAAAACCCCAAGAGGTTATCCCAGTTGGTTTGGGAGCAAGATATTTAGAGGGAGGTCTTGGGTTCAAACCATGGGAGCCCCAATGAAGGGACACTTCCCATGAGAATATATATATAGAGTAAGGTCCATCGAATTACCAGGTGTGTGCGGATAGAGAGGTTTTCACACACCCCGGGGGAGTAGTCGGGTGTTACGCTTGGACACCTCCGGACCTCAAAAAAAAAAAACAGGTCAAATCTGCAAATTCCAGAAGGTAAAAGAGAAAAAGATGGATGCCATCCAAAAATCAATGCAACATCATGTTGCAAAGCACCCTCTGGGGGGGAGGGGGGAAGGGGGAGACAAGACAGCATGCTTTGAAGAGAAGAGGTATTTTCATGGGGGAGTTACTTAAGATGCTAAGGATTGGCAAGATGATGGGAATCCAATTCAAGGGACAAAAATAGAGCAGAAGCAATCCTAACCTGGCTGGAAGGACCAGGGCTTGTTTTCAATTGGTCACAATGGAGATCTAAAGGACCACCGGCAATCATTGTTCAATAAATTAATAACGCTCAGGTGAGTCAATCCAAGTCACTCAACTCAACAGGATTTTGAGTAGAGCAACTCATTTTTCTCAGTGTTTTTATTCAACCATATTTCTCGTTTCGATGGGATTTCAAGTCAAGTCCGAGTTTCAAGTTTTCAAACATTGCTTGCAACTTTAAGTGAGGCCTTCAAATGGCCCTCCATTGATCAGAAGCAAAAAGGGGGTAAGAAGAAAAGTTGGAAAAATAGAGAGTGAGGCCACAAGGTTTCCTATCCAGGTATGGAGAAAGTTCAAGGGATGAGAGGCCTTGGCTGTGATTAGGGAGGTATACTTGTACATGGACTAGGCCTATTCACAAGCCAGGCATTGCCAAAAAAAGCCCAAGCCGGTTTATATCTACAATTGCCTGAGCTCGTCGGGCTTTTAAAGGCCAAAGCCCAAGCCCGAGCCCACCGTTCAAAGCTTGTTTATTTTGTAACCGGTCACACAATCACAAGGTTGATTTTATCTTCTTTTTTTGTAACTTAAAAATATAACCGTACATATTGAAAGTAGACGTTAAGATCTACAACAAGTAAAATTACAAAAGGTCTTTTAAGTCTTCTTTCATTCTTACGGTTAAATAAAAAAAGTAGCAGGTGCAACCTTATGAAATATGTATATAATATATAAGAAAATAAACGGGCTTCAAAGTCCAACATGCTTTAAGTAGAAGCTAGAACCCGGCCCGTCAGACAAAAGTGCTTGTCCGACCACATTTATTTAAGTCAGGTTCAGGCCAGTTGTAAGCTGGGTAAGACGAATGAGCACCCCTAACATGGACTTTAGACTTCACATTGTATTTTAATTTGAAATTTTTTTGTTATTGTTTCAAAAAAATAAAACTCCAGCCTTTCTAGCAATAAGGATTCAAAGCCATGTTTATCACCTAATATTAGAAACGACAACGGGCTAGGCTCGGGACGGGCCTATAATGCACCAAGCTTGAGGCGATTTTGAAAATGAAAGCCCAGGACCAAGGAGAAGCTCAAATTAGATTAAAACTACTTAGTATAAGGATTGTGTATATAATAATACCTTCCCATTTCTCTTTTTTTCCAAAAAAAAAAAATATATTGATTTCATCCAAAATTCAATCATACAGATTGAAAGTAGACTTAATGAGCTACAAGTCTACAAAGTTTCAGTACAAAACTCCCTTATCTTGGTAGTCAAAGTAATCTAACATCCTTGAGAAAAAATTGAAGACATTAGGTTACTTTAATCCAATGTTGTCAAACTCGAATCGTATCGTGAATCGGTTAGGGGTGTAAATCGTGAATCGTAAATCGTAGAATCGTAAGATTCATAAAGTTTTTTTCTAAAATTATTATTTACACTATGATTACATATAAAATAAGTAAATATGCAAATCCACGAGTATATGACCAAAAATGTATCAATGCAAAATATAATCAAAATACATGAGAATTCAAGTTTTCATATTAGAAATCATCATAATTCATAAATTTTAAATTTTTTATTATCCAAATTTCAATATCTCAAAAAACTTATAATAAAAAAAGAAATACATTAATATGAGATTAAAATATAATTATTAAGTACTGATAATTTTTAAAAATCAACAAATAAATCAAAGGCATTTAAATAAATTTTATTAATATTCATGATTTTTTTAAAATTAAAAAATAGAGATTTTTATTTTTTTTAAATAGATATAAATAATTGAAAAAAAATAAAAGAGATGCTTTGTAATTAAAAATGATGATAGAATAAAAAATATTAAAACAGAGTCCAGCCAAAAAAGAGAAAAAGCCGAAAGTTGATTTAAAAAGGGCATGTTTACATCTCAATGCAGATAGTCCTCGCACGTGTGAGGACTAACTAGAACAAAATTAAAAGAGACTTAAGGCATGCGGCGTAAGTTAGGGCATGATGGGAAGCAGAAATTAAAAGATAAGCATTAGGGAATGCGGCGGCGGAAAAAAAAAAAATTGAAGGAGGGTGCGGCGGAAGCCAAAGATGAAGAGATGAGAAACGAAGGTAGAATATGAGAAACAAAAGAAAAAGAAGGAGATGAAAGATAACCTGCAACAAAGGAGAAACGAAAGAAAAAGATGAAGAAGCCAGGTATGCACAATTCTGTCATTTTTAAGTTCAGTCGAACAAGTTAACGATTCATGGGGTTGACTCATTGCACCTTCCGATTCGATTCAAATCGCACGATTTGAATCATAAATCGTCATTTTAACAACACTGCTTTGACCACGCTGATTAGGTAGCTAAAAATTGAGCTTGAGATGAAATTGGTCATTTGTAGCTCATCAAGTCTAATTTCAATCTCTACTGTTAATTTTATCATATGTATTGAAAATATAAAAATATACATGAAATATTCAGGCCGAGTATTGGATTTTCAAGTAAAATTGCCATCATCTCCAAATACCCTGAACTCTGGGGATTCCCAACAGAATTTTCTAAGCTACTGATTTTAGACTATTCTTATTAAAAAAAAAGATGTTGGACTTATGTAACTTCAAATAAACAGAGGAATGATCCAATCCAACAACCAGCATTCCTGTACTTGGGTATTGTCATGCTGGTATTGTGAGGCTGATGTATGCCCAGGCACCCAGCACCAACCATAACCGACCTACCCTGACCCTACCAGCTGCCACTGCCAAAAGGAATAGAGACCACCCATTTTAATGAATGGGCCCCAAACCCAGCATTTTTTAAGAGATGGTTCCGACCTGATGATGGGTACTCATAATCTCTTGGTTACATGAACCAGGTGAAAAACATAGTAAATGTCTCTTAAAAGGAACATGCATACCTCTTTCTGCCTAGCTTCAGCAAGAGCAGCTTCCTTTTCTTTTTCAAGTTGAGCAGCAACCTCATCAAATAGTTTTTGACGAGCTTCATCTATCCGCCTTTGTATTTCTAGCTTAATATCTTCAGAGTTCAACCTCTCTTCAACTCTTTTCCTAATTGCCTCTTCCACCCTTCGTGCAGTTTCCTCTTCTAATAGTTTTAATTCTGCCTCCTGTTGGCGTCTGATAGGACAAGGGAAGAATCAAACTGGTAAATGGCCTCCACTGCAGAAATAACATTAACTCTTGTATTTGAAGCCAAGAGTGATTTAAACAGCATGCAACATCATGAGCTTCATCTATCTATCTACCACAGGTGATCAGACTTCCTTTCCATCACCAAGATACTTACGACAAGCTTATGCTTTTAACGCATACCTCTCTAAAAAGATTCCTGATCCAAACAAATGGGTTTACAAACGGGTGAACAGTAGAGTAGATAAACGAGGCACCAATTGGATCATCAAATACAACAAGTCGAACTATAGCAGTAGCTTCCTTCAGAAAAGCCTGTGGAAAAGAATGTCAAGTAGCATTTTGCAGGTTTAAAACTAATAAAAGCTCTTCAATCATCACACCCAACATGCACTTAAAGAGAATTTTTTAAATCTAGAACATGGAACAGGAGTATTCTGGAACTTAAGAGGTATTCTTACAAGATGGAGGCATTTAAACCAACATCCTCATTGTGAAAGTGTCTATAGATTCCATTTCCAACAAAAAAAAAAAAGGTGCCTAGATTCAAGCTCTATTGTGAAAATCTTACAATCTACTATTTGTTTCTTCTGATTTTCTTCTAATGGATTATTTGATTCATATGATCCAAAAGCAAAATCTTGAAAGATTCTGTAGCACATTAATACTAACTGTTGCAAGCATAAAGACTCTGGTTTTGTATATGCACCACTGGTGCCCTTTCTTTTTTAATATATTAACCATTTCAAAATTAAATAAATAAAGACTCTGGTTTCATTTATATATTAAAAAAAAAAACATACGGATATGAGTCATATGGGCATTGAATGGCCTATGGAAAGCAATTTGTAAAACCCAATAATGAGTATCAATCCCAGATATGACAGCGGAACGACAAAACTCAAAAGGCCAACCCCAAATAAATGGGAAAATGGAAATAATGATGATGATGATGATGATGATAAAGATCAATTTATCTAATTTTGAATGTAAATCCTAGATATAATAGTGAAACAGCAAGAGTCGAAAGGCCAACCCCAGATAAATAGGAAAACGGTGACGACGATGAATTCTGTTTTCCAACCTTAGATGGATGGATAAATGGGTTTGAAAATGATGATTAAAAAAAACACCCTATGGAAAGCAAAAGCCAACCCCAAATAAATGGGAAAATGGTGAAAAGATGATGATTAATTATAAATGCCTACCTTGGATTGATAAATGACTTTGAAAATGATGATGATTCAAAGTAAAAAAACCTGCAAAAAGCAATTTGAATCTCATGCTTGTATCTTTCTTTGCACCTTTTTACCTATAAAATCTTTACTTAATCCAACAATTTAAACCTTCAGAGAAATGCTTGCCATATCAGATCATCAAAAAATTCAACGAAACTTTAACATCCTGACCAAGTAGCATCTATTTGTGTGTGTGTCTGACCTATAAAATCTTCACTTCATCTAACAATTTAAACTTGGACCTTTGCACTACTTTAATTTCGTGGGCCATTTAAGAGCAAATAACTTCTATGATGCCCACATGAGCAACCAGTATGAATATAACCTAAATGACCATAAAATGGGATAGGAGTGTTGGGTGGGGGGACAACCATGAAGGCTGAAGATAACTTTTCTTTTCCTAATGAGCTAGAGATACTATTGAATTTATCCCAATCATCAAAATTCAAATATAATGGAACCACGCAAGCAGTCATGCCTAAGATGGTAGTTAAAGAAAGAGGTTCTTAAACAAATAAAAGAAGTGGCAGACCTGGCCATCAAGCTTCAAGCTAAAACAATAAATGAAGCAACCTATGGCTTACAAGGTTTGCATCAATTCTAGGAAGAACCTTAATATGATGTATATTATCTAATTGTAGATCTCTCTTCAATTGGGGGAACACAATGATGGTCACAGCACATGCTTGGAGAAGTCTCAACAGCAGCAACTATCAAACACCTCTCAGGGAATTTAATCCTCAAATAGATACTTAGTTCCGAAATGCCTTAACAAGAGAAATAGAATAACTCATGGATTGACTAAAAGGGAAAGAAAAATAATTGCAACCATGGCATCCATGCATCCACAAACAAGAAATAAAAAAATAACTATTATTACAAAAAGAAATCAAAAGACTAGAAATGAAAATTAAGTATATACCTTTTCTTTTCTTCCTCTTCCTTTCTCAGTTTCTCAAGTGCAGTCTTGCGCTCTGTAGATCCAAGGCTTGGACTTTGAGATCTGTGTATAGGAGACCTAGTGGTACTTCTACTTCTATGCCTTTTGTGTCGTCTTGGTGTTGGAGAACGACTTTTGCGCCGCCTAAGAGTAGGGGAACGACTTTTGCGATATCGAGGTGAAGGAGAACGAGTTTTTCGCCTGTGTAATAAATACAAAGACATAAGGCAACAACTGAAGACTCCATATATCCTAGGATATATACAGTTACCTCACATAGCGTTAAGAAACCTTTGAGTGCGCCATCTTTTATCAAATGAACTCTTGTATATCGCAATCAAGCAACCAAAGAACAATCATCAGCACCCATCACCTGCTTTCTTCCATTCAATGGGGAGCATCTACATTTCTCTAATTATTCTTGTAAACAAAATAATATTACCAGGAGAATTCCCACCAAATTCCAACTGCTCAAAATGTTTAACTCCTTATGTATAGCTTCTTTTCCATCTCACATGCAAATGTTAATTTCCTTCGAAATCAGATCACACAAATGTTTAACTAAATTGGACACACAGAAATGTACAATCAACAGCCATCTAAACTTGTTGATGCAAAGACATATTTTAGTCATTAATGTGTGGCAAAGAAATACCAGTCCATCAACTAAACTCTACTTCAGCAGATAAACAACAAAGAAGCGATGCGTAAAATAGATAAAGCAAGTGATGTTAAAATAGCAAGTTTACATTAATAAAATATTTTTTTGAATATTAAATAAATAAAAAATCTGAACAACAAAAAAATAAAGGTCTCTTATTTCGTAGTATATGCCTACATTGAACATGTTATACAGAGCCACAAAGATGCATCTCCAGTGTTCTGTAATTAGATGAGTTTGCAATTATTAAAGAAATGCTAACATCTGAAGACAAGAGCCTGTGAAGTGGTGCAGTTGGAGGGGACACGTTGTAGCAACCACACAGGTTGCAGCATGTTCAAGTTTAGTGTTTTTTGTTGTTGTTGTTGTTGGAGAGAGAGAGGGTAGAAGGGAGGGCATGGTAATGACTAGATTAGAGTAAGATGTAAACATAATTTGTACAATGTATCTATGTGTCTTCAAGAGAAGCAGCACCTTACTCATGGAGACTCACTGAAATCATACCCAAATACTTTGCACCACAGTGCTGTTAAAGGTGTTTGATGCAGGACGTGGATATGCCTGTGCACTAGGTGCATTTCTTTTTCTTTTTGGAGTTTTACACTATTGCATTGTATGTAAACCTATAAATAGTCCCCCCCCCCTCCAAAAAAAAAAAGTCAACAGAAGTTATGGACAACAGAGTGCAGCACAACATGGTAGAATTCACATGATCCATTCTTTTTCTGAATGAAGCCAATCAAATGAATCCAATAATGAAAATTATTTAAATGTTTAAAATACAGAAATTATAAAGTATGATAGCTTAATCTTATTAAGGTCACTAACAGAATCTCACCAAATCCCCAGTCCAGATGAGTTGCCTTGTAAAATACTCCACCTTTGTAGTACCATTAAACATGATGTTCTAGCTTTCTTCAAGGAGTTTCAGATGAAAGATGACCATCAAAAGATAATGGGACTACCTTCATAGTCCTAACTCCTAATCCAATAAAAGGAACAAGCAGTATCTTTCAAGGACTTCAAGTTCATCACTGATTGGAAGCATTTATAAAATTCTGATGAAAACACTAAAAAGATTGTGCAAGAAGTAATCTCCTCCAACCAAGGGTTGAAGGTCCTGAAACCATTGACTCTATTACTCAATGCTTATGAAGCCATTGACTCTAGATTCAAGTCCAGAATGCCAAGCATCATAAGCAAATTGCTTTCAGTTACAAAATGCCAAGCATCATGAGCAAATTGCTTTCAGTTACAAAATGCCAAGCATCATGAGCAAATTGCTTTCAGATCCAAAATGCCAAGTATCATGAGCAAATTGCTTTCAGTTACAAAATGCCAAGCATCATGAGCAAATCTCCAAGTCCAGATGAGTTGCCTTACAAATTTTTCCACCTCTGTAGTACCATTAAACATGATGTTCAAGCTTTCTTCAAGGAGTTTCATGTGAAAGATGACCATCAAAAGATAATGGCACTACCTTCATAGTCCTAATCCAATAAAAGGAACAAGCAGTATCTTTCAAGGATTTCAGGTTCATCAGGCTGATTGGCAGCATTTATAAAATTCTGACATACACACTCAAAAAGATTGTGCAAGAAAAGATCTCCTCCAATCAAGGACCTTTGTTGGAGGTTGTGAAACCATTGACACTAATCCTCAATGCTTATGAAGCCATTACTCTAGATTTTAAGTCCAGAATGTCAAGCATCATGAGAAAACTGCTTTCAGCTCCAAAATGCCAAGCATAGAGCAAATTGCATTTCGAGAAAGCTTATGACAAGGTGGAATGGGGTTTCTAGACTTCTCCATGATTCTAACAGGCTTAAATGATAAATTGAGGTCATTGGGTCCAAGAACATGGGTCTTTTGCTCACTTCCCTATCTTGATTAAATAGTTCCTCAAAAATCAAAAGGCTTCTTCCATACATCAAGAGGCATGGACACGATGGGCAAATATCTACTCACCTATTTATTATGGTAGCCAAAAGTTTGAGAATAAAGACACATAGGCTAGTTAATTCCTCTCTCAAGGTTTTTTTTTATATAAGATGGTAACTATTTAATTGAAAGAAAGGGCACAAGACATGCAAAATACAGCAAATACATGGTTATTTTAGGTTCCAAGGTGGTATTTTAAGTTCCATGAAGGTTTTGCTAAGTAATTGTTGGAGTACAAATGGGTACTAGCGCATTAGTGAGTAGGTGATCCTCATATAATATACATCCATAAGACCATAATACAAATGTACATAGAGAGAGAGAGAGAGAGAGAGATAGAGAGACATAGAGAGAGAAGAATGGTCAAATATGATCCATAATGCAACACTGCCACAAGCTAACATGAGGACCCCAGATCTAGCAAGGTAGATTTTATCATGCAATCCCTCATCTCGTCTTGTCTCTCCTTTAGCAACTCTTCCATCCTTAAAAAAGTGACTCCTCTCTCCTTCATCCCTGCATTACATCACACAGATGATGTTGCAATTTTCAAATGATGAATCTCATTGTTAGGACCTGTGTTTCCAGTACCAAAAGACCAACATGTTAGGTGGAGTGACCCAAATCCTTTATAAACCCATAGATCTCCCTCTACACTTCCAATATGGGACTCGTTCACAGCAGCCCCAACAATCCCCAATCCCCCCCTCGAACGAGGCCCTCAGGAGGAGAGAGCAACACCAGTCATCCCATTCGTTTGGGGGATCTCCTGAGCCCACATGAGGTAGCCCGAGACTTGACTTTCATACCACTTGTTAGGATCTGAGCTTCCAGTCCAAAAGACTAGCCTATTAGGTAGAGTGACCCAAGTCCTTTATAAACCCCTAGATCTCCCTCTACACTTCCAATGTGGGACTCGTTCGCAGCATCCCCAACACTCATCTCTCTCCACATATACCCATCTTCTTCTTACTTTTGAGCAGCTCTTTGTATTGTATCTATGTATTTTTCCTCCAAATCAAGAGAAACACCACCATTCAAATGGAGCTAAGGTGTTCTATGTTTTTTTCCTTTCTTTCTTCCTGAGATTTTCTTTCTCACTATCTTGATCACTCTCTCCTCTCTGTCTAGCCTCATTCTCATTGGCCTTTCTCCTTTCTTTTCACCTCTCTCCTAGTTGGCCTCATCCTTTCTCTATCTTATATGAGAAAGAATTGCCCACTAGCTGTTTGTTTTAATGTCCAAACCAACAACCCTTTTTTTCTTTTTCAATGGACATACATGGACTTTTTTCTTGCATGGTTTTTAAATGGAATGAATTGTTGCAATCAGCTTGAATCTGGACTTGTAGGAGAGATGAAAAGCAGAAAACAATTGCACACGAGATGTGCCAAATCCTACATCAGAAAGAGAGAGGAGAGAGGTGAACGAAAGAGAACTCCTGTATAACCATTCGGTGAATTGGACATGTTCACTTGAGCTCACAGCAGTGCCAACTGCAGCATGGACTGAAGCTAAATATATATATGGGTTCAATCCAATAAACACGAGTGAAGTAGAAAAAATCTACACCCCATTCTTTGGACCAATGGTAGGTGTCCATGTTATTCACATCACATGGGGGCAATCACCTTTCTCAAAGTAACTTTTCAAATATTTTCTCCTCTTGTGTGATGTAGACTAGGGGATTGACTACACCCAGTTTATTGGAGTTTTCACCATATATTTGTAACTCAATGAATAACTTGAAATTGCAAAGATCAACAGTACCATATCACATGGACCGTGATAAAATGCTGAGTACAAATCAAAATCAAAATCGGTCAAATTGGATAGGAATCCAATTAGGGAAGGGCAGAAATGTGTGAGAGACGAAAATATATCAGTGCCCCATTTGGGCTCGTATCCTCGGTAGCACAGGCTCAGCAGATCATTTGTGACCAAAAGAAATCTCAGTACATGTATGAAAGAAAGCAACTGACCTTCATTCAGTTCAAAAACAAAAAAAAACAAAAAAAAAAAAAAAAACGAGAGCGAAAGTCTTAGAAGGGATGACCTGTTGTAAGAATAGGGTGATCGACTTCGATCTCTTCTGCTTCTCCTGCTGTATCTGTGGCCCACAGGAGACGGCGAACGCCGACGCCTGTATGAAGGCGAACGAGATACTGTCCGAGGCATTTCCCTTCTTCCTCTTAAAATGAGGTTTGAAATGAGGGAAGAAGAGAATAATGTCTCTTCCAATCCTCAAGCTCTAGCTATGGCAATTCCCTGCAAATTTACCAAAAAAATCATCATTTCAGTTGTCAAAAGTCGTAAAGGAATTTTTTTATTAAAAAAAAAGTGATTTTTGATTGATAGTGTTGATTATTACCGCTTTAAGATTAGGTATGATGGATTTGAGGATCCTCCTGTGTTGTTCTAAGCAGAGATAGGCTTTTTCTTCAGCCCTAGTTCGCAGAGAGACAGAAACAACGACTGAGAGTCCACTGCCTCGAGATAAAAATGCCAATTTTTCGAGGTGGGGCCTACTAGTTTAAATGGACCTGGTAAACCATAAAACCCTAGGTACCCATTTTTTTAATGGTTAAATATATTAATAACAAAAAGATTTTACTAAAACCCTAGGAACCCATCTTTCAGTCTAAGATTTTAATTTTCACCATATCACTTTACATTTTAAAACTATTTTTCTCACTTTTTATTTATGTATCTATTAACTAATTTTTCATATTTTGTAACAACAAAATAAAGATCTTAATAAGCTAAATTCAACTCTATTAATTTAAATATTAGCACATATCATTTATATATATTGATAAATCTCACTGAAAAATCTTATTGGTCATCAAATCTAACTAAAAATACTCATATATTTATAGACATATATATTTTTCTATGTCAGAATTAAAAAAAATGCTTATCAATATATATTGGGATATATTAAATTAGCAATAATGATATGTATTGGCGGGTAAATAGTTATTACGGCCTTCTTTTCTATTTTTTATTTTTTTAGAAAATATAAAATATCAAAAATGAAAGACTACAAAATCTAGTGTAATCAAATAAAAAAAATGACTTTATATAGAATTATTACTTTTAAAGGTCGAAATTTCGATATAATAACGTATATTTTAAATAATTAAAAACGTTCAAAACTTTAATAAGTGTAAAACCAGTATAAAGAAACTATATTGATAATTTATAGATATTTGTATAACATTTCACTATTTTTTTTCACAGTAAACTCCATATTAGAAATTATCTTCAAAAAACTAGATTTCATAATTAAAAAAATTGCACAAGTACCTTACAAACTATATCAAGCACCTTAAAACATATCAATTCAATTCTAGGAACACTTAATCTCATTTCATTAAACTATTTTCACAAAATATTTAAAATCAGGATTATCTTTATCAAAATATTTAAAACCCGGTGGCTATCGTAAGGGTGTGCTCGAGGTTCTCCCCCTCTGTCATAAAAAAATAATAAAATGATGAAAACAATTCAAAATCTAATATAATGATTTTAAAAACATTTAGGAGTTCTCGAGAGTCAATAATACAAACCCTTTTATCGTGAGTCATTAAGATTTTTAAACCACATCCAATAAAATAGAAGTTAAACCAAATTCAACCACTTAAAAGAATGAGATTTTAAAATATTACAAACTTAAAAGTTTCAACGAGATGATGTTGCATCCTCCTCTACACCTCAAAAAAAAAAAAAAACAATTTACCTAAAACATATTTCTTGAATAGAACCTATCAATGATATTTTTTGTGTGTGAAAAGGGAGAGGCAGAAGCCATTTGGTGTTCTTAGTTCATGGATAGTTATACAGACATTCGAAAAATCTGCCTCTACACATCCGTTTTCAAATTTTTTAGTAAAATTATCATTCTACACCCGCATATAAATTCATTCGAACGAATATGCAATTCATTCTCAGTTCGTTCAAATGAATATACTCATCTGGACGAGCACGTTAGTGTAATTTTCGTTCATTCGAACGAACTGAAATTACACTAATTTATTCGTTCGGATGAGTACATTCATCCGAACGAATTAAAAATGAACTGACAGTTCATTCGGATGAATAGAACACGGATGGATAGAATTAGTAATTTCACTCCAAAATTTTGAAATCGAGTATGTAGAGGCAGAAAAATCGAGTGTCTATGTAAGGTGCCTTAGTTCATGTGAATTATTTTTCTATAAGAGATATTCTTATTATAAGGGATATGAGGGTACCTTATTTTTGTCCAATTTGTTTTGGAGACCAAAAATCATAATCATTTATTCGAGTTCACTACTTTAGTTTTTTATTTGGGGATATTATGACATGCTAGAGAAAAAGAGGGTTGGCACCTATTGAACCAACTCTTTCTGCCAAATAAGAGGACAACACCTGTGGATAGAAGGACCAATCAACCTGTGGAAAGAGAGAAATGAGATTGTCTTTGAATGAATGAAATAAAACGTCTTTGAATGAATGAAATAAAAAGAGTGAGAGGTAACCCAAAAGTCTTATTATTATGTTTTTAATAGATGGGTTTAACAGTGCAACCAAGAGAACCCTATCAAGCTTGTCCTTGTGGAATCCTGAACCAACGTGGGTGAAATTTAACTTTGATGGTGTTGCATCAAAGATCAGGGGGGAAGGGGATTTGGTAATGTGATTTGCAAATTAGAAGGATTAGTTATTGCAACTTGTATTAGAATTTTGGCCTCTATAGATGCTGTGAAAGGCAAAATATATGAGACTTCAAGAGGATTGAGATTGGGTAGGCTTTACATTTTTAAAGTGGCAACCAAGGGTAACCCAAAGGAGTTTGAGTAATAGTCAGAAATTCACTTTCAGAATTTTTTTTTTTATTCTTACTCTTTTCTAAAAAGTCATTTTCTTTAGAATTATTGAATGCGTGTGGATGGAATGCTTGCTCTAAGGTATCTTATCTTAATACATTGGTTATAAAAAAAAGTGACAATAGAGAGTGATAATTTAAACTCAAGAGGAGGTTGGCATGATGGTTAAGAAACTCTCTTCATGAAAAGAGGTCTTGAGATCGATTTACGTTCAACATCCTTCTGGGCCACACTTCATAGTTGCTTACCCAGTGTGCGTGAAATTGAAGATTTACCCATATCCCAAACACTAATCAAGTTAAAATGTCCCCTATTTAGATACAGTCAATATTCGATTTTTGTACTTGTATTTAATAGAATTTTAACATGCATGGTTTTTTATTTGTAAAAGGATTTTATACAATTAAATGTTTTTTTTATTACTTTTTACTTTAGATTATTACTTCCCTTATTTTTACTCTTCCATTCTACACTTCTCCTTCTTCTAAGAGTCTCGTATTTTCAGTTTTTCCCAGCGGTGGACAGCCTTTTTCTCTCTGCTGCCTCTCACTGGCAGTCTGGAATTGCTCATGGCATCGACTGCAACTAAACTCTATTCCGGTCTGCCTCTCTCTCTCTCTCTTCTTCTTCTTCTTCTCCTCTATTGTTATCATCCTTCCATTATTACCGTTACCTCTTCTTTCTCCAACTTGCAGACGATGTCAGCCTTGTTGTGGTTATACTCGACGCCAACCCTTTTTTCTGGGGTCTCGTAGACAACGCCCACAACAACTCCTTCTCCTTCTCCCATTTCCTCAATCACGTAATCTCTCTCTCTCTCTCTCCCTCCTCTCTTTCTCTATCCCTCTATCTCTCTTGTTTATTTCTGACCCATTCCCCCTTCTTCATTATGCAGATTCTCCCTTTCTTGAATTCCATTCTTCTCCTCAACCAACTCAACCAGCTCTTCGTCATCGCCACCGGTGTCAATTCCTGTGCCTACATCTACGACTCCTCTACATCTCCACCCACAGCCACTGCCACCTCCGACAAAGGCAATGTGCCGGCCATCTTTTCCAGAATCCTGCAGAAACTGGAGGAATTTGTGATCAAAGATCGACAGCTTAGCAAGGATGGAACGGCAGTAGGATGCCCATCTTCTCTTCTGTCTGGATCTTTGTCTTTGGCTCTCTGCTGTATCCAGATACCGTCTTTTAATTAATTTGATTATTTATTTATTTATTATTTACCATGATTTAGTGCATTTGAGTGTACTGGAATTTGCTATTGGTTCAGCTATGATTTTTGTACTGCCTATTCTGCCAAGGCATTTCAACTTTAAGTAGATTGCAATATGGATGTACTAAAACATGCTAATTGGTTTATTATTCCACTTGTTTATAAAAAAGTTAATTGTTTGATTTAATTTGGTGGTTAGATATACAGAGGGTCTTCCGCTCTGGACCACTCCATCCAAACCCCAGGGTGAGTACTACTATTTTGTTTTGTAATTGTGAATTATATACTGGTATGTTTTGATATACAGTAGAGGGGTAGAGAACATCCTTTTTTTTTTAATAAAAAAAAGGAAATTAGGTTGAGAGGAAAAATGATTTAGATGATGATGACGACTGATGATCTTAGTTTGTGCAACTTGATTCTATGTTGAATATGGCATTCTTGCAGTCACTAAAACTTCAATTTCCCAATCTATATATTCCACACTGTTTCCATAATTGGGAACCATATATGAATCAAGTTTTTTGAAATGAAATTCAGTGTTAATTGATTAAGGCGGGGATGCATTTGGATGAAAGAACTGTATTGAATTTTGATTTTTTTTTTAAAAAGAAAGGAACACATCACCAAAGTTTTATACATTGGTGTTTCCTATTGTTCACGTGAGGGATTAGCCTCACTTTGGTTCTTCTTGAAAAATACTTGCATTGTGAAGCCTCACCTCTTCACTTGAAAAAGTTGAGTGATGTAAATATGATTTGGTTTTTTCTTTCTTTGTTGAGCTAAATTTTAACTTGATCTTGCAGTATATCCGAGTCCATCCTTTTTTATTTAAAAAATGATGATATAAAATGTTAAGAAATCCACTAGAGCCGTCAATGATTGGCGAACCAGCGGATCCATTTGCAACTCCTTTGGAAATATTACCTGAATGGTACTTCTTTCCCGTATTTCAAATTCTCCGTACAGTACCTAATAAGTTATTGGGTGTTCTCTTAATGGTTTTAGTACCAATGGTTTTTTTTTTTTAAATGGTTCATATATTAATAGATAGAAGCACCATAGGGGTTATTGAAAATACCAATTTTGGAGAATGTTAGTAAATTCCAAATCCATTTCGTCGTCCAGTAGCTACAACAATCTTTTTGATTGGTAATGCTGTAGCCCTTTGTTAGGTACTGGAGCAACATTACATATTGATAAGTCTTTAACTTTAGGCCTTTTTCAAGTTGATTTAACCGTGAAATAGGACGACGTATGTATCTAGGGAATAGTGGCTTCAAAGTGAATTCTCCCTAGATACATCTCTTAAATTTCATTATCAATCCATTATGAATATACGGACCGTGCTAAAGATTCAAAACCAATTTTCTTTTTTCTTTAGAATCTAAAAAGATGAAGTAATTCCAATGGATTTAAAACATGTTTTTTTTTAGGTAAATCAATTCCAAAATGCTTCTGTAGAATGTCCAATATTTGTTTCATATCTTCTGTGTGAAAATGTTCAAATGCATCCTTCGTCCTTTTTGTTGAGAAGGGACTATTTTTGTGTAAATCATCATATTTAGTCGTGGTTTCTCTCATCTCTAATGCTTCAGGGAGCTTTTCACGTGTAGGAATTAGGTTCTGAATGACTGGTGATATATATTATACTGTCATATAACTGTATCTAGTTTTTAACTTACATAATGTCACAGATTTTATGCCTTCAAGGATCTCCTGATGGACCAGAACAGTATGTATTCCAGGCTTTGCTTGCATAATTTTTGACCACTTACAGATGAGTTTCAACCCTGAAAGTGAACCTTTGTAGATATGTTGCTGTGATGAATGCAATATTTTCAGCCCAGCGTTCCATGGTATATATTGGTTGTCTGATTCTTTTTTCTTTTTTAAGTTTCATGTAATCATGAATAGTATTATTAAATACGTCCATTCCCTTTCTGGTGGAGGAACCTGAATCCTGCTTTTGATTTTTGATTTGTATTTATTGAACAAATGAGCTCAATTGATCATGTAGAAACTATTTAGCACTAGGATACTGTTCAATGCAATTTTCAAATCAATTTCTGAAATGCAGATTAAGGATGGTTAGATTTATTTATTTTTAGCAGTTTAGTTTGTTTGTTGCAACACAACTTAGTGATAGGGATTTTCTTTTTAGGGGTGCAACTTGGGTCAGTTCCATCCTGAACTTGAATTTAATTAACCCAACACAAATTTGGGTTGAGTTGGTGGGTATTTTATTTTATGTTATTATTTTTTAATGTTGATGATAAATCTGTAAAGAAGGACAAGGCTACAGCACAGCATAGAGGCCAGCAGCTGATGCTAAAATACAATGCCAAGAAAGGAAATACAACTGAAGTATCTGCTATTCTGAGCACCTACTTCTATGACTCCTCCTTTAGGAAGAGAGCTGTTTCCAGATTAGCTTACCCGAACCTTGGCTAGATCAAAGATTTCCTTGACGACATCTACCAAGTATCATGGATAGGGGAGACTCTTGAAAGCCCACTGAATCACACCGTTGGAGTCTCTCTCCACAATAATAGGGGATAGCCCACTCTTTGACATTTCTCTTAACCCAATCAACAAAGGCCACACCTGAGCATGACTTGTGAGAAAAGGACCCCTCAGACCTGAAAAGCAACTACAGAATTCTACTTTAGATCATGAAACACACCCATTCCACTTGGCTGCATGCACTCCAAAGCATTTCCATCAAGATTGAAATCGATAAAGCCCGGTAGTGGGGCTTCCATCCAATCAATGTGGCCATTGGAAGAAGAGCATCTTTAGTCACCACTAGCCAATCCCTATCTAGCATTTCAATTAACATTCCTTTAAACTCCTTGCAAGCAAACCATCTCTAAATACCTCAGTGAAGGATCAACTCAATAAAATCTCCAATTTCCTTAGTTGCCTTTTATGAACACCAATTGTTTATTTATTTGCACAGTGACTGTGGAGCAGCTGGGAAAACCAAGAGAAAACAACTTGTTTGATCTTTGAAATCTAATTCCCTCTAATAGAAACAGGTTTGATACAGGTACCAACATCACAGATAACAGACCAGAGAAAGAATGGCACTGCCAACCTCATGGGCCACCCCGACTTGAGAATTAAGTTGTTCACCAAATCTGCACCCTCATGACATAAACAACAGCATTAACAGTGTCAAGCTTCTAATGCCTTTTCTTTTATTATTACTGTCGATTGTGTGAATTTTCTTTTGTAATGGATTCCAAGCAAATGTCATAACTTCCTTTCCACCAAAAACAAAAAACAGAGAAAAAAAAAAAGATAAAGGAAAAAAAAAAGGAAAAAGGTGCAACTGCCCACCTCACCCATGCTAATTGACTTAATCGAAGCAGTCACTCTTAACACATGGTATCAGGACATGGTTATGAAACTCACCAGAACCTCAGATCTGATCCTATGGTGATACATTGAGTTCAAAAACCAAAAAAGATGAACTACCTGATCTGATTTTTCATTCAAAACTCATCAGAAAATTGGACATTAAATGATAGAGCTTGGTAATGTGCCCCAGCGGTCATTAACCAAAATATTTGTGTTGGCAGTGGCATGGAGTGTTTGTGTAGAAAGAGCCTCCAATGGAAGATTGTGACCAACAACTAATAGGGAAGTTCAGGGAGAAGAGGAAAAACCTTTACATGGCTTTTATTGACCTAGAAAAGGCCTATAATAGAGTACCAAGGAAACTAATTTGGAAAACCTTAAGAAATAAATGCATTTCCAATGACTATGTTTAGATTATTCAAGATATGTACAAGGGTGCAACCACTAATGTTAGAACCGTTTGTGGAGAGAGAGCAGAGTTCTATGTTGGAGTAGGACTCTATCAAGGATCCTGCTTTAAGCTCATGCTTATTTGCGCTAATCATGGATGACCTAATATCAGGAATCCAAGATGAAGTGTCATGGTGTATGCTTTTTGCAAACCTATATAGTATTTATTAGTGAGACGAAACAACAATGCAACGCGAGGCTTAATTTGTGGAGGAGAACATTGGAGTCAAACGGTTTTAAAAGTAGTAGAACTAAAATAGAATACATGGAATGTAACTTTAGTGGAATAGATAACAGTGAATGTAACACGATAAAAATAGGAAATGACTTAGTTGCTCATTGTAATAAGTTTAGATATTTGGGTTCTATAGTAGAATCTCAAGTAGATTTCATTCTAGATATAAAGAATAGGATAGGAGCGGGGTGAGCAAAATGTAGACAAACTAATGGAGTCTTATGTGATGGAAGAATTTTTTTTTTGCTTAAAAGGCGATTTTATAAAACAATTATTAGACCTGCAATGCTATACGGAGTAGAGTGTTGGGTGATGAAAAAAAGACAAACAAATAAAGTTATGACGATGGAGATGCGTATGCTACGTTGGATGAGTGGTTTGACCCTAAAGGATAGAATTAGAAATGAACGCATTAGGGATAATTTAAAGACAACTCTGATAGATGATGAATTAAGAGAAACTCGTTTGAGATGGTTTGATCATATTAGTAGAAGACCAAACACAACCCTAGTACGTAGAATCGATAGGCTACGGATCGAAGGCACTAGGAGGAGAGGACAACCTTTGAAAACACGGAGGGAAGGGATAAAAAAGGACATGATAGATTGTAGAGTGATTGAGGGTTTGGTTTATGATAGGGTCAATTAGAGGAGAACTCGTAAAGCCGACCCCAGATAGATGGGAATATTGGTTGTTGATGATGATGTTTGCCTAAAACTTTATCCCTTTACCCAAAATAGGACTCATATTGGGAGAAAAGTCTCCTGATGTGATCAATGGACCTCCAAAGCGCAGAATGATATGCTACAATCATGGCAGACCAATCATCCCTCTCAATGTGGTCTTCATTTGATAGAACTTACTTCCCTGGAACCTTACATCTTCCAATCTCTAAAATCACTTCCTTAATAGAGCAACATCCAATGGTTTAAGTTGTTGCAAACCAAGGTCTACTTTGCACAATGGAGGGGCAATTATTGTCCCACTAAACAGGGTGATGTTTCTGCTCTTTCATCCTTTGCCAAAGAAAACCTGATTGCAACTATTTCTACTCTTGAAGCACCTCCGCTGGACATCTGAAAAGATAGAATATATTTCCAAATTTGATAAAGCTGTTTTATCTAGACGATCCATCTGCCAGGATAGAGATACCTAGATTTCCATGCTGGTAAATGATTCCTACTATCTCTGTTAGTGGTCCAATAGGTTTTTATTGGTGTTGCTGATGGTCAAAAGTAGGCTTGACTGCTTGAGGACTTTAGGGTTAGGTCAGGTTTCTGTTGTCCCTTCTAGACCATGGGTCAGTTCTAGGATGAATCCTACATGACCTAGGATGCACCCTAAGCTTTTCATTAGTGAGAGGACAATCTTCATGAACACCTGTGTTTTCAATATTTATTTGTAATATCTTTTTGGGTTACCCAAATCTTCTGTAATTCATGTACCACAATTTTATGCATTTGACAACAGATTTGTGCGAGCTTGTCTGTGAGTTTGATGATTTTGGCTTCAATATGCCATCTTTAAACTGTTTGAGCCCTGGATTGATTCTTCTAGAGTCTGATACTTTCAATTATATTTGATATAGCTTGTAGTTATGGGAGTTTTTGGTTATTATTCGATGACTTTTTTATTGTTCAAGGATCTGATACTAGGATTTATGTAATGAGATCCTTTCAAAGAACATTCATGTCATGATATCATGTTGCTAGTTTCAGATGGTCCTTTGTTGAAATTCATGCATGTTATGTTTCCTTTGCAGGTACCTATAGATTCATGTGTTGTAGGGTCTCAGCATTCTGCTTTTCTGCAACAGGTAGTTTCTATAATATCATTCTTTAAAATTAAGATTTGTCATTAATGTTTCCTTGTTAATTTTGCTAATGACTTCTGGTGTTACAGGCCTCTTACATTACAGGGGGTGTGTATTTAAAGCCCCAGTATCATCTAGATGGATTGTTTCAATATCTTATGGTACCTTTTCTTTTTTTCTTTCTAGGATCTTTATTCTCAGTGTGTTAAATAAGTTTACTTCCTCTGCCCGGTCCTCAACTCTCCAAAAAGTTAAGTAAATCTAAACAACAGACAAATAAAAACACAAAGGCCAGAAGCAAGGAGGATCGTATTTGAGCTTTTTTACTTTTCATGGAAAATTTCCCACAGCCATCTCTGACTGGATTGGTACTGTCAAATGCTAATGGAAAAAGAAGGATGAAGCACACGTTTTGGTTAGACCATTGATCTATACATGAATGGATCTCTCTCTCTCTCTTTTTAATTAAGGAGCAAGATGCTAGTATTCACTGTATCTGTGATATTAACATAAATGTATTTGACTGTTGATTTTGTCAACACCTGTAACCATAACTTAAGGGGGGATTTAAGCTAGAATATTTATAGGAGGAAACCCTGATAATTGGCATATAAACTAGTAACTGGTAGCAGGTAAGGATAACAGGCATCAAAATGAAGTAATTTAAAAGCTACATTGTTTTGTATATCCATCTAAAGATACATACTTCCTTTTCACTTGAAGTGAATTAAGTAACTTTAGAATCATTTTATTCATTTACTTATTATAAATCTCAATGCTAAATACATTTTGAAAATACACAGATGGTGTTTGCAACTGATCTACAGTCTCGAAGTTTCCTGCAGCTTCCTAGGCCTGTGGGAGTTGATTTTCGTGCCTCGTAAGAGCCTCTTCTCATTTTTGCTTCTCAAATTGCTTTGTTGCCCAGTATACAGTCAGCTGCTATGTGTCCTCATTAAATTCGCACATGACATTCTATGTTGCAAAGATCCTTTGAAAGTGCAATGTACTGCTGTTGGACTCGTCTTTATGTCAAACTCTTGAAGGATTCTTCATGGATTCCTTCTGTTCTTTTTAATGTGTTTTTGCTCAAGATGACAAAATAGCATCACAAATTCTAAAACCTAATGAAAATATTGAAATGTTAATTGATTGATTTGGATGAAGCTTATATGTTGTTTTCTATTGGCATCATTTTTACATATTAAATATAATTGAATTTATCCAAATATTGTGCTGCATTCACAGATCTATATTTTGAGATTGACCAAATCCGACATCTCATACATGTACCCAATGTTATGAAAATTGAATCGTATCGTAAAATTGTTATACATCTTGAACCGCAAATCGTGTATCATAAACTGTAGAATCGTACGATTCAGATTTGTTTTCCCTCTAAAATATTTAATATATAAAATTATGTAAAATATATCTAAAAGGTAATAATATGAGCAATTCTCCAACTTTCTTTTAATTTCAAGTGAATATTATATAATTAATTCATTGGAGTTCAAATTTCAATACTCCAACTCCAAAAAGTATAAGGTCAGTATATAATCCAAGTATATTATGAAAAGTCAATAATGAACAAAAAAGCCCAAAAAAATTCTAAATGTCTTAAATGCCCAACAACTTAAACCATAAAAACCATCAAAACAAGAAGTTTCATGCTTTTACATATCTAATAACTCCATAATTCTATTACTTTTAGGAATCGTAAGATTTGTTAATATATACGAATCGTTCGTCTTATCATATCGTATGAATCTTAAAATATGAATTGTGTATTTTAAGATTTTAACAACAATGCATGTGCCCATGCAACCTAGCATTTTAGCCATTTAGACTGTCAATTTGCTTATGGTTATCTATTTCTCGTACTTCAGTGAGGGGCAAAGGTGGGTCCTGCATGACCCCTCTTGATTAGGTCTGCACCTGATAATAACTATATAAATACATTAAGGTTAATGATGTTGACACCTTTTTTGTTAAAAGGGGACATGAAACCTTGTCCTCTGTTTATGTATCACCAACCATCTGATGTTGACACCTTTTTTGTTAAAAGGGGACATGAAACCTTGTCCTCTGTTTATGTATCACCAACCATCTGAATGGTGAAAGATCAAGGTTGGTTTCCCCTTGATCAAAATAAAATGAAAAGAAAAAGAACATATGTCCTAGAAAAAAGGGAGTTGAAATCATCAGCTTATAAAATATATAAAAAGGTTTTAAATAATGCCCAAATGCATATATTTCCTAATGCACCGTCTGATGAGCTCATGTCATGTGGCCCACTTTTAAAAGTCAAGTGAAATAACAAAAATGCCTGTTTTATCCTTAAAAAAACAAAAAATGCCTTTTGTGAAAATTGATCCTTCTATACCAAGGGACTAACATTTTCCGAGGTTTGGACCAGACCAAAGGATGTCCCTTACTTTTGTATCATGGACCTAGCTCTAAGATTGATCAGAGAAACATTCACTTTGGGATTAGAGAAAAAAAATGTGATTAATATAATGATTCATCTCATTCTTGAGAAGAACCCAAATTTTCATTCAATGGGGCTCACCTTTTGTAAATCTGACACGGATAAGCAATATAATGGGTATCGTTCTTCTACATGTCTGCTTTAAAATTGCTTCTCCCTTAATAATTATTAGACTTTCTTAAGAAGAAAATAGCTAATTAGTATGATTAGCCATTTTGGAAAAGAAATAAGTATCCATTCTTTACATATTGCACTAGAGCTTACTTGTCTCATTTAACTCCAAGTGAAAAACAAGTTCCCTTACAGAAGAAAAGGCTGGCTAGGGACAAAGGTTAGAAGAACCTCCATGCGTCAGCTTACAATCCATGCGTTTAAAAACTCCAACTCAGCCTTGCAAATTGTATCCGTTCTTTACATATTGCACTAGAGCTTACTTGTCTCATTTAACTCCAAATGAAAAACAAGTTCCCCTACAGAAGAAAAGGCTGGCTAGGGACAAAGGTTAGAAGAACCTCCATGTGTCGCTTACAATCCATGCGTTTGAAAACTCCAACTCAGCCTTGCAAATATCTAGCTTATACTAAAAAAGATGAACATGTGCTTGGGGATAAGCTCTCTCTCTCTCTCTCTCTCTCTCTCTCTCTCTCTCTCTCAAAGAAGGTTCTCTTGCTACTTATACAGGCATCATTTTGGTGAACCCTGTAAAATTCACAGCCTACTTGCCCTCAGTGCTGTAAATCTCAGTAGTATGATCCTGATCCACTGCCATCAAAGTATTCACTGCTGCTCCTAGAATATTTTTTGAGCAGTAGCTATGACTAGAATATAGTGATGAAGAAGAGCCACCACCAACATCAGCTCCACATGACTAAGTAATTACTGCCATAACTTGAAGAGTATACACCACCAAAATCACCGCCAACAGAACCTCCATATCCCATGCCATAATGGCCATATAGCCCAAGGGGACTCCTGTCCAGAGAAGGAACTCCTGCTACCACCATATCCAAGATGAGACCTCCCTTGTCTTTCTGAGTACACGTGTCCATACTGAGACACACGACCAATATATCCATAGTCCAAACGAGCCCTTGACCCACAAACACCAGCATCAATGTACTGTGAAGGAGCGCCACCAAATGCCAAGTATAAACATTTTGACACAAATTGAGTTCTAATCACAACTCGGACCTTTCGTGGTAAGGCAACCTCTCGGATCTTTGAGCATTGTCTTTATCTACATGGATCCTCCTAGTAGCAGTTCAAGAACTGCGTAGGAGCAACATCAGAGTAGCTAGGTCCACAATAAGGATGGTCATTGTCCTTGTATGATGGCTGACTTTCTACAACCATTCTAGAACCATAATTTGCAGAAACTCGACCTCAAGGAGAAACTTCATTTCATCTGCCAATATCTCTCTTTGAGCATTCTCATTGCTATTTTCTTCACTGTGGCTGCTCTAGGGCCCATCTTCGCTGATCAAGGAGGCATTGTTGAAGAAATTCAAAGACTGAAAGATCAAAGAGGTGCATAAATCAAAGTAGAAAATCATAGCAACCCTAGAAAACCTTAAAAGACGGGGAAAAAGAAACCCTAGAATGGAGACATAAGAAATGACTGATTGTATCTGCAACAGTGCTTGCCTTTTAAAAATTAATAATGATTACTTTATGATTTTTTAATGGAGCCTACCTTTTGCAGATCCAAGTAACTGTGCTATGGATAATAATATAATGGGTATCATCCTTCTACAAATCTACTTCATAATTGCTTCTAGTTCTTCATTAATAATGATTTGACTTTCTGGAAAAGAAATAATAACTGATTAATAATGATTACCTATAAAAAATTAATAATGATTAGATCCATCATATTTAGTACTTTCACTTTCTTTTTTGAGAACTTGAATAATTGATGCAGAACTTCCTGTCCCCAAAATTAGATGTGGAGACACTGCCGGATTAAAAATGCTCTCTATGTTTTAAAAGAAGTTGCTAGTCTTTTGAGGTGAATTCATACAAATAAACCTCTCTAACAATAGTGAGCTCAGAATGCAAACTTCGATGTTTTCACCTTGGAAATGACAAAGTTCCTCCAGGGAGGTGTTCCTGGTTTGAGCCAGTAGAACCCGCTTGAAAAACAAATGCATATTCTCCTACTTATTATGCTGTTAAATTTATTGCATTTTGGGGAACTTATTGCCTGTAGGTACTATGTTGATACATCAACCACAAACAGCTTATCTGTTTTGACCTTAGTTTCCTGCTTAGGTTCTTTGTACTCTAGAATGTGCTGCCAATTTATCTTTTAACAATTGGTTCTGGATTCTTGTGAAAGTAACTCATGAAGCATGCTTGCATTTGTGGATGCCTGACCAAATACTATTGACAGAGTTTGTCTGTGAGTTGTTACTCTTCTCTATCTCCTATTGTTCTACTATTTTTAAAGGTTAACCATCACACACACACACACTCTCTCTCTCTCTCTCTCTCTCTCTCTCTCTCTCTCTCTCTCTCTCTCTCTCTCTCTCTCTCTCAAATGATGAAGTCTGTCATTATTTTGTACCATAAGTATTTTCTCATGTTGATAGCTTTGTGTTCACTGCCCTCTACTTCAGTTGTCATATTTGCACATTTGGCCTCAAGAGAATGACAGTTTTAGTTGTAAGTTGATTGATAAGATCTGTGAAACTTACAGGTGCTTTTGCCACAAGAAGACAATTGACATGGGCTACATCTGTTCTGTTTGTTTGTCTATATTCTGCAAGCATCACAAGAAATGTTCCACCTGTGGGTGAGTATCTTATCTAGTCAGAGGTTGATACTGTTCCTGCTGGTTTGTCTTTGGATATTTCAATACGCTGCCTAGTTGGTAGACATAAATTTTCCTCCCTTTTGCCATTAGAGTCGCCACCTCTCTCTCTATGCATTTGGCCATTTGGCTGTAGAGAATTGTGCCATTTGGCCAAAGTTCAGTGATTGAGTGGTCATTTATGAGGCTTATTTGTTGTGCTCTGTTACTTCTTTGGACTTGGATTTCCTATGGAGACGCTGGTAAATCAGATATTCTCTGTTGACTTTTAGCCATATTTTTCAGCTGGGGAATACTGATGCAAAATTTATGGCTAGTTGTGTATTTCTTTCATATGGGTTGTATCTTGTTTACCACTTTGTTGGGTACATGCCTCTTGTACCCCTTCATGTACTTTTATTTTATTTAATATATGCTTTTTGTTTTGTGATCACTCAAAAAGAAAAAGGCTAGCCAGGGTTGTTTTCTTGATCTCGGAAGGGGAGTAATATGAGGGGTGGGAGAGAGTGAGTTTGGCACCTCATATCTTTTAGAGAACCTCCTTTTCTTTAAGTTTTATAAATAAAGTGTTTACTGGAAAAAGAAATGCAGAAATACTTTTATTAATGTTCACTATGGCAACTAGTTGCTTTTCAGTTTTCAGATGGGATTTCTTTACTGGTGCCAACGGAATTGCTAATGTTTTGTGCTAATAAGCAGGTCAGTTTTCAATCAAGCCAATCCTGATGTTAACTCAACTCCTGACCGGAAGAGAAAGACACCAGAAACTTAATTCCTTGCACATGCTTTCACTGTTTAAGTGCATTCTATTGTTTTCAGAGTTGCTCGAAGTGTACTTCCCAGCCATTTCCATGCTTGCATTATTATGACGGATGCTCTTGCTGTTGGAAACATGAGTACTGCAGCACGGACATGGAAAGAAGAGCTGCTGGGAGTTTATACTTTTTCCACTTTTAAGCCCCTTCCCCATTAGTTTGCAATGGATGAGCAAATGAAGAATTTTCGCTCACAGATCATTGGAACGGGCTGTTGCTATTGAGACGAATTTTGAACCACAGATACATTGAAACTACACTTTTTTTTCCCACCTTTCATATTCTCGATGAAGTGCAAGATTTTATTTGCTGTTTGCCAGCAGCAGGCAGTCTGCGGGAGAGATGAATGGCAGTTTTTGTTATGGGACACCATTTTTCTGCAGTAGGCCTATATCTTCTCAATGATTTGATTATTATTTATTCGAGCATTTCTGGCCCGTCTGCAGCCAATCAAATGAGGTTCTGAACTGATCATTAAACTAAATATTTATATTATTATAAAAAAAAACTCTGGTACTCCTGCAGTTGCTTAGAAAGTAAGATATATTTGAAATAGAGGTGCTGGATTTGATTTTTAAATCCATGGATGCAGTTCAATATTGAGATTTTCAGCCGAATGAATGCCATAGAATCCACTGTTGGCAAATTAAATTATGTATGACAAGTATTTAGAACATCACCAACCCACAACATGAAATCATGAATATCCAAATCACCATCTGGGTCCGCATGATTAGTTATGAGGCTCCAAGGCTGTTGGAACATGGAGAGGGAACTCACCCATTAAAGACTCGACAACCATCTTTATATGGTTATGCTGAACAAGGCGAGATACTGGACAATTTACCTAAGGAATTTTGAGTTATAGTCAATTTCAAATTATGATTAATCTGAGCTATATTATCAGCCATTATACAGTTTAATATATCCTTCTTTATTCTTTTCGTCCATATTTTCAATGGTCAGCTTCTCTTCTCAGTGTTTTCATCTGTAGCTTCTCAATTTTACATACTGAGGTTATATTTGATCTTCTGCTAATATGATCAAACTACAAATTGATTTCTCTCAATTTGTCATCTATTGGAGCTATTCTTAAATTATTTATAATGTATTCGTTCTAACTTTATCCTTTAAGGTTAATCCACTCTTAATATACATATCTACATTCTTACTTTGTTTATTTATTTTTTCTTCATTGTTCAAAATTTTGCTCCATAGAATATAACATCTATTAGTAGAACTTTGTAAAAGATAATCACGAGGGGTTATTTTGATTGTCAAGTTCTATTTTTGTTTGTAGGAGATTTTGAGATCAAAATTTCATCACAGGTTTTGGGATCAAGTCATCTTCAATAGGAAAAAAAAAAAGGGCCACTCTCCTTAATAATGTTTCTAACATGTGTAATTTGGAAGGTTTACACGTATCTCAAAGGTTAGTTGGCCTTTGAAAAAAAACTTTATAAAAAACAACTAGTTGTCTTCCCTTATAAAATAGAAGGTTGTATATTCAAACTCCATGATCTAACTTTCGTGTACCCTGTATATAACGTCTAATACCCTCATTAAAGTAAGAGATTTATGTAATCTTAAAGATGATATGCAGTCAATGGAGTTGAGACTTGAGAGCCAAGAAACTAAATATCTGACGACAGCTCTGACACGAGCTTGAAAGTTACAACAAAATCTTTAATAAATTTATTTACCTATTCTTCTTTTCTTTACTTTTCCCAATGAAACAATTTCATTGGCCAACCCAAATATTTTATTACTTTGTTGTTCATATTTTTCGGTGGCCATTGGAAGTCCACGCGCTACTACTCCTTTCCACCCAATTTGCAGTCCCTCACAAAGGCCAATTCGGATTCATTAAATTATTATCCTTATCTTCTTATAACCTTGCTTGGAAAATTTCGTATCTCTGTAGCTCCACCTTACTCATTTTGATTAAAAAAAGCAGTCATATTAAATAAAATAAATTTATTTAAAAAATATTCATTGCAAAAAGTTTGACTATAATAAAATTAAACCGACACATATAGGTTAGAGTTTATTAATGATGATGGTGATGCGGAAAATAAAAGGTAGCATATATTTTACTATATTATTTTTTAAGAAAATTACATTTTTATGCTTTATAAAAAATACTTAAATAATTAGAAATCTCTATAATCTTAAAAAATAATGCAGTTAATACAATCATTGGTTATTTTTTAAGGCCCCACATTTAAATATAATCTTTTAATCCCTCGAACATAAAAAGGACCATTCTCCTTTAGTCAGATGGGACAATTAGATATCTTGATTTAAAAAAAAAAAAAAAAAAATCATGTTAGAGCACTTCTATCAACATTTGTCAATTCTATATAAGGGTGCACAATGCATAATTATGCACCTCTCTTTTCATTTCATATTTAATTTTTTTTAATACGGATTAATTTTTTAACTGAAATTTAAAAAAAAAAAAAAACCTGGACCATATATATTCCCTAAAATAATTTTAAACATTCGGCGGAGGAATCTTAGCCGTAGAAATTTCAATTATTAACAGCGACATTAACCTTAGGCCGGCAGCCGCAGCATCGGGTAACATCGAACACCGACAAACGAGAAATATTTTGGCTAGTCCCGAGGACCACCATACTGATGGAGAGAAACTCGGGGCGGCTTCTATGGAAAGTAGGGTGGCCAACAGTCGTCTCCCCCATATGCTTGGAAACAGCAACTTTCACAGACTTTTTTCTTTTCTTCTTTGGATTTGGGAAAGGGGGCTGATGATTTTCCATTTCCATTATCCTCTTTTTCTCCGCCTCTGTTTCTTAATCTCCCCTTACAAGGACACCAGCAAAGCTCCGAGCTTTATGAGAGGTACTTACTACTGCTATTTCCATTCCCGAAGTTGTTCTGAAAAATCTGTAAATTATCCATCAGCTAAGAGTTTCTTTTATTATTTTTTTCTTTATATGCTTGTCGTGTGATTGCTTGATCTGATGGAGCAAACGTGTTTGGTTGACAATTGAAACATGGTTGGTCGGATTGTGAGAATGCCATGTTTTGCAACGGTTGTAAGTAGTGCCGAACTGCGGTTTATCTGAGGTTCCGCGTGGCTGCATGGGAAAGGAGGTGTTTTCCTGGAAAACAATCAATTTTTTTGCCTAATATGGTTGAACCCATTTCTCTTTTTGGTCTACAATGGGTGTTTCCGTAGAAAGTACTTGTCTTTTATTGCATCCGAAAGGCGGCTCTGCTTCAGGAGCTGTTTGGATGCGTGGAAAGGTAACTACTTTCCTGGAAACAACCAATTTTAAGTATTTTTTTAATAAAGGTTTGTTATTTTCCATGGAAGTGCTTTCCTTTCCATGTATTCCATATCAAAGCAGTCTTTTAGGACTGGCTTTTGTGTCTCCTGGGAGGGCAAAGTGGTACGATTGGGAAATCATCATCTCCCCAAAAGACAAACATACAAAAGCATATACTATAGAAACCATTTGGCGATGGATGGGTGGGTTGGTCGTAGTAAATTTTTCAAGGTTCATCGGTGCCATACTAAGGGTACATCCAAGGAAAGTAGAGTTCCAAAGACTTGCAATTTTAGAGTCACACACTCTTCGCAGCCAACTTGCTTGAAACACCTATCTTCTTTTAGCTTCTTTGGAGAGGGCTGAAGATTTTCATTACTTTCCTTTTTCCTTCTACTGTCTCTCTAAATTCGCTCTTTCTATCTTCCTCTCTCTTAAGAAGAAAGTAGCCAAGCTCAATATTGCCAATCAAGTTTCCGTCTTTGATAAAGTTGTTTAGCAAATTAGTAAAACAATTTCATTATTTTTTGAAGACCTAAAACACTTATATGTTTGTTATTTGATTGCCTGATTTAATGGCACAGTGTGTTTGGTTGCAAAGTATTTGCTTAGTCAGATTGTGAGACTGCCATATTTTACAACTGTTGCAATCCAAGGCTCTGTTATGTTTGCATGGAAAAGGAAACTACTTCCTTGGAAAACTGTCAAATTTTAGTCAAACTACTTTCCTTGGAAAAAGAAACTACGTTTGATCCCTTTTTTGAGGACAACAAAAATAGTTATTAGCTACTTTTCAAAAAAAAAGGACAAAATAGTTATTAGCTATGTGACTAAATAACCATGGTTGTTACGGTTGATACCATTCAGCTAGCATATAGTACTTAAATATGGTTGTAACTACATTTATGGTTTCACAGATGTGATGAAGGTGGGCACATTGAACAATTAGAAACAAAAGCGACAACAAAGAACACATGCACTGAGCACTTAAAAGAAATTTAAGATGAAGTTGACATGAGACCCCAATTAGCCTGATACATGACATTGTAATTTGTAGGCAATAATACAGACTCAAACTCCATTTCTGATTATCTATAATTTGGAATGTAGGATAGCCTTATGCTGTGAGGGAATTTGAAAAGAAGCCAAGTACTAATGTAACTTAAATAAAAGAACCTTGCAAGTGTATTAGTTTATATGTTTCATGGCCCATGGTTATGTAGGTCCAACTGTGGGTGGAGCCTCTTACATGTCTATGAAAGATGTTACTAGATTCTATGTAGAAAATGAATTAGGCACAACAGTTATGCACTTTACAGTGCTAAATAGGGAGAGCCTAAGTGTGATAATGTTCGAGGGGATTTAGATACAAGAGTAGAGAAATGGAAACAGCACAAGGAAGTGAGATGACCAAGTAATTGTCCATAAAATCAGATTATCATAATCTTTCAAAAAATGTCACATTGTCATCACTATCGAAGCCTTTAATAGCACCATAAAATATCCACTTATCACAAAAAATAAATAATGACAGGGTAGTAGACACACAAGCGTAAAAGCTTGGGTATTCTAGTTGGGATGTGCTCGAGGTTTATCCATAATTATCCATTTTTCGAGCTCAAAGCGGACAATATTGTGCCCATAATTTCTCCTAAAATATAGAATTATGTGAAATGATGTAAAATATATCTGAAAAGTGATAATAAGTAATTACCCAATTATCTTTAAATATTAAATTATTAAGTAAAATGCATACATATTGCAAAATGCATTCATGCAATATTTAACCATATAATTGGAGTTCAAATTTCAAAGTTCCAACTTCCGAAAGCACTATATTGGTACTACTTTTGCAAAAATCTAATAATAAGCTGAAATTCCCCAAAAAATCAGAAATGCCCTAGTCCTACAACAACACAAACAGAAAATAAATAAAAACCAAAAAGTTCCGTACTTGCTCTAAATAGCCATACAATTCTATTATTAATCGATAGAAATCAATCCTCTTGTGGATATTGTACAAATCATATGGTGGGGACTGACTTTAATAGCACTTATTTACTTGCATGTTCATTTGGAACCCTATTTTGGACAGAACCCTTTTTGGAAAGGGGATTCGTACATTTATGTCACGTATGGTTCTCAAGGGATAATTTGTTTGTTATTATATTTGTGATATTATACATTATAGAGTTTACATTCAATTTCAAGACATGTACCGGACCACTGCTGTGTCCACCTGCACCCTCATTGCTTCCATTCAACTTGCATCCACTACCTATTGAATTCAGCCATTGGCATCGTCATCATAACAGCCATTTATCGCTCTAGATTCATCTTTTTAGTTCCAGTATTCCACTCAACCTCATAAAAAACCACTTCCAGAGCAGTGGAACCAGAAATTTTGCTTTATTTCTTTATTTTTGAGGGATGGGGGGTTGGAATTTAAAATTTTGATCTTTTCATCTATTTGTAATGTAACAGGTTGTAATGTTTGTCTTATCTGAAGTGGGATTATATTTAAATTATTAAGGACTAAGGGGATTTTTTGAAAAACTTGGGGCCCTCTTAGTTAACATCTAGTTTTATCCTTGCTTCTACAACCTTTGGTGAATCTTAAGATGCTTGTGCACTTGTATAATGCTCCATATGTCATGTTGGTCACCTGTACCTGTGTTTGTAGATCCTAGTACTTGTATACTCAAATAATATGCTTTAATGATTTTATTTTGCTTTTCAGTAAGCATACACAAAAGAATGACTGATAAATCTCATTGTAAAAGGCTGTGCAAAAGAGACACCTATTCTGGATTTAGCTTGTTTGAAAGACCAATTCATTTAATAATTTAATAGAAATACTGAAATAGTAGTCTGGATTCAACGGTTTGGAATTCTCCAACCTTTATGGTATAGTTACTGGATACCATATACATCCTTATTGGCGAAATGGGAAAATGTTATATATTTGAATCATCATCATCATCTTCGTCATAATCATTATCAACAATTTTCCCATCTATAACTCTTGCTAAATATGAGTCTTCTTTAAAATGATGCCTTTGGTTTTAATGATGATAAACTAAGATTATTGTTCCTCCTTTGGTTATTCCTGTTTCTTAATGTGGAGCCTCATTTTTAGTCCATAACACTGACAGATGTACATGTTGCAGATAATGTTAAGAACAAAGCAAATCGGTTCTCTTTCCCAGTGTGCTAGGTCCTTTTTCCTTAATGGTTCAAGAAGTGGCACTGCAGATGGGGCCTCATCTGCTTACTCTGAAGACGAACCCTGCATTTCAAGAAAGCAGTCAGAAGGCACTGATAATCTACTTCCACCAAAAAGTTCTGCCTTTCTGTCTAAAAATTCATTGGAAGCAGGAAAACCCTTTCATAGAGATGCAATAAAATCTGTGAGTTCTCAAAAAACTGAAACCTGTGGACACCCAGCTTCAGTCTCACATGTTCTATGCACTCCAAGCTCCTCTTTGACGTCAGAAGATGTGAATTCTTTGGATAGTGACTGTCACGCTCACAAGAATTTTGGGCATTCTTCTGGTCTGGGTGCAGATCAGTTCATTAAGGCTGGGATTGCAACAGTTGGCTTCTTCTCTGATTTAGTGAACTTCAGACTTCCCAGATCAGATGGCAGTGGTCTTATATCTCCTAATTACATGATTGATTCTGGTAAGCCCTTTTCCAATGCAAAACTAAATGAGAAGTCTAATAAAAGGGAGAATGTTCGCAAAGTCCATTCAAAAGTTGGGGTTGCAGTGGAGTCGAGTTCCTCAGGTCCTTATCGTGGCCCTAAAGGTAAACCCGAGAATAACGCCATGATGAAGGGCCTGCAACATGTTCCAAATACAATAGCAGGGACATCAGGAGATGGTCACAACCTGCCATCAGATAAAAGGGATAAACCCCGCCTATCTCAGAAGCCTAGGGCCCATTCCTATGGAGCTCTAGCAAATTCAAAGTATACAAGACAAGTCTTAAGAGGGAATGTTGCAGCTTCCTTAACTGAAAGCATTATATCCAGGGATAAGGAGCCACGACATGCAAGATCTATGAGAATGCAAGCAGGAAATGTCCAATCAACTACCCTGACTGTCAATGCTGGACGTGCTGTTGATCGTGTTCATCACATTTTGAGACAGCTTAAATGGGGACCTGCTGCAGAAGAGGCTCTGGGAAATCTTAGCTATAAGTTGGATGCTTATCAAGCAAATCAAATCCTCAAACTGCTTCAAGATCATTCAGTTGCTCTTGGTTTTTTCTATTGGTTGAAACGTCAGGCTGGGTTCAAGCATGATGAGCATAGTTATACCACCATGGTTGGTATACTTGGACGATCTCGGCAGTTTGGTGCCATGATGAGGCTTATTGATGAGATGATCAGGGATGGGTGCAGGCCAAATGTGGTGACATATAATCGTCTGATCCACAATTATGGACGTGCAAATTACATTGATGAGGCTGTGAATGTTTTCTACCGGATGCAGGAGGCAGGGTGTCAACCAGACCGTGTTACCTACTGTACACTAATTGATATCCATGCAAAAGCTGGGTATCTTGATGTTGCGATGGATATGTACAGACAGATGCAAGAAGTAGGCCTTGCTCCCGACACCTTTACTTATGGTGTAATAATCAATTGTCTTGGGAAAGCAGGCCATCTTTCTGCGGCTTACAAGCTATTCTGTGAAATGGTTGCACAGGGTTGCATCCCAAACCTGGTAACATATAACATCATCATTGCTTTGCAAGCAAAAGCACGAAATTATCAGAGTGCATTGAAGCTATACCGGGACATGCAGAGTGCAGGATTCCATCCTGATAAAGTCACTTACAGCATTGTGATGGAGGTTCTTGGTCATTGTGGGTATCTTGATGAAGCTGAAGCAGTTGTTGCTGAGATGAAACAGCAAGACTGGATTCCGGATGAGCCTGTTTATGGTCTCCTGATAGATTTATGGGGTAAGGCCTGGCAATGTTGACAAAGCTCAGGGATGGTTCCAGTCGATGCTCGATGCAGGTTTGCTGCCCAACGTCCCAACATGCAATTCCCTTGTTAGTGCATTCCTCAGGGCACACCGGTTCTCAGATGCCCATGTTGTGCTGCAGTCCATGCTGAGATTGGGTTTACAGCCTTCATTGCAGACATATACACTGCTTCTCAGTTGCTGTACAGATACACAGTCGCCTTATGACATGTGGTCATGCTGTCAGCTCATGGCATTCACAGGCCATCCTGCACATTTGTTTCTAGTTACCATGCCAGCGTCTGAACCAAACGGTCAGAATGTACGTGACCATGCCAGCGACTTTTTGGATCTGATGCACACTGAAAACAGGGAAAGCAAGAGAGGACTGGTGGATGCTGTTATTGATTTCCTTCACAAGACAGGCCTCAAAGAGGAAGCAGGATCTGTATGGGAAGTTGCTGCACAGAAGAATGTGTATCCAGATGCGGTAAAAGAGAAGAGTGCTTCCTATTGGCTAATCAATCTCCATGTATGTCTGATGGAACTGCTGTGACAGCATTATCAAGGACACTGGCTTGGTTCCATAGACAATTGCTTGCATCAGGTATTGGACCTAACCGAATTGACATCGTAACAGGGTGGGGGAGGCGCAGCCGGGTAACAGGCTCTTCAATGGTCAGACAGTCTGTGCAGGACTTGCTGCACCTCTTCAGGTTCCCATTTGTCACTGAAAATGGCAACTCAGGATGTTTCGTGGGGTATGGTGAGCCCCTCAGTAGATGGTTGCTTCACTCTTATGTGGAGCGCATGCACTTGCTGTAAGTTCTCAATTTCTTCTTTTATTATATTGTATCATAATGCATTTTTGTTGTTGGATTGATACGCTGTAGATGTTAGATTTCCTACGAACTAACTTGCTGTATTAAATTATTGAGTCTTAATGTTGCAGCGTTATGTGCTTTTAAGTTTGTAGCTTGACCCAATCTCTCTTTTGTAGCAGGCATTGATCTGTTTTCTTTGATTAGAAGGTTTACATAGTGAACTCTCGGCACTACCTTTGGGTTCCTCTTAGAACTGCTCTTATTTGATGACATAATTTGGGGATCAATTTTTCAAAGAGGACATCGAATTCTTGGGTGGATGATGAAACAAATGGGATATGGGTTTGGGAGGATATTTAGCTGGGGAGTGTTTTTTTCATTTAAAGGTACTTTGGCCTGGGAATTTACCTAGCTACTACCTCCATTAGATTTCAAATATTCACTAGTGAGGTTATTTAACAGTTGCATTGATGTTCTGGAACGAGAATGTGGTGGTTAATTTACATATTGGTGTACAATATGAGCAGTTTTTACACACAACAATTTGGATCTTATGCTTAAATCCTGATTTTTAAGAACTTACGATTTTCTGTAACTTTTTACAAGAATTTGGAGGTCATTTCTTTGTTCATTGTTCTGTTATTAAATTTAGTTCCTCCAACCTATACTCAATTTCCTGGATCTGTCCTTCATTCTGGTCCGTCAAAGACTTGCCTTCAGGCCTTTTCCTTCTCAAAGAGGTCAAAATCATTGAAGAATGTTGCTGCAAGCCTTTGCCATGAATGTGTTGGAGAGATTTTTTCGAAGGGGAATGTGTTTGACACTTTCTCATGATGATAAATTTGGGTAGGGTTTCCAAGTGAGGAAATATAGGTGGTTTGCCTCTGGGCTTTGGGGAGATGGTTGTTCAGTGGTTCAGGTTAAAAGTTGAAAAGAAAGTTTGGACCCTTCATTTGACTTGTATGCAGAAGATTAATTGTCAGAAGCTTCATTGGTGACTCAGGCCTTAATGGGAGGATGATACAAAACAAAAATGGAATTAACCATTGGTTCTATTGGATCGACTGCAAATAATGACAGTGGCAGGGCCAAGTTAACAGCAACAAGTGTGGACCATCAAAGGCTCAGGATTAGTAATTGTCGAGAGTCCACTAATGCATGGGACGAATGGAATCATGGTGACACTGCAACATTTTCAATGAAAGGCAGCAATTCAGTATGACTTATTTTTTCTTGCATGGATGTCAATGTTTAGGCAAAGCTTGGTTGCAGGGGAAGCTACATCCTCTTGATGGTAGTGTAGATTTTGTGTCCTAGACTACATGTTTTCTATCTTTATTTTTTTTTATGAGATTTCTCTTAGGCCACACTGCCATGCCGTGCGAGCTTGCTGTTGCTCTGCCTTGAGAATCCCTTCAGTAGATATAGATGCCCAGCCATTTGTGACATGGACTAGCTACTTGTGTTGTTACTTCATTCCGGAGTAATTGAGAAGGAGTGGAACAGCAGCGCTGCAATGGCACCAAACTTGAAATGAGTCATTTTTGTTGTGTTGTGTTTGCCTGTGCGTGTGCCTGTGCCTGTGCCTGTGCCTTTTCCTCTCAAGGAGCGGCTGGAAGGAGGCAGTTGATAATCATAAGAGGAAAGAATTTTCTGGGACCCAAGCACGCTCCTTCCCATCCTCTACATAATCAGCATCCAGTAATGATGGTGTTGCACCCTAGGACTTGGTCCTAGCCTGCCCCGGTGGACGATTCGATTAAGACAAAATGGGAAGCTCTTGGAGTTTTGTTCTTTTCCTTCATCTTTCATCAATTTCCTTCAGCAGCTGTTCCGAATTGCAACATGGTCTTGAAGAATCCCATTTATGGGTGTTGTTTCTGTTACCAACGAGTTGCAGAGGTTTGATTAAATTTTATCAGTAGTGTCTTCACAACCTAGTTACATGTTTGGTTTGAAGGTTGTGATTCAGGCACATTTCTCTTATTTTTGCATTTATATTTGAACAAGTCATTTCCATGCTTCATTTGTCAACACTTAACTACTAAATTGCGAGTAGAAATGAGAAATGGTGTAGCGAATCCATATCTAAAATAGAGTGAGTTTTTCATATTTGGGAGATCTATCTATAATGCCACGTTTCTCCTTTTGCTTGTCTGTAGAGAATCTTGATTCGTACCAACTAACAGGAAGTGTTGCTGCTCTTTCTCTGCCTACCCTCTCTAACACGTACATAATATAATAACTCCTTGAATTAGTGACTTGAGAAGTCTCCCTAACGATTTTTAATAAAAAAAAAGACGAAAATGAGATAAAAATAAACAAATTACATAAATTCCTGTCTCCCTCCCCCCCACCCCCACCAAAGGGAGGTTATTTCAAGGATGTTTTAAATGACCTTATAATGGGTTGTATGAGGGGTGTGTATATCAGTCGATATTGGTCGGTTTTGTTAAAAAAAAGAAATAGTAGAGAGAAATATATCGGTTGAGATATTGGTCGATATCGAATTTTAAACCCTTGGGTTGTGTAGGAAAACATTTAAGACTTTTTTACATTACCACATGGGCTAGGTTAGGGGTCAAAAATTTGACAGATTTTTCTCTCTTTTTTCTTAAAAATCTCGGTGGTTTTTTTTTTTTTTGGAAAAAATTTATTTTAAAAAAGTCTTTTTTTTTATAAAATAATTAAAAAATATAAATATCCGCCGAGATATTGATTGGGTCTACGTTGATATTTGTTATTTTTTTTTAAATAAAAACTAAAAATTGGCTGAACTTTTTTGTCTCTGGCTGAAATTATGTGTATTGTCCGATATATCTCGGCTATGGAAATTTTGAGATATGCGTATCGGCTGAGATTTCGACCCTTGAACTAGGCTCAATGGATCTAGTTGAAGTCAATTTCGTGCCCAACAAATGCTAGTTAGATCGCAATGTAGTTTATGTGATCTTCTAGTGAAGGAGAAATTATTCATCGGCAATCGGTTTACAGTGTTATGTTGTGAACTTTCAATAATAGCTTTTTATGGGAATATTAGTTGCATTCAAAAAATAAATTTTGTAGTTTTTTGCCCGGCGAAAGATTTTAATTGAAAATTCACTACCTTTTTTTTATTACTAGTTCATAATGGATAATTTCTCTCACTAGAAGTAGGCATTCCTTGCCAAGTCTTCAAAACCCAAATTCTACAAATTTCATCATGTACAACTTATAATAAACAAAATTTTCTATCATTAATTCTCAATTTGTGCTTGTTAGGTTAACTCTTTCTTCGGCCATTATAACTCTCAACACTAACGTAACCTACTTTAAATTTCAACTTTGAGACCTACTCTTAACCAACTTGAGCGTCATATTATCATCTAACATCATTAGCACCTAATCTATCTAAGCACCCCAACCAAAAGTGATGAAGATACAGTTTATTGAACTTATTCCAACTTAAACATAGGGACTAAATATTAGTCTGAAACTTATATTATCAAATGTGGGCATATCGATGATATTGTATTGGCAATATATTAACAATATGCTAACTATATTGGATCAAAAAATATAGGTAGCGATTTTCTCATGGGAGGTTTGTGTAACCAGACACGGGAATTAGTCGATTTCTTATTTTACCCTTTGTATGAACAGTAAAGTTGGACATTTCGTATGAACTGTGAAATTTTGACTAGTCGATTTACTGTTTATGTGAATTTTCGGCTAGCTGATTTACTGTTCATGTGAAATTTGGCGAGTCGATTTACTGTTCATGTGAATTTCGGCGAGCCAATTTACTGTTCATGTGAATTTCTGCGAGCTGATTTACCCTTCATGCGAAGGATAAAATCGAGAATCCACTAATTCCTGTGTCTGGTTACACAAAAAGCCCGTGGGAGGATCACTATCCAAAAATATATCACATAAAAAATATATCAGCTGATAGATTACCATTTTAGCTATATCTTGGTCCAGTAGTATTAGTGATACGTGTCTAAATTGGTCATATATGATATAGAATAATCAAAATGTATCGAATAACTCAAAATAATATATTGTATCTGCTGATATTTAACTCCTAACTCATATTCTTCCGCCGTAATAGAGTCCAACATAAATTCAAATTAATAGGAGGTGGTTTATGAGATCACTTTCCCTTAAAAAATGATCAGTAAGAAAAAGGGAAAAAAAGTGTGATGCTTTTTCATCAAATATTGATACTATACATATTTGTACGGCCGATATTCATCCAAAAAATTTAGGAAAGAGAGATATAGGTCGAGACACCGATATCTCGGTAAAGGCGATTTTTGTACCCCTACTTCCACTAACTCATGGCAAGCCCATGAAATACCGAAATCGAATTTCGTACACAATTTAAATGGATCTGAGTTTAAAATTCTGTTGATATTTAAAATTGAACATATAGATTTGGGTTGATGTTTCAATCATCATATCTTAAAAAAATTTTTAATTGTCAATGTACCCAAAATATTAAGTATATTGGTTTTGGAACCATTTAAAAAAAAAAAAAACACCAATATTTCATAATGCTTTCACATTTTCCTCATGAAATTGGAGAAATATCAGATTTCAATTAATATTTAAAACTCAAATATGATTAAAATTATAATACATTCTCTTCATTAACTCTGAAACACTAATTCCATCCATACACACTTTGTAGATAACAATTAGAATCATTCAAAGTAGAAATGAGGTGACCCACAATGTAGCTTTCTCCCATTCCTTAATTCACTTTGCAGAGGCACTTCAATCAATTATTTTCCAACACCATTACTATTTTTTTGGTAAGATATTTTCCAAATGACAAGAATAGTAACGCCACCTCCACCACCTCCACCACCACCAGTCAATTACTTGTGGACTTTTCTTCTTAAGGTAGTTGCCTTCTATTCCCTTCCACTCAATAGCCAAGTTTAAAAAATTAGTACAACATTAATATAATTATTACACATTTCCTCATTAGCCCACCTAACTAAAGACCATACCATCAATAAATTACATTATTTTGATTAAAATAAGTAAAACAATGGTGGTCAGCACATCTATAGAGGCGACCTATTCAATGGAAAGATCTTTCATTTAATACGTGACTCACTAGAATCATCAATAAACTCATGTTTTTTAAGCTCTTCAGAATTTGATCGATTTTTTTTTTTTTATATATATTTAAACTTTGTGATCATAAAAATACAGTTCGATTAATGCAATTGAGGTGATTTTTTATGAATCTGATAATTAAAGAAAGATCTTTTTGATGGGTCTATTACCACTCGCACACATATCTACACTGGTTATCAAACAAATCAAACCTTCTCCAAGAGCAATAAGATTAGCCCACCAACCTCTCTCTTGTGCCTCATCATACATTTAAATCTTATTTCCTAGTCACCAAGCAATATCCATTCATTCATATTCTTCATCATCTCCTTTGTTTCTTTCTCTTCTTCTGCTGTATTGTTGGGCTCCTTTGAATTCTTGGGTGTCATTCGTCACTCTTACGTTTATACATTAAGCCATTCAACAACTTCAGCTACTTACTACAAGCATTTCTGGTGTATATATTTCAAAACCATAGAATTATCTCTGTTGTCTCACAAAAATAGCTTCACCATGGAAAAGCAGGCTCCAATTTCACTACTGTTCTTAGTGATGGTAGTACTTTGCATATCTCCGGCATGTTCGACATCGCGAAAGAAGTTCGATGAAGTAGTCCCAGAAGGAATTCGAGTCGATCTAATTCATGTAGATTATGGGAGCAATTTCACTAAGTTCGAATTGCTGCAACGAGCTATCAAGAGAGGAATGCACAGGTTAGAAAGGTTGAAATCATCGGCGATCCTAGTTGCAGAGGAGGCTGGGGAGGAAATTCGAGCACCAATGTATCCGGGTAATGGAGAATATCTTGTCAATCTATCTATAGGCACTCCATCGGTACCCTTCGCGGCAATTCTAGATACGGGGAGCGATTTGATATGGACTCAGTGCAAGCCATGCACCAAATGTTACAAGCAACCCACACCAATGTTTGATCCTTCACATTCGTCGTCATACTCGAAGCTACCCTGTTCTAGTTCACTATGCAAAGCTCTCCCCTCTTCGACGTGTAGCTCGGATTGTGAGTATATGTATGCTTATGGGGACTACTCAACGACGCAGGGAATTTTGTCGAGTGAGACTTTCACCTTTGGTTCAAATTCAGTGCCCAAAATAGGATTTGGGTGCGGGGATGATAACCAGGGGAGTGGTTTCAGCCAAGGTGCAGGTCTAATTGGGCTTGGCCGGGGACAGTTGTCACTTGTTTCACAATTGAAATCCGGCAAGTTCTCCTATTGCCTGACCTCAATAGATGACACTAAGACCGAGTCCTCTGCTATTTGGATCTCTAGCTGACATCAATAAAAAATTCAAGGATCAAGCAGTTGCCACACCACTAGTCCAAAACCCTTCTCAACCAAGCTTCTACTATCTCTCACTGGAGGGTATTACAATTGGGGGTACTCTGCTTCCCATTTCAAATTCTACATTTAAAATGAATGATGATGGGAGTGGCGGTGTGATCATAGATTCAGGCACCACCATAACTTATTTGGAAGCAGAGGGGTACAAACTCTTGAAAAAGGCCTTTGTGTCTCAAACCAAATTGACAGTAGCCGATGGGTCATCGGTCGGACTCGATTTATGCTTCAACGCGCCATCTACTTCTTCGACAGTTGAGGTACCCAAGTTGATATTCCACTTCAAAGGTGCAGATTTGGATCTGCCTGCGGATAATTACATGATACAAGATTCAAGTACTGGTTTGCTCTGCTTGATGATCATGGAGTCGAGCGGAATGTCGATATTCGGGAACATGCAGCAACAGAATATGCAGGTCCTCTATGATCTAGAGAAGGAGGTGCTGTCATTTGCACCCGCTGAATGTGATCAGCTGTGAATTTTCATGCCCACTGTTGTCACCCAATTGCTTCTTTTTGTTGTTCATGGGGTGTGACCATTTCATTGAGGCTTCATTTTATTTGTTTGATGCTGGTATTGAATGTTGATGATCCACAACAATTACTGTAGTAATTGTTCCTCGTATTATGCTTACTTGAAGATGATTCAGGCCAATGATTTTCTATTCAAAACCTACAGAAGACAAGGATCAATTCATTTGCATGCTGCTTATATTTTTACCATGATAGAATAAATGTAATTAAGATGGGAAAATGTTGTCTAAGATTATCTTGGATAAATTATAGTAGATAAATAACAATCAAACAAAGAATGTGAAAGGATTGGAAATAGAAAGTAAGAGCATGCGAGCTATTAAATACATCTAAACAGATCGAGACTGATAATGACAGAATATGATGTAGCAAAGGGCATAATTGTTAAAGCTGAATGAGAAGCAAGAGTTGATAAAAAATTATGATATTAAGAAGAGATGATGATGACGATGATGAGATTAAGATGAATTAGGAGACATATAATTAAGATTATAACTATCTTCAAACGTCATAGTGGGCCCGGTGGATTCCAGGATGCAGGGGTGAAAAAACCTGCCAGGCCGATATGCAAATATCGGCTGATATGATTCTCTCTCCTGTTTTTGTTTTTTTTTAAATATCGGTATTATTTTATCATTTTATTTTTTCTAAATTAAAAATATAAAAAAACAGAAAAAGAAACTGTTTTTTTTTTTAATTTTGAAAATATAAATATCGACCTGGGCCCATCACCGTTTTGTTTTTTTGTTTTTTTTAAATACCAATATTAATCATATCGGGCGATATCGGACCGATATGATTCGGCCAATATGAAGCCTGTATAGCCAATACAATACGTATCGGCCGATATGATAAGGGGCTTAAAATCCAAATCATATCGGTCGATACGAAATGTATCGGCCGATATCTGTACCCCTACCAAGATGCCTTGGTTGTGAGGAATCTCGCTTGCTAGCTTGGTGGATTCTGGGTTGGACATTTAGTCCACGTCTAGGGTCTTGGCTATAAGGTGGAGCCACTTCTTAGAAATGACGCATTTTCATGTGTTGAGAAAAAAAAAAAAAAAAGCTACAAGCCTGACCTAGTTGATTCCAGATCAGTCAAAACGGACAATATCGTGTCTTGAGATCAGTTCTTCGACATATCGACTTCTATATCTGAAGACAAACATAATCTTGAATTAGTTCTTTTTTGTGTAATCATTTTTTAACATTGAATCTCTATCATAATTTTTGATAGAATCTAGATAGAGCTATTTTCAAATGTTAACTTCTATATTTGAAAATTAAGCATAATCTTACTTCTATTAATGAAGAACTTGATCCATCACATATGGGACCCCGCTCTGGTGTCAGCTGCTGGGTCTCTCCATCTCTTGTAATCTTCCCTTGGTCTTCAGCACAAGTTGTATGAGTTAGAAGTTCTTTAATATTTAGAATGATAAAAGAATAATTAAAAAAAAAATAGTTTTAAATTTGAACATGTTTGGTGAGAATAATAGTTCTGAAAAATTAATTGAGAATGACTTTAATTTATGATTTTGTTTTCTTTTTCACTTTTAAGTTTTAACCTTTTTAAAAATAAATATTATTTTCATTTTGAATGAAAATCATTTTTATTCTTTTTAAATAAGGTACCAAATAACTTTAGCCTAAATGATATTGTCCATTGATCAGACGAGCTTCTGAGTATACGATTGAATGATCTTAATTTTCAAAAACTCTTAACGGGATCCGATAAATAACGTTATTCACTGAAGCCTCCATTTCATAGGCCAATCATTTATTCTTATTGACAGTCCATTTTCAGAAATCTAGCATTGAACAGGGCTTTCATTTTATACTTTTTTTTAAAAAAATAATTAACCAAAGTATCCATGCTTCCCACTCGATTAATTCTTAGAACATGTGCAAACATCTCAACCTACAAACACCGAATAAATTCAATGAGAAGTGGCTCTTTGGAGTTGGCTGCCAGAAGCGGAGGGAGATCTTATATTCGATTCACGCTTTGGCTATTTAGAATTTTAGATCTTGTCCACTTTAATCTTCATTGGGTTTTCATGGGTTAATGACCGTACTGTCTGTTGATTTGGTCTAAGTCAGATTAATTATAGATAATAATAATTTTTAAATATCTATGAAATTTTAAAACTTGAGAGCAAAATTTTAATAAAAGAATGAAAAAAAAATGATTTTTTTTTCATGTGAAGCCATTGAACTATAGACAATTGAGTTAATAGACTAAAATATTGAACTAGAGAATTAACTTCGGATGATGAGGATGAGTTACTTTGAAAGATGTACATTTTTAGACTATGTGCCAAAATTAATTTAAACAAATTCTTATATAAATCTGAATGCTAAAAGTTTCTAACCGTTCATATGGCTTGGGTTTAATCCAACGCAAAATGTATCTGAAAATAGATTCAGATTGGATATGTAATGTCATAGACGCGCTAGTCGTGAGCGCAATGCACACGATGGAAGAAGGGGGAGAAACTCCATAAATGCGCTAGATGAGATGGTGTTGGAAGAAGGGGAAGAAACTCCATAGATGCGCTAGATGAGATGATGTGCTAGACAGAGGTGGAGAAAAACTGGTGGGGAAAAGCTCCAATGGAATCCCACATCGTTTAGAACGAGAGTCTTTATCCTGAATACATGAGGACACTTAACTCTTCTCAGTATAAGACCTTTTGGACATGTGACACATACCAATCCAAATCAATAGAGATATATGCGCACCCAAAACGAACAATATTATACTGGACGAAAGTAAGTCGTTATATGTATCTAATTTATGGGATACTAGTGAGTATTAGGAAGAGAAACAAAGTAAATGTAGGCTCTATAAAAATTAGTTCTCTACTTTACAATGAATCAGTTCACAACAAATAATTTCTGATACTCTCCTAAAATGATGAATTTTGGAAAGACTCAGAACCCAATCTAGCCACACCCCCATTCTAAGGGCTTCCACAAAAACGGTCATGGGCCAGTGGATAATTTGGATTTGTTACACTTTTTTTTTTCTTTTCCATTTTGGGTTTCCACATAAACTAACACAAAAGCATACTGTGAGTAATAGAATTAGATTTAATTATTTTCCAAAGCAAACTTGTTACAATTTATAAGTTTGTTCTCAGGCCTTGTGATTTGGTGATTGTTGTGGACAGCCAACGATCATTGAATTTGATTATAAGGCCAGTGTTGGGGATTAGAGATTAATTAAAATATGTAAACAATGATAATCAAATCACACGATACAAGATTTATGTGGTTCGGCTAGAATGCCTACGTTCACGGAGTGAGATCAAATATACTATGTAGAGAGGATTACAAGGTCTCTCCTTCTCAGATCTTCCCTGTCTCTCACTCTCTCTCTAACCCCTCTGCCTTTTTAACACAGGCTTACATTAATATATATATAGGAAGAGAGTTAAGCTAGGGCTTAACACACGAGACTGGGCCTAAGCCCAAAGGCCCATTAGTGGGGCTGGCCCACAACAGCCAGTAGGGTCTATAGTTCATATGGCTGGTCATGTTCTCAAACTAGGCTTAAGCCAGGCTTGAATCCATTGTAAACAGATTTGAATATGTGAATTTGATTGAAGGCTAGGGCCTAGACTCATTTTGTTTCTTTTTCAAGTAAAGCCTGTGAAAATATGTGGGCTTTTATAGCTCATTTAAATTTGAAATTGAGCTTTAACGTAATCTTTAAACTCATTTAGTTCAATTATATTAATCTACAAATTGGGTTTAATAGGTAGGCTCATACTTTTATCTATTACACAGGCGAGCTTGATCTTAATCTTAAAAAGCCCAAGCCCAATAAGCTGTGAAGAACGTCAGACTCAAGTTTGAGCAAACACTGCTCAGCACAAATCTCGCTTGAGTTATCAACAAATAGAGATTCCAGATGGGGGATGCAGTATCGATTATATCAACTTTGTAATTGAACAGGTATTTTCGAATCGTCTAATTTTTTTTTTTTTTTTGAATTTAGGTGTGAAAAACCACGGAATACTTAGAGTAAAAACTCCACGGGTGAGCCTACTATCCCTGAGGCACACCAATGTTAGGCCATGGGGCCTCGAACCAACAACCTCCTGCTTCATGAGGCAGGAGATAACCAATTGAGCTTCACCCATGTAGGCTTGAATCCTCTGATTTAAATGAATAGGTATCATTTCAATGGGATTCTTGAATCTGAACTTTTATGAACGATTGTTTGTTGTGAGCCTGTTTCAGGAAGTGGAACATCTGTTCGATTTCCACTCCATTCTAAAGGGTCACTCTCTGTAGTATTATCTGATGTGTGTAAGCAGTGAAACTTGCACATGTTCCAAAATTAGTCTGGTGCTCTAAAGAGACCAAGACATCTTGGTCATAAAAAAAGACCTTGTCTAATCAAATTATCTTTAAAATCTTAAAAATATTTAATGACATTTTAAAAAGATTCGAATAGTTAAACCTCAATAGCCTACAAACTACTGTATTGATGTTATAAATTTAATTGCATTTAACCACAATTGAACCTCAAGTATTTTTTATCAAACATTTTATGTTAAAAATTAATTCAAGAGTAGATTTTAAAATCATTGCTTGCAAAGACTCGAATAGTCGAAAAACTTCTATCATTGCCCCCACACACTTGAAACTCTCTCTCTCTCTCTCTGCTGAATAAAAGAGTAAAGAGAGTAAGTTGTTTTCACCTTTCAGACGTGGAATTCCACCAAAATCCCCCTAATTCCAACAAAACAATCACGTTTTTCCTTTCCTTTCCTCTCTTTTTTTTCTTTCTTTTCTCCGATTACGACCACTCCATCCATCCTCTTATACTTATCCACTGCCTTCTCTTTCATCCAAATGAAGAAGCCAAACCTTTCCTATTCAATTCCGCATGCAAAAATCTTGTAAAATGCACGTGACACTTTGGCAAAGCTTACTAAATCTAAAGACCGCCTCAGAATCTGGGGTAAAAAAATCGATTCGCCGATATGAGTGGTGAACGATATGAATCGATCACAATCGATCAATATACATTTATCCGTCACTCATTTGCACCCGTTCGGACTCCAGCCGCAACACGTCCTTCAATTTTTTTCACTATGTTATGATTGATATATAATGTATTGACTGCATTCTTTACACGTTATTTGTCTGTTCAAAACACAAAATTACTTTAGAACTTCAATATAATAGCATACCTAAGTGAAGTGAAGGTCACCCAATATACCATATATTTTTATTTTAAAATAATAATAATAAACTGATTTGTTGGTCTATCCTACTGTATTTCACCAAATAAATTTTAGATTTTAAATTCTTCTATAAAAGTCTTATGTAAAAGTTTAAGAAGAAACTAAAATTCAACTGATAGTGGAAAATCTTTTCTAGGAAATTTGTTTTACTTTTTTAACTTGAAACTCCTTGAGTCCTTCGTTAAAATAGGTAGAGAAATTGAGTGAGAAATGAAATTTATGAGTATTTAAGACATTTTACTCTTATGTTAAAACTTGAGAAGAAGCCAAAATTCAATTAATAGTGGAATTTTTTTTTGGCAAAATTAATTTTTTAAATTTGAAATTCCTTGAGTCCCTCGTTAAAATATTTGGAGAAATTGAGTGAAAAATGAAATGTACAAAATACAAATACTCTATTTATGTTTTTATCTCCTCAAATCTTCCATAGTTTAAAATATTATATGGGTATTTATAACTATAGTTATTGCAGTACCACCTTTCCACATCTATAAATAGAAGTGATGGGTAAATATATAAATTCAACAATACTTCTTCTTCTTATGAAAATTTTATCATTCATTCTTATTTTAATTTTTTGCCACTTTGTTTAATGTTTGTTGGAGAATTTTCATTGAAACCTTTAATATACAAATGAGGAGTTGTTGCCTTTAAAAGACAACTATATCCATGCACTTAAAAGTTTTCTTATTTTCATTAAATTATATGTTATTATTCTAAAAAATCAATCTAAAGTGGTTGGAGTGATGGCCTCTTGAATTTGATTCCCACTCTATCCTAAAAGATCACTTCCCATATAGTTACCCAATGTGTATGGGCCACCCATCCTAACACGGGTGATTTTTGTTAGGAGACATGGGTTTTAAAAAAATTATGTGAAAACTCCACTTTACCCTTCACCCTTCCTAACATTTTAAAAAACGAAATTATAGGTGCACCGCTGAGAATTATAGGTATACCGCTCATAATTATAGGTGCACCACTATAAATGGGTTATACATGCCAAACTTATAGTTAATTTCGAAATTATAGATGCACTGCTCAGAATTATAGGTACACCACTCATAGATACACTGCTCATAATTATAGGTGCACCGCTATGGATGGGTTATGAACGCCAAAATTATAGTTAAATTTCAAAATTATAGGTGCACCGCTCAGAATTATAGGTACACCGCTCATAATTATAGGTGCACCGCTCATAATTATAAGTGCACCGCTCATAATTATAAGTGCACCGCTCATAATTATAGGTGTACGGTTGTGCTCTATTTAAAATTTGCATACGGAAGGGTGGGGGTAAAGTGAGAATTTCACTTTATCCCGTGTTTCGTAACAAAAAAACACCCATGTTAGAATGGACGGCCATGTGTATTGCGTAGAAAAGCTTATACTTGTTCTGGAAATAGTCAGATGCTTTAAGAAATTTTAACACGTTTAATTGGACGCTCTAAGAAATCTCGACACGTTGATCACAAAAAAAATTCTAAAATTCCAGAACTATATGCCACATTTTTATGTCAAGCTGAATAAAGTGGAAACTTTTTTTCTCTTTGGGGGGATCATAAAAGTTTATTCCACTAAATAGAAATGTAAAGGAATAATTTATGCAAGTAATAAGAGTGTTCAAAGGCATAAACTTATTATTACCACGTGTCAACACATCAAGTACTTGGGAATATCAGCTGCTAGTATAGCATATGGGCCTTTTGATATGTTTTCCTTTTCAATATTCCCCACTTGGGTATTGCTTAAATTAGTAAAATATTTTATTCACTAAGCTCCAATTCTCTAAGATTCTTGTTGCACAAGTAAAATATTTTGAAATCTATGAAAGAGAAAACCAAATCTTCTTATACAGTGACACCCTCAGTCAACAATACAGATGTAACGGTGACTTCTGCTAGTTTCAAAGTTGCTTTAGGGACCATCCGTGGTCCAATAAATCTTTTAAAATTGGCCCAACTCGATTATTAGATCTAAAATGAGGAGCGCTACATCTGAATGAAGAGTAAATTTTACAAAGGTTACTCAAAGTTATTATTAACCAGGAGTTACTAGAGATTACCCTTGATCAAAAGTTATCCTGAATATTATGAATATCATTTGTATTGAAAAGATTTTCAAAAATAGGATGAGAGAGAAAAATGATTTTTTATCCTTACTCTTAGTTACCAAATAAGGGTCTATCTAAACACAGCTAATTTGTAAAACTTTTTTTAAACATCGAGCTGAAGCAACTTAATACTCCCTCTGTTCTAATTTAGTTGACTTATATGGATTTTGGAATTGTCCCAAAATAGTTGTCTCATCTATATTGGAATAGTATAAAGTATGTTGAAAATGAATTAGATCACGTAGAGTGTTAGTCTTATATAAATAGTTTTTTAAAAAATACAAATATTTCAAATAAGACAACTAAAATAGGACGGAATGGAGTATAAAATAAGATAAAAGACATGAGTTTTTACCATCTATCGATTTTAAAACTATTAATATATTAATAAGATATCTAATAAAAAAAATTAAAATCTTTTAAGCTCTTAATGATACAGATAGACTAAAAAGCTGAAAGTAGATAGAGAGAAGAAAAAGAAGATGGAAGGAAAAGGACTTGGAAGTGGGGCATTGATACGTGTGAGGTGAAGAGAAATGGTTCAACAACAATTGACAGACCCACCACCGAAAGGAAGCCCAACTGAGTCAAGACCACTTTGGTCTTGGATTCTTCTTCCCCAAAGAGCCACACTTACTTCCTCTTTCCCTTCTCTTTCTATTTTCTGATAAATACAAAAATATCTGCAGCAGGGCGATGTAAGACATGCTAACATTCTCGACACATCTCATCACCGGTTTTCCTCTGATGACGCGTTTGATAACTCTTTCTCTTGCTTTGGGAATTCTGCTATTCATAGAATAGCAAAAACCATCATGTGAAAACGTATTCACATCTCTCTGCTCTCAAATGGAAACAAGCCTACCACAACTACATCATTTGGTAATTGTTGTATCTTACAATGTTGAGAATTGACACGAATTGGATTTTTAGAGGAACATATTGAGTGAGAATTTAATTTGGTTAGACAATGTGTGGTTTATAAACAAATATCGATCTTTCAACAAGGTATGGAATGTATCGTCAAATATTTAATGTCATTCCACAAGATTTATTTTCATTCAATTAACGAATTCTAGCCAATTGAAACAATATTTTGATTGTTCTATCCCAATTTATGTAAAAAGTTATAAAAAAAAAATCTCAATAAATTTTGCATCAATGCCTTATTATATAACATCGACGGATGATTTTATTATTAATTGTTAAATATTAGACTAATACTTTAAAATCTCTAAAAGTGATGGGACAGTCGAAAATTAGTCCTTCATACAAAGCCCATGTTAGATTGGTCCAATTCGACCTTTTTTTTAAAAAAAACCAAGGTATCCACATCTCTTAGAAAACCTAACTAATCTTTGGGGCATGTGAAAGCCTCCCTATCCAACGAGTAACACTATGGGGAGTGAACCTTCTGTGTTGAAAATGATTTGAACTCAAAATCTCTTGCATCTCAGACGAGTTATTGACCACCAAACCAACCCTCACGAGTTAAAATCCCAACAAGTCTCACGTTTTACCTATTAATTTTGTATCATTCTCATATTAATGATCTTGTGTGATGAATTAATCCCAAGAGGTGATGATCATATTCAAGGGGTTCAAAATTGGTTTTAGATTCTATTTTAGAGAAGTTGTCTTTTTTTTTTTCTTTTTAACAATTAGTAGTAAAAACAAATATCAATTAGAGTTTTTAATGTATTAATCAGATGTCTAATATTTGATTATCTCAATGAATAAGTCTCATTACTTTGTTCTATAGTTTATAAATGAATTGTTTAAATTTTAAATCAATTAAGTTGTTTCGAAATTAGTCAAATTAAAAATTCAATTAAATAACTTAATAACTTAAATTTCTCTTAAACTTGTACCTTCTATCTCATTTAATTAACTCCAGTATCTCTTGCAAAAGGAATGTTGGATATCTTGAAAGCGACTCAAATGGTGGTACGGTAGCCGTAACATGTAATTGAAGGGCACTCAACCTTTCAAGTTTCAGGTTTCAACATATGTGTGACTTGTGTTGACCAATTTCGCATGGATGAGAGTCATCAATTTCGTTTTGTTTAGGAAGCCATCATTTATTTTTAACCGTCCATTCAATGGTCACCACACGAGTGGTGATGATGACAGAGCCATGATTAAGACATTTGGAATGGGCATGTCACTATGTCATGGACGGTCGCCACAAAATTCTGACAATCGGTGCAACTAAAGTCCTATGTACTATCAAGTTGCAATATAGTACTTTTAGAAATTAATTAGGACGTCGGTGTGGACACCGTCTCGTGAGAAATTGAATTTTACTATTTTATTTTTTATTTTATCATATCAATAGAAAGTCAGTTTAATAAAAATACAATGAAAAATTTAATTTATTCTCAGAAGGTGTCTAATGGACATTTGAGACATGGTGTTCACTGATTATGAATTTTTTTTTTAAAGATAGAAGACTCAAAGATCTCATTTGACTAATTTTTAAAATATATGTCGGAAAAAGAACAATAGAAAATGGCCCTTTTGTATTGAAGAAGATTTGATATCAAAACTTCTCACAAACAATGTTAGAATTTGATCATCAAGCCAACCTCTGAGAGTTGGTGTTCAATAATTATGAAATCTCAATTAATTAAATTTAATTCTTTTATAATATTTTTAATTATCCATTGAAATAAAGTAAACAACTATGATAGGCTTCTCTTTTTATTAGAATTTACTATTTCCAACATACGATTAATTCTAAATAAATAAGATAAAATGATTTAATACTATTGTCTTAAAATGATATCGATGCTAAGATTTTGTCGTTCATGTATGACTTAAGATATTTACTTTTTTAATTTTATAATTTTAAAATATAATTTAATTGATTCAATAAAAATAAATATTTTTTTAACCGTGGAAATCTGCCGACCCCACTTTGTGTTGATCATTGGGAAAACTTCGACACTCACAAGCACTATGGATTGGGCAAGACACCTCAGGGGATCAAAGAGAGATTTTCTACGGAAAAGTGAGGATACCCAACCACACAGAACGTATAAAGTGGTGATAATTTTTTATGTAAATCATCATCACTAAATTTTATGAACTTTATGTCTAAATATATAAGATATATTATGCTTATAAATTTTTATTCCTTTTTTTTTTAATTTATACGTGGAAAATTCGACGTAAAATCTCCACAAGTGATGTCCACTGCCCTTCAGGTACATCAAATTAGACTATAGAGCCTCTAACTTGACACCTCCTAGGTACATCAAGTTAGACTATAGAGCCTCTAACTTGACACCTCCTACTTTTTAAAGCGGAAGATTAACCAGTTGAGTTACTGTAACGACCCGTCCCGCTAGCACAATATTGTCCGCTTTGAACTTATACACGAACCCGAACTGCTTTGCTTTGGCGAACCAACCCACTGTTGTTCCCAAAAGGTCTTGTACTAAAAAGAGGAAGGCTATTATTTATATACCAGGGGATTTTCAATGTCACTAGCAATGTGGGACTTTGTAGGACAGGGTATTACAATCTACTCCCTTAAAACCAGAGTCGTCCACAACTCTGCACACATAATAATCAATCACACACCCTCAGGTAGAGAGTTGAATCATGCTCTGATACCATTTTTAATGACCCGTCCCACGAGCACAATATTGTCTGCATTGGACCTACACATAGACCTGCACGGCTTTGCTTTGACGAGTCAATCCACTGTTACTCTCAAAATGTCTTATGCTAGAAAGAGGAAGACTACTACTTATATACTAAGAAATTTTAATATCACTAATAATATGGGACTTTTTAAAGTAGGGTATTACATTTACATCCACATCCACACCGACATACTTATAAATTTTCATTCTTTATACTCTAAAGACGGTAAAGAAAGAGGAATTGATGAAGACAGACAAAAAAACATTTTCTTCTTAAAGCACAAAAGTGAGTGGTCAAAAATAGAAAAGACAGAAAATTACAGAATTACCATTTCCCATCTCACATGTATAAATGTCTTGTGTGTATCCTTTGCTAACTCAACAAATGAAGCTTCAACCCTTAAGTGAATTTGGTTCAATGGAATTGAATTCTCTCATGGAATTGAATTCTCTTCATATATACATTACACGGGTACAGGAAAAGAAGAACAAGAACGAGAGGATGGAAGAGGAGAAGAGAAAGAAGGTGAAGAAGGGTTGGCTGACTGTGAGAGTGGGAATAGAAGACGACGAAGATGGCGGCAGCGGCGGCTTCCGACGGTTTGTGATACCCATATCATATCTATACCATCCTCTGTTCGAGAGATTGCTTGATAAGTCACAAGAATTGTATGGGTTCCACACGGCAGGGCCTCTGCAGTTGCCGTGCTCCGTCGACGACTTCCTTCACCTCCAGTGGCTCATCGACAGGGAGAAACAGCACCTCCCCCACTCCACCTCCTTCTCACTTCATGCTTGTTGAAGGGTTTTTTTCTCCTCTTCTTGCTTCTGTACCATCTCACTTGTTTCATTCTCATACTCCTTTTTATATGTATTTAACACAAAATTAGATGATGATGATGATAAAAAAAGAGATTTATTTCATGGTTTTTATCATTGGTTATAAAGTTTGTGTTATTACGGGGCGTCCAGCTCAAAAGTCTAAAGTGATAGGTGGAGTGACTTCATCCATTATAAGTCTTTAAATTTCTTCTCTCACAATTGACATGGGCCTTTCGTTCGCATCCCAACAGTTTGACCATCTAGATTGTAGATTAAAGTTTTAGCAGCTTAGGATTTTATTCAAATTAGAATTTTGTGAAAATTCTCTCAAGAATTCATTGTTTAATGAAATAGAATTCTTGGGTGTGAATTATGAGAGTTTACAAATTTCAGTTTGAGGATTTCAAAAGATAAATAATTTCTCCAATGGAAGTGCTCTGTAGGAGTTTTAAAGTCTAAATCAACATGGATTTTTACATATTTCAATTAATAATTCGAAACCCACTAAATACGAGAAGGCTCTGCAAGAGCTACAAGTTTCAGGATTAGCTGAATCTATTAGTTTGAAATACTGTCCAGTCTTGCACTGACTCGATCCAATCATTTTGAGTTTTTAAATAAATTTCTTCTAAAAACTCCTAAAACCCAAGATTCTTCAATACAATCAGAATTCTTTTAGACTCTTGAACAGCAAAAAAAAAAAAAAATCTACAAAATTTCAGTTCTGCTAATGAAGAATTTTGGGCATAAAGGTGGGTTTCAGGTGATTAACAAAATGCAGTAAATTTGAATAGTTTGGCAAAGTTAGTGGTTATATAAATCCATTTTAAAGAGACTACTTATGGGTATTATCAAATATTATTTGAATGGAATACTGTTTTATGGTTTTGGCATCCCAGAGCTTTATTATGACACTGACAATCTTCTAATAGTTCTCTTTCGGGTGATCATTTAGACATTCCACTTTTCTTTTAAGAGACATCCTATTTCAAAATTATGTATGAAATTACCATTTTGCCCATCAAATTTTTTAAAAAATGATTCCTCTATATAAAACTGAGGGCCAAAATGGTAATTTCATACAAAATTTTGAAATGCGGTATCTCTTAAAAGAAAAGTGAGGTGTTTAAATAGCTACCCTTCTCTCTCACCAACTCTCTGTTCTTGCTGTGGCCCATTTTTGTAAGTTTTTCAATAGAAAGGCCAAGCCAATGCAGAAATTGATAAGAGATCTATTTTTCTCATTTTATTTACTCTTTTTTATCTTTCATTAATTGAAAAATGATAAATAGTCCCTTTCTTCACTTTTTTTTTTCTCCTCTTTTCCTCACTTTCGGCTTGTACCTCTCTAGTTATATGATGTACTATCATACGTTTCAAGATTTCATATTTTAAGATTTTAAATTTTATTAAATGAGTCAGAGAGACGTAGGGCTTCACTGTATCATACATAATCATTTCTCCTAAATCACATCTTAGATTTTTAAAAGACCAAAACGCCATCATTGTAATAGTAAAAACTACACACCATTTCTTAGATCAATCTTCACGATAACTTTTTTAATTTTATTACACGATATGAAATGAGATGTTGACAACACCCCAAAGTTATAATAGATTTTCCCGTATTGAATTTTACTAAATGTAATGGCCCGCACAAGTGTAGGGTGCTTGTGTGATAATTCGGGCATAAGAGATTTTGCACCATAAAGAGTGCGCACAGAGTCCCACATTGCCTAGGATAAGAAGTGGAGAAGACTATATAAACCTAATTTCTCCCTTCTAGCCTAACCCGTTTTGGGCCTAAGGGTGACACTTGAGCCCAATGCAAAGCCTGTGAAGATGTATGGGTCTCAAAGCGGACAATATTATACCAGCGGGACGACAGATTACCGTAGGATGATTTTTTTCCATAAAGAGAAGCTGAAATGAATTTTTAATAATAGGTAAGAGTTTTAAAGAGATTTTTAGAAAGGAATATTGCTAGACCCTCTAATTTAATAACCTTATATAGTTATATTATAAAGGTTTTACTGTCAATATAATTTCAATGAAGACCTATTATATAGGAGACTATTAATGGTCCTAATTTTATTTTATTTTGAATATAAAAAAGTTGGGTAAATAAATCATTTTTAATTTTAATTTTTTATAATTTTGTGCTACGTTGAACTCTACTCTTTAAATTCAACTTCTATAGTAATTGAGGTACTTTTTTTAAATAAAAAGAGCGATTCTTATTCTTTTTTTTTTTTGCATGAATGACAGAAAGTACCAAAAGTACCCCTTTATTGAAAGTAGAAATGCATAAATTACCATCTTTCAGTATAACGATATAAGATAAACAATTTTTTTTATTTTTAAATCTAGTCTTTAAATTATTTGTGCTTTCTAGAGTTTGGTAATTGGAGGTGAGACTGGACCGGGCCACATTGACACCTTTGGAGATGATAAATTAACTTTAAAACTATATATTTTACATTTTTATACTCATGATAAATTTTTAAAAATTAGTAAAATAAATCAATTTAACTTATTTAATAAATGGGTAAATCTAACTCAAACCCATTTAAAATGGGTAGATTGGACTCAAATAACTATTGTCATATCTATAAGACACATCCATCCATTTGAGGTCTATACTATAGACCTATTTAAAAAGTACCTGGTATTTGTCATTAGAAAAGTCTCCTTGGTCAAATGAATGAGTAGCCTCACCTCAACCCGGCTCTATCCGAATCCAAAATAGACACAAATTGATTTAACCCATTTAACATAACATGGAATAGACACAAACTAAATATTACCAACCTATTGTCAGGTCTAACCCAAGCTAACTCAATTCATTAGAATTTTGGATCAAATGAATGAATGAATTATACATAATATTTCTAAGCCAAATTAAAACTAGAGGTACCACATGTCCCGAAGATTAATTGAGTGCTTAAGAAACTTGAACCCGAGGAAATAATATGATAGCATCAAAAGAAGGGATCAAAGAATATGCTGCATATTTAAGAATTAAGACAGGATCAAAAAAGTAAAAGAAAACACAAATGCAACCCCTTTGGCAACAAGCATGAGAGTTGATTTTCATCAGTGAAAAATAAGGGACTTACTGTCGGGAAACATTAGTAATGATATCTACATCTCCTTTAATAAATAAAAATACAAAAAATACCCAAGCAACATAAGGGATGAAGAATGGCAGGTCATAAGGGTGGAGTAACGGAAGGAAGTGCAGAACAGAATCAGTCTTAAGTTAGTAGCTAACAGGAATGGATAGAAACACTCGTATTTTTTATAACAAAAGAACAAGTTTGTCCTTTTGTCCAATTATCGTTATTTGAGTAATAAAAAGGTACACCAGTGACCAGCGTCATAAATTCCTTTAGCATACAACATGACCTAAAATAATGCACATATATACCTTCCTACAAGATGCAATCAGTACCCGACCTCGAGAAGAGCTGCAAAAATAACTTGATGAGCAACTTGAGAAGTGAGTGATTTTCAAATCAGAAACTCAATTCTTCCATCTAATCATCATAAGTGCATGGTAGAACTATAGTAGTTATCCTCAAAACCACATGAACTTGACAAGCACAGACCAAAATGATTTTTACATGGCATTTGCAATCATGCTCATAGTAACTGCTGAAGCATGTTTTTACCTTTCTTTTCCACTTTTTTCTAGAGAGAACGCATCACTCAACTTTTTAAAAATCAGAAAATATATACAGTTTTAAGACCAACTGCAACAAAGATCAAAAGATCTTTTTCAACCAAGATTTTCATACCCACTAATTTATGGGTCAGGAAGTCCCTACATTGATCGAGAATAGCATTGCTCAATGGTGTACTTTGTTGTCACCAATTTCTTTATGGGTCAGAAAGTCCCCACGTCTTTTTTATGATTGAAGGTGTCAGGTGTCTCATCCGGCTAGTCCTTCGGCACACATGCTAGGTTAAAGCGGTGGGACCTTACTATATACATACCCCATGGAGAGTACCCCAGAGGATGGGCCAGGAATCGACTCCAAGACCTGGCTTCGTGAGGCCAGTGCCTTGACCGTCAAACCAACACCCCTGGGGTCTGAAAGTCCCTATGTTCATCAAGAATAGCATTGTTCAATTGGTGATCAAAAGATAGTAGAATAGCATTGTTCAATTGGTGATCAAAAGACCTACAGATTAGAAAGTTCCAGTGGAAAGCAAACAAAGATTAATAACTTGACTAAAAGCAAGAACATGATCCATGTGAATCAGTGGATCCAAGAAACCCCCACATGTAAGAAGTCAACAGACTTTCCTAGGATTAAACAGACTTCCTAGGATTTTTCAGTGTCGAAAGTAATAGTTCTGGCCAGAACAATTCATCATTCAAAACTGATGGGATCCAATTTCATAATGCACAAGAAAATTCAAATTCCAAAAAAGTATTATAATAATATTAGAATCCCTACAGGCCATACAAAGGTTTAGATTTCCAAAGCTGATGCAAAGAAGGGGGAAAAATCAACAATTTCAGAATCCTCAAGGATAAAATATTTTTTTGAAATGATACCTGATATAATATTAAGGGCACCAGAGGTGCATAAAAATACAAAGCACAAAGAGAGAACAAAAGGAACTGCATAAACCCTTACACCAAGAAACAAAGCTCCCGAAGAAGAAAAAGAAAACCAGACTAAAAGGAAATAAACCAGGAAGGAAACTGGATACATGCTAGAGGTCCGATAAAGAGGAGGCCCAGGGTGCACATTTGGAAAGGATTTAGTTGCCGATGCTTTTGGACTTTCGAGAAAAAAATTGAGAACCTTGTTCCGCTCCCACCCAAAAGGGTGGCAAACAGAGCAAGACACCACAAGATCAAGCACCTAGGGGAGACATTAACGGTCTTCCATGCAAAGGAGATCTGGGCAACCGAAGAAAGCATAGAATACGGAATACCAAACTGGTCTAAGATAGCAACCCAAACAGACGAGGAAAAAGGACAATGGATGAGAAAATGGTCCATGTCTTAAGAAGCATGCAAGCAAAATGGGCAAGCACTAACTAAACAGCTTCCTCTCTTACGCAATTGTCTTGACCAAGGATCTTCCTAAGCCCAGCAGTCCACACGAAACTGATAGCTTTAAGAGGAGCTTCGGAAGTCCAAATGGAAGGGTCCACAACCAGAATCGACTCACTTTTGCTGATCCACTCCTAAAAAGACTTCACCTTGAAAGAACTAGAAGAATCAGGCCACTATATCAGGGTGTCATCATCAATGGCCAGAATGTAGGTGGAAGTCGACAGCCTCAGACTCTGACAAAATTCCGACAAAACCGGATGTCCCACATGACCTGATCACCTTAAAAAGAGTAGAAACCAGAGGTAAAACCATCAGGCAGAAGGGCAATGTCAAACAAGGAGGGGAATCGAGAAGCAAGGGGGTGGAAGCATGCAAAGGAACAGTCCAGAATCTAATATGGTTACCCCTCCCCACTTTAAACCTGATGTCTTGCTTAAATTTTTCCACACAAGCACAAATAGCTCACCACATACCCGAAGCCCTACAACAATGTCCCACCCACAGTTGTCGATTCTGTATTTAGAGATGAGCAGTGACCTCCTAAGAGAAACAATGTCAGAACCAATCCTCCACAACCATTTAGATAAAAGAGCAACATTGACATCCATGATGGGACGAATGCCAAGGCTTCCTGCCTCAAATGGGGAGACAAACTTGCTACCAACTAATTACGTGCTCGTTTCTCCTTTGCCAAAGCCCATCCGATTAAGCCTTATTATTTTGCATCTGGTACCTTTTAAAAATATATATATATATATATATATATTTGTTATATAAGTTGAAGATTGAACTTAGAATTGGGCACGAAGACAGCTTTGTGTTGCGAGTCGATGCACTCATAGGCTGTAAGAACCACATCCAAAATCTGCCGACCATCAACCCCAGCTGATTGAAATGGAGAAATTAGGTCACGGAGGAGGTGCTTTAACCTATTCACAAGGAGCTTAGAAAGAATCTTATAGGGACTACCAAAGAGACTGATTGGTCCAAAGTCGTTGAGTGAAGAGGCATCATCCTTCTTGGGAACAAGAACCAAAAAGGTCCTAGCTCTTTGGGACGACATCCCCTCTGGTGGAATTCCTGGATGAAAGCGATAATATCCTCCTTAACCACATCCCAGAGAATCTTAATGAAAGCAATAGGAAATCCATCTGGACCAGGGACTCGAGACAGCTTAAGCCCGGCCAATTGCCATCCCTACTGGCCAGTGGATTGATATCTGTTTCCAACAGCAGCAAATGGTATGCAATTAATAAGTTGGGACAGTCATTTCAAACTCTTCCTTCCAAAATCTGAATGAAAATTAAACACTAAATTACAGAAAGAGCTAGTGCCTGAATAATAACAGGCTCCAGGGAGTCTCAACATGGTCTGCTGAAAACATTTAAATACAATAAACAAGCCAACCCAGCTAAAAACACAAAGAGAAGCGAGAACAAAAATCACATACCAGCCATAACTGACCCAAATATTACTGAGTTTCTATGCCAGTAACCTGAGTAATAGAAATAAAAATAGGGCATCTGGCAAGTGAGACAATGGATTCACCAATAATGGAGCATCAGAACTACTTCCAGAAGGACCACTTGCAGGAGCAATGCCTGATGATATTGTTCCACTTCCACGTCCAGACGTGGAAGACCTTGGTGTCATCGTTCCACCACCATCAGATGGCAATGGTGCTGGTGATGGACCAAATGGTGAATCTCGTATCAATACGGTAGGTGGGTCTACAAGGGGAGGAAACTGATGGGGCCCTGCATCAATTTGTATATATTTAGATATAGCATTAGCAAAATCATAGCCAAGAAGTATCAGATGCAGGCTAAACACCAAAAATATAATCATAACATTTTGTGGCAAGTGACAATAAATTGATGTTTACCTGGGCATTGAGGTTGCAGAGAAGTCGATAACCTGTGGAGACACAGAACAGAAATTAATAGCTTGGTACTCCAAAATTTTACAATAAAAAAATGTATTAATAAGATGTTGGGGAGGGGGAGATGTGTGTGGTGTGGAAGAGGATAAGGAGCAGTAACTCACGAAGTGAAGATGGTTCCATTGAAGAAGCCAGAATAAGTACAAGAAGTGACCTTACAGCCACCACTGGTTGCCTGGACGGTGACATTCCCAAGCATGAGGTTACTATTCCTGCACTGCATGCTCGAGCATGACACTGCCAATGAAGAAGGGGTACAGTACAGACTGCAAATAATCCACCAAATGCCATGATGTCAAGATCAGGAGGAAATTTGAAAGAAACATGACAACAGAAAAGAAGAAAACTATAGACTAATAGGAACTTGAAAGGAATATGATTACTTGAGATTTCCTGGCCCACAACTACATTGCACACAGTGACTTGCAGTAATGGCATAACTCCCATTTGCCACAATCAAACCACGATCTGAAGACCATCTTGGAAGGCCAGAGGCACATGCTGCAGCAAAAATGGGAATTGTTCAATCCAATTGAGAAGAGAGCATTAACAACTAAAACCAACAAATCTATAAAAAGGTTCAAAACTATCTGACTTAAATAGTATTTTTTTTTTTAAAGATCTAAATTGGAAGAATAAATGTTTCAATGAAAGACTGGTGTATATATGATTTTCTGATAAAATCTACTCCCAACTTGAATAAAAGTAGAAAAAAATTAAATAAAAACACCATTAATATCTAAATCAAGATCAACAGGAAAAAAAAAAAAGATTTAACAAACTCAGGTTGGAAGTAGCAAAATATTTTAAATATTGAAAAACTAAACAAGGACATGTCTCAGCCTTCACTTGAAATGCATGAAAAAATAGCACCCACAAAACTAAACCCAGCAAATTCTAATAAAACAATACCAACATTAAATGATAGACTTCCTTTATTTGTTGATTGTTGATGATTTTCTTAAATATAAGAAGAAGAAAAGAGAAACACTAGAACATATGTTGTGTGGGTTCTTGATTGAGCGATGTACCAGATTCAGATACCGAAAGCATGCTGGATTCTTCACTGATTTTATTCCTCTAATAAGCAGTTTAAACTTTAAACATTGTTTTGCAGTAGACAAAATACTGCTTTCCCTTTTCTAAATTTGCATGTTGAACGTTCATTGCTAGGATGTTTAGAGTGAGATATCTACAACAGTTTCAATTGGTGTTTTTGGTCATAATTTTCCAAAAATAATAATAAGCATTTACTTTTTTTACACTAAAACCACAAGTTCTATATCTTGGGACTTGCCAAGTCAAACATCTAGTACTTGTATGAGATTACAAAACAGTTACCCAGGCTCATGCAACTTAGAGAAGTTCTAAAAAAAAATTGTACCATGACAAGGCACAAAGAAACATAAAATTTCATAAAATTGATAGTCACCAACAAAAAGATCCCCAACTCCAACAACCCACAAAGGGGATCACCTCCATAGTGATCAAAGTGCAAGGCGTAGTAAGGGCCCGAGGGTCATGGTGCCTAACTCAAGTCACAGTCCTAGGCAACAGCCTAATTTTTCTGTTTGCACTTGATTAATACTTTATAATAAATAAGTATATTATTAATTCATATTCTTATCACAATATTAAAAAAATACATTCTTATTCATCCAAAGAACCAAAATGTATGGATAATGGATCTCCCAGTGTTGATATAAACATGTATTATATACACAAGTACATCATACAACCGTTAGAGTTTCTAATTAAGTATTGCTAGCAAATAATTCCTATTAACTAGAACCTCTACTTGTTATTATAAAAATAAGATTTTTTTCCTAAAGGCAAAAAAGGCCTACTTAAGGTCAGACTGCTTTAGAGCTAGGCAGGGCATTAAATGGATCTAGCATCCTAGGCGCAATCTAGATGCACCTATGACTGCCATGATCATCTCCATGGAAATCTTGTGCTATTCTAACACCCATGATGGACGGACAACTATCTAATCCTGATTGCGCACATAATTGAACATTTAGAAGATAATCCCACGGAATGCTCCTTGAAGATTTCTCACATTGAAACAGTACCGTGACAGGCTCTGTGTACTAAGCACTATTGATCCCCTTGAGAGAATGGATAAAACCATCTTCATGGATCCATTAGAATCCGGAACATTATCATTACTGCATGAACCTGAATTTCCCTCAGGGTAGCATTGACATTGAGTTTCCAATCTTTCAAAAAAAAAAGGGACCTTCAAACTGACAGTTGGATTGCCTCTAGCAAAAGTGATTAACAAGAAAGGGTAGAGAAGAGAGAACTAATCTACAACCCCTCTCAAGGTCCAGTATATAGAGAAAAATGTTACCTTGCACACACAGACGTGGGTTAATATGGTGCACACCTTTATGTGGGGCCCACCATTAGTGATGGATAGGTGTATTGAGAAGGTCTATGCTGAGATATGGCCCCTACAGAAAAACACCTTAATCAAATCAATCAAACCATGTTTTTTAGGGCTGTAAATTTATGAATCAGCATATAGTGATCCAAATTTAGGAGTTAAAGAAACATGGCTCGATTGATAAAATCAAAGTGACTTTTAATGGCCCCCATATAGTCTAACATGAGCTTTCTAATGGACTCATCACCATTGGGCAAGTGAACATATATACCAGTGTATAACCCATATACATGCTTAGGTAAATTTTGAGTGTAAAACCCAAACACCGATTAAAGTGCAATAGAAAACTCTTGTTAAGCATTTTGGCAATAAAGAAAAATAAAAATTAAGATGCAAGTCACATAATACTGGTATTCTGACATAGATCTAATGATCCTCTATAGAACATATGACAATGTGGTTTACATGTTTGACATTTCGTTTTTCCCTATAACCATCCATTTTTCTTTTTCTCATGTACAAGTGGTCTGCCTGATGAATGAAAAATCTGTTTTTTCGGCAAAAGGAATGCAAGATTTTGCTGCTCACCCAGATAAAGCATATATGCATTTGTCTCAAACTACAACCAGTCCAACAGATACTAGGGCCTGAGAATAAGAAACAGACACAAAGTGAGTTGGATGGTCACCCGTACTCAAAGCAATTGCCATCTGAGATAGCATCAAAATGTACCCTTAGATGTTGTTTATGCAGCACCACTGAGAATAAGTGTTTTCAGAAAATTCTTTCCATTGAAGATCATATTGAAATGTGTGCTCCAATTACATTTTCTTTTTCCTTTTTTCTTTTTTTTTGAAATGCTATCCTTCTTCCATTTTTCTGCACACAGCATTTTCCATCCCACCCCAAAAAGGTTATCTTTTCCTCATATTATGTTCCAATGGATGAGGTTTCCTTGGGAAATGCACAGACGGGACCCAAGAATTATCAAAATGTTAATTTACCTGCAAGCAAAAGATGGCAATTCCACCTAACCTTCCCCAAAAAATATCAGAATGTATTGCAAAAGTATCAAATCAAAGCTAAGAGCTAAAACTCACCAAATTTCAAACCAAAGATATCAAAACCAATCACAACTAGCACATAATCCATTTCCATATTACAAGCAAATCCAAACCTGTAGCCGAACCACCATAAAAACCTTCCAACTCAAAAATAACCCCCCCCAAAAAAAAAAAAAAGAGCAATCCATTTCTAAGCACATGATATTGCAAAACAAGGACGTGTAGGAAAAAGCTGGTAGTATCCAATGCCACCCAATTTCAAGTATGGCATCAAATGCTCCAGATATCGATTTTAAGAGGGACAAAAAAAGTTCACCAACCCAAGTTCACAGAAGCAGAGGCAGCAACAATTTGAAAATTGAGAACACAAGAACAAAAAAATAAAGGAATAAAAGGAACAGAGAATGTCATATATCATAAAAAAATTCAAATTTTACCAGGCAGCGGAACAGCAATAATATCCCCAGCCTTGACGGATGGGCTCCCCATCGCATTGGCATTCATGATATCAGTAACAGTGGTGGAGTACCGGGCAGCAATGCTAGTAACAGTATCACTAGCCCTGACAACATATGAGAGATAGGTGGCAGGGAGGTTATTATCGGTAGAATTGAAGCAAGTGCATGGAAGAGGGACCACGAGGGACTGGCCAACGTCGAGCACAGAAGGATCAGAGATGGAGTTGGCATCACGGATCTGGTCAGCAGTGACGAGACCAGAGAAGACGGTGTCAGCGATGAAGGAGAGAGTGTCAGGAGGGGCGGGTCTTGTAGCGGGTGGAGAGGGATTTGCGGATGCCGTTAGAGCAAGAGCAGGTGACGGGGATCTTGAGGAAGAGGCTGGCGGGGAGGATGTGGTTTTCAACGTCCGGGTAAGAAATGTCGATGGCATTGGCGGTGAGGAGGGCAATGGGGTCGATTTGGAAGAGCGTGGCCACCTCCGATACCTTTAGATCGGTGTAGATGCTGTATCCGACCATGGCATTGCAGGTATCAGAGACGGAACATGGCTCGATCGTGGATTTTGAAGAGGAAGGAGATGGAAATGAAGAAAAGAAAATCAAAATCAATAGGAGGAGAAAAAGGAAGGAAGGAGGCATTGCTGGGTCGAAGGTTTAGGATTTTCAAGTTTCTAGGGTTAGAGATGGTTTATTTCTGATCTGTCTGGAAAGGAATTCCGTGTTTGGGGATTTTAGGGTTCTTTTCTGTGGAAAAGGGAAGACAGTCAGAGTGAAGAAAGTGAGAGAGGTGAGCGAGCTATTCACACTTTCACAGGCTTTCGTGAGCAACGGTCGAAGGAGGGAATTGGGGAAAAGGGAGCGTTTTTCTATCTGGCAAGAGCCGGTGAATATCGAGAGCTCTGTAATTTGTAATCCTTCGGATTTTAATTAATTTTTTTAAAAAAAAAAAAAGAGTCAATGGACTGTGAGAACTGACTATGAAAATAATCAGCTCCTTATGTCATAAATGAAAATTATTTTTTCTGAACACAATGTAACACCTTCTCATTTGAGCTTACATTATTTTATTATTATTTTACCGTTTTATTATTTGTCTTTATTGCAGAAGTTACTCTTTTAATTCTACTCCTATTTTTTGCATTTAATTTTTTATATTTTACCTTTTATTATATGTATTATTGCAAAAAATTACTCTTTCAGTTCTACTTTTATTTTTTTCATCAGCTCGCAAACTTCCCTCTATGTCATCTTTCATATCTAAAATGTCATATAATATTTAAAGTACTAGGTTAATAAAATATTTTTTAAAAAGATAATAAAAATATAAAATTAATTAAAACAAACTATTAATGACCAAGAACGACATAATTAATATGTTAGGGTGTACGTGAAACATCACCTATCTCAAACCTATGCAATTTTCTATACATTTTACTTGACTATGTGGTCTATTTATTTTTTAAATGATGTTTAAAAATTATATCTCACAAAGGGTATTTTGTTAATACAATTATTAAAATTTTTTTTGAAACGTTAACAGGTAAATTCCATTAAACAAAAGAGATATAAAGGAAATACTTGAGTATAGGAGGAATATACTCATATCGACAGAGAACAACAATAAAATCAGAACCAAAATAAAGCAAGATAAGAGAATACATCAAATAAAGATACAATAAGTACTTTAAGTATATGCCACAAAGATGAGTTTACAATAATTATTATTTTTAGTTCGAAATGGGGGAAATTTTCTTAAATTCCTCGCGTTAGATTAGTTCTCCTAAAACCCTCATTTCCGTTGCCCACAAGATGAGTTTACAATTGTGACAAAAAGGTAAAGATGGTGATATTTGCAAATTACTCCTTTTATGAATACTTTATTCAAAAATAAGAGGTAAACTTGTATAAATATAAATTTATCATGATATTCGTCTATAAAATTATGTATCTTTTATGACAATAGAATAATTTATTCCACCCATTGATTGCAAAACATTTTTTATTTTTATATTAACATACAATTTTAAGTATTTTATCCATTCGTCATGTCTGCTTTGCTTTCACTCATGATGCAATTGTTAAATTTGTCAAAATTGCATAGAATTGTTTGGCTTTTAGTGTTGAGAAATGATGAATTTAGTTGTTCTAGTTCTCTCTATATTTGTCTGGTTGAAAAAATTATATTTTAATCCTTCAACTCTATCAATTTTACTTCCACCTTACTTTTAAATGAACAAATAATCATCAATAAAATAATTTGTTTCATTCGTCGTTGAACCCTACATAAATTTTGAGCTGCCCTTCCTTTTCTTGATAATTTTTTAATTATTGCTAAAATAAGTAGTATTGAAATATCTGAATTATTGAATGGATGTAATTTTAAGAACAACCCATCAAAATGAAGTGGCACTGACCACAAGCTATGACACCCAATCAAGTTGTTATTTTTAATTATATTTGTAACTATTTTTTTCTTTTTTCGTTTTTTAGGAGATTAAATTTTAAAGATAAAAGTAGATATAGTGAGAATGAGAAGTCTCGAAAATAGCATGATTAGATGGAAGTATGGGATGATGTTGTTTAACTATAATTGAAATATTTATATAGAATATAAAAAATTAAACTTCAATTAAAATATCTTTTTATTTTTATATAATTAAGAATTACAATAATTTAAGAGGAGAGAAATGAAGAACAAAGGAGAAGATAAAATTAAGTAAGTGAGAATAAAACAATTATAAAGTGAGAATACAACATGCAGAGTTTTTGAATCTCATTGTAATAAATTTAAAAATATAAAATTTCAATAATTAAAAATACAAAAGTTACTTTTAATCATTTAATTCTTCATTTGATTCTCAGTGCATTAAAATGAAAAATAATCTTACAATTAATTTTGATATATTTAAAAGACCAATTCCAACTTAATGAAGTAAACGACTTAGATTATAATGATGAATATAATTTTTTTCTTAAATTTTGATTTCACAGAAAAAATAACTTGAACACAATCAATAAAAAATCTCTATTCTAATTTCAATTAAATAAAATATTATGAATGAAGGCATTCTTGTTTCAGTGCTCCCGAGGCGTACAATGCTGCCTGCTTTTTGTCACGTCACTTTTGTCTGATATCTGAATATGCCAATCCCAACCGCGGACTGGACAGAGTGTTGGTTCTGATATCAGATCGACCGGACTGACCCTGCTAAATTTATTTACTACCAAAATTCGGAGTTGGGAGGTTCATGTCTTTACATTCTATGATCTTATTATAAAAAAGGTTTCAACCCAGACACGAGCATACTTTTTTTTGATAGACATAAGCTTTTTTAATGTGTCATCAGTTCACTTTTTCATTAAATTGATTCATTAATTAGTGCACTGTTGTATCGATGAATGAATTCGATTAATTGAGAAGTAAACTGATTTATATATAAAATGATTCGGTCAATATACTGATTTGACGTCTCAAGAAATCAGTACACTAATTTTCAAGGATGATCCGGTCGATGCACCAATAAGTGAACCGATTTACTGAAAAAGTGAACCGATTTCTGTAAATAGATGAGAAGCAAAATGAAAAGTTCACTGAAACTCGTGTCTCCTAAAAGATAACATCCGTATTATAATGAACATCCTATAAAAAGTTCTAACTTTTATAAATTTATAATTTATTTTATCATCAGTAATTTATCTATATTTTTTGAGGTAAAATCTAATTTTTGTTATGAAACTGAGTTGCATGGAAAATTCAAATTATTTAAGCTTTTAGGGTTAGAATATGTCTTAGATTCGTTGGTTTTCAGAGTAATATGATACAAGAAGTTTGAATGCGGTTTCATTTATATATAGGATCAGTCTCCCACTTATATTTCTAATGTATATGTGGAGATATAACCTTTTTTTTTTTAAACAAGATAATCAAATAACAATTTTGATGAGGGCATCACATGCTCATTTAGAACAATTGATGTTCAATAGAAGATTGAAGGTAAAGACATAATTCTTCAAATATGAAATATTTTTATCCGAGAAGGATTGACAACAACCATGAAGAAATGAAGGATTTCATGCACAAAATTGTTGAAGACCATGCTCAATTTAATAATCTTCAATATGAATTGAGTGATGAAATTGGTCACTTAACATCAATTAAGTATTAAGATGTTATTGGTGGCCAAAACCCACAATTCCAAACTCAAAAGTCAATTATTATCAATAGAAAATCAACCTTAGATTATGACATATGGATCCAATGGCCCAAACAAATTGTTTCCATGTATACAATTGGGCACCCAAGTCCTAAAGGATAAAGTGTCCAAGAAGAACAAGAAAGGTGAATCAAAGAGGAAAAGACGAAGAAAAGTAAGTATAGTTTTAGTATGTTATAATGTATGACTATGATTTAATCTTAGGTAAGTAGGTGAGAATGGATGACTGAGATGGATGTCATCCTCTATAATTATTTTCTTTCAATTCTATAAAAATACAATAGAACACAAAAAATAAATTCAAGTCCCTTTTACTCGGAGCAAATTTGAGTTTTCTCTTTGAGTTCCTACTTTCGACTAAAATTAAAAACAACAACCACACCCATTTTATCAAATTAAATAGTTCACTAAAATTAAAACATGCACTATAGCTTATCCACAAAAAACATATAAAGAATATAGCTTTATTTAAATTTATATATTTAAACTATAGCTTATATATAGTGTAAATATTGATTATCCTAAGTATACTGAAAAGGAAATACATAAAAAATGTCCTTTTTAAAAATGGATCATATTTATAAAAAGATCTTTTAATGGGCTATGAAATGGAGTAAAAGTAGAGTCCACAAAAATATAATTGCTAGAATTTAAAATAATTAACATATAATGAGTTTTCTAGTCTATCATGGTCATTGAAGAAAATATTTATCCAAATGATCCATCATATAGAAAGTTGGGCCCCACATTAAACAAAAAAAAAAATAGTCGATGAATAGTAATTTTAATACGTAAAAATCTAGAGAGCTCAAAAAACATTTACTTTGTAATTAGATCAATGTAATTTTGTTTAATTTTCATATTCAATTAAAGATCTTTACAATAAATCTGTCACATTGTATAAAAGTGTGACGGTCATTTAATAAATAACGATCAATATCCATTCGAAAGACACTTAAAAAGGTTATATAAAAAATCATTTGGAAAAATTATATCTCAACAGAATCTATAAAATTATGTCTAAAATTTGAAACCAATAACAAATTTAATTTGAAATCAAGATCATCATCATAAAACAAGATACTTCATAATTTTTTTCTATTGTCTCGTGAAGTTATAGGATGTGCTGGAGTCCAAATTGTCTTATCAAAATAATATCATTAAAAGTTAGAAAATTAATAGGGACACCGACCTTTTCACCACAAGACAACATGTCCAATCTAAAGAATGTTAAATAAATCATTGGATCCTCGACGAAATTGAGAAATGGTAACGATTCCACACTGGCACACTGTACATGTAAGCCCCACTCTGTCGTGTTATAATAATTTCTATACTTTATAAACGTGCCCTAATCTAAATAAATGTATATGAGTCCTGATTGAGTTATAATTTTGTGTCAATTTTAAAACTTTAGTTGAAATTTATTTGTTTGAGTAGAGATTGAAAAATAAATTATAGGAGATTTCCCAGTTTTTAGAAAAACTACGTTCGCGATATTTATCTCATTTTGGTCAAATTTTAAAAATTTCATTTTTTTAAAAAAAAATTACATGTGAAACAGTAGGAAACTCTGCGTAAAACCCCTTATCATAATTTTTTTTTTTTTATATTTTGCTTCCTTTCAAATTTTAGTTGAAATAGCTGATGTAATTGGAATATTGGATAAATTTTGTGATTTCAACAGAAAAAATTGTGAAGTCGTGTTCATTTATGAGAGTTAAAAAAAAAAAAACACACAACAGAACTTTGAGCGCACAAGTGGTGAAATTTTTAAAGGTGTTATACATTTGATTTTTATATAAAATATTAAAAATAGTTTTACATGACAGTATAATTTATTATTAATATCTATTAATAAGTGGTGAAATATATAGAGTATATATGTACACGCTAGGAGATGCTTTAAAAAATGAATAAGAGACTGATTAACGCGGAAGACATAAAAGTTGATTAACTAGATCGAGTTGGTTCGACGGTCAAAAAGTTTCCTTTGTGAAATAAAGTCTTGAGTTTGATTCACTCATCCTCAAACCTTTTTGTGCCACTATCTATAAGGTTACTTATCAAATTAATGAGTGCGTGTGAATTGATATGTTTGCACATACTAGTAACTTTAGAATGTGAATCACGTATTTATGTTTGTAATTGAGAGTTGGGACAAAGGAAGAGGTTGTGGATGTTCAAAGACAAATTAGGTCATGTAAAAAAGGTTGGACATCCTAAAGAAAACTCTTTTATCAGACACGGGTTTTAGTGAACTTCTCATTTTACTCCCATCCATCCGTACCGAAAAAATAAGAAAAAATCAAATATTCAGAAATCGGTTCACTTTCCAGTGAATCGGTGCACTGGACCGGTGCACTGATTAGATCATTGGAGAACAGGAATTTGAGGAAAGTGATATGGTCAGTGCACCGATTTCTTGATACGTGAAATTGTCTAAATCGGTGCACTGAATCACTGGAAAGTGATCCGGCCAGTGCACCGATTTCTAAATGTCTGAATTTTTAATTTTTTCGTACGGACAGATGGGGGCAAAGTGGGAAGTCCGGAAAACCCGTGTTTCCTAAAAGATTGTTCCCGTGTTAGAATGGGCACATGTAAAAAATACGAACTTTACTTATACTGATTTACGTACATAATTGAGTTAGGCAAAGGATTTTTATATATTGAAAATTTGTTTGAAGTAGTTAAATATTTTAACTTGTTATAATAAAAAATCAGTCTTTTCAAAAAAATCTGCAAACTACAATATTTTCATTTCGAATAGGCCTAAAACCAACAAAAAAGCCCAAAATATTGCATCACAACAAAAAATGTTCATAGTTGATAATCCTAACTCAAGTCAAATTTTGTCCCAAGTAGCCCTGATCTGACTTGAAAGTTGGTAGAGTGAGCTTTTGAAACTTTCTATCAATGGCTCTGAGATAGGCTCAAGTTTTCAACTCCTGTCAAATTGTTTGTATGAGGTTACTGGTTAGATCCTATTAGATTAGTTGATTTGAATTTATAGAAGATTTCAAACATACAATCATATGCATTTTTTTTTTTTAATTTACGTGTAGGATACCGCAGCATATAGGATTTATTTAAAATTTTGATTAATTAGGTCGAGCATATTTACTATTCTACTATGCACCATTCAATGAAAAACATATAAATATTACACAAGCATTGATTGAATTCACTTTGATCCAAGGAACCAAAGGTCGCGCTACACTATTATAAATTCATAAATTGTATTTTGACGAGAAAAAGTTAAAGTAATAAAAGTATTTAGAGCCATATTTTTTCCATTCCCATTTTAGGTATACTATATCTTTTAAGAGAATTGATATGAACATTAGTATTTTTCACAACAGAAAACAACGACTTATCATTTTATCCACTTATTTATTATACCATTATAAAAAGCATTGTGTCTTTATAAATTTTCAATTTTAACAGTCACTGACCAGTGAGCAAGAGATACCTAATTTATAAATGGCATTTTGATATATAATTGTTATTCATTAGATTAGATCGAAGAAAAATTTAAATGATTAGTTGGTAATTTTTTTTCCTCATCCAATTTTTTTTATTAATTGATACAATTGTTAAACAGTGCTAAATTATTGGTAATGTACATGAATAAAAAAGAGTCACCGTTGATTACCATGATTATCTTAATTGTTTAGTAAACCCGTATTTAAACACAGCCGATTGGGCTATTATTCCTTTATCACACCAATGTAACTATATTTCTCCTTTTGGCTTATACAAACATTGTCACAAATCTCATTCTCGGGATACCTTCCAAGAGTTATTGCCCCACATAAAGAAATGCAAAGACTATACCTGACCTGCGCCAGACGGGAACAGAGACTTAAGGGCCACTCTTTCCCCGAGCGAAGCGATTAGCCAAATATCGGTAAGCCACCCTTGCATTGCTCCATCCTGGGAGAGTACTTTTTGTCTGTATATGGCCAGAAAACGTCGCTCACTTTAAGAAATTTATGCGACTATTCCCTAAGGGCTAGTTACCAGTCGCTTTTCCTCATTGCTCTGCTGCGTCTGGGCCGTCCTCTAGGCACCTTTGGAAGGCAGGGGGACTAGTGAGCAGAATGACTTGAGGTGAGGAACAAAGTCACTCGACCACCGGCTCAGATGTCAGTGGGGTGGTAGAAACAACATTGACAGCGGCTTCAGGGACTGAAGGTGCTGGAACCTCATGGTCTGGCAGGGGATGGGTAGCTATTTGGGGGAACAGTATTAGCTCGTTCTCGAGATATTAACGGTAATTGTTAATAGCGGGATATTTTTAAATTTTTGAAAATTTAATGAGAAAATATAACAGAAAATACATTATTTTAAAAATAATAAAAAAATAAAATAAATAAATAATGTGGTCAGAATTTAAAAACATAGATGATATTTTAGAAAAAAAAAATGTATACTTAGTCCAAATGTTTTTAACGAGAATTTAACAATAAAATCTCACAATTTTAATGAGAATTTAATCGCGCAAAACTTATTTTACCTATATTTTTATAATAAAAATGAAAATATCATATATTTGTTACAAACCAGTAGGGCTGCAACTCGGGTCGGGCGGGCCGGGTTTTAATAAACCCAACCCTAACCCGAATCACTCCATATTCAACCCGACCCGACCCGACCCGAAAAAAAAACCCGAGATAGTGAACCCGACCCGACCCGAGATTGTAATACCCTTAACCCAACCCGACCCGACCCTTAACCCGAGAAACCCGACCCGAGTTACAGCCCTAACAGCAAGGTTGATTTTCCATGCTGTGAAAAAGAAAACTCAGGCTGATTTCCCAGGCTGCAAAAAGAAAACCCAGGCTGGTTTTCCATCGTTAATGGGTCTTATTTTCAGGCTCAGTAATAGGGTATTTCAATGCAAATTTGGCGGAATCATTGACCAAATTATTTGCTCTAAGCACGGGTTTATCTGGGGTAGATTTAGGCTACCTAAATCCAACAGGAGATGGGGATTAACAGCGGTTGAAATCAACGTGTAAAGTTACTCACCCATTTTTTTCCCTTTCTTTTCCTCTCTCTACCGTTCTGCTGCTAGGGTTGGGGACTAAGGCAGCTTTTATATTAAGTTATGGCGGGTCGGGTCGGGTCGGGTTTTCTCGGGTTGGGTTTTCTCGGGTCGGGTCGGGTCGGGTCGAAATTTAAAAGGCTCAACCCAACCCGACCCGAATTTCGGTCGGGTTTTTCTTTTCTCAACCCGACCCGACCCTACAGCCCGACCATTGTAACCCGACCCGCATGATTTCTCGGGTCGGGTCATGCGGGTCGGGCCAAAACCCGACCCGAGTTGCAGCCCTACAAACCAGTCCATACAAACACGACTCTGTTACAACGTACCGAGTCAGAGAGTCGTACGTGCGTGGGTTTCTCGGCACGGGCTTTGTCTGTACTTTATATAGCCGTATCTCGTTCCATCCGCGATAGCCAGAAATTCGTTGGAAGAGCGCGGGAAAAATAAATCCTCCTCTTTTCCTCTAATTCCTAACCCCAAACAGGCCAAAGCCCGAAACACTTTTTTCTAGGGTTTGAATGCACTAGATCACATCCTCACGTCAACCCAATGGATAATCCTTCTGTACAGGCAGATCCAATCATTGAACCCGAGAGACGGACTCGGCGCCTACTTGTTCAATCCACGCTCTTTCGCTGCGAGTCGCGGGAAGACGAAGACAGACATAACTCAGCTGAAGAAGAGGACGATGATGATGAATTTGGGGGAACCAAGGCTAGGGCTAAGAAAAGACAGCGCAAAGCCCAACCTAAGACTCCCAAAAAGGTACAATTCCACAACTTACTCCGTCTCTTTTCCCGTTTTTTGATCGCTCAGAGGATTATGAGTATAATTGCCGTTTCGATGTACTAAACTCGCCATTCTATTGGGTAACTGTAGATATAATGCGTGTGGGTCTTTTCAGAGGGTCGTGGAACTATTTTTCAAATTAGCATTGGGCAATGAGTGTCATATTGCCCCTAATTGGATTCCAGAGAGTACAATTCTGATGGTTGATACATGGTTTTTTTTTTTTTAATTACAGTTGATAGATGCATTCTAAATTGATATCTTAAACTTGATTTGCAGTAGTCTCTAACTCAGAGCATGAGAGATTTTCATGCAGCAACCATCCAAATTAGGATTATGTATATTCAGTTCAATATTAAGTGACTTAGTACCATGATGGTCGTTTAGGTGTATCTCAATAACCATTAGACTGGATATGGCCTGGTCATACGGGTCTTAGTAAGACAATTTTATAATCGGGTAAAGTGAAATCTGGAAAAAGGGTTTGTTTTATCATGCAGTGATTATACAACAGCAGCCAGTCTACATTTAAATCACGATTAAGCAATGCAGTGCCATACCGATATTTCTTGTTTTTCTAATTGCATAGTCTATTAATATTATTTTTGTGGCCATTGGTAAGATCAAAATAACCATTTGATTAATATGGGCACATGCTCATGTGGCTCTGTTTTATTAGCAAGGCAATTCTAGAAGTAGCGCAAATAGTATCTTAAGAAGGGATTGCCATTTTTTCATGCAATGATTGTCCAAATTAGGGTTATTTACAGTTAACTTGTTATTAAGTAACAGTGTTATATTAGCCCCGATGATAGAGAGTAAAATTCTGACGTCCAGTACTTTTTTCAATGATACCAGACATATACATGTAATTATGTATTGATCTGTTTTATACTTGATTTGCAGTCTCCGATTAAGAGCAAAAAGGCAATGGAATCAAAAAATAAAAGCCCTCCTGTTAGTGCCAGTAAGCATTACTATCCTATTGGATCATCAAGAATTATGATCAGCACTACCATTTAGAAGAAAAGGAATTAAGGCCACTAGCTCTTATAATGCTGCTTCCTTTTTTTTTTTTTCTGCAGGGTCTGATTTCTTTCTTAAAGTTTCAGAAAGGAGATTGCAACAGAAGAAGCAGGGGGAGCAGCAAGAAACAGTAGATTTAATGGTGGAAAGTGATAAATGTTGTAGTCTTTTAGAATCTGCAACTAGTGAGTTTACTGAAAATCAGCATTCTTCTTCTTCTTCTTCTTCTGTGTGTATCTTTTTCCCTTTTATATGGAGCTTTATCATAGGTGCCCAAACTCTAAGTTGTTGCTTTTGTGCATTCTCTGAGGGTTATTTCATACACCTTTTTTGGTTTTTACATATATCCTTTATAATAGCTCCAAAGTGCAATTGCTTCTGGTCCTCAATTAGATTTTCATATGACATGTTTGGAATCTTGTCAATGGTGTTGACTTTTAGTTCTGCCTGATTAAAAATAAGTTCTCAGTGGCTGTAAATACTAGAATCAGTTTTCGGTGGTTTATTTCTGTTAATCATGGTACATGCAATGAAATCAATCTTAACTATGGTGGTGTTGCAAATAATTAACTATTCATGTACACAAGGCAGGTGACATTCAGTGAGCTCTGTTCTTGGCATATGAATGATAATTCATCAATGTAGGTTGAATATTGAGAAACATGTCGAAACCTATTTACCCTTCTTAGGCAAGTGAAGATACAAATGTCAACTGAAATCTCTGAAATCCTGAGAGAATTATTTTTCAAATACTTACCTCGAGAGAGCACAAAGCACCATAGGACGTTTCTGGTCAGTTGTTCTCCAGTAGCAAAGCCATGATGGAACAATATTAATGTTGTCTGTAAGCAAATGTGGCATAAATTATACTGTTTTAGCGTATAAACAATCCGTTATCTTTACTACCCAACCATCCGCTGCTCAGTCATGAGGGAACATGCTAGATCTGTAAACTAGTTGCAACTACAAGTAGCAGTGGAACAGCTTGTACAACATGGCTATATATTCCTCTTGCACCATATCTATAGTTGAAACTACCATTTAATGAATGAAAATCCCCAATGAATGATAGAACATAACACAGTACAAATAATGTCACAATGACATGGAAAAAACCAATTTGGTTCATTTGGATATATCTTGGCGAAGGTTAGGTTTCTGAATCTAACAAGAAAAAAACCATTTTGGTTCGTTTATGTGATATGCTATTGTAGGTTTCTTTGTTTGAATCTAACAAGAGAAATTTTAAGCATGTACTCATTAAAATGTTGTGAATCATTGAAGTTCTGTGACTGGCAGCTCTGGTTGGGTGGACATAGAATAAGAGGAGCTTCGGGAGGTCTATGGATTGTTTGGAATTTGAGCAAATGGAAGCTGGTGAGTTATGAAATTAAATTGTTTATTTTTCAGTGGTTCTGGAAGATCTGTTTTTAAGAGAAAGTTCTATGTTGACCAACGTTTTTGGTCCTACTAATGATTCGGCTAGAAGGGATTTTTGGGTGGAATTGGAAGAGATTAGGGGAGCCAGTTTAATCCCCTGATGTATAGGAGGGGACTTCAACGTGGTAAGAAGAATGTCTGAAAGAAAGGGATGCAAGAGCATCATGCCTAACATGTGTAGGTCAAGTGATGTATAGGAGGGGACTTCAACGTGGTAAGAACAATGTCCAAAAGAAAGGGATGCAGGAGAATCATGCCTAACATGTTTAGGTCTAGTGAATGGATAGAACAGATGGAGCTGATTGGTGCCACTTGGTCTAATCTTCAAGACAGTCTGAATATGGCTAGACTGGATAGATTCTTGGTGGATGATAGTTGGTTGGGATGCTTTAGCCAAAGAGTTTAACGAGTGGGTCCTAATCATGTGTTGGATCATTCTCCAATAATTTTGAACTCCTGCCTCCTTCCCGGGGCCTGACCCCCTTCTGCTTTGAGATATCCTGGGTTAAAGAAGAAGGGTTTGCGGATTTAGTGGATATAATTGGTGGATGGAAACTAACCTAGTTGGCTGGAATGGATTTCACCTTCCCTAGAATCTTAAATTCCTCAAAAATAAATTAAGGACTTGGTCAAGGTCTTTGAGGGAAGCCTTGAAAAGAGAGGAAGTGGATCTTCTGGAGGAGATCTAGAATATTAATCATTCTGAAGAAGAGGGGCCGATCTCGGATGATTGTGCATTACAGAGGAAGGAGATTACAGCTAGTTTGAAGAAGAAGGCGGTTATTAGATGAAATCAAATGGAAGCAAAGATCAAGGTAGAGATGGTTGAAGGAAGGTGATAAGAATAGTACATTTTTCCAGTGCTAGAAGAAGGAACAATTGTGTTTAGTTGCTACAAATTGATGGGGAATTCGTGGAAGAGAGAGGAGATATCTGCTAAGAAATTGTTGAGTACTTTGAGGGTATGTATGCGAGTTGTGAGTGGGCAGATCGGTCCCATCCTTGCTCAACTTCAAGTCTTTGGAAGCTGACCAAACTTTGTTTATAGAAGAGCCTTTCAGTGAGGAAGAGATGAAGGCGACAATTTGACAAATGGGGGATGATGGAGCTCCAGGCCTGGATGGCTTTCCTATCATATTCTTCAGATCTTTTTGGAACACTATCAAACAAGATTTATTGGACTTTGTGCAGGATTTTTTTGAGAGAGGGGATTATCTCCAAAGATTTGGGAGCTTCATTCATTATATTAGTCCCTAAAAAAAGCGACGTTTCAGAGTTGAATGTTTTTTGGCCTATATGTTTGCTCAGCAGTTTGTATGACATCTTAGCTAATGTGTTGGTGAATCAACTAAAATTTGTCCTTTTGTCATTGATTTATGCTAATCAAAGTGCATTCTTGGAAGTAGCCAAATTATGGATTCAATGGTGATTGCTCATGAAGGTCTACATTCTAAGCTCATCTGAGGAGAAGAAGGTATTGTGCACGAATTAGATTTCCCAAAAGCCTATGATAGGGTGGATTGCAAATTTTCTAGACTTTGTTATGCAAAGAATGGGATTCGGGGATTGGTGGAGATGGTGGATTCGAGCTTGCATTGTTTCGGCTCATCTGTCCATTATTATCAATGGTAGCCTGAAAGTTTTTTTTCAAAATGAAAAGGGAATCAGGCAAGGGGACCCTGTATCTCCATATCTATACGTGCTGGTGGTAGAAGCTCTTTCATCTTATGAGCCACGAAGCTTCAGTTTCTTGTATAATCTACAGTTTTCATGTGGAGCACTCGGATTTAGAGCTTACTCATCTCCAGTATGAGAGTGACACAATTCTGTTCCTTAAGGCGGATGTGGGGGAGCTAAAGCTTGTGGTGGCCATTATGTTGTGATTTCAGATGTGCTCGGGTCTAAAAATAATTTTCTCAAAAGTGAGTTGATGGAGGTGAACTTAGCTTATAGCTCCTATGAGAAGTTGGCAGCGGTGCTTGGTTGTAAGGTTGCCAGTCTTCCTACTGGAGTATCTCGGTCTCCCTATTTGTAGTGGTAAGCCGAAGAATAGGTTGTTGGGATCCAGTCATTGAGAAGATGGAAAGTAGGCTTTCGGTTTGGAAAAGTAAAGAATCTATCTATTGGTGGGAGGATCAGTCTCATCAAGGTGGTTCTCTCTAGTATTCCTATCTACGTTCTTAATGTCTTTTGTTGCCAGGAATTTGTGATTAAAAAAATGGAGAGTATTTAGAAAAGATTGTTGTGGAATGATGCTTCGAAGAAAAGAAAGTTCCATCTCATCCATTGGGATTAGGTATGTATCTAGTGGAGGAAGGTGGGCTTGGAATCAGGTCATGGAGGGTGTTCTTGGTTGGTAGGAGGTCTCGAGCTTTTGGAAGGGTCTTAGCTCAGTCTTTGTGGCCTTTTGAAGAGAACATCAGATATAGAGTGTCTATTGGCTCTAAGGTTCGATTTTGGCAAGAGAGATGGGTGGGTGAACGCTTCACTGGCTTCTTCATTCCTTCCCTTTTATTTTCTCATTTCCTTTTGACATATTTGTTCGGTGAAGGACTGCTTCGATGGTCACCGGAACCACCTTAGACATTGCAGGATGATTATTGTCGATGCCTGCCTCTCTTTGCTTATTAGAGGCGGAGTCAGTGAATCATCTTCTATTGCATTTCCCCTTTCCATATCCGGTTTGGTCTCACTTCTTCCAATTGTTGGTTACAGCTTTTTGTTTGCCTTTGGCTGGGGAATTGCTATTTAATGAAGGATCCCTTCTGGTGGGCAGCTCTTTTCGTAGAAATCTTTGGAAAGCTAAGACCCTTAGTATCATATGGTCTATTTGGCTAGAGAGGAACAAGAGGGTCTTTAAAGGGAAGTCTTCATCTTTTTCTCAAGTTATTGTTCTCATCTAAGTCAGAGTTGCTTGGTGGATCTTGGCTCATTGACAACTTTAGGGAGTGAGCATATCTGATATCTGTAAAGATTGGGGGTTGGTGGATATTAATCCGTCTTCTTAGGCTCCCTCTCAGAACGTTTCTTGGCAAGCCCCTTCTCTGTTGGCAGGCTTTGGAGGGGTGATTAGGGATCATTGTGGGGCTTTTCATTCTTCTTTTGTTGGCCCACTTCTTGGCTGTTCTGCCATTGAAGCTGAGTTGCACACTCTTTGGTGGGGGGTGTAGGAGATGGAGGAGTTGGGTGCTTTTGGGGGGATTATCGAAGGAGATTCTAAGGTGGTTTGGAGTTGGGACACCGGGTTCCATTTGTCCTTGGAAATTCTTGGACAAAGTTGAGAGGATTCGACTTTCCATTGCGGAGTGCTTTCTCTGTTAACCTTGTTTAGTGGGTTCTAAGAGAGGCTAACTTGGCGGCTGATGAGTTGGCTAGACTTGACCTTTCTAGTGCATCAAATTTTGTATCTAGAGTTTTGTAATTTTCTTGCGGATGAGGGAGTGGAAGGCTTCTGGCTCGGTTTTGTGGTCCCTCTGTTTTTGATTTAAAGTTTCTTCTTTTTGTGAATAATATAGTAATCATTCAAAAAGAAAAAAGAAGCATTGAAGCGATGCTGGAGCTTGTATACCAGATGAAATGCTGCCATCGTCTATTCTATAATATTCAGCTTTTAAGATTCTGATTGCTGAAACTATGCTTGCTGCCACCACCACCACCACCACCACCACCACCACCACTGCCACCCCCATCACCATCTCCATCATCATCATTGAGACCTTTGTCCCATTCATCTGGGCCTATCAGGAATCATGTTCTCTGTCACCTCACCAATTCTATTGTATCATGTCTTATGGCCTAAATCAGTACCTTCAGTCCTCTTCTTTGAGAACTTTCTACTTGTTACCGTTTGACTTTTCGTATTGGGTTTACTTTTGTTCTTTTGTGGAAATCATCTTAATAGATATTGCCTCATCTCATCATTAAAAAAAAGAGAAGATCTTGCCTCATCATTTCTTCTATGGGAGCTACTTTTAGGTTTTCTCTGATGCACTCATTTCTAATTCTATTTTTTCTTGTTACACCACACATCCATCTTAACATACACACCCCTGTCATGACTTTATCTATATGTCCTTTCTTTATCGCTCATCATTCATCTCCATACAACATTGTCAGTGCATTTTCTAATTTTATGGACATGGTTTGGAACTTATTGCACATGATGACCTCTCTCTGTTTCTCTAAAAAGAAAAAAAGAAAAAGAAAAAGCACCCATCACCCAATACTTAACATTGTCATTTTGTTTTGATATCAGATTTTTATTAATAAGCTGATGGGCTTTATAATTTTTAATTATTGTTCTATGAAATTTTTCTTTAATTCTTGGATCTTAATTTAGAATGCTAATTGGTCATTAAGTTCTCACTTTTTCATTGGTAGCACTATAAGATTTGACATCTAGATATCTTTTGGCAGGTGAGAAATGCTTTCAGCCATTGAAGAACGGAGATGTGATTCTTGTGAATGGTACACCTTCTAAGTCCAGAGGACGTAGCAATGCCAAAAGATCACATTCTCAGCGGACAATGGTGGATTGCAATTACAATTGTGCAAAGGATTTGAATACCCAATTCGAGAATATGACACAAACTGTTGTTGATCTACGTTTTGAGGCAAAGATGGCAGCAAAGGTACATGTTAATTCTTTCGTCGTTTCATCAAGTGGAAATCTATTTTCTTTATGGTACAAATGTCCTCATTTTCTCCAGTTCATTTTCACGTGGGTTTACATTGGCTATTCATTATGTATGTGCTTGCTGTTGCGATGATATAAGGGTGTTTTATAATTATGAAAAAAAGAAAAAGTTTATATACTTTAGTGAAAAAGGAAAAGCAAGTATAAGGTGTTATGTGGGAATCTGAGACACGACATGACATTTTTGTTAGATTAGGCTAGGCAGGTGTGCTTCTAATGTACATTGATTCCAAATAGTAGAAGAGTAGAAGGATGTCTAGTAGCATGAAACCTTCTCACTATTAGATGCATATTCATAGGTCATTGTATGCTCCTTGATTGAGTGGGTAAAACCTCCAGATTGGATGTGAATGTCTATTCATGAGATTAGTTGTCTCGCAGCTACAAGTCTATAATAGCATATACACAATTATGAAAAGCAGGGGTAAAGTTTTGACTGAGGAATAATGCAGCTCCTATTTATAATAAGAATTCAATGTAAGCTCTGAGAATAGCCTCCATGGTATCTGATAATCAATTGACAGATGCAATTATCCACTTTGATATCCATCTCAAAGGAAAAGGAAAGTTATCCACTTTGATACTATCTATGGTCTAGTACTGAAATAGACGTATTCAAGTTGTAACTAAGTAACCATTACAAAGTCAATATGGGCAGATATTCTGCAATAATATTGTAGACTGATTAGTGGATATGATGTCATCTCTATGGGGTATAATTGTTGGTTCTGTTCCATTTCACGTGCAACAGCTGAAATGATTTGTTTCTGTTGGGAATTCAAACTGAAACAACAAAGTAATTTTTTTTGTCTTTCACTATTCTGCAATGTTCAAGCCTGTTTTGGTTGAAGACTTGAAGCAGTGCTGTCCTTGTATGACTGGTCAATTTCAGATTTTTTTTCTCCATCTTAACCGATGAGCAATCCTAAAATGGGATCATCACAAACCCTAAGGGGTTGGTCTGACAGTCAAGGCGCTTGCCCCATGAAGCGAGGTCTTGAGTTCGATTCATGCTCAACCCCAATGAAGGGCTACTCCTAGTAGACATACCTAGTGTGTGCAGATTGAGAGGTTTTCACATGCCCCGAAGGACTAGTCGGGTGAGACGCATGGACACCTTTGGTCATAAAAAAATGGGATCATCACCATTACCACCACCGGCATCACTGCCACCATCATCATCATCATCATTATCTCCATTATCATGGCCCCTTTTCTGTCTTAAATGGTATATAAGTTCCTTCTTTATTATCCTAATCAAACTTGAAGCCTGAAAAGATCTGAAGCCCCTTTCATCCACAAGTCTATACTCCCAAACAGAGATGTAAACCCTCTTCCTGCACTTAAATCAATGGTACATGAGCCTAACCTTATTGCATTAATGGTTGAATTTTGATAATTTTATGATGTTTTTAGATGTTGATATGACTCTGGGCATGAAGAATATTCTGTATTTCAGAGAGACATTAATAGTTGAATTTAGATGCATGAGTGTTGAAAGACTATACTTCATTGTAGTTCTTAAGTTAGTGTACATTCTTGTATATTCCATAGTAGTACTGTAATTTTTTGAGTTGGCTTTCCTTGTATAAAAATCTTAGTGCACAGGAATCTCTATTTAAAAGGATGATTATAACCTCATGTATTTTTCAGTACATATATTTTCTTCCTTATTTGTCAGTACATATAATTACTTCTGCTTCGTCATTTATCATGGTATGCAAAGCCATTAGTATCTTGTTATTTTTTCCCTCGAAACTACTGTTCACTGACGTTGTTCACAATCACATCTAAGTGGGGCCCACTGTTACGAGAAGATCTGATCTTCAACAAATTTGCTAGTATTTTTTGTTTCAGTGATTTTTTTTTTTTGGAATATTTTTTTGTTCTCTTGATTGAATATTTACATGGAAGGTTTCTATGGTGCATCATGGAGCTCCATTGTGCATCCATTTACATTGGCACATTCCTACCTCCTAGATATCCATACATGGTCCTTCATTTTGATTGCACAGTTATCTATCATCCATGTGGTACCCATGGATGAGTTCATGGTCTCAGTGGTCATAGTCAAAAGTTATACCCTAAATCTCATCCACTTATGCTATTTTCTTTTTCACATTGATTAGAATCATGATTAACAGTCATGTGGCCACAAACTTACAGCTAGAAGTTCAAACGTTAGTTCATTTGGGGGAAATAGAAAATTTGGGGTGTGCCTGAACCTGGTTTCTGTCATTTTGGTACCTATTGACTGTGTATGGATTCTGATTGCCTTTGTTTGGTGTTCTAGCCTGTTGATTGGAAATACCTCTAATTGAGGCTACAGGTTGGAAATTGAAGATTGCTACAAATGCAGCCTTGTTATCTTTGGAGGTTTTTTCTCAGGATATTGTCCATGAGATGGTTTCAGTTTTTCTATTCCGTTCTGTCTGTGACTTTGTGTCAAAGTAAATGAAATGTCAGGCACTGGCTTTCCATGAAGCTTGAAGCCTTCAAGTGCAGTTCCTGAGCACTGCTTTATTCCTTACAGAAAATGTTCTGATTTGTAACCATTCTGTCGAGTGTTCTGATTGGAAACTAGGAGAAAAAAAGGTTCTGAGTAATGGCTATGTCTTTAAATTGTTAGATGGTTTATGTTTGACATTGTTGATCTCATTCATCATTAGCATACTTTCTAGTCTCAGCCGTAAGAATGTAGTGGCAACTGATGGATTTGCCAACTAGGTGCTGAGTCCACTAAAAGCTTCTTTTATGTTATTCTTCTACTTCATTATACATCTTTTCCTCTCCTTTCTTGTTGAACACTATTATAATTTAAATCAATAAATTTATCATATTTTCATGTAATTTTCTTGACATCCTTTCATGTAACCTTTGTGGAATGTTGTACACTTTTTTTTGGTTTCTTACGACTTTCCAGTCATATACTCTTTATTTATTCTGTCTGTCTATTTTATTTTCAGGAAAATGCACGTTTGTCTGCTGGAAGGCAAACACATCCATTTTTCTCTTCATGCAAAGCAATGAAAAAGATTCATGACACTATAGAAATTCCTGAAGAGGAGACTAAATGGTCTTCAGTTCTGCAAGGAAATGGAATCTTTTCCTGTTCTCCTGTTCATGTATCGAGACATTGCAAGTACTGTACTTTTGCGGTCGATTGTGCATATAGTATCTACACCATATATTTTTTAACATCATTTCAACTTTTAGGTTGAAAGTCTTTAACGTTTGGGCCTGTATATGGAAGGTCGATTTGATTTGAAGCTTGTTCTGTTGCAGGATGATCTCATTTTGCTCGATTGGAATGATTGGACATTTTATGAGGGATCCTTGCTAGATACAAGTGGTTTCTGTGGTCCAGAAATGATGCGCGCGTCAGTTTTTGAAGGTTCCGCCAAACCACTTAAAGTTGATGGTTTTGTTATTAATGCAAGTTGCCGACAAAACTTAAACCAACAGAATGACTTGTACTTGGGTCAGCAGCCAGATGCCAGAAAAAATGCATGTGCAATGTCAAAAACAGCCTCTTCCAGGTTTGATGATGGGCAAGAGGCACTTGAGCGATTGTTAACATATTTGGAAGTGGTAGAATTTATGTTGTATTTAACTTTTACTTCTCCTACCAAAATGCTTATCATCGAATTGACTAGTCCTCTGATTATGATACAGTTTGTCATTATCTTCCGAAAATCTGCAGATGCATCAAAAGAAAGAATTAAGTCTGTTCGCTGACTGTACTGTTTCTCTAGATAACATAGATGATGAAGCACTGCTCAGACTTCGGGAAAGGTCCCTATCCTCCTAAGTTATTTTACCGACATGACCTCTTAATTATCTGTTCTTGCCTTGTTTAGAATAGGTTTAACAGATTTGAGAACTCAACTGACGAATGAAATATTAAAATTTATTTGCCACATCAAATCTGGTGAATGGCAAGGAAAAAAGTTTTTATTGCTGGATATTCAAGTCAAACTGTCCTACAATATCCTAAATTTTTGTCACCCAATCATATCTAAAGGTTGTGACAAACTTTGTGGTATACTTTGATGCGTGTGTGTGTGTGTAGTGGGGTTCCTCTAAGAACTAGACCTCATGGGTTTATGTGAGGAAAATCCTGTAGGGCCCATTTGGGGCCATATGGATAATTGGGTTTCAAAGGTCTTGGCTTTTATATGTTGCCTATAAAATTTCATCTTTATTGGATAAGTGAAGTCATGTTTTTTTAGTTTTTACGGGGCTCTTAAAATTCAACTTTTTTTTTTTTTTTTAATACTGGAAATTCATTGGAATAGATTAACGAGCTATAAAAGTTGGATTGGTCTCAAATTGGTACAAGTGCAACTCGTTAGGAGTGGGTAGTTAGGGTTTGGTGAAGACCTCATCAAATCTCATGAGGCCTTGATCATAGTATCATAGGATCTACAGTTTGTTTAATGGTTTCTTGCAAGATTGTTCAAGATAATAATATGTTAACACTGGTTTTCTCTAGAACTTTGAATTTTTCCAAAACAGAGAACATTGCATTTTTAAGTTGACAGTATCTTTATTTTTGAAAGCTCTATTTTTGCTGTTAATCTTAAAAGAGGTCAGCTCTTTTTCCATATTTGAAATAAACCCCAAACTTTTTCTAAGTTGTTTGAAGGATGTCCTTTACATCCTGTAGGCATTGCATATTCATGTGATGTACAGTTTTATTCACCACATTGCTGCATCTGCAGGATGCTATCATACCATCTTCGTTGCTGCAATCAACCTAATTGGAGCTTATGGACAAATAAATACCAGCCAGAAGGGGCCTCTGAGGTCATGCTTCTCATTTGATCTTCTTCCTTTGCTGCCATCATTTTCCTCAGCATCTGAAGAAAATATTATCTTTAAAATAGTTTTCTTTAGCTAACAACAAATTAGTTAGGCTTCTTCCCTCCCCAAATTTGAGTCTCTGAGGATTGAACCTTGTGGAGCATTTGGCTGAAAAGTGGAAAAACAAAAGTTTGTCCTTTTGTAAATTATAATATTATTTGATCATATTTGACCTGCAGGTATGTGGCAATGGTAAATCTGTAAGATCTCTCAGTGAATGGCTGCAAAGTTGGCGTGAAAGAGTACCTCAAACCAATAGAAGTTCTGCCAGTAGTGACAAACTTAATAGGTCAAGATGGTGGTAGCTGGTGTCTAGATGACTCTGACACAGAGAGTATGGACGAAGGAGCCACCCTCAAGAATGTGTTTTTAATTACTGGACCAGTTGGGGTATGTTTGAATTGCATTTGAAATAGTTGCCATGCTACTTCATCTGTCTGCAACATCTACTTATGAAGTGTCATTGTTACTAGGTGGCTGTAAAAGTACAGTATTATAATCAATATTACATGTTCATTTTCTTTATACTCTGTGTTGTGAAAATCAACCCACAAAGAAATCACACAATCACATAACACACGCAGAAATGAAGAGGAGAAGAAGAACACAGAGGATTATGTGGTTCGGCAACCATGCCTACGTCCATAGGAGCGTGTAACACGAATCCACTAAGAGAGAAATCAATACAAATGATTAAATCCATTAACCCTCTCTCACTCTTCTCTCTCTCTGATTTTTCCCTTTCTTTCTCTCTTCTCTCACCCAGCTGCTACTGTGCACTCACAGCCTTACCCTAAATGGAAATGAGAGATGTTATATACTAGTGGGCTAGGTTACAATACTGGACCTAACTAGGCCTAAGTTTGGGCTTGGGCCCAAAAGATTGATTAGGCCTTCTGAGCCAAAAAGTCCAACAAATCTCCACCTTGGCGAAAAGAGGCCTGAGTCCAATGAAGAATGATGTCCTGTGCTTGTAACCTCTCCACCCGCTGTGAACTCCACCAACTCGGGAAATAACCTAAGGTAGACTCATGTCCTGCATCTACAGATCCTGTACTCAGATCTGAGTGCCCTGCAGTCTCTACCTCTTCCCGATGCCTCTCTGTTCTCCGGACAAAACCCCAAGACCAGATCTGCGTCTGGTGGTCTCAGCTCACAGCTCTCTGCTGCCGATCTGACGTCCTCCACTTGTGCAGATGCCGGTTCCCTCTGCTGTTCCGGCGAGCTGGTCTGCCCCTGTTGTCACCGTCCCAGATCTACAGATCTGTTCTACCCGATGGGTTCCTTCCCTCTGGCTACAGATCTGTAGCTCTCCACGCCTCGCCGCCATTCACGGGCCCTTGGCGCGGCTGCCCCGATTAGATCTGCAGTTGCTGCAACCCGTCGCTGGTCCCTTTCTGTCCCCTCTTGACACTGGCTCTCAGATCTGAGAACACCTGTCCTCCTGAAAGCCAACGGTGGGAAAAACCCTCCGGGATGCACTGCTTGCACTCTCAGATCTGCAAGATCAGATCTGTGTGCTGCCCCTCTCTTCCGATTTCTGGTTGCAACCTTTCCTGCCGTGGGTTTTCACACTTGACTCTACACTGCTTAGGTCTGGCGATTTGGGTTAAATCCATTACACCCTCTCACTCTTCTCTCTCCTGGGTTTTCCCTTTCTTTATCTCCTCTCACCCAGCTGCTACAGTGCACTCACAGCCTTACCCTAAATGGAAATAAGAGATGTTATGTACTAGTGGCCTAGGTGACAAGACTGGACCTCGCTGGGCCTAAGTTTAGGCTTGGGCCCAAAAGGTTGATCAGGCCTTCTGAGCCAAAAAGTCCAACACTTTGTCCTATTTAAATGTTTGGCTTTTCACTTCTTTTACTGAGTTGCATTTATTTTCTCCATTTAGACATCATTCTAGTTTATTGATGCTACCATTTAATAATATTTAAATCAGACTGAAGGACTATTTTACTTGCTTTAGGCATTAGATGGTTATTTGTTTTGGATCTATATTTCCCTTTCTTTTACTGTCAGGTGGAAAATTGTTTACTTTTTAGACATTATTCTAGTTTATTCATGCTACCATTTAAAATACTAAATCAGATCGGATAACTATTTTACTTGCTTCAGATATTAGATGGTTGTTTTAGTATTCTTTTCCTTTAGCAAATATTATGGCCATTGTTTTCTGTTACAATCAACCTCTGAAAAAATCTTGACCTCATGCGGTTTTGTGGCATGCCATGTTGATCTTGCATGATCCTTTTCTTTACTATTTTTTTAAAGGTTAGGTGATTTTATTGACACTAAATCAGACCAGAGAACTATTTTACTTGCTTCAGACATTCAGATATTAGATGGTTGTATTGGTATTCTTTTCCTTTCAAATATTGTGGTCCATTTTTTTTCTTTACTTTGCCATAATGTAATCATCATCTGAAAAGAATCATGGCTTCATGTGGGTTTCTGGCATGCCATGTTGATCTTGAATGATCCTTTTTTTTAAAGGCTCCTGGTTTTATTGATTGGTGGGAAGAACCCACAAAAATACAGTACAAATACGGACAAAACAGGAACGAGAGCCTGACTAACAGGCAAAGAACCAACCCAATTGAAAAATTGCATAATTCTCAGAGCTCTGCCCTCACGAGGAACTCCCTCTTTAGCTGACTGATCTGCCCTTGATTGGCAGATGTGGGAACCTTGCAGATTTGAAAATGTCAACTCTCTCTTATATCTCTACTTTCCTTCTCTTGGTCTAGATTAGCCCATAGGCAGTCCTACCCCTTAATCTGTTGGCAACAGAAAGGAACTTCCCTCAATTAAATCATCTTTGCTTCCCACTTTGGATAACTCCTTGGCACCTTTCCATAAAGCCCATAGGTCAGCCAAATTTGAGTGCATCTCTGGTAGAGGTCCTGCATGTGAGATGAATTCCTTTGCATTGCAGTTTGGATGGTTCTACCAAATCCAGCCTTGATATGGTCCTTTGGAGTACCATGAGTCTTACCTTAAACGGATATCCACATTTCTGTAACAGTTGCAACAGAGATAATTGAGCTTATTAACATGTATCTTATGATTAAATTGTAATGTAATTAGGCTTCAAAACTGATAAGCTACAGTGCCCAGTTATATACAGGTATGGTCACGGAATCGGGTGAGGACCCAAAAACTAGGATAGTGATACATGTCTGGGAAAATAAATGATCTTTTTTTCAATCTGATGCTATCACTTTTTTTTATTAATCTCTTTTGATTATTGACTTCCTAAATCTTTGGAGACTTTATCATAGACCAGTAATATTTTCATTTCTAAGACATTGTTAAGATGGCTAAGAAAAAAAAATTCATGCTCCTTTTTCACTCAAAAAAATAAAAAAAAGAGGAGAAGAAAGCCATTTTCATGATGTACCTCAATGGACCTAACTTGTACCTTCTTGCCCTCTCGGTGTGGTACTTGGGACCTATATGTGGATGTGTCTCATAGACTCATAGGTCGTTGGTGTAGATAGGAAGCTAGTCATGTAATACATTGCATTGTAGCTGAAAGATACAGAACTCTTCTATTCTCTCTACTTCTTTCTCTTATCTCCATATGATTCAATTTGCTTTTGAGGTGATACTTCTTCAGCTTAACATTACCATCTTTTGTTTGTCTGTTGAAATGTGATTTGCAGAACCTTTCACCTTGTTTATGCTAGAAATTCTGCCCATATGATCATTGGAACATAAATGGATAATACATTCATTGAGGGCTTGTGAACAATAATATCAATCATGTCCTTATTTTAATCCGATGAAATGTGCATACAATTAAGTTCACATTTCTAAATGGTTAAGGAATTCTTCATGTTACGTTTACATGCAGTATGATAAACTGAAATGACTTGCACTGCCATTCTTTCATGAGAGAAAGAATATGAATGCAAACTTTATAGAAAGACAAGTAAAAGGCTATTCTTATTTAACTTGACTGGTTGCATACTTTTTTGCTCTTGCTTGTTTATTGACAAGATGTTGTTGTCCTTTTGGTGTAGAGTGGGAAATCTGCTGCTATCTATGCTTGTGCAAAAGAACAAGGCTTTCATGTAATTGAGGTATTGTCACATGCATTTTTATTGGTAGAATTACTAATTCTTGTTAATTAAAGCCTAAAATCTAAGGAATATGAATGCCTCAAGTCATCATCTCTTGAGAAACAAAATTTACCAAATAAATATTGGATTGATAATAGGTTTCTGCGACTCAGTTTAGATTGAGTAGCGTCGAGCTAAATCATACCCAACCCACCCTCTGTCACTCTGATAGAAAACCTTGAGTTTGGGCTCAACTAATAGCTAAATAGTCTTATATGGGTGTGGTCAATTCAAATAAAATGATTAGGATGTTAGGAATGTGTTATCCCATAAGGAAATGCTTATTTATTTTAGTTGTTAATTGAAAGTTAGTCAAGGAGATTCAACTGCTCCTTAGTAGTTAATTGAGAATGATTTGTGGAGAGAGTGAATTTAATGTAGAACAGCCTGCAACTAGGCAAGGGGCGGAAGACTTGTAACTGAGATAAGCTTGGGATAAAGCCTAAGGCAGCGACAGCAGGGTATCTTCTCTGGGATTAAGCCCAGAATCAGCGATGGCCGGAACAAAACCAGTAATGAAGGTAAGGTCTGCAACTCGGCAGAGATGATAGAGGAAAATAAGATAATAAATCTATATCAATTCATATATTCGAAAGGGGTGAGTCCCTCTCTTACATGCATTGTATTTATAAGAAAAAAATAAGAAATCAAAATAGAAAAGAACTCCTAAATCAAAATAGAAAAGGACTCCTAAATCAAATAGGAAAATGACTCCTAAATCAAAATAGAAAAGGACTCCTAAATCAAATAGAAAAGGACTCTTAAATCAAATAGGAAACTAACTAAAATGCTAAGATCCCAAACGAAAGTAACAAATCCTACTTGCTAATTAAGAAATAAATAAAAATAAATAGAAGTGAAATCTGTGTGCTGCATCTTCCGTGTCCTACATCAGTCCCCCGTTCTTGAAAAGAACTCGTCCTCGAGTGGAAATCAGCAAAAGCACACGGCACCAAACAAAGATGAAGACCAAGTCCGAAGATGCGAATGATGAAGCTTTGAACTGCACAATCTTCAAGGCACAGACGACGAGAACATTCTTTCTGTGGGGCGAAAAATTGAAGGACCGCAAATGGGCGCAAGCATGAACGAACCAAGCTGATGGCGAAGGGGTCATCATATGGCACTAGAGTGATCACACAGTCCTGATGAGCTGTCGGATGGAGGACAAGAGGCTGACATGATAAAAGAAGAATAATCATAGATGAAGTCCTGATATCCGTAATGGGATCAGGTTTGGGTAATGGAGATGGGTGAGAAATTTGCGGTGGTGGTGGAGGTGTAGGTAGAGGTGGTGGCGGTTGATTGACACTCGTCGGTTGTATCGACGGTGGTGCCGGCAACACAACTCGCTCTGTCTCCAACACGGGCATTGGTTGTGGGGTCACGACTGCATGAGGAGGATGCATGAATTCTGAGTCTGACTCCGGGGCAGCATGCACGAACGATGATGATGTCTTTGAAGTGGTCGGCACACATCTCGAGGAAGCGGGCACGTATGTCGAAGTTTTGTTCACCCTCATCGGGGCTCTGTATTTTCGGCCGAACAAAAGTTCTCTAAATTCTTGGAAAAAGTCGTGAAAGTCAAAGTGCAACTCAGAGCGCATCTCAGAGATAAACTCGGATTTAAAGTCATTGAACTCAGATTGGAGGAGAAATTGAGCACCATTTTTGTTGGATGCTAACGGGGCTACATGATGCTGGGAATCAGATCGAGGTGTCACATAATCTAAGACATGACGGTTGGAGTGAGGAAAATGTTTAATGGATGGGTGAGGTGGGACCGAACGATAAGACATGGGATCGGTCAAAGTGGACACATAGCTTGTCAAATAGTTAAACTTGGTATATTTGGTTGGGCGGAAACAAGGCTGGCTCGAAGAGGTTGGTATATTTGGTTTTTTTTTTTTTGGTTGTTTTTTGTTGTCTGTGGAAAAAGGGGAGGAGGATGGAGATTGGGATGGTAGATCGTACCTGGGATAATGCCCAGATTTGGTGAAGATGGCAGGGATCGAGACCACAATCGTCCCTGATAACGCAGGAACCTGTCTCGGAACAGAAACGTCTCTGTATAACAGAGATACAGAGAAACTCAGCTCTGATACCAATTAATGTAAAACAGTCTGCAACTAGGCAGGGGGCGGAAGACTTGTAACTGAGATAAGCTTGGGATAAAGCCTAAGGCAGCGACTGTAGGGTATCTCCTCTGGGATTAAGCCCAGAATCAGCGATGGCCAGAACAAAACCAGCAATGAAGGTAAGGTCTGCAACTCAGCAGAGATGATAGAGGAAAATAAGATAATAAATCTATATCAATTCATATATTCGAAAGAGGTGAGTCCCTCTCTTACATGCATTGTATTTATAAGAAAAAAATAAGAAATCAAAATAGAAAAGAACTCCTAAATCAAAATAGAAAAGGACTCCTAAATCAAATAGGAAAAGGACTCCTAAATCAAATAGGAAACTAACTAAAATGCTAAGATCCCAAACGAAAATAACAAATCCTACTTGCTAATTAAGAAATAAATAAAAATAAATAGAAGTGAAATCTGTGTGCTGCATCTTCCGTGTCCTACATCAGAATTGGTCCTTAGTTTTTAATTAAGAGTGAATTGTGGAGAGTCAATTGATCCTTGGTTGTATAATTGAGAGTGCTTTGTGGAGAGTCAACTGGTCATTAGTTGTTAATTGAGAACGATGTATGCCTGAAAGGTAGGAGAGTCGACTCCTCCCTCTATTTGTACTCATTTGATTTGATAAAATCAAATGACAAATGAGAATTTTCCCACTTGTTACATTAGGAAGACAGGTTCCCCTTGAAGAGAACCAAATGAGTAATCTTGATGGACAAGGGTCTATTAATTGGTGCTTTTGTTGAGATACTTGTAGATGCCTTCTACCAAGTCAATATCCATGGAGGAATGAGTAGATATCCATCAGTTTGTAAGCAAACTTCACAAGATTAAGGAAACCTTGGTGGCCATGGTTGTCAACTATGATCATATAGCATTGTCAATCATCAATGATTTAACAGAAGAAGAAAAGTCAGATTCTTCCCATGATGGGGGGACGGAGAAGGGAATGATCCATCCATGGTTTGCATGGTGGGATTTTCCACGATTTTTGTGTGAGGATTCGACCGAGTGGTTATATCAGACTAAGCAATTCTTTCAATATCATGATACAGTTGAAGACCAGTTTTTTCCACATTTTTTGGGTCTTGGCCATACATTCTTTATTTATACTCTGATTTTTATCCTTTTTTTTTTTGGAAAGTTGACTTGATGAGCTTTCAAATGATATATGATTTGGGACACTTTAGAATCTTTGAGTGGACTCAGATGTTCACAAAGCGGATGGTTATGCATTTGAACAAAGTTTTCTGGTACTTTAACCATAACTCCTATGGACTTACCCCATTGGACTTTGAACAATCCATGCCCCTTGGGTTTTATCACTAAACATCTTTCAAGCCAATCATCTGAGAATGATTTGTAAGCCCTGTTTGCAAGTTCCGTAAGGATCTTAAAGATAGCATGAGGTGTGGTCGTGCGTAAACATTTGTTCATCATGGGTGGGCAATATCTTGCATCATCCAATCCATTTGCTCAATAAATGCTATGGAAATTATGATAAAAAAGCAACATATGGATTTTTGGAACTATGTTTGATCAACGATAATCTGGTCATTGCATAAGGTGTCTTTTCATCCATTGGTCTACCTTTCATTGGTTTGTTCGTTCAAGATTCAAATCAACTGTTTTTCAGTTTCTTAGGAAAAAGACTAAAGTCAAAGTCTGGTCTCCCCCGAATAGTGGAATGTTTAAGTTCAATGTAGACGTGGCTTCACGGGGTAAACCTGGATTAGCAGGAATAGGTTGGGTTTTGAGGGACTCGAGTGGATCCTCATTGTTAGTTTTCTCTGAGCCTATAGGGGTGAAAGATTCCAATGAAACAGAGTTATTAGCTTTTTGGAGAGCCTTGACTGTGGTCGGAATACGATCACGGTAAGTTAACGATTGAAGGGGATTCGGTGAATGCAATCAAGTGGGTAAGGGGATCAAAACTACCTCTTTAGAAACTTGTATCAGTAGGTAGGGAGATTAGTACTTTGTGTGTCGGGAGGGAGGTTTCTTTCTCTCTTGTTAAAAGACGGCAAATGGAGTCGTCGACTTTCTAGCAAAATGGAGAACAAACAGACTGGATGGAGAGGCTCTCTCTTGGGATCTAAGGATTTAGTGGTCCTGTCTTTTTTTTTTTTTTTGAAATGGTTCATATATTAATATATAAAGAGGCACCAGAGGTGTATGTACATAGAGAAAAAGCAGAAAAAACAACAGACACTAAGACCTAGAAAGGAAATGAAATCTTAGGGCTCAGGCAAGATTAACACATTCTTTCCAAGCATACAAAATGTCAGACATAGAAATATTCCTGAATTCCTGTAAAGAGGCAGCCTAAGAAGCACACTTAGCGAGAGCACGTCTTCCAACCACCTCGTTGGACTCACTCGTCCCTTTGTCTTTTGTTTTGTTTTAACATACTTGTCTTTCTTGTTATTTGGTTTCTTCTTTTTTGTATATTGATTCATGTATTTGTCTGACTTGTAGACCCTATTGTACATTCCCTCTCTATTTATACAATTCTCATTTGTTACTGTTCCCAAAAAAAAAAAAGATTCAGATCAACTGGATCTTTTGTGGACGTCATCGGCTCTCTTTTATTTCTACCATAGCATGCTTGTCATTCATTGGTGTTTGGACACGTTAGCTCTGAACAATTTTGCAAAAATTGCAATGCCAAAAGTTGGGTGGTTTTCATTTATGAAAAGCAAAAGATATACCACCTCTTCACAATACTTAGAAATTCTTGCTGTAGTTATTTTCTTTTTTCTTTTTCTCTAAGCTATGGATACAATTTTATCCTTTTAACTTTTTTGGGTAAATGGTGATTGATTTTATTGAAGTATGGAAAGAATGAATGCTGGCACGTTGCTGATCATACATAGAACAGGAACATAAAAAGGACCTGAAAATAGAAAGCAAAATAAACTCCCTATGTCTACTCCCAGCTTTATCCAGGTCAAGGTATGCATGAAGGGATTCCGTCCAACTTGTAAATATCTCTCCAATAGAAAATCTTTGAAACTCTTTGAGTCAACATTCTGTGAATTGGATGCCTATGATTGGACTGTCAGGGCATGGTCATAGGGGATAAACAGTTGGCCCAACTTATACAGTCCTAGGGCTTTTGACTGGGGAGCGGGGTGAATATTAATCTGTATGGTCATCTTTCAAAAAAAAAAAAAAATCTGTATGATCATAGTTCACAAGATCATAAGTTTCAAATAAATGGTGCAGACTTACAGCAAGCCATGATTGCCTCACTTTGTTTTTGAAAGTGTTGGCTTGTGTTCTGTTATCTATATTATATTTTTGAAAGGTTTATATATATATATATTCTATATTTAAGAGCATTGGCAAGCTTACTGCTGAGGCCTCTCTGTGCTACTTAGGTTAGTGCATCTGATTGCCGAAATGGAGTTCTTGTGAAACAAAAGTTTGGAGAGGCAATGGAATCGCATGGGTTTAACAGATGGTATGTTATCTTTTTTTATCAGTTGAGGAATAGACTCTAAAGCTTGCATCTTGTCATATCTTCTGCTAATAATTGTAGACACAAATTTGAAGGTTTTTCCTTTTCCATTCCCAGTGAATTGAATTCTGTATTTTAGAATGTGAAATGATGTCTTTCATAGATGGTTGAATATCACATGTACTTAGTGTATTGAGTCTATTGACTATATCAGGTTTTGAATCTTAGAACAGAAATTAGCCAATGAGTGCAACATCCAGATTTGAATCTTGGACTGGATTCCATTTTTGACAAAAAAAACATAAAAAGGATTCTCTTCATAGGTGTCGTAACACCATATCTTCCTGATGAAGCAACTAATAGAAATGCATTTTAAAATCATGTAAGAACCATTCATACTTTGTCTTTGTACATGCATGCACACAAACGTGCATGTGCCTGTTGTAGATAAACCTTCACAAAATTGAAAGTGCATAAATTGAATTTGAATTTTTAAATGGGTACAATGCTTCTAGAGATAAACCTTTACAAAAGTCAAATTGCACAAATTGAATTTGAATTTATAAATAGGTATAATGTTTCTAGGCACTAAAATTGAATTTGTAAATGTGAAAAATGGTTCTGAGTACCAAGTCATTGCTCCTCCTTGAGATACCAGCTCGACACCCCTTCTAGAAGTGATTAAATTTGAGCACAAATTACAATTTCAAAGAATTCCGTGAAGTTACATAAACTTTGAGATTGCATGAGTTCAAAAGTTTCAAATTCCATGTTCATGGTGGTGGCCCTTAGCATATAGGTGTAATTGAATCTTCTTGTGGGTCTAAAGACTTGCTCTACTTTGTAAAAGTACCACTTGTTTCACTTGAGTCCTCCTGTGGGGTCTAACAATACTGCACTTGGAGGCTTGTAGATGAATATACTTAGATTTGTTCTTTAGATGGATTCGAAAAGACTCATTCCACATTTTATTGGTTCCACTTCTCTCACTTGACTCCTTGGTCGAGTTCCAAGAACTTATACCACTTGTAGAGATCCAAGTGAAGGGCTTTTAGTTCTCTCTCTTAACAAGTTGCCACAATCTCTCTCTCTCTCTCTCTCTCTCTTTGAAAGATAACTATTTTATTCACAAAAGAAAGAGAACTTTGCAAGAAGCACAACCTCAAAACTGGGCAAAACAATCCTGCCACTCCCACCCAAAGGATTACAAAGCTCTATTTACCACTTCCGACGACATTACAAGACCTTGTCTAGCCATATAATTAGCTGCTGAGTTTGCAGTTCTAGGGATCAGCAAAACATTAAAACTAGGAATTGTGTTAACTTCATCCAAGAATTTCGAAGGACAGATGGAACCCGACACCCAGCTCAAAATCACCTTAGAATCCCCTTCTAGTATTCCCCCAGCAGCTCCTAGATCCTCCATCTCGAGAATGCCTCTTCAAAGGGCATGCAATTCTGCCTCAACTGCAGAATATTTGGGAAGAGGACCAGAAAAAGAGGACCTACTCATCCCATAATGATCCCTGATCACTCCTTCAAACCCAACCAACCCACTCTCCTGCACACAGCTGCTATCAAAGTTTAATTTGAGATAGCCCAACTCAAGAGGTTGTCGTGATACAAGAGAGAGGACATAACTGAAAATGCTTTTACCAAATCAACTGAAGCCCAATCCTTACAAACATAAAAAATTCGAACCCCCTGACCAGTCTTGGCTCCCATGGTCCACTATGTAGTTCTAAACTTGATTACTTCAATCACTTGGCCAGCCGGAGATGATTTCCCCTGAAACACCATTTTATTTCTTTCTAACCAAATAGATCACACAATGCTTAACATCGCGACTTTCCAAAGCTTCCTGCGGAACGAGCTAGTCCCCGAGATGAGCGATTCATTCCATAACTCAAATCACTCTGATGGAATACGATTCCTAGCTTCTGGAAGAAATGAACCCATATGGCATATGCAAACTAACAATGAAGAAGAAGATGATTCACAAACTCGACATCTGATAGGCAAAGAAGACATGCATTGGCTATGATCATTCTCCGATGTCTCAGCTGATCAATTGTCGAGATCTTCTCTAGACCGGCAAGCCAACCAAACATCTTAACCTTTAAAGGAGCCTCACTCTTCCAAATGTTCGGATGGACATGGGGAACTTCACCCATTCTCATGAGCTTTCCACAAACATATTTAATACTGAATTGCCCATGAATATCAGGTTCCCAAATTCTTCTGTCATCACCAACACTTGACACAACGACCCAATTAAGAAGATCCATCATCAATGACCACTCCACCATCCAATCTTCTATCTCTTTCCTAAATAGGGGACACCAAACCACCTCATTATGCTGAAGTTCAAAGAAATCCTTAACCGCCACATCTCTATTTGTAGCCAAGGAGAATAGAGTTGGGAATCTCGAAGCCAAGGAAGACTTGTATGCCCATCTATCTTGTGAAAATGAGATGACAGACCCAGAATACACTATGTCTGATATTCTCATCAAAAGAAGAAGATATATAACAGATTCCTCTCCAAAGGCCAGAGATCTGCCTAGTCGAAGCTGGAATCCTCCACCCATTTCTCAGTAAACTGTATTTTTTAATGATTACCTCCTTCCACAGACCTCACAACCATTTCCTGTGCAGCGCAATATTGAAGCAATGGATTGATCTGATACCCAACACCCCCACAACCACCGCCCGCCCACACCCCCACACCCCACACCCCCCCCCCCCCCCCCCAACCCCACACCCCACACCCCCCCCCCCCCCCCCCAACCCCACCCCCAACCCCCCCCCCCCCCCCCCCCCCCCCCGGGGCTCCACCACCTTGCAGGCCTGGTTCTAAGGACTAAGTGAAACTTAGGATTATCTGGAGCATCGTTCCACAAGAATGTTTTCTAGATGCTTTCCATCTTCTTGATGACTGGTTCTGGACACCAGAAAACACTAAGAAAGAATATTGGAAGGCTGGAGAGAACAGATTTGATGAGGATTAACCTTCCGTCACTAAAAGTCTTTTCTCCATCTGCTCAATTATTCTATCCCAATAGTTTTTCTAGGTTTACCCAAACCAAGCGGAAGACCCAACTAAGATGACAGAAAGCTGGAAACTTTACACCCCAACACCACAACTAACTCCCTGCAGAAGCCCTACTCAAGATTAACCGCCATTAACTCATAATGCACCTTTCATCTAACCACAACCCTCCTTTGATCAACTGAACTGGATCGACTCTAGTTGACATGATCTTTCATTGATGATATTAAATTTTAATTCAATAAAATTGCATAAAGTCTAGATTGACCTGATCTTTCATGAATATCATTAGATCTTCATTTGATTGATCTGCATAAAATCTAAATCGATATGACTTTTCATGGATTGCATTAAATTTTTATTGGAGTTCATCAAATAAGGGCCGATCAATACTTGTGGAGACCCAGATTATGTAGAAATGCTTTTTACTGCATGTTTTGGTGGCTCACCTGATACACAGTTTTTAGTATCTGATGGAATTAGTCTCACCTCCAATGTGGGACAAGGATGATGAATGGCGATGACCAACACCTTTGATCATGAGTTGGGATCCTTCAGTAAACTTCATTTTTCCTTTAGGAGATGATATCAAGCTTTGTTTGCCATTATGGTCTTTAGGTGAAGTGGGCCTCACCTATGATCGGAGGCATATATCACTTCACTTTAATCAATGTAACCTTAGCGGCAGTGGAAGGAAGAGGGGGGGGGGGGGGTTGACTTTTGGCATATCTATCAACCTTGCGGGACCATTTTGGAGGTAGTCCATGAACAACTCTTAAAGAGATCTGATTGTCAGACGAGGAGATCTATCAGTTGAACATGGTAGATTTGGGAGATGATAATCATGCTGCAATATTGTAAATATAATTATTATTTTGCTGAGATGGTAACTGACTCAAACCTGCACTATTTATGTTGCAACTTCCTTTTTTTTTCTTCGTGATGGTCAGTACCTAGTTACATTGTCCTTCCAGGTCAACAGAGGAAGATGTAGGTTTGTGGCAAAAGCCTAGTGTAGAATTATCCTCCATCCAACCAAATAGTGTTGATACGCAAGAGTCTGACTGCGAAATACTTGAAGCAACTTCCACAACATGCAAGCAAGAGTTTCGGGATGTGACAGTGCACTCTAGGAATGCTATTGAGAACAAAACTACATGTAGTCAAGGGGAAACCAAAACTCTGATTCTCTTTGAGGATGTGGACACTATTTTTGCTGAAGATCGTGGATTTATTGCCAGTTTACTGCAACTTGCAGAAACCGCTAAGCGGCCCATGGTACTCACAAGCAATAGTAAGTGTTACTATTTTTATCATTATTATATTTTATTAATCTCTTGAAATGGTCAATAATAAGATTTCACTTTTGGAAGGTAAGCAATGTGACTCAAATCCACAATCTTGGTGGTTGCATAATGAGCACTTAATTACATGCCATGAGTTCAAGTCATTCTAATGAATAGTAATAATTAATAGGAAAGTTTACTTCCATGAACACTTTCGTCTATTACTATGTTATTTCTGTCATTCTAATTGCTCCATTCTGAAATGTAGGTAAGGATCCTCTCTTGCCCCAACATTTAAATAGGCTAGTGACGGGTTTCACTCTTCCGTCACAAGAGGAGCTACTTTCCGAGTTTTACATGGTATGATAGTTTCCTCTTTTTTCTTAAAAATCTTTTTTTTTTTTTACATTTTTTTTTTTTGTGTGGGGGTTGGGGGACGGGGCACATACTCTATGGAACTATATATCTCTATAATTTCAATGTCCATATTTTTTATTTCTATGTAGGTTTGTGTCGCAGAAAAAGCCCACATCTCACCCCAGTTGGTAGAGAGATTCATCAGGTGTTGTCAAGGAGACATTAGGAAAACTATTATGCTTCTCCAGTTTTGGTGCCAGGGTAAAAGAGGTGGAGAAGGTTAGTAAATTGCTTATAGAAGTCAAGTCTATCAGCTGATGTTTGTTTGTAAATGTAATGTAAGGTTGCTTACACAATTAGCTAGTAAATCTGACTGGAAGCTGCAGGCTGGATGAGTAGTTATAGCTTGAGCATCAGTTACTACATGTAGTAAATTTCCAGCTTACAACTTTTACCCAATTAAACAATGTTGGTGGTCAAATGTAATTTTGTTTGTTTTAAACTATGCAGGTAGGAATATAGAGTGCACATACAGTCCACTGCAATTTGACCTCATTGCAGGCCATCGGCTCTTACCAAAGCTAATTCCTTGGGAATTTCCGTGTCAGTTGTCAGTATATGTGGAGAAGGAGATCTCCAAAGCACTTGTTTCCATGGTGAAAGAAAATACCATGTACATAGAAGCAGTGGAAGAAAGACCGGACTCTGGGGAACTGGATGATACCTTGGATAAGCATGAAATAGATGCTATAAAGGCGAGGAAGGAAGCCATGTTGCGCAGGAACTGCTCTTCACATGATGGCACTGAGTTTCTGGCTCTATTTGATGATGGTGTTGACCATTCCAATGCTTCAGGTTCCCCAGTCAAATTTGCTCGGCGAAATGTGAGACAGAAACTCAGTACAGTACTGTCTTCTGATTCGGAGGATGACAGGTGCTGCACTGTTAACCATCCTTCTTTGGTAGGCATTCTGTCTCAGGATCTGAATAATCAAGTATTGTCGGATGTGTCTGCAAGTCCTCTCCATCAGATGACGAAAACTCCAGGCTACGTAGAACAGACTGCATTCCAGGTATCTTTTGAAAATTCTGAAACAGCTAGCATTCCACACATCTATGACCCATACAATTTGTTAGATGTATCATGTGTTCCAGAATCATCTTATGTTCCTGAGACTGAATTCAACGATGGGATGGAATTTCTATCTAGGACAGTATCTTGTGGACGTTTTGATGTTGCCTTAGAAGATGCTTCCACCAGTGGCACAAAATGCCCTTCTCCAATGGAATTTAACTTACTTGATACCACTGCAGTAGGGGGAAATAATAATTCAGAGAACAAATTGAAATATACTTGTAAGATAGGTTCAGAATGTGGTCATGGTAATGAGGAGGTTGGGGATTCACCAAATGAAGATGCAGAGGCTGTAACCCGAGGATATCTAGTGATGGATGAGTGCAGTCGTGCTAATTTTAGTGCAGGGTTTATTTCCTTGAAGAATCCAACACGTCTACATGTATCTGATTCAGTTAAGGAATCTGTTGATGGTATTGGGTGCCGACTAGTATCCAATTCAGTTCAGGACATGTGGAAAAGATTCCGTGCCTGCCGTGAGGATCTGAGTTCACACTTGACTTCACAGCAGATAGATGCTTCTGAGATGGTGAAACTTGCATCTAGATTGACTGATCTTATTTCTGAAACTGATGTGATGCTTAGTTGCTGCCAGCCACTTATCAATGTAAGTGGTCCATATTTTAATAATTTTTTATATATACATTTTTAAAAGAGTAATGGTAAATTTAATATCTTTCCAAAAGGAGTGTCTTTATCAGTTCAAGTATAAAATGTAAAATGTCAGCTGGACAAAATTCAAACCAGAAACCTTTGCCATAATTCATTGGATTAGTGTCTCTACCTATTTAGTGAACAAAAATATTCCTCATTTAGATCTTAAATATCACATGAAGAACTATACCAGGCTCTATGCTCTTCTTTCAGAGAGATGATGTTTTTTTTTAAAGATAACTTCATTAAAAAAGCGAAAGGATACAAAGAGGGAGACATCAAGGAGAAGCCCTCCCAAGCAGAAACACCAAAATTACATCAAATTGTTATCAGTCAGTATTTCTATGCACTTCATAAAGTATACAAACATAGGTGTTGTTCAGATGTGGGGTTCGCTTCTGTTTGGTAGAAACTTACTTGGAGAAAAATGGAAACCATTTACCTCACTTGTTGGTGCAAACATTTGTCTTTAAGTGGTAGAAAAGTAGTGCTCCCTATTTTCTTTCTCTAACTGCAACTGGTTGATGAAGTGTTTGTTTAGATTTTTTGTTTTTTGTTTTTTATGCTATGGGGTTTCTTCACCTTGAGTTAGCTCCACTTAGTAGTTTAAGGCTATATTATACTTACTCCACAACCCAATGTGATCATAGTTTTTTATGTTTAACTGATGCCTCCATTTTGTTCACTTCTCCCTAATTTGTCAGTCAAAAAAGCCACATTTTCATGGTAATTGATTCATCTCTAAGTACCCACCTGTTCCTAGTCAGTTTAGCAAAACTTGCACTCAATTTCTCAAACCTATTTGCAGGAACATGCGCCAATGTGTATAACATCTCAGTTTTTTTATTTTTCTATTTTAAAGAACAAAACTTTCTTTTTAAAACTTGGAAAACTACAAAAAGCCCATTGACTGTTTGGGCGTAATCATCATCATTGTCATCTAAGCCATTTATCCCATCAAATATTTTTTTTGAGAGATAATAGGAAAAAATATTAATAAGAAAGACAAGTACAAAGAAAGGGACGGTATAGGAGAGTTCTACCTCCCACAACCCAAGAAACAAGAATTACATCAATAACCACGACACCACCATTAAAACGAAACACAATCCAATTAAGACTACTAAAAGCCATCGAATTTACGCCACCCTCAATCTCTAGTTTCGCAAGAAAATCTGCCACCCCATTGGCTGACCTCCTGACATGTCTAAAGGTAACTTTCAACCGCTTACTCAACTCCTCGATCTCCCCCGTAGTCAAGAGTAATAACCAGAGGTTTTTTCCTTCTGCTTGCCCACCTACTGAGTCGCCTTCGATAATTAATTCACCAGAACTGTGATCAATTCTCCCTTGTTAGGCATTAGGAGACAGAGAGCTCTCCTAATGCCTAACAATTTGGCCTCATTCGAATTTCTCACCCGCACAGACTCCGAGAAGAAACCTAACACCTCTCTTAAATTTCGCACTACTCTTTCCATCCCTACTGGCCTAGGTTTTACCCATTTATCCCATCAATTTGGAGTCCACTTTTATATTTGGATTTGGCAAATTGTTTCCATGGGCTGCTTGCATTTGACACCCATGGGACTTGAACCCAAAATCTTTAGGCTGTAACAATGAACTTTTACCAGTTGTGCTAGAGGTTCTTGTGACTATTTGGGCACAATGTTGCACAAAATCTACAAAACAAGATCACAAGGGAATTCCATTAGCTAGAAAATCTGACTCCAACCTCTTTACTCAACCATTCACTACTGAATTTGCCTCCCTCCCTTGGATCTGATAGAATGCCGTGTTTGATTTTTAGGCCAGAACTTTGATTTCATTGTAGGAAACCTTTATTGGATAGAGTCCCAATATGCCCAAGGTGTCATTGATGGAGTCGCCTTCAATTGTAACTTGGCCCATAAACTGTCCTTCGTGGTCTTCAACCCTTTCTTGACTGCTAAGATTTTAGCTATTATGGCATTGCAAAAACTAAAACGAGACTTAAAAAAGAGAGCCCCCTGCTGTTAGTTATACCCTACCAGTTAATAATTTAAGATCCCCTGCTGATTTCCCATGATTGCCTGAGGGGCTGCCATTTGCATTTGACCTCTGTAATAGTGAGAAATTTTCTGTTGTGAACCGAATCACTAACTTTTTATAGGGCTTATATTAGATGGTGAGTATGAGTTGGTTTGATAGATCTTCCTTTGAATAGGAAGTTAACAAAGTTGAATTGGAAAAAAGAATCATTCTGAATATGATTTTAAAGGCGCTACAAAGTCCCTACTGTCCATATGACTTGGGCTTAATCCAAAAGGTGAGTTTATCTCAAAATAAGTTCATATTGGCTATAGATCTAATTCACAGAATGATAATGAGTATGAGAGAAAAAATCATGCAAATATAAGCCCTATAAGAAATTTGTGATCTGGTTCCCAGTAGATAATTTCTCCCTTAATAGTAGGTGAACCTCTTTATGCCCAAGAGATGGCACTCTTAGTGACCTTCAACTGTAATTGGTTCCTTAAACTTACTTTCCATGATCTTCAGACCTTAATGATCACAGCTGATGAAATCAGCTGACACCAAACTGAGTTGATTTCCCACCATTTGGAGAGAGATGCCATCCTAATCATTTTAAATGGAGCTTTATAAAGCACAATTTCATAATCCATGAGATTCCTTTGGAATAAGAGACAATGACAGGCATCCATCACTGAGTGGATATCCTAGCCCTAAAATCACATCTGTTGGCTGCATGCAAAATAAATGGAAGGCCAAAGGAAATGAAAGGATAAGATACATATTCAGTATACAATTGTGGCCCAACTAGAAACTTGGGTCTTGTACATGTTTTTCATGCTAGTGTGCGTCAGTGTAAGAGAAGTGAGCACCTTATGGAACCCGAAAGCCTGTTTCTATGGTTTGATTCTAGACTACGAATAAGGTCTCTGGCTCTACAGACAAATCAGCTTAAAGAGTAAGATGCAACTCTTGAAAGGCTTCTTGAAAAATTTTAGTACAGGATTGATCTTCTACATTCAAAGAAGTTAGAAGATGAGAGGAGTGCTAATTTTCACCAATCCAACTATGCCAAATGTACTGAACCCCTGAATGTTAAATTGTGGCAAACATGGCCTTGAAGTTTCTGTTAAGGATCTCTCTAGTATGTTTTTCTTTCTTTTAAGCCATTAAACATGCACAGCTCTAATTCGTACTAGTGACTTGTACAGGATGCGTTGGAACCATCGATGGTGCCGTGTGTTGAGCCTGATTATGCTCACTGGTATGATGAGCAGTTAGAGATGACATCCACTTTTGCGGAGCATGGTCTTTGCTTGTATGCAAGGAAGAGTGCTTCCATTGGCTTGAATTTGGGTTACTGAGAATAAGGTAGACTTAGCACAAGAGATGCTTGCTTGCAGCACTAGTTCGATGGCCCAGGGCAAGCTGGTCACACAGGAGATGAGGACTCAGCAGTCCATGTAATTTGGATATTGAATCCCTAGACATCAGTGTTTTTGTAAGGAGGTATGGATCTTGTCACATTGAAAGCTTTATCCTTATTTTTTTCTTTTGTTCTTCTTCGACAACATACAACGATGCTATCATGATTATCACTTTGAAAGATATTTAGAATGACATCATTTGATTGCTTTTCATTTTGATCTCTGCATCCCGTTTACACTGCAGAGAAGTGAAGCCAAAGCTTTTTGCTACTGTTCTTTCCATAGTGCCTTCAAGATCATGCCTGGCACTTAAAGGTGCTGCATTGCATGAGTACTTGTCCTTCTTGAGTCAGATTTCAAGGTCAGAAGCATCAAAGTTACAGGAAAATAACTGTCACACAAAACGGCGGCGTAGGTATGTTATTGATAGAGAATTTATATTTGCAAGCTTACCATAGTTCGAGATTTAAAAATAATAATAATATGAACACATGCAGGGTCCGTGCTGCACGGCACTACTTGAGTTCCAGTCCGTTTGCATTATCTCCTGAAGAAGTGTTGTTGCTGGCGCAACATGGCTGCTTTAAAAGGACAGTATCAGAATTTAACTACAGGTAGAATATGGTCTCAGCAGCTAATTTTAGGCAGATTAAGTTGATTCACTGATTGATGAGTTGTAGATATTAAAGCTGATGGACGAGGGACTGAGAAGGAAAACAGTCTCAACCCCTCAACTCCAGCAAGGGATGTGTGATAAGAGATCTTAGATATATTTAAGGCTGAAAGGGGCAGTCCCATGTATCAGCTGCCACCAAAGAAGCTACTGTTTCTCATTTAATAATTCTTTTGCTAATTGTAATTTAGTATGTTGCATCCTAATGCATCTCGGGTTCTGATTACTACTGTGTTTACCTCAGCTGCATTCAGGAAATAAGAAAAGTATTTAGATGTGATTTCGTGAGGATTTATTAGTGGCATTGTGTTGATTAACACCAGAGTTTAACCTATTCACTTTGATCTTAAGAAACACTTGTTAAAAGCGACCCAGACTAAGTTAGAAGCAAAGCTACGTTATCAAATGATGCATGCTTTGCTCAACCTGCAATGGTCCACTCCCCTGAGAACCCTGCATGTTGGGAGGTGGTGCTCACATGCACCGAAGGATTAGTCGGATGAGATGCCTGTACACCTTCGGCCTATAAAAAAAAATGGTGCATGCTTTCTTTGTCTGAACAATTTACTGCATTTTCATTTTTTGACTGATACTCGGCACTTTTCCTTTCTAGGAAACAGAATTTGGTTTTCTAGGAAGTGTTTTCTCATTTTTCGTTCATTCGTTTTTGCTTGTGAGTTCATGTAATAAAGAGTGTAACTCAGGTCATGTTTTGGTTTATCCTTTTAATTTCAAAATTCCTAAGCTTACGCTTGATGGGTCGAAGCTTAATGGTTGGACCAGTTTCATTAATGGGTAATGGGTTGATTTTGGGCATGGGACATTGGTTGGACCAGATCATCGGTCTGGTCATACATCATGAGTTTTATTGGTTATGTCGAGCCATTGAACACTGTTCAGGTCACGTCATGGATCTAATTATAGGTCAGGTTATGTCGGGCAGTGTGTTGGGTAGGGGGAAAGTCGGGCCACTACCCATATCATATTTAGCTGAGCCCAATCTGACCTAACCTGCTTAAGAGCCCGAGTTTTGTAACTTAGCTTGATCTTACTTTAGTGTGAAAACTTGGCCCAACGCTATTCTAACCCAATTCTCTACAAGACTACAACCAAAGAAAAGAATAATCAAAATTAGAAGCATGTATTTGAAAGTCAAAATTGCAATTTTTGTATTGAAGGCAATCCGTGGAATCTCTTTTTTGTCTCCAGTAGAATTTTACTCTCTTGTCCCAATGTAGTTATCTGATATGCATTTTGAGATTGTCTCAAAATAGTTGTCTGATGTGCCATTTTAATTTTATTCTCTATCTATCTACTCTTGAAGAGAAGATCATAAACCTTTTGAGAGTCCTTCCTTAAAAAAAATCATATATCTTAAAAATGGGACAACTAAAATAGGGATAGAAAGAGTATAATTTTTTGTTTAAAAAAAAATGAAACTCCTAATCCACATCAAAATTCCTGTGTTAAAATTGATGTAAAAGAAAAAGAAAGGAAAGGGGACAAAAAGAAAGTACACTTTTTAATCTCTTTTCTGTAGCAGATGACGACCAAGGCTACTTGAAAATTGAAAAAGTAGAAAATGAAGAGGAAAGTAGGAAGTGGGGAAAGATGAAGGAAAAAGAAATGATCTGAATGAGTTATCCACTTTCTCTTGGTGTTTATCCGACTCCACATGAAATATGGATGAATACATTTATTTATATATAATAGGTATTAAGTCGGATCAATTTTTAAAAGTTTGAACTATCCCGATCAGAATTTAATTCGGGTTTTAAATTCTTCGACTCAGCCTAACTCTAAGATAAAAATTCTTTACCCAATCCACCTATTTTTTGGATTTGATAATTCAGGTTAGCCCAAAACCTAGCCCAAGTTTCACCTTTAGTGTCGGGTCATTTAATCATGGATTGGATGATGGTTTTTTGTTGTCTTGGATCTTGAGTCTCGAGTTGACTCAGCTCTTGAAATTTATGCCTTCAAAAAAATTATCTACAAGTGGAATTTTCTTTTCCGAGTTGTTGAAATCAGTTTTTATGAAAGAATTACTCAGAATAATAAATTTTCATTCCTATGACTTTCAACAAAATATTACAATACACTGTAGAAGAAAATTCTTTTTTCCACCCGAATTATCAGTAATATGTTTGGTTTCCTTTTCCCGGTAAAGGATTTGCAGTATCCACAAAAGTAAATTACAAGACGTCTTTCAGAATGCTGCAGACTCCAACCAGTGGGCGTATGATTTTTTTTTTAAAGTTTTGAGGTGTTCAGTTATTGTACTCGACTAGTCTTTTGGAGTGTGTAAAAACTCCACTATCCACATACACTGGGTAATTCGATGAGACCTTACTCTATATATATTTCAATGGGAAGTGGCCCTTCATTGGAACTCCAATGGTTTGAATCCAAGATCTCTCTCTAGAGATCTTGCTCTCAAACAGAATATTTGGGATAACCCCTTGGGGTTTCAATGGTTATATGATTGTATCAATCCCCTTGCTCTTAATTGATAAAACGAATCTATGGACCCACTTATTGATTTATTATATCTGATCAATGCAGCAACAAATGTATGATAGTTTTCTTGAAGACCAAGGTGTCCAGGCATGTATAAACTTTCATATCTATACACACGGGATAAAACTATAGGGAGTGGTCCTTTGGGAGATTTTGAAATGAATTCTTTGAGGCATGTGCAAACGTCCTTATTTACACATACTAGGTAAAACTACGGAGAATGGCCCTTTGGAAGAGTGTGAATTAACTTAAGATTTTCCACTTTCAGAAATGGGTTTTTTGGCCATACTCACACTCTATTGGGTTACAAATGTATAGATATTGCTATTTTTGAAAAGTGTGAATTGAACTCCTTGAGGCATATGCAAACCTCTTTATCCATACACACACGTGAAAAATTAAAGAGAAGTGATCCTCTTAAGAGAGGAATTAACTCAAGATTTTCCACTTTCCAAAATGAGTTCTTAGCTATCACTCCAACTCTATTGAGTCACAAATGTATAGATATTTTTACTTTTGAAATAGTTTTTGTGAAGATTGACGATTAATTTATCCTTTAGTTTGAGATAAACTATTAATGAAAATCTATTTAAAAGTTTGATAGATGATAGATTCATTCATCTTTATAGAAATTATTATGAATATGAGAATATGATAATTTCTCCTTATAATAAGGATTTCATGAGAGTAGGTTTTGTTCAATAGCCTTAAACCTTAGACTTGTACTTGTGAGAGACTTGGTTTGGTAAACAAACAACTTTGCTAATACGCATGAGTTAGCACTAATTTTTTTTTCAATGATAGATAATCAATGTCTTGATCTCAATGCAAGTTCCTAAGCACATGAAACATACTGAAAATTATGTTGAATTTTGAGTGTGGACACTTTCTGTGTTTCGTTTTCCAACAATCCTTTTTTCAACCATAAAAGGGTTACCTTCTTTCGAGAGGAACAGTATGTTAGGTACGGCCATTTGTTGGACTTTGGTACCCTTTCTTCAATTTGAATAAATGAGTAGCTAAGCTAACTCTCTCTCCTATGCTACTTCTTAGCTCCACATTAGATAATAGATAAATAGAGATGAAGAGAGAGTAGCTCGTTGGACTGAAGTACAAATCGAACATAAAACCCCTCTTTCCTAAAATGAGTTCTGTCCACCACTCAAATTTCTTTGCGTTAACAAGAGAGAGTGTTAATGCTTACTAGTGCACATTGTGAAATGCAAATGCAAGTAAAATCATGGGTTTAGAGAGAGAGAGAGAGGTGGGGCTTATGTGGCTAAAATATTTTATTTTGAAAGGGTGCTATCAACATCAAAGATCAGACAAAAAGAGCCATACCCATCTCACCCAAAGATGAAATTACTGGAATGAAAAAAGTAGAAGGTGAAAAAATAGAAGAGACAAGAAGAATAGTTAAAATTCTTTCTAAGGTAAAGAAGGAAGAAGAATAGTTAAAGTGTAACAAGCAAAACACTGCCTGCCAAGTTCAGGTAAAAAACTACATTTATATTTTATAATATTATATGATATGATATGTTGTTGTTATATTCTGAGCATCTAATTCAAGTCTTGGGTACCACCTGCTCCTGACTCTTTCTCTTCACCTATCCTCTCAACTCTTATGTGTACGACAACCATACAAGACACCAAGGCTTACTGTTTCCTTTCTCAACTTAAATAATCCTATGCAGTTATCAAGATAAGTTAAAATAATGAAATTCAAATTAACTCGAAATTTCAGTTTTTCTTTTTGAATTTACACTGTGGGAAATCGTGGAATACCCAGCGTAAAACTCCCACGAATGAGTCCAATACCCCTATGGCACACCAAGGTTAGGCCATGGAGGCTCGAATCCCGCAACCTCTCACTTCCTGAGGCAGGAGATAACCAGTTGAGCTACACCCATGTAGGTAAATTCCAGTCTTTTGGTAACTCAATGAGTTTTTCAAAAGACTAATATGACTCGTTAGACTCGCTCAATTTAAAATTTCATCGACTTATTTGATTTAAAATAAATAAATTAAATAATCGTTACTGTCCCCTCGTATGATTTGTTTAGTTTGTATTTTTCAATCTATAAGATATAACTGATGTAATCATTTTAAAATATGTTTACCACTCTACTCCAAAAGAACAATTCCCTTTAGAGTTATTCGGTGTGTGTAGGTAGGGAGGCTTGTATATGTAATAACAAAAGTTTATCATCACTCATTTAGAAGGGAAATTACTATTCACAGTGAAAATATACTCTTTAGTATCCTTTAGATTACGTGGTAAGTCACAGTTGGTTGGATTTTCGAAAATTAATTAAAATATTAATTAAATAACTTACTAAATTCGTAAAGCATAGTAAAGGGTACTATTTTAGATTAAGTTCAATATCTTCCTATTTAAAGATATGAATTTTGATAGGTCTGTCAATCATACCTGCCATAATATAACACATATATTTACAAAGATAAAATTCTAAAAAAGTGATTAATATATGAGAAGTGATCACATACAAAAGTCCTGTTGGCAATGGCATTAGACTCTACATCTTTTTCACCTATTTTATTAAAATTAGATTTTTTACTTATTAAAATTTCAAATAAAAGGTGAAGATGTAAAGCTTGATGTATTACAGTTAATATATTGGCCTTCTTTCTTTTACTAACTTACTAGCTTTACTAACAATTTCTATTATATCTTTAGTAAATTAGCCATGAGTACAATGAAGGATAACTAGAATGGACAAGGTTGACCTCACATAGAGTACAACCTTATACATTGTATATGGAGGGTGGGTTGGAAGCTGGTGAGTGTCAACCTTAAAATAATCACATCAATGGACCATACACATCCACCTACAATAAATTGCCAAGATAACTAAGTCAAAGAGAGAGATGCTATTCATTTGTCTCAATTATTCATTTAATAGGCTCACTTGGAAGTATCAAATCAACTTATCATCATCGTCAAAGTATTTGTCTCATTTATCAATTAAAAATCTTACACTCTTAACATCGTTATTAAAAATCTTATACTCTTAATTACCATCATTAAATATGCTAGTTGAATTGCTAATATAATCCAAAAGGGTAGTTTGCCCATGCGAGTCTATGAAATGATTGGATGTGATGGATGGTCTTGGTGTTTGTCTTCACTTAATCTAAAAACTCCGTGACTCGATTATTATAAGACACGGATTTTTAGGGCTCACTTTGTTGGATCTGATGTAAAGAGGATTTTATGAATAGTTTTTGTATGAAGTTTTACCTCCATCTGATGATCTTGTTCTTTGATTTTTAAACTTTTAAAAATAAATAGCTCATACTCATCAAAATTTAAAGACCGAGATTATAAAGCTTGGATCATTAATTGAGAGTGAAACTTTATATACTTCATATCGATATAATCACCTATCAAATGAGTCAATATTTTATGAGACCTATAATTAATTTAATGACATATCTCATTAATACGTCTCTCTAATCTAAATACAACTTTATCTATTACAGATGCTTGGTCCCAACACTCGTATCTATCGGAGTCACATTGCACAGACCCATACAGTTTCTTTGATGGGCCAAACTATAGATGGACTGTACAATAAAGAAGCAGGCCAGGAGTTGGGTGAAAAGAAATCTAATCAATGGTCAGGATTGCCAGGAAGCTTTTTTTTTTTTTTTTGGGTGCAACCACTCCACAATATCAAACCAAGTTAAACTATCATTGTGGTCGACAGTGTCGACATCATCATTCGAGTTGAAGGTGTTAAAACTTTAAGATAGAGCTGAGCCAACTATCAAATTTATGAGTCTGCTAATTTTTTTAATAGAATTTGATGACTCAGTGGTCAAGAAACCTAATTGGGTCGAAATGATTTGGCTGAGTTAAGTCACACTTGTCGAGTTTTTAAACATTGGATCAATTTATTGACAGGAGGAAGTGTTAAATTCATATCCCGAGCAACACTGCAACTTCACAAATACATGGGATATGGCTCAAAGACCAGAAGACTAGAGTCAATGATCTAAGATGGGTATGAGAGTAATCACAGGATATATGAAATCATTCGTAAATTTCATGTATTAAGTAAATTCGAGAGGAGTCGAACTCAAGGCCTTTAATTTAATTCTAAAAATTTAAACTAACTGAATTACCCTTGCAAGTTTAAGTGATGATATGATAATCACCAAGCACATATTAAGGATCTCACTTGTTCTTGTTATATCTACATCAAGACCAAATTTTCAATGGCTGATTTAGTTTAGTACGCAATACACTGCAGATGGATCTTCTTCATTCTTACCTGACTATTTTTTGAGAATATGAAGACCTTCAATTCCGCATACATCGGGTAAACAACTATAGAGAGTGACCCATTGCAGTTGAGTGTGAATTAAATTCAATACCCCACTTCTTTACTTTCAGACCTAAATATCTTCAAATGCCGAAAAATTCTGCCATGAATATCAAATCCTATTTTTATTTTATAATACAAAGGTACAGTGCAAAAACCCTAGTATGTATTGCACAAAGAAGACGGTCTTTGGTAAACACGATGTGGCTCTCATTTTCCAAGAAAAGTCTGACCATCTTCATTCAAATTAATGTGTTTTCAAGGACGACGAATCTCTCTCTCTCTCTCTGTCTTTGAATTTTATTGTCTCTTTCTTTGAATTTGTAAAATTCGTAAGTGGGTGGTGTTTGTTTAGGGTTTTGAAGAGCAGATGAAACTGCATCAGAATCAGGTTAATATGATAAACAGCAAACATCTGTCATGGAAACTCTGCACCAATGGGTCAGGAGCTTTTCTAGTAAAGGAAACAAACTTTAAAAAACCATTAAAGCATTATAAATACATGACTCCTCCATCTACCTTCTTGATTTCTTCATCCCACATTTCATGACAAGCAACGATCATCATTTAATGACCCCAAAATCCGGCAACCGGAAAAAACAAAAAGAATTCTCTTCTTTCTTGTCGAAACCTATCTATGGCATCTCTTCATTCACCCTTTTCTGTTTCACCATCCTCAGTCTGTCAATGAAACCCTATCCCTTGCATAGAAGAAATAAATCAAGAATTAGATTTTCATAGAACCATTCGCACTCACGGGAAATACTATAAGCTTTAAATTTATGTTTTGATGTTTAGAATGCTCCTTGATTTTCATAATAACTGTATTAATTAACTTTGTTTCCACAAAAACGACAGAAATGGATGCGAATATCAATTCACTTCATTCATAAAAAAATAGCAAAAATAATAGGCTAACTCACAAAGATTAGAGTTTCATGTTGGGGCTAAGCTTCTAACCAAAAAAACTAACTTGATATGTGGAATTACTCAGTCTCATTTAAATCTTTTATTTTCCTCCCTCAGAACCAATATAGAACTCTCGTTCACAACTCCACGTATGAAACTAATATTTTGGGCTGATAGCCCAGTCTCAACATTTCATTCAAGGAGTATATCTATCAATCTTCTATTTCCATCATCTTTTAATATCTATGATAATGGGTTTTGAGAGAAAAGAATGACTAAACTCATTGGTAGAATGCAATCCATATTGTGTTTAGCTACTTGCTTCTCACAGCAAAATCACCCATTTCACTGAAAAACACCGATCAAGGTTTTCATTGCTTTAGTACATAATACATCAAACTAAAAGTCTTTTTTTTTTTTTTTTAAACGTAGGTATTTGCACTCCATATTGAAGGTGAGACTAATTCCATATGTAAACCTTTCAATTCACAAACAGTAGGTAAGTCGATGGAGAGAAATCCCATGAAAAGCTTGAAAGGGTTAGACAAGAATCGAATTCAAAATCTCACTTCAGAATGTCAACGTCTTGACCATCAAACCAACCCTTCCACAAGTAGTTAAAAAGTCTATAATTAACCATCAACAATGACTTCCTAGCTGTGATATACGTAGAGAGAGAGATGATTTCCTTCTGCCTGGGTAGTTGGTAGCAGTAATTTTGTCAAATATGTAAAGCTGAAGACCTAGAAGAATAGGATTGTTACTTTACACTAGAGATGCCTAGACCTTGAAAAGCATGGAGCAGGTTACATTTATTAATTTTACAGTAGCATGCATCTTCTCCAAGAAAAGAAAACAGACTGGTTCTTTTTTCAAAAGAGGAAAAACCATAACAAATTCAAAAGATCAGTCACAAATATTTGTAGTTAACGTGTACATACATATTAGAGAAGAAAGTCATGGAATCGACCTGGGATCCTACGAAGAAGAAAAGAAGCCTATCCTTCCATAAGAGAGACAGAGAGAGAGAGAGAGAGAGACATGCAAGGATCTGAAAGAAAACAAAGCATAAAATGATCTGCTGATTATGACTTCTCATTACAGAGTCCTGGAAACTATCTATCATGTGATAATGATAGTAAAGAACGAATAAAATTGGATAATGATGGTAAAGAACAACAACAAAAAAAAAAGTTGGGATCCTGATTTTTTTTTAAATGATTAATATATTAAAAAGAAAGAGAGATCAAAGGTACATATACAGAATGAAGAAAACAACACAGCAAAACAAAAACCCTACAACCGAAAATACTCACGAAGCCAAACTGGGATTGTGATATCCCAAGTCCATCTTTCACAAGTACCATAATTTAGGGAGAGAGAGGCGCCAATGTTGGTTGAGGGGAATGAAGCCTGGTCCGAGGTCACCTAGTATCAAATTGGTAATTTGAGAGGAAATGGCTATTTGACCTCGAGCCAGACGACAGTCCCCGCAACCTAATCTTAACTTTCAAAGCGAAGAGATGACTTGAAGAAGAAGAAGTACTTGAAATTTTTTGAGGGGAATGAAGCCTGGTCCGACGCTTCCACTCGAATTGTCGAAAAAGCCTCGAGCCAGCCAACATTCCCCTCAAAATACCATTTTCCATCTACATGAACTACTAGAAGAAAGAACAAAGAGAGAGAGGAGAATGGAGAATAAGGGACGGGAGTATGAGAGAGAGAGAGAATGGAGAAATAAGGGAGGGGAGTAGGCCTCATTTTGAAGACTTGGAGAGACCCTAATAGGGATTTATTAACATTCCCAAATGGAATCGAAGTAGGAAGTAAGAAATGGTGGCCTAGTGCCCGTACGCCTCTCACCTGAATCCATCCTTCTGCTTTCATTTCCCAGGTCTCAAGTCACCTGCTGCAACCGGTCAACCCTACACCTGTTACCTGTCCACACACAACCACACAAACCTACTTCCCTTTTCCAACATCCTCCTCCCCACAACCATTATTGTGCACACACATGTCATTTATACACCTTCTTCTAAAATCCCAACTCATAGGGACTACTTTAATAAGATCTTATTAATCAATCACTGATTTAATCATCATCGTCATAATCATTTATCATTTTTTATCATTCTAAAGTCTGACTATTTTAATCCTAGAACGAGATTATAACCCCTAGTGAACCTTAATTTACCATTTCTATATTGAGGAATTATTATATATTGACGAGACACAAATAAAGTTCATAGATATGTAATAAAATAAATATGTATTTCTTTTAAACTTTTGTAAAATTATTGAATTCATCGTTGGATGAATCAAATGAAAACTATTGGACTTATTATTGGATGGATCAACAAGAGAAAGGATAAATTTTATATATTTTCTAATAATTTTTTTATTTGATCTATTCTATAGTAAATCTAAAATTTCATAAAATCTAAAAAGATACCTTTGCATTTAAAAAACATAAATAATTTAAGCTTTTTGAAATTTACTTCATAAATACTGCGCATCACCAAATATGATTCGTAAAATCTTTAAAGTTTTGCTCCTTCTCCTCCAATAGCTTTATGAATATTAAAAACCAAACATGCTAATTGTTGAGTATTTCAAAAATAATACAGTGGAGATGATTGTTCAGATGGTAAAAATATAAAGATATGGACGGCTTAGATTGACTTACATTTAAGCCAATATGCAGTAACTGAGGTGCATGCACATGAATTTCTGTAGACAGGCAGAGTATCAAGTCGGTTGCGCGCATTTAAAACAAGGACTGTCTTTAAACCTGAAGAGATTCTCTATCATTACCTTATTATTATTTGTAGTTCCACCATTTCACGTGCAAAGGACCAAGTAAGGGCCGCAGGCCTACATTTCAGCCTGACTGTACTGTGCGTTTGCCATTATTTAAGCATTCAACACCTTTGCTGCTTGGTTCTCTCATTCTTCCACACTCTTATCTCTGCAAATGAATTTCAATGGGCCGATGGTTGTTTTGTTTTTTTCCCTTAAAGAATAAGTTGATTTTTTTCATTTTATCTTTCTACTTTAAACTGATTTTTTAATTTATTTTATTGGTGATAAAAAATAAAATAAAAGATAAATTGAATCAAAAGACAATATTCAGTGTTAAAAAGGATTGATTTCCGAATCAATTCCCTTTTTATAATTGTCGTTGAAAAGTTGAATCTTTCAATATAAATGTATACAGAATTATGACTTCTAATTAAAATTTATAAATATATTTTATGAGGCAAACTCAAATTCATAATGTTTATATTTATAACAATAGGCATTTATTAATTTAGAGTCCAAATTTTTCTAAAAAATTCTTTTTATTGTCATTAATAATTTATAAATGTTCCTTGCCATACTCATGACTAATACACATTTAGAAGAATGAAAATTAAATATGAATTTTTGATAGACCAAAAAATCTAAGAGCTGAAGAATCTCAACAATGAATCAATCATTGAAATAGGTTTGTGCTCAATAATTATGTCATTTGTAAATTATCTGCCCCATTGAGTGACGACCCACACCACCACATGATAGCCACCGAATTACACTATAGGGATTCGAACTCGCACTAGCCCTACTATTTTTGACCTTTTCTACATATATATATTTCTCTTAAAAGATCAACTAACACGAGACACGGGAGATAAAATGAAAGTTTAAATTTTTGTTAAATCTAATATTCAGGTCAATTATTGGAATTTCTAAAGACCCAATCCAAGATATAAACTTCTAGTTTCTCTCATTTTGGTAAAATTTGGTAAATGCGCACCGGTTCACAACTATATCCATTAAAGTTTCAAAGTGAAGTATAATAGGAAGGCATATAAATTGAGAATTTGAATTCCTTTTGGGTGCATGCTCTTCTAAGTGTTGGAGAGTTAACTTGAGACATGATATATTTTAGAATAAACAATTGTTTTCTTCAAATTTACTTTAAATCAAAATTCAATTATATAAAAACTTTTTATTCAATGCATGTGGCAAACATAGATGGTTGAATTTGATCGTCCATTTTCAGATTAATAGATAAAATAAATTTAAAAACAAAGTGTTGCACATTAATAAATTTAAATAATACTTTTCGTTGACATATTTTTATGGGACATGTCTACCAAGGGTTCGAACTAAAAACATTTGGGTTCTTTTGTATTTGATTAGAGAGTGGATCTCATTATATATATATATATATATATATATATATATATATATATATATATATATATAAATTATTATAAATTATCATTGTGTCAAAACTAGAATCTATTAAAACATTTAACTCCTAACTTTTATAAAATTAAAAGTAAATAATTAAATATATATACTTTTATTTTTGTAATCGATTCAACTCAACAACGAAAACATATCAAATTGAATTGATGAAATAAAAATAAAATAATAATCATCTATATTTATTATAAAAGAGGCATAAGTTTATAAAATTTTCCATTATTATGAGGTTGAAATTACTTTTACAGCAGTGTTGCAATGTCAAAGAAGGCAGGGCCTTCCGTGAAACACGTAATGAGGAACCGGCGGGAACGAGCGGAGGAATGTGGAGCGTTGGATGGAAAGGAAGGAACGGCTGGATGATGGTAGCAGGGATTTAAATATCGGCCGATACGTATCGTATCGGCCGATATATATCGGTTTTGGATTTGTAAATATCGGCCGATATGTATCGTATCGGCCGATATTTACAATATCGGCCTTGATATCGGCCGTATTATATCGGCCCGATATCAAAATATCGGCCGATATCGGCCGATATTTAAAAATACAAAGAAGAAAGAGAAAAATATCGGCCGAAAACGATATATCGGTCGACATATCGTATCGGCCGATATATCGGCCGATACCGATTTTTAAACCCCTGGATGGTAGATCGGCTGCCGGAAGTGTCGGTGTCAGCGGGAGCGGAGGATCGGGAAACGAGGGAGGCCGGCCCGACTAACGAGGAAGAAGAAGGACGATTTTATCTCCAACGTGGACGCGTCGACCGCTTCCACTGCCACTGGCTTTATTACGTCTGACCGTTCTTCCCGAGTCAACCACAGCATCGGACTCAGAGCAATTCTTTTGGACGGTCCGGATCTCCTCCCACTCCATCCGGCAGGCCTCGCCACGTGTTCCTATTTAATGCTTCGCCGGAACCCAGGCAAGAAGGAAAGAAGGGAGGTACTGAACTGGAATTTTTTGGTGTGAACTCACTAAATTTTTTTTACAGAGTTTGCATTGAACGATGAAAAATGGTTTGATTTTGGAAGTTTATTTTTAATAAAATGTATATAACAATTATTTCTAATAAGTCTAGAGATTATAAAAATCTAATTATTGATAAAATATTTAAAAAATAATTTATATATAGTAAGTCCTGAGGAGTTAGTTTGATGATCAATTTCCATCATTGTTTGTTGGAGGCCTTAGGATTAAGCCCTCTCTCAACACAAAAGGAGTAACTCCCCTTAATTTTCTACCCGACATATGCAGATTAAGAGGTTTACACATGTCAAAGGATTATTCTTGAAAAATTCAGATAGAATACTTGGATACCTTGATTTAAAAAAAATTAAGACAACGTATTAAAATCATTTTGATTCTTTAATTACTGTTTATTTTGTTTTTAAACTTTTTATTTATTATAAATAAAAGATAAAATAATATCGAAAATAATTTGTAATAAGTTTAAATGAGTTTATATTAAATATGAATCTTACAGTTAAAATAATAATGAGTACAAGAGACAAAAACATTGTACACATGTTGAATAAATGATTAGTTAATCAATTTACAATAATAAAATGTAAATGAGAGATGAAAATGAGCGAGAGCTACTGCATATATAGAGAGAGAGTTTTTGAGAATTTTTAAGAATACTTCTATTTTTAGTTTTCTTCGGGTGAGTCCAGTACCCCTAGGGTACATCAAAGTTAGTTAGATTATGGGAGTTCGAACATGCAGGAAGCGGGAGGCAAGCAGTTAAATTATATCCATATGAGTAATGTAAAAAATATTTAGTATATGAATTGTTGATTTCAAAATATATTATATGGTAATCTATTAAAAATTTCAAATACCACATAAGTAAACACTTTTTCATTAGAGAGCAGTATCCTCTATTTCCCTTGAAAAAAAAAATATTAAAGAAAATGCGTAGAAAAACATTTATTTAAAATTATTTTGTGGTAGACGAATTTAAGAACTTCGTAACGTTGTTGGGCCAAACTAAGAACACGAGCGAGAAAGGCTACGTGGGGCCCATAGGAGGCAGGAAGGGTGCAGGCCCACGTGGTGTTGGCAGATAGGCTACGTGGAGCGTAGACATTGGTGCATGGAGTGGGGCCACTAAGGGATCATTGTGTGCTGATGGTAATGTAAGAGCAGGCGCGGTTTTTTTAGAGCGGCATGAGAATTTGTCGCGAGATATCGTGAGAGATTTTGGGATGCCTTGACAAATAAGTTAATACACTGTGATCGGCTCGGCTCGGCTCAATATTTTGAATAATGTTTTAAAACCTGAACTAAACTCCTTAGCTCGACTTGTTGGGTCTGAATCAGTCTAGACTGATTCAGTTCGAAAGAGAGTTCATTTTTTTTCAAAAGAATATAATGATTTTTGTTGGTTTTTTTTTTTGTTTTCTCTCTCACTAAAATTAAGTTTTCATTGCTTTTCATAATTTTTATAATTTATAATTATGTATATTTTATATAATATAATATATTATATTATTATGATATTATACTGATGTTTCTGCTCAAAACAGTTTAAAGCAGTTTGCAAAGTAGTTAAATATAATTAAATCAAACTATGTTAAAAAATCATAATGGATACTTCAATTTCAAAATATTGGTCTTGAGAGCTAAGTTGCAACTATTGATAGGCAGCCCATTCGGACACCCTTTTTTTCTGCCACGGAACATCCTTTTTCAAAATTTATGTGCAAATTACCGTTTTGCCATCCCGCTCAAAATCCTTCGATAGGATCCTTCGAAGGATCATCGAGATCCTTCGAAGGGATCATGATTAGGATCCTTCCAAGGATCATCAAGATCCTTCAAAGGATGGATGCTACACTAACAAAAATCAACAGTAAATTTTTTTTTTTTTTTTTTTTTTTAAATTTTAAAGTTATTTTTAAGCACTGTGTATTTTCAAAATTTCTAAAATTAAATATCCGGACTAATTTCGATAGCCTGATAAAAATACTTTAAGAATTCAAGGTCTTTTGACACTCCCAAATGCTTAAAACACAGTGTTTTACAAATAAGGGTATTTCTTGGCTGTGTGGAAAATATATTTGGGAGTGTCAAAAGACCTTAAAGTCTTAAAGTATTTTTATCAAGTTATCATAATTAGTCCGGATATTCAATTTGAGAAATTTTGAAAATACACAGTGCTTAAAAAATAATTTTAAAGTTTTAAAGGAGATATCGACAATATAGACAGTTATTTTTTATGCACTGTGTATTTCCAAAATTTCTCAAATTGAAGATCCGGACTAATTACGCTAGCTTGATAAAATTACTTTAAGAATTTAAGGTCTTTTGACACTCTTAAATGCTTAAAACACAGTATTTTAAAAATAAGGGTATCCCTTGGCTATGTGAAAAATATATTTGGGAGTGTCAAAAGACCTTTAATTCTTAAAATATTTTTTATCACGCTATCGTAATTAGTCCGAATATTCAATTTGAGAAATTTTGGAAATACACAGTGCTTAAAAAATAACTGTCTATATTGTTGATATCTCCTTTAAAACTTTAAAATTATTTTTTAAGCACTGTGTATTTCCAAAATTTCTCAAATTGAATATCCGGACTAATTACGATAACCTGATAAAAATACTTTAAGACTTCAAGGTTTTTTGACACTCTCAAATATATTTTCCACACAGCTAAAAGATACCCTTATTTGTAAAACACTGTGTTTTAAGTATTTGGGAGTGTCAAAAGACCTTGAATTCTTAAAGTATTTTTATTAGGCTATCGAAATTAGTCCGGATATTTAATTTGAGAAATTTTGAAAATACACAGTGCTTAAAAATAATTTTAAAATTAAAATAAAAATAAAAATTTACTGTTGATTTTTTTGTTACTGTAGCATCCATCCTTCTAAGGATCTTGATGATCCTTCGAAGGATCATGATCAAGATCCTTGGAAGTATCCTAATCATGATCCTTCGAAGGATCTTGATGATCCTTCGATGGTTCGAAGGATGTGGAAATTTGCCTATATAATCGTTCGAAGGATTTTGAGTGGGAGGGCAAAACTGTAATTTGCACATAAATTTTAAAAAGGGGTGTTCCGTGGTAGAAAATGGGGGTGTCCGAATGGGCTGCCCTATTGATATAGAAAAATAATATAAAAAAATTCTCCTGACTAGTTTTCTCAGGTTTGCCAAGAACAAAAAAAAAAAAAGTTCATTCAATGTAAATCTTCAGCATATTAACAAATGGGTGAAATGTGAATACAATCATCTATTTTTTAAGCTCTGGAAATTTTGACCAGCTTAAATTATTATTTTAAAAATAAGTCTTACAATCTTAAAAAGAATTATTTAATTGACTCAATTAAGATAATCAGTTGATTCTAGTCCCATATCTCACAACCATCAATGACAATATTTGAGAATTGAGATGCATGCAATTGAACATGTTCACGATGCACTTTGCATTATCAACTTCGATCGACTTCTAAGCTTTCTTAGAGAATTAAAGAGAGAACTAGTAGAAATGCTTAAGTAGAGAAGTTTATAATATGCTAAAAACTCTTCTTGACAATTTTCCATGGAGTTATTTCTTATCGATTTACTCAGTGTTTGTGGATTGAGAAATTTACACATACTTATAGGATTAGTCTCGCTTCCAATATAGAGTAGAAATACCCATGTTGAAAAAAGAAGAAGTCTACAAGATGCGGTAGTGAAGTGAGCAAGCTTTGAAAAGCAATGGCACCCCAGCATTTGGATGAGAACTACAAAAGGCAAGCAGCTTGAGTTCATTACATCAGGCAGTTCAACCATTTTCTTTTTTTGAAGACCACGGTATCCAGGCGTCCCACCTGACTTAGCTAGATATCTCACTTGACTAATCTTTGAGACATGTGCAAAACCTCTCTATCCGCACACGCCAGATATAAACTATGGAGAGTGGTCCTTTTGTGTTGAAGGGGACTTGATCCCAAGACCTCCCACATACAAGAGTGGGAATATGTCCATCAAGCTAACCCCTCAGGGGCTTAAGGCAGTTAAACCATTTCACAATATATTTGGGGAAACAGATATCAGAAACCACATTTGTTAGGATGTTGCTTCTACCTGGATCACATTCTGTGATAATTGTCTACGTCTATGTGGGTCAGGAATGGGGGCAGAGTTGCATCCCACCCCAGTGGTGATTTTTCTTTGTTTAATACTACTACAAATGCAGAGAAGATAATTGCCCGTTGGCTGTTAGGCAGAGTTAACACAGACCAATAGCAATCTGGTACATAAACAAGAGCATGTGTGGAAATGTACATTGAAAAATAATAATGTCGTTCATTACAAAATGGGGGTTGCAAATGTATGGAGTTGTGCACAACACTGATGGACATCCCTATGCATCGAAATGCTAACATCGGTCAGCCAACCCCCTCTCTGAAAAAATGAATTCTCTTCAAAACTATAAAAAATCACCCAAAGAATTATAAATAGACAACCACCTTGTTTCCACATCAATGCCAGCAATCAATCTGATCCAAAAATATCAGCATTCGAACACTATCTTCACGGTTATAGCATGCCTCAGCACCAACGTTCAAATGTCTGTTCACGAGCCAAACATCAATGGTGCTAACAAAGGGAAGGTTCATAGACTTTCAATGCAGCTCTCCTTCATATGTGCTCCCTAAACCAAGCACTTGATGCTATTTAACCTCAGAATAAAGAATTCCAAACAGCTCCATCTCCTTCACCACAGCTTGCATGAACCTCCTTTATCCTCTCCACTGATTTACAGATCCCACTGCAAGTCCAATCAAATGATGCGATGCACATATTTCCTGCTTGTGCCTTCCATTCACAATCTGAAGAATAAACAGAATGAATGATGTCACATATGCGACATTGTTCAAATCTTCAGGGGAAGATTCCTAGATCCAAGGTTATCCACCAATTCTGGGAATTGAGCCTTTATGTAGGAGCATACCCATTGATTCAGTAAATCCAGGACTAATCTTATAGGCCTCACAGAGGATATACTCTCAACAATATCCAACAAAAGGCCTAAAAATACTCCATAGACAATAGAGGTTGCTAGCCACTGAATGGACTAGGATCTTTCACACTCATGGCTATTTTGGGATGTGGTCTACCAGTGGCAAAGCCCATGGAATCAACAGTTTGAATTGAATGCACAAACTCAAGGCCTAAGTATACACGTGTTTTCTCAGGTTGAGAATCATAAGAATTATTCTCTTACCAGGTGGAGTCCCACAACACATGTTGCGCTCGTCAATGTGTTCAACTTCAAGTCCAATAAACCAAGCACCAAGTGACACATCCTCATTGGCATACTTGTGCAATATGGGTCTGCACACACAATCACCAGTGAAGGTCCTCAGCATATTTTGTTGGAAACAGTCTAAATTGTGTAATGAACCATGCATTTCTTACTGGTTGATAGAAATGTATGTAGCCAAGTCCTTTGAGATAGCATAAATTTGCCCAGTTGCATGCCTGAAATATTTGTTTCCATCCTCTCCAAATTTCCAGTACTCAGGTTCATGATACTTAGCATTCCTGGGGAAAAAAATATTAAAATGTAAGATGATACATGAACACATCCACGCGCTTCTCATGAAAAACATGCAAGATGATTACTTTTGTGACAAAACTGGTCCAGACTTCATGCAGCCCATGTAGACTCGGGGCTTTGATCTGTGGCGGGCAAGAGCAGCAACCAGCATACCTGAACACACAAAGGATGTCAATTGAATCTAGTAATCATCGATGCTCAATAGGTATGGTAAATTGTGCTGACGTAGTTCAAAAAGAATTTAGTACCTAAATTCACATGGACATCATCATCCACCTTGACATAGAATTCAGCATCCCACATCGTAACTGCAGTGGAAAAAAATGTCTTCGTTTTTGCAGACAGTTCATGATAACCCTCAACATGCTTCTGCAGGAAGATAGAAAATGATGACACGTAAATAAACTTGAAACTTCAACATTGAGGAAAAAAACCTCAAAATTTGAACCAGCATGCAAAGCATTAGAGTTTCCAGCCACAGGCCCCCTTGGGTACGGAATATAGCCCTAATGTCACAAATGGAAGAATCCTAACCATCTGAATGCATCCAAAGAATTTGGAAAACTGGAAAGCTTCTGAACTAAGAGAATTTGGTTGTAAAGATTGTTCAATCTGCACATTTTTGAGCTTTACTCAATCAATGGTGGGGCTCATAACAACCAAGACGTTAGATGAGCTGACAAAGTTCTGCTTTGTTGAAGATGCACAGACAAATCTAACCCCACATTGAGAAGAAAGTCCTACCATTCTAAGAAAATCATTATGCTGAGCCTCTTCTGAATCGATGGCGCGATCTAAAATGCTGTTGGATGTAGCACTGCATCAAGTAATGCAATTATTAATCATGTCAACTTGATGAACCAGTCTTAACTCATTTATTACAGTTACCATCTCCCAGTTGAAACATAAAAGAAATGCAAGTGAGCAATCATTGGATCATAAACCCATAACAACAACAGTATGCCACCAACAAACTTGAAAAGAAGAGGATTTTGGGCTCTGTTATGTTTGAAAGATTTCTGAATATAGTGCATGCAAGTCCAATTGATTATCCATATTATGAGATTACACAGTGTTGTTTATGATGGTGCACAGTACACTGAGACTGGAGATGGCCCAATATAAAGATCCAAAGGATAAAATGTAGAAGGAACTAAGAAAATGGGGAGGCCATTGAAATCTTGGATTCATTTAGCAAGAATCATATGCAAGTTTTGGAGTGAGAGTGAATTCTTTTCGTTTTATTTTTTTTGAACAGGGCTGAGGGGAAAAGGAGAACTCATAAGCTGATGCAAAATAGATGGAATACAAACTTTGATGATGATGATGTATCTAGGCTTTGACATTGATGATCTGTCTGAAGAAATCAGCAGTTGCACAGCCACAATACATGGCAAGAGAGCAAACAAGTGGATACTGGGAAGCACAATGGTATTATTGATCAGACCTGAAGGCCTCACACACTAAAAACCTTTTAAATGTAGGTGACCCAAGCGTGAGTTGCAGAGGTTCAAGTTAGGGCAAACTGATCTCACTCTTTACATAATGTCATGCATAATATGAGTGCACCTGGCTCACATCGAACTCATAAAGACAATCCCCCTTGGTCCAACCCAAGTCAATACCAAATGGTATCAGATCATTTGGTATCCACAAGCTTGCTATGATAAGAGAAATCAAACAAGAGACCATGATTATGTAAAGTGCATTAAAGATGAATTAGGGAGTCACCTTGAATGCTAATTGATACAAAATATGTGACTGGAGCTGATCATGAAGTAGAAACAAATGAAGAGATGGTGAACAAAATATCTTAAGAAGGGGTGAAGATAGCCTAAGCTAACATAAAGAAAAAGAGAACACTAGGATTAGATGGTAATTCGATAGAAGTTCATATTTTACTAGGTGAAATTAGGGTGGTTGGTTAACTAGACTATTTGACAAATGCATGAATACAAAAAGGATGCCTCAAGGGTGGCGAAAGAACACTATTACCTACTTGTAAAAAAAGAGAAAAAAAAGAGAAAAAAAGAAAGATATTCAAAATTGTGCTAAACTATTGCTTTATTAGACTTATAAGGCATGCCATAAAACTTTTAGAAGAAAGTAATAGACCAATACCTAAGACACGAATCTAGTATTTTAGACAACTAGTTTGGTTCTATGCTAGGCAAATCAACAACAAAAGCCACTTTTCCATTGAAACAACTTCTAGGAAAGTCTAAAGAGAAGGAAAAACTAGACATGGTTTTTATTGATTCAAAAAAAGCCTATGGCAAGGTGAGAAGACAGTTAACTTGGCAAATATTGAGAGAGAAATGCATCGCTCAATTGGTCTAAGCTTCTAGGATTAGACTAGAGGTCTTGGGTTTAACTCCTCCTGCACTTACCTAATACATGAGCCTTGCAGGTGGTTTCGTGTATCCGGGGGATTAGTCTCACCACCAATGTGGGGTAGGCATGCCCATATATCCAAAAATAAAAATGCTGAGAGAAATGCATCTCAAATGGATATCTCAAGATTATAAAGGACAAGTATGAAAGGACAATTAAAACGTAAGAACAATGAGACAAAAGACAAAAGGGTTTTGAATCGAAGTGAGGCTTCCCCAAGGATTTTCTTTGACCGTTGTATATAAGCTATGGACATAGTAATTTTAGAAAACCAAGATGACATTCATTAGTGCATGCTATTTGCAAACTGATATAGTGATAATAAGTGAGACAAAAATCAGCTAAAACATAAGTTAACATGTGAGGAGAAGCTTTTGAGGAAAGTGGTCTAAATTTTTTAAGGGTAAAGCCAAAATATTGTGGACTGCAAGTTTAGTGGATCTGAGAGTACGAAGAATGGATTAATTAAAATTGGAAATGACTTAATACCACATAGTAAGAAAATTTGACTTAATACCACATAGTAAGAAAATTTGACTTAGTACCACATAGTAAGAAAATTCGATACTTTGTTGCAATTGTAGAACAAAATAGAGAGTTCGATTTGGATATAGCTAATAAGTGCAGGCTAACCACTCGAATGCTATGTGATAGAAGAGTGGTACATCTGTAACATAAGTGTTTCTATTTGATGTCAATTAGTTAAAAAGTGCTATATGGAGCGCAATGTTTTGGCAATGAAAATTTAACAAAAAAAGTGATGGTGATGGAGATGCACATATTAAAATGGATGTGTAACAATAAAAGGTAAAATTAGAAAGAAGTGCAACAAAGTAAACCTAAAGGTTGCCCATTAGAGGGAAAAAAAAATGAGGCAATGCCATCTACAACGGTTTGATTACATGTGTAGAAGACCATAAACAGATCCAGTACAAAGAGTAAAAGGATCATGAGTAGAAGATACTAGGATGAAGGGGACATTAAAGACAGATTGAGGTGGTTAGGCAGGATCATCATGGAACTTTAGGTGACAAAGAACATGATTGTTAAAGAAATTGGTTGGAAAAGTGGAACTTGGAAAGCCAAGTTTAGATAGATGAGACAAAGGATTTGACGATGATATTAGTTGGGAATGCAAGCTGACTTGAGTTGCAGCATCACAAAGCATATTCCCAGTTGGTTACACCGGACAATTTCATGTTTCAATAAGTGATATGCATGTCCATCTGAAAAGGTAAATTCTGTTGGTAGCATGTACTTCATTAACAAATCATAATTTGGTTCATGTCTAGTTTGAACTGAATAACACTTGCCGGTGACTTTAGCAGTTAATCCAGACTGTTGCATCACACTAACTCTAGGTAGTAAGTAAACTATTATGCCTATTAGAAACCTGTAACAGTATATTCTCACCAATTCTTTTACAGCCACAAAAAGAGTAAACAGATAAAAAAGTCACTACAAAATTTTACCATTGTTACATCCATTTATCCTTTTTTTTGAAAGATAAAAGTTAATATACTTGTCACTTCCATTTATAAATTGATTGACACATTCCCAATCGTAAGTTACAGGGTTGCACTCCCATTTACTAAATGCTACTTCATTCACAATTTTTTTGTCCTGGAAATTTTATTCGTAAGAAATCTCTAGAAGTCTCAGAAATTTGGCATACACAGGAAGAACATCAGAGCCCCCACTTTTAAATCACTAATATCAAAATTATGGAAAATCATCATTTTGCAATTTTATCTGATGAAGTAATGCTGAATTAGAAATAAAAAACAAGAGTTCATAAGTTCTGGCATATACCAAAAAAAAAAAAGTTGGACCAAAATTAAAATATTCCAATCACACTATGCTACAATTCCTCTAATATATCATCACAAAAAAGTCCTAGAATATGGGTTTATGGAAAGAAAAACAGATGCAGTGCATTCTATATAAGATTGGGCTATGTGATGCAGTTGATTTGCAGGGAAAAGGTACCAAAAGGCATAGGGAGTGTATGACATGGCTTGTATTATGAAGTTTTAAACAATGAGTATCTAAAATTCACACGTAAAAAGACTATCTTTCTTTTTTATTTTGGAGAGAACAAAAACACAAAAGTATTTATCATCCTAAATAGTGGAATGATTTACCTGTGTCCAATCATGAAGCGGATGACAATTCCCTTTTCTCTCTCTAATTGTTGAAGCTTCTCTCCTAATTGAACAGAAGAAGAAAGAGCCACCAAATATTACATAAATCTGTACCAAATTCATTTAAGTATCCTAATAAAATAACATGAAGTTCTCATAGTATGTAAACCTCAAAATAATTAGTATGATAGGAACATGAGATTTTGGATTCAATGGTTAAATCTCCACATGCCACTTGGACACACATCAGGTGTTTTCTGCAGCTCTAGGAGCATACAGTCACCATATTGAATTATAGATCCTTACAAGAGTAATTGAAAGATCAGTCATCTTGATAGATAGTTCAAAGGTATTGGTTTGGAGTAAATGGATGGATTTGACATGGATGTGCATTTCCACTCTGCACATCCACAACTCTAAATGGTGCGTAGGGTCACTTCCTATAATCACAGCAAATGTTGTGAAAATTGAATCGCATTGTAAAATCATTATACATCTATAACCACAAATCGTGTATCATAAACCGTGGAATCGTAAGACTTATACCTGTTATCTGTAAAAAAATATTTAATATATGAAGTAATGTATAAGATATTTAAAAGGTAATATATGAATATCATATAATTAGTTCATTTGAGCTCAAATTTCAATATTACAACTCCCAAAAGAATAAGAACTATATATAATACAAGTATATTTTGAAAAGTCAATAATGAATTAAAAAAACCCCAAAAAAATGCAAAGGTTCTAAATGTGCAACAACTTAAGCCTTAAAAACCATCAAAACAAAAAACTTCATTCTTTCACATTCCAAATAACACCATAATTTTATTATTTATAGGAATCACAAGATTTTTTAGATACAAATCGTTCTTTTTATCATATCATATAAATTGTAAGATACAAATCGTGCATCATAAGATTTTAACAATAATGATCACAATATGGTGCAAAACATTCATTCAATTCTTTTAGCTAATCTCATACTAAAGGAAAGATGTGAATATAGTTGATTTCCACAGACATTTTTTATGATAAAACCTTTTTTTGGTCAAAAGAACCTTGTAGTAGGAAAAGAAGAAGTCTTTTCACAATGTCTACTCCAGTGAGAAACCAATTTATTGTAGTTTCATCATCTTGTAGGGAAGAAATGACACTTTCAAAAACATATAAACACTTTGACAAATGAGGTAGTTTGAGATTTGCTCTTTGCAATTCTAGTTTGATATTATCCACTCTCTTCCTAGAAGACTACTTCCCTTCACTCGAAAAGGTTTTTGATAACAAACTGTATCAATTGGAGGATTGTATATGTAATAAATACCTCCAATAATTCAAATTGTGTTCATTTGTTCATTGTTAAGACTTCATTTGCACTAAAATAATGTCAGGGGCTTAATGAAAGGAGGAGAGAGAGAGGGGGGGGGGGGGGGGTTGCAGTGGTGGGGGCGGGGGCGGGGGGATGGATGCATTGATCCTTCAGTCACAAAGGAAAAGGAGCGGCAACTCAAACAAAAGTTGTTTTGCACTTTTTAATCTGGCAACAATGAACACTTGCCAACTATTCTGTAGGTTCATGTCAGACAACTAAGGATAAAATCCTAAGAGGTAATTAACTCGTGAACCAAAACAATGGTCCAATGAAGCATGCCATATACATACATACATTGCAAACATTGAAAAAGTGATGCAATCTCTTCATCCATTGCCACTATGTCACTAACATTTTTCCTTTATTTGTTTATTCCAAGACTTTATTGTAGGTTTCTCCAACCCCTTATTAATTTTTGGAAATATGCTGTGCAATCTATAGGTTTACAAACTCATGATGCTCATGAGAAATTTTGTTCTCTACTGTCTTGCAAGAAACGTGAAAAGGATGGGAAGCCCATAATCTGATTGTTCCCCATAAAAAAATGTTGAATTTATTCAAAAGGGAAACAACTTGGATAACATGTGGAAACTTCAAAGTGAGATGAGGCTCAAAGTCTCTCTCTCTCTCTCTCTCACACACACACACACACACAAAGGAGTGAGACTCATAGAGGTAACATATAGTTTTAACAATTTTTTCACTTTAATTCTGTCTTCAGCAATCAGAAGAAATTAAATTTCAACACCCCAAATAAGTTGCATAATATATAATGCTGAGATAGTTAAGGGAACAACCTTGAGGCATCCATGTTTCTCTTACAGAGTCCCTCCTCTTTCTGCTACTGAATGCAGTGTTTATACCAATCACAACAAATGCTTTCTTCTTGACTTGGCCCTCCCGAGAAGACAACATTGAAACGTGAGGAGAGCCCATTGAGGCCCGCCATCTCTTGCGTACTCCGAGCGGCTGCCAGCTCCATCTGAAGCGAGGAAATTGTCTTATCCAAAGATCTGATACCCAGTTCCAAACCGTATTCATTTAAAGAACAAATAAAAACGCATAAAATGAACATTAAAAATAAAATAAAAAATGCTCAAAATTTCCCACTCACTGAATTGCTGCATGGGTCTTGTAAACCTCCCCCATTATGTCCTTATCTTTACCAAGCTTCTAACAAATAGAAATAAATCATATCAGATAAATAATGCCATGTGCTAGAATTAAAGCGGTGATATTTAGATAAATTGAAACGTATAAATTTCACAAGTTAGGTGAATATAGCTGCATTCGGGCAGAAAATCAAAGATTGCAAACACACATCATTTAACATAAAATTGAATATTGTAAGAAACCGAAACATTCAATGCCAACCATCAGCAATAGATGAAAATTATTAAAAAAAAAAAAAATCGTGATAACCAACCCTTTTCATGGCACAATCCTCTGAGACGACTTGCAGCTCTTGCTTATGCCGTCGGTTTGAGATGATTGGGAGGTCCGGTTCTGGTGGAGACCATATCCTGCAACCCAATTGATTGAATTCTCGGTTCAGAGACCCTTAAAGATCATATTTTTACCATCTTACAATTAGCAAGAGCTCCAATTCAAAAAGGGAAATCTTCGGGAAAAGATCCTAACCCTAAATATTTGCATTTTGAATACATTAAAGGCCTCTTCGGTAGCCCAGAATTCCTTCTTAGAATTTGAATTCCGTGTTATTCGAATTCCAGAGAATGCAAATTCCTCGAAGGGATTCCAGGATACGAAAAAAGGTCCAAAAGTTGGAATCATTGAAATCCGCATTTGTTTTACACACGAACGAAAAGAAGGCCCAGAAATTCAGAGATGGGGAAAAAAGATAGTTTGAGAGAATTTGAAAAAAAAAAAAAGAAGTCAAAGACAAATTGAATATAGAGAGAGAGGACCTGTTAGTGAAGAACATTCCGATGAAGAAGCTAGAGATGCAGAGAATGAAAATCCATTTGGGAGAAATCTTCTCTTGGTTTCTTCCCCTCATCTTTCTTTCTCTTTCCTTTCCTTTTCCTCTGCCCCTCTCTTTACAACAGAGGTATTCGTGTGAAAGAAGCACAATTCAGAACGGAAAGAGAAGAATCAGAAGAAGATGCAGGAGGAGGATGGAAAATGAGGAGAGGGGAAGAAGAGGAGAAAAAGGAAATGACGAGGAATTCAATTTCTCCGTTTGCTTTGGGACGTCAAAGTTGACGACTAAGTCGGTATGCCACGCGGTGGATCCTGCATCCTGTAACGGCGTTAGTGACTCTGCCGTTGGTTTATACGGGGATCTCCGTCCTCCAGAGAGAAGACGACACGTGGCGCCCTTAGGACATGTGTGTTTGGTTTTTGCGCCTGTTTCATTTCGGTACATGTCTCAGCGACAACTTTCAGCATTCCTCGTCCCCTTTTCTTTGCATATTTAAATATAATATTATATAATAATAGTATAATATAATGTAATAGGTTATTAGAAGCCGGTAAAACAAATATCGGCCGAAATGTTATATCAATTTTTAAATCTATATATATTGACTGATATTATATATATGAATATTATTGGTTAGTGATAATATTGAGGTATTTTTTAAAATTTAATTTTTTGACTATGATATATGGAGAAAACCTCATGAAAATATAATATTTAAAATAGCTAAAAATTTAGAGATAAATATAAATAAAAATGACTATTAAAATTGAATAATTATTGATAAATTTGAAGAAACAGCTTATGAATTTATATAGTCATGAGAAAATTAAAAAATTGATAATATCGTGGCCTATTGCGTTAATATCGCTATATTATTTTGATAAAATCAAAACTACGAAAAAACAGAAAAGTACTTATAGCTAAGTGTATTGTGGGTAAATGGTATTTTTATCATAAAGATATAATAAAATAAAAAATTTCAAAAAGGTATTTGTTACAATAATTGATGGAAACACTTTCATTTTAATAAGATGGTTCTTGTTTATAATTTATTTTATTTAAAGAAAAAAAATTCTTTAATAAATTTTAATAAAAAATAATTATCATTTCAAAATATTACTCACTTAAAGTAAATAAAAAAAAAAGAGTGTGTCTCCTTAAGAGAAAAAGTGTCCCATCAATCTCTATTTTAAAATTATATTTAGATAATTTGATACTTTTAACAAATAAATTTTTTTTTCCTCTTAGTGTGATGGACCTATATTTGATATCATTTTCATGTCTTATTTGTCATAATTGAGACCTATTTTACTATTTAAAATTTCATATTATAAATTTAAAATTTCATAATTTAATAAGATTTAGAAATAATTTTGGTAATCTCTTTAGAGTTAAGACAAAAAACAAATCAATGATACAAAAATATCACTCTTTCAAATATATAAAGAGAGTTAATATTGATTAAAGATAATATCATAAATTGTTTAAAATAAATTAAAGTATGATGAGTTGTCGAGTTGGGGTTCAAATTTAGGTTTTAGTGTTTACATCGAGTTGGGCCTTAACATGCAAGCCCTAGGCCCACCTTAATTTTAAACGAGATCCTATTTTTCTAGCTGAGTTAGAGTCAACCCGAGTTTAATTTTTTTCAGCTGGGTTTTTTTTTCCACTCTTAATCCCATATATGCTCGGATTTTTTTTTTGAAATATTATAATCTACAAGCCTCCATTGCAGGTTTTATGTAGAATTTAAACCATTTATGTTTGTAAAGATCTATACAATATATTTTTATTAGATTAATTAAGTCATTTTTAATTATTTTTAAATTACCAACTCTATGATTGATCAAATTAAAATAATTTTAATAAATCACATTTATATTTCTCAACTATTTATTCTCAACACAAAAAGGGCCACTTCTCTTAGTTCTTTACCCGACATGTGAGGATTGAGAGATTTACATATGCTCTAAAGATTAGTCCTAGGAGTGCAAATACGTATCGGCCGATATGATACAGTTTTGAAACCGTATAGTATCAGCCGATATGATACGTATCAGCCGATATTCACAATATCGGTCGATACCGAATTTGGACCCCTGGATTAGTCAAATGGGACGCTTGGAAAATTAGGATGGGACGCTTGGATACTTTGGTCTTGAAAAAAAATCTCATTTATAAAGTTTAGATCTTTCTAATGCATCAATTTCTATAGTAAAATGGTCCCACCAAAGGGTAATTTTGATAGTAAATGTGATTAGTATTTTTTGTGAAAATTTGCCAATTTTTACTAAATGGCCGGCGGTGATTAAAAAACAATACTCGACTAATACATGGGCTTCCATACATATAGCAAACTTATCAGCCCAAACAACTAAGAGCAACACAATTTTGTAAAATTGTTAAAAGGTACAAGTGGAAAAGAAAAAATTATATAAAATAATTTTTTAATTTTAAAAAATCGTGTGTATAAAATTCATCCGATACACAAAATAGTTGCCAAACCAAAGACAATACTATTAGCTAATATGTATTGGCCTTGTAGCGAGGCCGGTATCACCCTTTTCACTTCTAATCATGTATTGAATGTCACTTTAAGAGGATTTAAAAACAAGTTTTTTACATTTAAAATATGGTTTTGGTTCCAATCTCTTTTTCTTTATAGTGTCCATTTTGAATTATTTTTATCAATATTTTTTAATTCTTCTTCTAAGATAATCCCCATTTTGGGGGTTTTGTAGAAAAAAAAAAATTCAATGACATCATTTGGATGTTTATAGAATTAAATGGAAATGGCTTAATGTGATTGGTATAATTTGTGCGGCATTTTTGTATAATATTTCTGATTTTTCGACACTTTCATGAAATTAAGGTTTTTGGAAAAAAAATCTTGAATTACAGTGGAAATGACTAGTTACCATGGGGTACTAGAGAATAAAAATTTGACATCAGTTGTTCATTAATTGTTAGGACTGGGCTTCCAACCAAAAGACTAGTACGAAAGGTGGAGTGACATAGTTCTATATAAGTCCTTAGTTTTCCCTCTCATAAATCACAACTGATGTGAGACTTATATTCGCATCCCAACAATCTCCTCATCGAACGAGGCTCTCTGACTATAGAACGTTGTAAATCATCCCGTTTGACTAGGAGATCCTTGAGTCCTCATGTTGTGGCTTGAGAATCTAGCTCTGATACCACTGTTAGGACTAGGCTTCCAACCCAAAAGACTAGTCTGATAGATGGAGTGACCCAGTCTCATAGAAGTCCTTCAATTTCCCTCCTCATAACCGATGTGGGACTCTCGTTCGCACTTCAACTAATACCATATTAGAAAAGAATGACATGATAACATTCTTGAGATAGAACTCACTCTCAAAAGTTAACCATTAAAAGGAGTGTGCCTCAAGTATTATATAGAGTCATTAGTTTATCAAATTAACTGACGTCGGACTTTTGTCACTTCACAATATCGAATTATATTATTTAAAATTAATTAATTTTTTTTTTAAATTTTAACAGTGATTTAAAGTCTTTTAAAGTTGAATCTCATTTTTGGGCAATGCATTAATATCCTTTGGAATGGGTGTTTTGGGTGTTGGACTCTTGGAACCTACTATGATACCTGTTAGCACTGGGCTTCCAACCCAAAAGACTGGCTTGAAAGGTGGAGTGACACAGTTCTATACAAGCCCTTAGTTTTCCCCCTCACAACTGATATGGGACTCATGTTCGCATCCCAACAATCCCCCCATCGAATAAGGCTCTTCGACGATAGAACGTTGCAAACCATCTGGTTCGGTTAGGAGATCCCTGAGTCCACATGTTGTGGCTTGGGAACCTAGCTCTGATACCACTGTTAGGACTGAGTTTCCAACCCAAAGACTAGCCTGATAGATGGAGTGACCCAATCTCATAGAAGTCCTTAGTTTTCCCCCTTACAACTGATGTGGGACTCTCGTTCGCACTTCAACAATACCATATTAGAAAACAATGACATGATAATATTATTGAGATAAAACTCACCCTCAAAAGTTAACCATTAAAATGAGCGTGCCTCAAATATTATGTAGAGTCATTAGTTTCTCAAATTAATCGATGTCGGACTTTTGTCACTTCACAATATCGAATTGCGTTATTTAAAATTTTAACAGTCATTTAAAGTCTTTTAAAGTTGGATCTCATTTTTGGGCAATGCATTAAAATCCTTTGGAAGGCAGTTTTGGGTGTTGGACTCTTGGAACCGTTGAGCATTCATTCTGCAAAAGGGTAGAAGATAGAAAATGACTTGGCTTCTCTATTATCATCATTTCATTACTTAAAGCAATAGCAAAGCTTCTACCGACAGAGATGATAACTCGGCGTGCTTCCCTTCCCTCTGCTTTCCCATTTTTTCTATTTATTCTTCTTCACTCAGTGCATCAGTCGTTCTCTGTACTTTCATCATTCCATGTGAGTTCCTGTTGACTGAATTAAGTGAACTCAATTGGGCTCCAAGAAAATTTAAACAAAAGATATTTTGAATTAAATGAATCACAATCTCAAGAAGAAGCCTGGCCTCCAACACTCATCCTTCCCAATTTTCAAATTTCAATGTATAAAGATCAATAATTTTCAACACTATTTTCTATAAAAATTGTGATTATACTTGGATCACGAGAAATGTAAGGAATCACCCCTGTCTATTTCAAAAATAGATAAATAAATGAAATTAAGAGCATACATATGAGAATGAGAGGTAGATCATTGAAAATATAGAAAGAATGGATAAAAAATCGTTAAGGGGTTAGATTTATGGTCAGAACTCACCACTATTTACGGAAAGTTTTGAGATCAAGTCTTTTTCAATATAAAAATGGTTACTCTCCATTGTTATGTGCTAGACTTGTGCAGATTGGAAGGTTTACATATGTTCCAAGGATTAATCTGGTGAAACGACGGGACACCTATGGTAAATCCAACTTAAAGTCTTAATCTACGAGAAAGATGAGTATATAGAAAATATTAAAAAAATAAAATAAAAATAATCCATCAGTTTCCATTAGGGCTAAAACTCAAGTTGGGTCAGGTCAGATTTTAATAAACTCAACTTAACCCATGTCAAAATTTATTGAATCTGACCCGATCTAACCCAAATTACTCAACCCGACTTGACACCAATTTCTGACTTGAGTTAACCCGAGTATTGCTTTATAACTTGGTGCACTCGGGTCGAGTCGGATCGATTTTAATTTTCTTAACCCAACCCAATCTAAGTTTCATGCAAGTTTTTATTTTCCCAAATCAATCCGACCCAAAATATACAAATATATAATTCAAACCCATTGATTTCTGAAATTGGATCATGCGAGTAACCTTAGAACCCAATCCAAGTTTCAACCCTACTTTCCACCGATTATGTCAACAATTTGGCTCTCATATGAGTCCGAAATAGCCGTTTGGCTATGCCGTTATCTGATTTTGGGCAAAATCAATATATTATAATTATATTATGCATAAATGTTTTTTTTAAGTTCGGAGATATCCAGGCGTCGCACCTGACTAGTCATCTGGGTTGTGTGAAAACCCCCTATCCATACACATCAGGTAAATCGATGGGACTTTACTATATTCATATTCCCATGAGAAGTGGCCCTTCGTTGAAGTTTCCATGATTTGAATCTAAAACCTTCGTCTAGAGATCTTGCTCCCAGATCAATTGGGATAACCATTGAAGTTATATCATGCATAAATGTTAGGGGCCTCTTAACGTAGATGGGACCTCTGTGCCAAAAATAGAGCTAAGTCAACAGTCCTCTTTGCTTTTCTGCAACTGTCCAACCAATTGGCTATGGAAATGGCAATAATCTCCATCAAATTCAATCAATTCTAGTTCAAAGACATATCCATTTCAATGGATCTGAAGAACCCATCTCCATCTTCTTCTCCCTTCCTCATTTTCTTCTTCTTCTACATATCTTATCTCTCTCTCTCTCTCTCTCTCTCTCTGTATCCATGGCCAGAAAACTACATGCAACAACAATGGGGTGGCAGAGTGAATCCATCATCACCTTCAAGCCCATGTTTGGTGGTGCGAGATCATCGAGAAAGGGCCCGGAAAGAAAATGCAGTGGCCAACCTTTGTTTCACCATAAAAAGCAATCGAAAGGCTCGAAAATTGAAGAGCCAGAGTCCCCCAAAGTTGGTTGTATGGGCCACATCAAGATGGACAAGGTGGTGGGTCTCTCAGGCAACAGAAGGCTGTTTCAGCTCAAAAAGATCTTCTCCGGCAAGCTCGGCGGCCGGACGGCAAGGAGGAAGATGGAAATGGATCCCCCATTACCTGTCACGAGGCAAGTTGCCAAAGGAAGCGATGGGGATAACCTCTGGAAGAGGCGATTTGGGTATTCTCTGGAAGGTCTGCAACTTCAACATCGTCGTCGCCGAGTATTCTAAGGAAAGTGGAATTCCATCAATTTTTTTCCATGGAATCTTAACTCCTTTTCATCGTAAAACTGCAAAAGAGAAAAAGAAAGTAATGATCTTTGCACCGGGTGCACTGAAGTTTAAAGTAAAATTTAATTTTGGCCTTTAATCTTGAAAAAGAGGAAAAGAGAGAAATAACGTCAAAATTGAAATTTCCTTTGAAGTTTGCTGTAGCTAAGCTCACTGGAGAGTCGAGAGGTTAAGAAGTAGACAATGAAATTGAAGACAAGGTTAATATACATATGCTTTTTACTTTTATTTTCAGTATTATTTTTAATTGTCGTGTGACAATCCAATTTAATTAGAAAAACAAGCAGTTTACATGAAAACTAGGAATCCTATCCATGGAGCATGAAATTAAATGGATTGGAGATTCAATTATTTGTGTGGCAAAAAGTAAAATGTTAATTTTTATAATTTGAATGGCCAATTTGAGTTTAGTGATTAGTGGTACTTTAAATTGTCTCTATAAATAAAATTACAGAGTATTTAGAATGAAAGAATTGAGAATTTTAGAGCCCTTAATCACTGGGGATTAGATGTTAGGTTGGATTAAAAGTGGTCTTGCTTGACTTGATCTAATGTGTATTTACATGTGTTCTTTTTCAAAATTTGTGAAGTTGTCTAATTCATTATTGGATAAATCAAATGAAATTATTGTGATAAATTTTATAAATGTTTAATTAAATACTTTATTATTAGAATGATAGTAGAAGATATTTTCTATTTTAATTTAAAAAGACCTAGGACATATGTCCCATTTTGGATCAGGATGAAGTAAAAGATCCTAAGTCATATGGATATGCCCTTTTCTACTGTTCTCTTTTGGGGAGAGAAGGAAGGGGGAAAAGGTTGGGTAAGGACAAAAATTAGCTTCTGTGACCTAATTGGTTGTAAACTTGATAATTTAGTTCGATGGAACTCACATTACACTCAACTATGTTAATTTGAAGTCATACTAATTTGAATTTGTAGTTGAATTAACTTCTAAGTCATATATGAAATTAAAGTTTATAGCCATTCAAACTTCAGAGTCAACATGTGGTTCACTCAAGGTGTGGAACTAGGGTCTCTATTAGTCGAGTCGACTCAACTCAATAGAATTTCGAGTTGAATGAGATAATCTTTTATTATTTTTTTTAAAAATATGTCCAAAGTTTTATGATTCTATGAGATTTCGAAATGAAAATGGGGCTTGTGCTACAGTTTCTACAAGATTTGAACTTGGAAACAAATAGTTCGCATCAATTAATAGCCACCACTATGAATCAATTTAAATGAGGATATGATGGCACTTAGTTTAGTAAAAGATGCCCGCTTTATCAAGTTTTGAGTTTGATTCATTCTCAACTTAGACGGGTCATTCTTGCTAGACTTAACCTATATGTGAGGATTAAGAGGTTTACACATGTCTGTGGGATTTATCTCACTTCCATTATGACACGAAGATACCTATGTTATTCAAAAAAAAATTCGAGTGACAATGCAGAAGAGATCGAAGGCAAGTATCAAAATAAGACATCGATTGCAGAAGCTTCTCATTATTGTATACAAATCCAACTTGCCCAATATAGCCTAGAGGCAAATTTGCTGTATATATGAATCATATATCTATGCCATTTATTTTTAGTATTCCACCCCAAGAACCATAGATAATAGTCAATTACAGATGAGTTTACCATCAGCATGAGAATAAAGGGTAAACTGGTTCCATGTTAGGGTAAAATAATCCAAAGTTCTGCTCAACCCCAGCCGGCTTGAGGTCCACATTAAACATGGCAAAGAAGAATGCATCAACGTGGTCATTTGGTCTCTTTGGTGTTCCCTGACCTTGATTTATGTGATTCAAGAGATTTGTATTGTATGAACGGGCAAGTTCCGTCGACGTAAAGTTGCCGTTGCCGGCCGAAGGCCACCCGCTCTCCGTCACTACAATACCAACATCGGCACCCCCTACTTTCTCCATGGCCGAGTAGAATCCGTCGATCATGGCTTCATAGAGGGTATAATACTGTAAATTTCCATCTTGGACTGGGGGTGTATTAGTACTCAGCAATGCATATTCTAGCGGAATATTAGCTGGGTCATTTGAGTATGCAAAGTAAGGGTACAAATTGACCATGAGTGGTGAGGTAATTTTGGCAAGGACGGACACGACCGATGTCATGTCGGCGACAGCGTCGCCGGAGAAAGCACCTTGTGATGGAGGGCTGGACACTCCCATGACAGCACTTGAGACAACAGTGCTCACCGTAATGCCACCCAAGCCAGCCCCAAACAGAGCACTGCGCATGTTTTGGATCGCCGGCGCAACGGACTGAGCTAGGTTGCCGGGGATCACCTCATTTCCGACCGTTATGTATATGAAATTTACGTCGTTGTAGGGAGTGACATATGTCGAAACCCATGAATTCGCCGCCTCTTGGCTCCCGGCGAGGTTAGGGATGTCTTCGTCGCGCGTCCCTAATGAGACTTGAAGCCCTGATCCTCTCAATGCCTGAAGAGCATCTGGGTTGGGGTCGAAGAGTCGGATCCGATCGATGCCGCACCTCTTGTACAAGTTGATTACATCACATTGGGACTGGTAGATTGTCCCCCTGCATGCCATAGCAAACGCCTACGAGGAATTTGGCACCTGCAACAATGTTTTAATCTTAGAGACACAATCAAATTTCATGGCTTCTCTTTTTAATGGATGTATTTCCCTATTACGCCAGTAATTATGTAGTTAACTTAGTTTAATTAAGAGATTAATGGAAGCCCATGGATCCTACTTGTCAAAGTGATGCAGTGAATAATGAAGAACAGAGTCATTGCTATGCTCCTGTAATCCATCAATGGAGACTCCATCCTCTCACTCCAACTGCTTCAAAACTTCAAATAGTATACTCACCTGCACTAGATTATCAATTAATTTAATAAATAATTGCATTATAAATGGTTCATGCCTCTATAAGTAGAGACATTTATAACAGATTTGTTAAAAATATAATATTATGTAAATAATTATAATAGTTTAACAATCCAACTTAATAAGTTACAAATCTTCAGGGTTTTGAATCACAGGTCATTAACGATTTTTGAAGGTTTAATTTTTTTTAAAAAAATTAAAGATAATTGAACCGTAACTAGTAAAGATTGTGGTTGATCTAGAATTAAATTGTTGGCGGGGGTGTAATTTTAAAAAATTGAAACAAAAGATTTTCTCTTGCATGTAAAAGTGTGAATTAGAATTTCTTGAAAGGCAAAGAATAATATATATACTAAAAATCGTGTTTATCGTAGAGGGTTTTCTAGAATTTTCAATAGACATGGCCTGGGCTTTCCATTGGACCACCCTGATTAAGATCCAATTTCTATCAATTGAATACTTCATCAAGTGAGCCCATTTTGAGCCCATCTATCAAATTCATTTCAGCAAACCCATTTTATTTATCCATATCAATCAGCCTTTGGAGCATATATTTTTTTTTTTAATGATAGATAAGTATTTCAATCAAGAAGAAGAGAGCCCAAAAGGGGAAATATACACTATAAGCCCACAGCTCGGGTCAGGCCAAAAATAAGAACCCAATTGGTCCAAAGACAAAATGAGCCCAGATCGAGCATCAACAGAAAAAACCAAAAAATAGGTCCAATAAAAAATGAAAGGACAGATAATTGAAAATTCTTGTGGCCCCCAACAAATTGGTAGGCAAACATATGATGAACTCTGACATTTCCAAGGCAAACTATCTTTGGGCCATTAGGGCCAAAACATTTGAGAAGCTCCCTGATGGCACCAAGATGGCAAAGATGGGACCAAAAGTTGTTATTGGGGCAGTTGATTAGGTTGGCCAAGTCGGAGCAAAGGAGTAGTTGATGGATCGAGTGGCCCAACTAGAAAAGAAACAACATTATTTTTTGGACAAAGGTTAAGAAAGACAGTTTTGCATTAGGTTCAATAGCAGGAATGTAAGCAACACCCGATAATCATGTTCCCTACAAATGTAAAGTGCTCCTAGCTTAAGACCATTAGAATCAAAAGGAGAAATAAGAAGGTATCCTCGATAGGGAGAGGATAAAGAAGGTATCCTCCAAAAGGAACATTTTTGGAGCATTTGATAAAGAATTTGCTAAATGCCATGTACTATTGTAGTCTTGTCATAAAAGTTATTACCTTTTGAAGAAATTGGCCCTTTCTTTTCTTCAATACAAGCTTAGCAGTGGAATTTTGTGATGTGGTCAATTGGGTCTCTCCTACTTATATATACAAGAGATAGTTTCTAACTAGAAATGGCATTAAAAATAAAGGACAATGCATAGGCATATAGTTAATTTTGTATTTATCCCATGAATAGTTGACCAGCTCAAAAAATGCTCTAATATTAAACAAAGGGATAAAAAAGGAGAAAAATAAGAGCATAGAAATTATGTTAGACAACAAAAAGATTTAAATAATCAATGGGCATCAGAGAAACAGCTAACTCACAAAACAAAAAAGTTAGTCAAATTCAATTTTAGAAGTCAAACCTAGTTGATAAAACAAATGACTCCTACGATGAGAATCTAATGTCGTACGATCAATGAGCATTAGAGAAGCAGTTGGCCCATGGAAAAAAATTGTCAAATTCAATTATAAATGTCAACCCTATCTGATGAAACAAATGGCTCGACGACGAGGACCCATTTGTTTCATCAACTCGATGTGGTCATACATGAACATTTCGCGCCTTCAAATAACAACTCGAGGAATCCAGAGTGGATGCCATCAAAACCCATGTGGTTGGAATTGTTTAAATACGGTGCCTAAAAAAGTTACCTTAATTTTGAAAAAAATTCAAAAATTCAATTTTATTCGACTGTTGGAAATTTTGAGATCAGTTCATTCTTCAACCTAAATTGAGGTCAAATTTGGTAAGAATACAATTCATGAAAGGCATATGGGTGTGAAGAAGGGATGTGATTAGGGCCGTATTGGGCCCATTTGGTTGGGGATCCTCAGCTTGAATTTAAGGTTGGAACAAGCCTTATTAATGGGCCTAAACCCAGCTTGAGCTTGGCCTGACCTTCTGGAAGAGGCGATGTGGGTATTCGTTGGAAGGTCTGCAACTTCAACATCGTCGCCGAGTTTTCTAAGGAAAGTGGAATTCCCTCATTTTTTTCCGTGGAATCTTGACTCCTTTTTTATCATAAAACTGAAAAAAGAAAGGGACGTGGACAATGAAATGTAAGACGAGGTTAGGCATATGCTTTTTAATTTTATTTTTAATATTATAATTTCGATGTAACGGCAGTAACGGGTGTAAGTGCTCTATAATGGCCGTTACACCTCATCCGAATTAAAAAAAAAAAAAATCCAGAAATCTCACAGAAAATCAAGAAACTTCTGGAGATCCTAAATATGTAATTTTATCATTAGGACCCGGTCATTTAGATATTCAAATATTTTTTATAATCTTACAAAATTAAGAATTAAGTAATTAGTATAGATATGTGTAATTTTTAATATATTAATATTATTTAAGATATATAATATTTTAAAAATAAATTTATATATTTACATATATTTAATGAGGAGCCATACAGACACCCGATTTTTCTTTCCCTACACACCCTTTTTCAAAATTTTGGGTAAAATGACCCTTTTGCCCTTTCACTAAATGCATCCGCCGACAGAACCGCCGAAGGAAGCATTCCGTCGGATGAAGTATGCTACCGCCAGATCTTCTTCTTGGCCTTAGATCAGGTGATGGAGAAAGTTTATGCCTACAGGACCCACCATACTCATTCCATTTTTTGATGGCTCTATCTATCTGTACCATAAGATCTCTGGTCAGACTTGCGTGGGACCCTCCTTCGGCCAATGTCTTCTGCTGCTTCTTTGGGCGACTGAAACCAAATTTTATGGATTTTTTTCTTAGATCTAAGTGGATCCTACACTTTTGACCCTAGGATCGACACCACCATGGTTGCCCCTGGCCCACCTATCTACGGCTAAGGAAGACCCTAGGTTTCGATCAACTGGTGGGGTCCACCATTTTTTTCCTCTCTTCTCTTTTGCGTATTCGGTCGTTCTTTCGGCGGTTCTGTCGGCAGATGCGGAAGAATTAAGTGGAAGGGCAAAAGGGGTAATTTCGTCCAAAATTTTGAAAAAGGAGGTGTAGATTATACACCCTCCATCCCATTTTAGTTGTCTCATTTGAAAGATTTGTATTTCTTAAGGAATTCTCTATATAAGGCTAGCACTCCATATGATCTCATTCATTTTGAACACACTTTATACTATTCTAATATGAATAGGACAACTATTTTGAGACAATCCCAAAATCTATATAAGACAATTAAATTAGGACAGAGAAAATTTAATTTGTGAAAATGGGCCTTGGGCTCCGGTTTTAACAAGATGCTAGCTTGGAAACGAATTGTTGGCGTAAATTAATAGCTACACTCTGAATCAATATAAATGAGGATATGATAGCACTTATTTCAGTAATTTTGATTGAAAATGCAGAAGGGATCAAGAAAAGTAACAAAATAAGACATCAATTGCAGCAATTTCTTATTACTGTATACAAATCCAAGTTGGTTGGCTCTCATATGAGTCCAAAATAGCCGTTTGGATATGCCATCATCCGATTTTGGCCAAAATCAATGTGTCATAATTACATCATGCATAAATGTTCCAAAAATAGAGCCAAGTCAACACTGTTCTTTGCTTTTCTGCAACTGTCCAACCAATTGGCTATGGAAATGGCAATAATCTCCATCAAATTCAATCATAGCTAGTTCAAAGACATATCCATTTCAATGGATCTGAAGAACCCATCTCCATCTTCTTCTCCCTTCCTCATTTTCTTCTTCTTCTTCTTCTTCTTCTCTCTCTCTTCTCTCTCTCTCTCTCTGTGTATCCATGGCCAGAAAACTACATGCAACAACAATGGGGTGGCAGAGTGAATCCATCATCACCTTCAAGCCCATGTTTGGTAGTGCAAGATCATCGAGAAAGGGCCCGGAAAGAAAATGCAGTGACCAACCTTTGTTTCACCACCAAAAGCAATCGAACGGCTCGAAAATTGAAGAGCCAGAGTCCCCCAAAGGTGGTTGTATGTGCCACATCAAGTTGGACAAGGTGGTGGGTCTATCAGGCAACAGAAGGCTGTTTCAGCTCAAAAATATCTTCTCCGGCAGGCTTGGCCGCCGGACGGCAAGGAGGAAGATGGAAATGGATCCCCCATTACCGGTCACGAGGCGAGTTGACAAAGGAGGCGATGGGGATAACCTTTGGAAGAGGCGATTTGGGTATTCGTTGGAAGGTCTGCAACTTCAACATCGTCGTCGCCGAGTTTTCTGAGGAAAGTGGAATTCCATTGTTTTTTTCCATGGAATCTTGGCTCTTTTTTATCATAAAACTGAAAAAGAAGAAGAACAGCCATTGAACCTGAGATTACTAGTAAAGTCTAGGAAGGTGGACAATGAAATGTAAGACTAAGGTTAATATTTATATCCGTTTTACTTTTATTTTTAATATTATTTTTATTGTCATGTGACAATACAATTTAATTAGAAAAACAAGCAGTTTTCATGAAAAATAGGAATCCTTTCCATGGAGCGAGAAATTAAATGGATTGGAGATTCAATTATTAGTTTGGATCTTTACTTTTTATATTTTGAATGGTAACATTGAGTTTAGTGATTGATGAGTGATACACCTTAAATTGTTTCTATAAATAAGACCCATTGTCAATTTATTGTTAGATAAATCAAATATATTGTGATAAATTTTATAAATGTTTAATTAATACTTTATTATTAGAATGATAGTATAAGATTGCTTCTATTTTAAAAGTTTTTGAGTTTTTTTTGAATATTCTCCACTTTTGAATTGGGTCAAGTAAAAAACCTAGAACCTATACATATGTCCCATTTTGGATCAGATGAAGTAAAAGATCCTTAGTCATATGGATATGCCCTTTTCTACTGTTCTCTTTTTGGGAGAGGAGGAAAGGGAAAAGGTTGGGTAGGGACAAAAATTACCTTCTGTGAACTAATGGACTATAGGCCTGATAATTAAGTTTGATAGAACTTGTTGGGATCTGAGTATTCAGTCCAAAAAGTTAGTTCATTAAGTGGAGTGGTCCAAGACTTTTATAAATCTTAAATCTTTCTTCACACTTTCAATATAAAACTTGTTTGCAGCCAGCCCCAACAATCCTCCCCCTCCCCTCTCCCCTTGAATGAGTTAAGCTAACTCGTTCGTTTAGGGGATCTCCTGAATCCACATGAGGTATCTTGAGACCTAGCTCTGATACCACTTGTTAGGACTTGAGTATCCAGCCCAAAAGGCTAGTCCGTTAGGTGGAGTGAGCAAAGTCCTTAATCTCTATATCTCCCTCTACACTTCCAATATGAGACTCATTCACAGTCATCCCAAAAAAGAACTCACATATACACTCATTTATTTTCTTAAGTAATTACATTTAAATGTAAGTCATTCTAATTTGCTTTTGAAGTTGAAAAGTTGGATAAACTTTAAGTAAGTTAAAGTTTTATAGCCTTCAAACTTCAGAGTTAAGTTGTGGTTCAATCAAGCTGTATAACTAGGGTCTTTACTAGTTTCGAGTAGAAATCATAGTTTAAAAAGTAAAAAATTTGGTCGAGTAAGCTCACGTTGACTCAACTTAATAGAATTTTGGATTGAACAAGTTGATAGTTTTTTTTAAATATGGCCAAGTTTCTTAACTCTATGAGATTTCAAGTTGAGAGTAGGCCTTGTGTTGCATTTTCTACAAGATTTGAGCTTGGAAATAAACCGTTGGCATCAATTAATAGCCACCACTATGAATCGATCTAAATGAGGATATGATGGCACTTAGTTTAGTATAAGATGTTTGTCTCATGAAGTAGGGTTTTGAGTTTGATTCACGTTTAACTTCTAGGGCCACTCTCTGTAGACTTAACTGATATGTGAAGATTAAGAGGTTTACAAATACCCTCTACCACTAAGAATTATGTTTTTCGTTGTAATAAAAAAAATTCTACAAATATGAGACCTTTTGGATCACCTTCCGTTAATTGGGTGTGATACTTCTTTTCGCACAGAATCTAACGAGCATTTCCAAGATGTAATAACCAGAGTCTGATAGCATCCATATTAGATTGGGCTACTGATTTGGTGGAGTGGAATGTTGGATATGCACATTGGGTCACCCTTCGTGACTTCGGTTTGGACTGTCATCTTGGATAAGTCCGGCATTTATTGGACTCTATCTTCTTCTGTCGCTCAGTTGTCCTTCGCGTGAAAGATTTTTAATACATCTAATAGGTGCATCACTCTTTAGCGTTTGGCACTTTTCGCCACCATGTGGAGCATTTAGTTGGAGCGCTATAATAGAGTTTTTCAGAATAATATTGAAAGTCCCCGTTGTGTTGGCAATCGTGTTCTTACCAAATGTGCTGAGTGGACTTCTTCTCTCAATGACTTCCAGCATTATTCCATGACTGAGTTGTTGCGTGCCTGGAAAGATTATATCGGCCTTTTCTAGTTTCTTTTGTCCTTTTGGTAGTATCTTTTTTAGGTGTAAGGGGTTGATGATTTTATTTTATTTTATTTTTTGTTGTTCTCTCTTTTTTTGCACCTCTGATGCTCTTAATATACTATGATTACCATTTCAAAAAAAAAAAAACATTGGATCACCCTTATTGGGCTTGGGTAGGTTTATCGCTTGGAGTGTTTGGGGCAGGCTTTTGGGCTTATGTGTGGGTAAGGCTTGCTTTGAGGTAGTAGGTTGGACCTATGGACATCAGGTGCTTCAGCATTCAGGTATTAAATTGTGGGTTAAATTGAGGTAGGCAATCGACGTACAAAGGACAAATGATTTTAATGATGATGTATATAAATTAATATATTAATACAACAACTAATACAAAGTTTATATAATATGATTGTATTTAAAAAGAAAATGTATTTTTAGAGACCCACGGATAATAAAATATACAATATTTTAAGCTCTGAAGGGTCAATAAATGAGATTGATCAAGTGCCTCCGTTTTGTGAAATTGGCTTGCAATGTGCACCTAAGGCCATTGCTTTTTTTTTTTTTTTTCTAATTTACGTATGGGAAACCGTGGGATATCCAGAGTAAAATCCCTACGGGTGAACCCACTACTCTTAGGCCATATGAAGGTTAGATCATGGGGGCTCGAACCCACAACCTCCTGTATATTTAAGTAGTATTATGAAAAATAAAGTTAAATTTAACTGTCGGTGTAACAATGTTAGAAGAGAGATAGAGACCCCTAAATGAACTTCAGAAACAATTTCCTATTATTTTCTACCATTCCATTCAAGAATTATTCATCAATTAGCATTTAATACTTGAAATTCAAACTCGATACAAAATTCAATCAAGTAACTTAGTAGATTTCTCAAATATTTTTAACTTAATCAAATTTGTTTGTTTATTCAACTCAAAATCCATTTGAGTCAAGTGAGTTCAAATTGACTCATATTGCACGATTTTACAGCTTCAGACAACTTGCAGTAGAATCCAAACTGATAGGAGCATGTTAGTGCAAGACCATTCTACTATTTTTCAATTTCTTATAAAACAAACATGTATATGGGTGACCAATCATTGTCACAAATATTGTTCTCGGAATATTAACAATAATTGATAATATCAGAATATTTTCAAATTCTCAGATTTTACTGGGAATTAACAGGAAAATATTGCAGAAAATATAATATTTTAAAAATAATATAATATGTGAAAATATTAACAAAATAAAAAATTTTACCGGTAATTTATCGAGATATATCACGATATTACTATTTATCATGTTTTTAATGTTATTTTATCGAAATTTACTACTGTGTCGATAAATAGACGTTATGAATACAATAATAATATTTTGTCGATAAAAACATTATATATTTGAAAATACCGCTGATATATGTAATATTGACTTCAAATACGATATTATTTAAATATTGCACTACTAGTTAATATTATATCATTAAATTTTTATTCAATCTATTTTGAATGCCTTTCATCTTTCTTATATGGGGACCATTGACTAAATCAGTGGGTATTGTGGCCCAACAAATGGATGACACTGATTTGGCTTTGTCATTCTCCAACAAAACAAAGACCAATCTCCTAAAGGTGGACCCTACCTTTGACATAATAATGGCCCAAATGGGAACACATCAATCAAGATACATTTTTCCTTTTTCTCAAGTCAGCAAGCTCCAATTTTGGTGAAATAGAAATGGGACCCACAAACGCGCAAATTGGGGTCCACACGACCTTGGCTTTCATTGTTGGTGTTGACTTTTGACCACACTAGCCTGTTTTCTCTAACCCCTTTTCTTGCCCGATGGAATGGGTTAGAAGATGGCACCTACCTCTGTCGATGGCAGCCCTTGAGGTCCCCATGGATGCTTGGATAAGGTGAGAGAGATGTCTGTGTACTCAGAAAGAAGAATTGAAGGAAGAAAGGACTGTCCAAAAATAGGTTGGTAATGGTTTGTAGATCGGATTTTGTAAGAACTTCTTGTTTAAACTGGTTGATTTAACGGTGTCTCGTGAAGTCATATGATTTCTCAGGTCGGATCATGTGGATCGGGTCAAAATCCAACTTAAGTTGCAACCCTAATGTCTAGGCATCTTAGAGCATCCGACTAATCATCACAGCATATGTAAGCATGTCTATCCACACACTGAATAACTCTGTCGGAAGTGAATCTTTGAGATGTAATAAGAATCGAATTCAGGACTCTCCTTTTAGAGGTTTGATCTAATGGTTAATATAATGTCAGTCAAATCAAACAACGTAACTCTACTATTAAAAAGAGATTTTTAAATAATATATATATAGAGAGAGAGAGGTGAGCTAAGAGTGCGTCATAGTTAAATAAAGAAATCAGTGTCGTTCAATGCTCTTGTCATTTGCTCTCACGTTCCAAAGAGCCATTGGATCTGAGTCTTGGATTTAGGAGTGGACCCCTTCCCATTCCTAACATCTGAATTTGGAGGAAAATGAGAACTCAACTCAGTGGAAAATTGAATTGAGTCTAAATTTCCAATTTCTAAAACATGATTTGTAACTATGGGTGAAATTTAGGTTGAGTTTTAACGCGGCCTGCATGACCTGACCCGAGAAATCAATGGGTATGGGTTATATATTTGTATATTTCAGGTCGGGTCGAGTTGGGAAAATAAAAATCCACGTGAAATTTGGGTCGGGTTGGGTTGAGAAATTTAAAATCAATCAGACCCGATCCGACGTAACCTGACTTGACCCGCGTGTACCAAGTTATAAAGTACCACTTGAGTTGAATCGTGTCAGAAATTCAGATCGCTCGGGTTGAGAAATTTAGGTCAGTAATTCAGGTCAGGTTCAATAATTTTTTACATGAGTTGAGTTGGATTTATTTAAAACTGACTTGACCTGACCCGAGTTTCAACCCTATTTGTAATTAAGGTGTTCAGGAGTCTCACCCAACTAATTCTTGAGACATGTGTAAACTTTCCAATCCACACGTCGAATAAGTTCAACAAAGAGTGATCTTTTAAGGTTAAGCGTGAATCAAATATAAAATCATCACTTCTTGAAGCGGGTTCTTAGCCGTCAAACTAAACTCTCGAGAGTAACTCAGCAGAGTCTTGACAAAACCCAGACAAGTTTTGTCTGAATTTAGAGGGAAATGAGAACTCAACTCAGTGGAAAATTTAACTGAGTCTAAACTTCCAATCTCTGAAAACATGATTTGTTTATTGTAGACTGTAGTTGAATAGAAAAAGTTTCTAGGAGTCTCAATCGAGTAACTGCCACTCCCTTAACGGAGAGAGAGAGAGAGAAGCGTTGACATGGTGGGGAAGGGCGAAGAGACTTGGTAGTATCAGGCGTTTATTATCATGTGTTTCTTCCTCTACTTTTTTATATGTGAAAAACCCTAACGGGCGAAGTGGCTGCGGCGACGCTTGCTCGGACTCCACCAGGTCCACGTAACATCACCATCCCTTTAAAAATCAATTACTCTATCAACATTTCCTTTACCTAAACTTAACACCAAAACTTCTCTTTAAATAAATTTTGAACCTACATAATTCAGTGTGATGTAAAGATAACTATATAATTAAAGTATATATAAATTTTCATCTTCATCTAATTATTCCATCTCTTGATATTAAACTTTGAATAATCAACGAATTAAACTCATAAAAATTTAAAAGACTAAGATTGCATAACTTAGACTATTAATCGACGATAAAACTTTATGTACTTTATATTCATATAACTATTCGATCAAATGCGTCTGATAATATTAGATATATGATGCATTTAATAGAAACTCTCATCAGATAATGTAACTAATCTAACTCTTTAAAAATCAAAAAATCAAAAATTCAACCTTTAACTTCCCATCCATAGTCCATACACTGCATCATGCATTCATGGGCCCTTGAATTTTGTACTCATGTGACCATGGTTGGCCAGGGCAATAAATTCTCCTAATCTCTATTATTTCTCTCTTCACTGTGTGTTGGCAATTTGTGGGATGTCAACTAAAGATTAGAATACTTAAATCTAAATTATTTCATAAAATAAAACTGTAAATACATAATATCTGTATTATTTATAGCATTTGATGTAAAGTTGTTTTCTAAATTATAGAAGTAAAAAAATTTCATGTAGTTCAACTAGTTGCCTCCCGTTTCAGAAAGTGAGAAGTTACGGATTCGAGTCTCCATGGCTTAACCTTATTGTGCCCTAGGGGTAGTGGGCTCACCCGTGGGAGTTTTACGCTGGGATTCACAGGGGAAATTACCTTTTAAGTTTAATATTTAGCAATCCCAGATAAACCATGGATTAATATTTTAAAACCCATGTTAATTAGATCACATTTTTTATCTTTAATGCCATTAATTTCCATCTTGCGTGCCTCATAACTAGCAACAACATTTAAAATAAGCAAATATTTATCTTTTGATCATTGGAAGTAGGAACCCATCAGTTTATAAGCATATTTAAAGGTATGGCAGTTGTTAAGAGTAAGATTAAAGTATAAAATAGAGATTTAAAATTTAAATTAATGTGTGGGGTGGTGGTGATTGGTGAGGATTAGATATTCTAATACCTGTTTTAGCCATTGAGAATAGAGAAATAATGGTCTTCTTAGTTGACATTTTCAAGAGTAATGATCCCAAGGACCTCTTGTTTTTGGGATTTCAAGAGGGATTCCTTCACAAGTTTTTTCATGGGTGAATCTACTTAAAGTTTTAGTCGGTGCACGTCACATAGCATTAGTAAAAGGAGCAACAGCAATAGTCTATTGGGACCTATGGGGATGGATCTGGTCCACCAAATGGTTCGCCAGCTCTTGAATGACCCATAATGATCTGAACAGTGACCTGTTGAAACTTGAAACTCCCTTCTATCCCATACATCACCCATTTTATTCTCTTAAAAATATTTTAAACCAATGATCTGATGAAAGATCAGAAGTTAGAGAAAGACATATAGTGTGAGGTCTTGTTTGTCAATCTCGTGACTCATGTCATAAATATTGGTAATATTTTTAAATTTATCATGTTTTTATCAGCAAAATACTATTACCGTGTTAAGAACGCGTATTTATCGGCACAATAGTAAATTCCCGATAAATTCGCATTAAAGCGCGATAAATGGTAATATCACGATAATATCCAAATATATTTTCGTTAAATTTCATATAAAGATTTTTATTTTATTATATTTTAACTTAATCTATTTTTATTATTTTTTAAATATTATATTTTTCACGAGATTTTCCCGTTAATATCTTGGTAAAAACCCAAAAATTTGAAAATATCTCGATATTATCAATTGCCGTTAATATTCTGAAAACGGTATTTGTAACTATGTTCATGACTTATGAGTTATGAGGATGTTGGCATGTATCTTTTGTTAAGGCGTATTTTGATTTCTATCAATATGATAGACATGATTAAATTCATTACAAATAGGTAAATTTGAGTTTGATTTTCACTCCATTTCAAATAACAACTTTCCGTAAAGCTATCTAGTGTGTTTGGATAGAGAAGCTTGGATATGTCTTGAATATTAGTCAGGTGCTTTACGAGACCTAAACACATTAGTCATCAAAAAAGAATATATATAGACCTGACTCACTTGACTATTGACATATTTATATGCAACACATTCAACTATAAGAAGGATACATTGATTTTAAAAACAATTTTATTACGTATTTCACTAAAAAATGTCTTTTTAGTTGAATAAATGAGTAAACTCGATTCGAATTCAAACTCCAAATAGACCTAAACAAAATAACACCCAACTCAAATCTAACCTTACTTAATCTATCACCAAGTCTCAGTGTACCGTATGAGTGTGAGAGTGTACTACTCTCTTTTGAGAGAATATCAAAGAATCCTTCAGAGTACAAGTTAAGAAATGATAAAGTGTCAAAGCATTTGCTCAAGACCTCCATCATTCGGTCACTCTTATCTAAAAGTAGATTAGGGAAGTAATTCAATCGAGTTTGAGTCATGGTTAGGAATTCGTTTCAAGAATTGAAAATTCTGAAATTGATTTTGTAAAATAATATTATATCCTTAATCTAAGGAGAACACAGTATTATTTTGTAAAACTGATATGTACTTTACTATAATTATTATAAAAGGTCATATAATGAAAATAATTTTTAAAATTAATTTCATACATGTTCAGCTCAGAACCAATATTAAAATGACATATAATATTCCAAAAGCCTGTCACTTACATGTTACTTTTTAATACCTATTTGTTAAAAAATATCAAAGTGAAAAACTGAATAATGTGATATTTTACAAATATAGTCCATTAAATATAAAAAAATGAGTAATTGTATGAATAAAAGAAAAATAAAATTTTATTTCCATTTGTACATTCTAAGATTATGACATCATTTTTTAAAAAGTTGATCATTAAAATTAAAAAAAAAAAAAAATTGAGTTGAAGCATGGCAAGTGGGTGGTCCATTTTTTCTTACTGATGTAAATGACGGTCCATTCAATCTATTATACAAATTGAATGACAAATTCAAATCACCAATTTTTTTTTTCTTTTTAAACTTAGATTTCACCTACTTTTTTTGTCTATTTGAGGCATCCGCACTGTAGAATTTATCTTATTAGGAAAAATATTTATCTGATAGTTAGCCTTTTACTACGATGAATCAAAGTATTTTATTTTTTTAGTTCAGTTGGTTTAAGCTTCCAGAATTAGATTAAAGATTTCAAATTAACTCCTTCCAGACTTATCTTATATATGAGATTTCGAGTGGTTTTATGTATCTGTAAGATTAGTCTCACCTTCGATATAAGGTGGGAATACCCATGTCATTCGTAAAAAAAAGTGTCTTATTTTGAATAATTAGATAAGTCAAATGCTAATCCATTTATAAATGTAATTCATTTTTTTATAGGATTGGACTCAATCTCTAGTATAAAAAAAGCTGAGAATTTGCCGGGCCTCTTTGGAAAATAATACTATTTCACGATTCATCATTACTCTCTCCGTCTCATTTTAGTTGTCTCATTTGAAATATTTGTATTTTTTAAGGAACTCTCTATATAAAACTAGCACTCCATGTGATCTCATATATTTTCAAAACACTTTTTACTATTCCAATATAAATGAGACAACTATTTTGGGACAATTTCAAAATCCATATAGGACAATTAATTTGGGACGGAGGGAGTATTATTTAAGAAAAATACCTATAAATGTCTGATAAAATATTCTTTTGTAAATTTACTAATTAAAATATTTTCTTTATTTTACAAAGGAAACGTAATATATATATCACTAAATGAGGCAATTGAAAAAAATTATATAAATATTTTCATATTTAATCACATTACAATTTTGGTGCTATTATCGGGCACTTGGGAAGCATAAAAATACTGCAGCAAGATTATTACTCAGCCCAAGAGTAAAATGGTAATATTACCACAGGTTGGTGTCCTGTTATCATTTTTCGTGGTGTCCTAATAAGCCCGCGGCAACATTAATCAAGTGGTGATTTCTTTGTTTGTCTCCAATAATTTACTATTTTCACCCATCCAAATCACGAGCATGCTATGAGAATGGCGAATAACATGCATGTGTATGATCCACCGTACTCTGCAGGACTACCAAAACAATTCCTTCGCGATATCTATCATTGACGGTACCCGCCAATTCTATAAGTTGACTAAAACATTACGCCAAATGACGAAAATACCCACTTGAATAACATTTTATTTTCTGCCCTTGCATAGTGGTGAAATTTGAGTCGAATTTTAATTCGACCCGCATAACTCAATTAGAGAAATTAAGTGAGTTGAATTTTACATTTTGAAAATTGAGTTGGGTTGAAGAAAAAAACTTGAATTGAATTCACGTCAATTTGGACCAAATTTTTCTTTTAAATTGATCCAACCCGAATAGAATTGATCGACTGTACTCATTCAAAAATTTTAATATGACATTTGGATTAAGTCGGGCCACCACTAGGTTGAGTTGAGTCAGCAATTTGAGTAAGTTGAGTTGAGCAATTTGATTCAACAATTCAGATCAAGTTGGGTCAGATTTATATTCTTTTATATAAATTAAATTAAATTTATTAAAGCAATTCTACTCAACCCGAATTTCAATCCATACATTATTTCGCGAGGGCACTATCGTCACAAGGTTCAAAAGTATAAGGTTTCCTACTCTGCCCTTTCCTATTGCTTCCGCATTAATTGCAATTTATTTAAAATAATCAAATAAAGTCAAGACTTAGATGCGTCCTTGTTTGTCTAATAATACGTCTTAGAGACGAGGGAATTGACTTTGGTGCCTCAAAAGCAGCATTTACATAAACAAAAGAGAGAGAGAGAGAGAGAGAGAGAGAGAGAATCCGATCGAAAGAGAAGATGATGGAAATCGATCTTTCACTAAAAATAGCAGAAGATGAAGAAGAAGATGACCATCTTGAAGAAGAAGAAGGAGAGCAAGAAAGGGATGAACATGACGACGACAAAGGTGATGAAGAAGAAGGAGGAGGAGACGAAGATGACAATGAAAAGGAAGCTGCATCATCCGAAAATTCGAAGCCTGATGAGGTACTTAAATAGCTGCTGATAATCACCAAAACCCAACTCTCTCTCTCTCTCTCTCTCTCTCTCTCTCTCTCTTTCATTTATTAACAGGGCAATTGTTAAAGTTATGTGAGTTACAGACGGAAATGAATCGAATGAAAGAAGAGAATAGAGTATTGAGAAAGGTGGTGGAGCAAACAATGAAAGATTACTACAATCTTCAAATGAAATTCTCCTGCGGCGGACAAAAGAACGGCGATCAGAAGAACGTAAATCCCATTCATCTTATTCACATACAAATTAAGTTCTTTTAATCTTTTGACAGATTTCATTACATAGAATGGCACACAGAAAATATGGTGTATCTTTCTTAATCAAAGAGAAACCTTGTAATTTTATTTATAGAGATAATGAAATATAAATAAAGAAAGCGGAAAATATATCCTAATACATTATTTGGTTATTGCTTTTCTGGTTATAGGATCATCAGATCTTTCTCTCGCTCGGCCGCGATGTCGGTTCGGAAAGAAACCCGGAAGTTATCAATGTTAAGAGTCAATCGGCATCGGAAGCTGACGAGTTGGGATTGTCATTAAGGTTGCATAACCAAATGGATGAACAGGAAGGAGATGAGGAGAAGGAAGAGAAGAAACCATGGGCTCCTGTAGATGATAAATTTCGCAAGAGTGAGATTGGAGGAATGACAAGCCACACCTCTTCACCGGGGGCGGCGGCGGCTAATCGGAAAGCTCGAGTGTCAGTAAGAGCGAGATGTCAAGCACCAACTGTAAGTTCAATTAAGCCTGATGATGTTGATTACTGCTAAGATTTGAATGGAAATGGAATAATATTTGAGAAATCATGGTAGATGAATGATGGATGCCAATGGAGGAAATACGGTCAGAAGATTGCAAAAGGAAATCCTTGCCCAAGAGCCTACTATCGCTGCACGGTTGCACCAGGATGCCCGGTTAGAAAACAGGTGAGGGACCTAATTGTAATTCTTTCAAAAAATAATTCAATAAGATCAATCATATCCTAATGTCTATACCTTAGGTCCAAACATGTTGAACCCATTTTATATGATGAAAATGGACAATCAAAAAATATCTTTATATGATTAACTGATGGGCCACCACAAAATTATATTAGATTTTAACTATATATATATATATTGGGCACACAAAATAATAAAATGCACATTCAAAAATATTGGGCACACAAAATTATACATATTATATTTACTATTGAATTGAAATAGAGTATTTATTCAAGAATTCTCATTATGCTGTATGGGTATTTTGATCAAATGGTGGATAAATTTCCAACTATTCCACCTTATTGGATCACTCCACCAATATTGAGTATGAACAATGTGGCACACCGTTTCTTGGTGTTCTTGGTCATAATATTATATATCTATATTATTATTATGACAAAGAGCTCCTGAGATCCCTCTCTCTCTTGGAGTGTAAAGGTGGTGGGACAAAAATATGAACGTAGATTCCTTCAAATTATGTGCATCAGGTTACTACGAGACTCTAATCCATGACCTCTAGTTTCTCATCAAGAGTGTCTATCAGTCAAACTATTCTGCTTAAGGGTGACTTCAACGTGTTTGTAGTGAGAATATAAATAATAATAATAATAATAGTAGTAGTAGTAGTAAAAGGTCTTCATAATAGTCCTTGATCGTGAAACAGACATCATAGGTTTATGTTCACCAAATTTTTAACTATTGTTTGGAAATGCAAGAGAAATGTCTTAAGATAACATTGGTATAATACCTGCATTGGTCTCTTATGCATAATTGGAATAAAGTCTGCAAGAAAAGAAAACAAGTTAATTCAATCTCCCAAGAAGCAAGAAATAAAGAACGAAAGAAAGAAAGAAATTATTCTCATTGCCATCATCTTGTTGTTGTTGTTGTTCTAAGGTGCAAAGGTGCATGGAAGACATGTCAATACTCATCACAACCTATGAAGGAACACACAACCATCCATTGCCTGTTGGTGCTACAGCCATGGCTTCAACAGCAAGTGCAGCAGCCACTTTCATGTTGCTACCAGGAGAGGATTCAGCATCTCCCATTTCGAATATCGTCGACAACGCCGCACAATCGCATTCGCCGTATCCTAGCCCTTACCTAATCAACACATCTTCCCCCCATTCATCCTCCATCAATAACATCATCAATTCAACTGCACCTTCAAGAGGGGTTCTTCTCGATCTCGTCCACAACAAAGATCATCCACAACAACAGCAATTTTCCATTCCTACCTCTTCGAATTCGACGCTCAAATTCAAATACCCTTGGTCACACAACAGCATAAGCTATCCTAATGGAAGTACTAATACTGATGGAGGTGCCAATTTTCAGTTCTCCACCCCTTGGATTACAGAGAAGAGAGTATGTACCGTCGAAGAAAAGTCGTTAGCCGATAATGTTACCGGTATCGCTTCCGACCCGAAGTTTGCCGCGGCAGTTGCTGCTGCCATCACCTCCTTCATCAGTAAGGAAAGCCAAACAGAGCATACCCCTGTCCCTGCTTTGGTTGCTAAGGATAGTGAGAGAGGTAGCACCAGTGGGAACAATTGGGTGGTTGATTCTCTCTCACCTGATAAGCAACTGAGGCATTTGTAATGAAGACCATATATATTTGTAAGGATTCCATATTATATTCAATGTCTCTTAATCTTTGAACATTTCTGCCTTTGAATTTGATGGCCATTTGATCATCAAGATGACAACATAAACATATTGCAATACTAAAGATTGCAATATTTGGCTAAGTCCAAATGCAGCCATTATTGTACACAAATTAGAAGGATTTGTAATAATATGCTCTTAGATTAGCCCTTTTTTTGCTGATGAGTTTCACTTTTGCTTTTCAGTAATGCCATGGAGTTCCTAATGATTTTTTCTTTTTAGTCTATTATAGTTGTGTTAGACTTTACAATAATTCGAGCGCGATGAATTTATAAAAAAAAAATTAAATTAAATAGTAAATATACCTTACTACGAGATCACATAAAAAATAAATATAGGTTGATAAGTAGAACATAATTAGTGTTGAAGAAATTCCGCATTAAAAAACTGAGTTCGGATTCTCTACTATTGTAACATTAGATGATTTATGTTTCCACCAATGATCTACTCTTATATAGATTAATTCATGGGTGAATTGGTTATTTTAACCATACAGAATTGGCATCCTCTCTCTATTTTGTGATTTTTCTTTCCTCTTTTTTTCTTGTGTTTTAATTATAAGAAATACATCGTCGTCGTCAAAATTTATGTCGAAGTCATTTATTTCACCTATCTAAAATCAGATTTTCAAATTCTCCATTTCCATCCATGTGAAATTTGAGTCAAATTTGAGTCTTGGGTCCTGAAATTCCCTATCATGTAATATTTTGTTCAGCCAATTTATTCTTTTCTTTTCCCTTGGTAAACCCAGGTCACAATCTGCTACAGAAATTTGCCACACGCTACTCCTAGGTTGCTTATTTGTCAACCTCAGCCCATTGGGCCTGAATGTCGCGCTGACCTGAGCAGCTAAGCCATAGAAATAGGCCTAATACATAAGTTACAACCTATTGGGCCTTTAAATGGATAGAAGTCCAGATTAAGCCATTCAAATGATAGACGGGATTCTGACTGGTGATGATGATAAGCCATTCAACTATTGGACCCAAGACCGGATAATAGGCCCATAGTTCTTCCCCAGACCAGACCACTTTAGGCCATTTCTAATATATAAATATAAATATCACGCCATTCAATGTGCGGTGTCGACACTCCTAATATATATACAAAACCATGCGCTAGTATAAGCTGACAAAATGGATAAAATACAAGTGAGGGACAGCTCGCTACATATACATTCTTAGAAATGAGCCCCATACAAAATCAGGGTTCGACCACAATTTTGACATTGATTGAGGCTGTTTCAGTCTAAAGTTACAAGTTAAACCTCCTAATTTGAATCGAAACAATGATCAAATGACTAGACCAAGTCAACCAAGCCAAGTTCCTGATTAATGACCTTATTTAAAAAAAAATTATAACTAATCTAGTTGTTTAATCATGTTTCGAAATACAACTACTAGTTAAGTGATTGTGTTTAGAAAAGTAAGCAAATTGATTACCATAACTAATCAAGACCTACTGTGTCTAATTTTCTTTCCTGAATCAAAGTCTAACCTATTAGAAACATTATCCAAGAAGACAAAGATTTAGCTTTCAGATATCAATGATTAAGGGATTGATGTTGGTTTGTCGTCCCTTAAATCTTTCTTTAATAATTTTAAGTTTATACCCAGATGTTTATCTCTAATAATATTTTATTTTTTACGCATAAAAAAAATTAATAATTGGATCTACTTTTTGGAAATTAATAATAAAATATCGTGGGGATCATCATATCCAAATCGTGTAATTTCAACATCATACTTGTCAGTTTTTGTATTTGAATTGCCTTTTTCGAAGGTGACGCGTGCTTCAAAGGATTAGTTAGATGAGACACCTGAACATCTTCGATCACAAAAGAATAGCCCATTTTATTTAGAATTTTATATGGACTTTCTCTATCATTTTTGCAATGATTTTGGAACGATGGAAAATTGTTATCATTTGAAAAAGTCTTGTAAGTCCTCGTAATTACGCATGTAACAGCGAAAAGAGAATCCCTTAGTTCTTTGGGAGAAGATTGAAAAAAAATTAATATTAAAAAATTGATACAATATAATTATCTGAAAAAAAACAGATTATGATCGAATATGTTTGGAAAAAAAAATGAGACATTCTTAGCTTGGGTGATGGGACCCTGTTAGAAAATGTGAGAGATTTGGGTCATAAAGTTGTAAATTAAGGAGATAATTTTGAGTAATTTGTTGTGTAAATTGAGAGTATTTTCAGTTGAAATTAGCTGCGTAATGGGGAGAAATTTCAGCTATTTTGTATATTTATACATGTTCAATGAAATACAGAGACAAAGAATTAAAAAATCTGACATGGTACAGAGCTAGACAATCAAGAGCGCTATTGCGCTTGATCGAAATATCAATCCTCCCCATCTGTTCACCATCTCGGTCTCAGCCTTTAAGTGTTGTGTTCTCTCCATCTTAATTATGTGATTATGGATCAGGGTCATGTGTTTGCTGTTATGACTTGGACTTCTAATCTAAAAGACTAGCAAGTGAGTATTCTAAGTTCTTTATAAACCTTTAAATCTCTCTTTACACTTTTAATGTTGGACTCGTTTGTAGCAGCGCCAACAATTTCCCTTCGAACGAAGCCCTTTGGCAGAAAGAGTGATGCTGGGCATCCCGTTCATCTGGTAGATCACTTGAGCCCACATAAGGTAATTTGAAACATGACTCTGATATGACTTGTTGGGACCTGAGTTTCCAACTCAAAAGACCAGCCTATTAAGTGGAGTAACCAAAATCCTTTATAACTTCCTAAATCTCCCTTTATACTTTCAATATGGAACTTGTCGGCAGCAGCTCCAATATTTGCTGGATATGATTGTGTGACAATGATTTAGATCTTCTGTCAAATTCATTAAGATTTAGCTTAAAAATTTCAAACTTCAATCTATAATAATCTAATTTCATGCAAATTACATTTGACTCCCATCTAAGCTGTCCAGGATGGTCTTTCGCGAGGCACCTCTAAAGAAAATACAAAGACTGGAGAGAGGTGTGATGAAAATAAAAAGGAAAGTTAAAGAGATTGATGTGAAGCAAAGAATATGGTACTTTCACCAATTAATGAAGGCAAATAGGCATAAGTTAAAGCTATTTGTTCTTCATCTAAGGACAAATTGATAAGACAAGGCATCCTTGTTCTGCTTTATTTCACATAGGGAATCTATAAAACGCGTAGAGCTCAAGTTATCATAAATTTAAGTTGTTAAAATTATTTTTTTAATTTTAAATTTAACCCTTTAAAATATTCATTTTAATTGTTATTATTATAGTTGAATTAAATGAAATATATAAGAAATTATCTAATAAAATATTTTCAATCTTAAAAAATTAAGAGTGAGAATGATTCAAAAGGTTAATTTTTTTTATAGGTAGATGGCTCTCACACTAGTTCATTGGACCAGTATGCTAATTTTTTTTCATTATTTTTTTCCTTGACTCAATTTTTTTATATAGTATTAAATTATAAAATAAGATTTACTTTGAACTTAAAAAATTAAAGAAATAGTTATTAATGTAAGAAGTTAAAAGAAGTTAATCTTATTAAATAGGTATAACCATTAAATTTAAAGTAAGTACAGCAAACAATGGAAGTAGAGCTTTTTACCAGTATTAAATTTTACTTGTTTGGATAAAAAATTGAACTAAATTTAATTTATAATAATACTATTGAGAAGTATCTTTTTCTCAAGTTAGTAGGTCAGCAAATAAGGTAGTGAATTTCCTTATAAAAAATGATATCGACGGGGCTATTCGCGGTACCTTTGTTACCCCGGACGGCTAGCGGCTTCTTCCTCTAGAGATATTGTTGGGTTGCAGACTTTGACTGGTTTTTATTTTATTGACTTATTTACTTCGTTCCTTATGTTATTGTTTTTCGGCCTAATGCTCTTAGGCCACCCCTTCCTTTTTCTTTTTTCTTTTTTCTCTTTCTTGTACTGTTTTATTTCCTTAATGATAATCTATTTTTAACTGTTTCAAAAAAAATAATACTATTGACGAAATCTAATTTATTTTGATAAAATGATCTTTATAAATTAATATATAATTAAAATTAAGCTGAATCACAAAAATCTAGTACTCAATTATGTCATATTAGAGGTTGTATTTAGATGAGGGAAAAGGAAGGGAATTTGGGATTTCTCCTCTTTTCTCTTGTTTGAGTTTTGAGTTTTTGAATACTCTGTAAACCAATGACGAAATATATATATTGGGTTTGAATCTATTTTTGGTGCTAAACGGATTAAATCGTCTCGGATTTATTTGAGTTTGAATCAAGTTTATTTATTTATATGAATAACAACATTTTTCTAGTAATAAACTAATAATTGTGTTAATTAAGTCTACCTATTTATTTTTTAGTTTAGATCAAATCTATCTATCCATTTATAAACAGATTTGGATCGATTCAAATTATCTAATAAGTCGAGTCACTTTAGGTCATTTATAACAATAGACCAATTTAAATAAAATCATGTCAAATTTTGTCATCTTTAATAAAAATAATTTAAACTTTGTAAGAATGAATATATTCACTTATATTTTTAGATTTTTTTACAATCAATATTTAATCTTAAATTCCAAATAATACAATATTATTTTATTAATTTTGTCAAAAATTATAATAATTATTCGAATTAAATTTAAGTTCGAATCGAGCCACGGGCCTCTGGCTCCAATGACACCAACTTAAGTCGGACCAACTCGATTGTACCCTGCCCGCGCATCAGGTTCTCCCATTTCTATCCGTTGCAAGCTCGTATTTGTATTCCCCTTTTCCTCACGTTGTTCGGTGTTTCGTCGTTTTTATTATTTTCTCTCGCTTTCTTTGATGAATTTCAGTGTGGAAAGCGCTTTCTTCCTATTTCATGGAAATCACTCTCGCTCCATGCTCTTCGTCTCCTTCTTCCAAAAAGGCCCCTTCTTTAGAACTTTCTAGATTCGAAAATGGCGTAGGAGCATCGAAACAATCCCAGCAAGAGGATGCCCCCTCGCAATCGCTCCTCTCTACCGACATCAATGGCAGTGAACCCACCGAAGCACCATCAATTGAAGATGGACCTAATCCAACTGTCGATATTCCTCTATCCCAGCCTTCAAGATCTCTTGATAAAGGCAAAACCATTGTTAAGAAGAAGAAAATACCGCCAACTAAAGCTTCCTCCTCCTGTTCTTCTTCTTCTTCTTCTTCTTATTTTCCCCGTTCTTCTGCTGCTATTTCTGCTTCTTCTTCATTGAGACAGAAAGGAGCCGGTGTTGCCATTAGACGCCGGGTTCCAACTCTAGGGTTTCGCAATGGTTCCGGTGGGAATGATCTCCATGATCTTGCCCTTCCTCTTGGAATGTCGGTCGCTGCAGTAATTACTCAGGTATTTGCCTTTTTACCTTCTATTTTTGGTATTTCTTGAAGTGAAGCTCTAGATGAGAGTCGCTACTACTATGGTTTTGATTGATTGGAAGATTTGGAATTGGGTTGTCTACCATTTTCTTTTCAACTATTTGTTTATTTGGTGTTGTTTGATCATTGCTCGTTGTTGCAACTTTATAGGTTGTGAGGAGAGTCACACGGGCGTCCGTTGAATCTGATTATAAGTGTAAACTCTAAATAGATGGAGGAATATATTAAAAAATGGCAGATGCATGGAAATTCTTAAGTATTTGCTTTCTCTAGATAATGGTAATAATAAGAATAATAATTTATTATTATTATTATTGTTCTCTTTATCATGGAAATTTTTATTAATAATTTTTTTATTATTATTATTTATTAGGGAAAGATTTCATTGACCCCAAAAGAGTTGGAGTGATGGCTAAGAACCTGCCTCATGAAGCGGGAGTCCTGTTCAATTTCCACTCCACTCCAAAGGGCCACTCCCCATAGAGTTACCCGGTGTGTGGGGGTAGGGAGGCCTGGACACCTTGGTCATAAAAAAAGAAAAGATTTCATGATGCTGGCCAAACTGCACTTTGATATTTTAGACTCAGGGTTTTAGGCCGAATCACAGATTTCGGTGAAGAAACATCACAGATTTCGGTGAAGAAACCCAACATGTCGTTCCTGGGCTCAAGTATGATCTGAACGTGGTGAATTGGTCCCGAGTTAACTACGGTCTGATGCGGAGAACCTTCTAGTGAATTACTTTGGCTTTGGAATTAAAATTCAACACATAAACAAAATAAATTCAAGAGGAAAATAAAACTCACCAATATGGGAAAAACCTCAAGCTTTTGGATAAATTTCTCAATAGTTGGTGTCCAATCACCGAATACAACTCCCTTTAAATAAAAAGAAAAAGAGAAACGGTCAACTCTTAATTCCTAATTACCCACTCTTTAAATAAAGAAAAACAATCGATTCTTAATTCCTAATTACCCCCTTTTAAATACATTAAAAACGGTCGACTTTAATTTCGTAATCTCCGAAAACAATTAATTTTGAAACTTATTACATAAGCTCTTAAATAAAGTTGTTTTGCCAACTTGGACTTCAAGCATTTTGGGCTTGGCTCGCTTTGGACTTGGATTGACCCAAACTGCTCACATACCCGCCGGGATCGAAAATAATTTTTTGCTCGCACCCACAGATACCCGCATCATACTCCCCCTCTCGAAAAAACTCGATCTCAAGTTTAGGAGATGTGCGGTTGAAGGGTGCAGTCGCCTCATAGCCTGTCACCCACGGATGCCCGCATCATACTACCCGTCTTAAAAAAACTCAATCTCGAGTTTAGGAGATGTATGGTTGAAGGGTGCAGTCGCCTCATAGCCTGTCTCCCACGCTTCCACTGATGCTACATCATGTTGTGTAACCAAGCTCTGCAGAGTTGTCACACCAGGAGATGTCGCCTCATGACTTACCAAAAGTGATTGAATAGTAGGTGTGGAGGACTGTCTCACATAGCTCTCCCATACAAGGTCAACATAAGGCCAAACGGTGTGGTTTGAGTCCACAAGATGCCAGTCATCTGCTATGCTCAGTGTACAAACCCATACCAACTGATCACGGTCTCCGCTATCTGTAGCACCTTCTTGTTGCTTCTCATCGTTTCGTGGCTTATGATGGTGTGTTGGTGTCTCAATATCTAACACTGGTGAGATACTTGTTGATGACAACTGGTTCAAGTATTCTTCCCACATGGGATCCATATGGTGTAACATGGACACCCACAACGTCTACCTGTTGCGGCATCACTATCTCAGCTTCATGCCTTGTTTCCAAGAGCTCCACTCCCTTGGAGGTTGCTTTGATGGAATCCTTGTGTAGGATCTCGCATTCATCAAAAGAATGAGCCTCGCTATGTCGAGCATCGTCTGATGAATCATTGTTCTTCTGTATAAAGCACATGACTTTGTTCATGTAGTTGAAAACCAAATGCCCGAACCCGTTGCAGTTGAAGCATTCCAACTTTTTGCTCTGTCTTACTGGTACACTATAAGATGTATGTCGGTCTGTGGTGAATCTGTCGAGGCAAGTGGTACTGGTGCTAACCGGTGGATATGATCTTTCTTTCCTATCCTTGCGTCTTTCGACCTGAAATGCCTTTTTCAATGCATACTTGGGATACTCGAGAATTCTACGTTTGATGTCGTGGGATTCATGGTCTACCAGTTGCCTCCTCTCATGCTGCTTTTCTGCATGCCTTGGCTTCTTCCTGTGATGGTAGAAGGCTTCAATCGGGCTGTCTTCTTTAGAAGATAACTCTCTGGAGTGTCTGGACCTCACTGGAGGCGAACTAGGAGGATGATGGCTTATGCCCTTCATAGAACCGCAACGTCTTTTATTAGATTAGCAGTTGTCTCTATTAACTGCTCTATCTGTCTGTCATGGTCTCTAGAGAATTCAGCTCTATCATCTTCTGGAGCGCATCTCACATGACGACTTAGATTGGAAGGGACCTAGTCACCATTCCCGATTTGTCGGCTACGATGGTGGTAACGCCTTGACATAGAGAATCCAAACAAGTAGGGGATCCTGGTATCATAGAGCACACAACTGGTTGCGAAGCAAATAATAATCAACAATGAAAATCACCACTCCCAGGTATGATCGAAATTTGAGTCTCAGTTAACACAACCTGGCTTTGATACCAACTGATGCAGGCCAAACTGCACTTTGATATTTTAGACTCGGGGCTTTAGGTCAATCACAGATTTTGGTGAAGAAACCCAAATTGTCATTCCCGGGCTCAAGTACGGTCTGAACGTGATGAATTGTTCCCTGGTTAAGTATGGTCTAACGCGAAGAACCTTCTAGGTGAATTACTTTGGCTGTGGAATTAAAATTCAACACACAAACAAAATAAATTCAAGAGGAAAATAAAACTGACCAATATGGGAAAAACCTCAAACTTTTGGATAAATTTCTCAATAGTTGGTGTCCAATCACCGAATACAACTCCCTTTAAATAAAGAGAAAAAGAAAAACGGTCGACTTTTAATTCTAAATTTCCCCCTCTTTAAATAAAGAAAAAACGGTCGATTCTTAATGCCTAATTACCCCCCTTTAAATACGGAAAAAACGGTCGACTTTAATTTAAACTTTAATTACCCCCTTTAAATACAGAAAAAGCGGTCGACTTTAATTTCGAAACCTCTGAAAGCAATTAATTTCGAAACTTATTACATAAGCTCCTAAATAAAGCAGTTATGCCAACTTGGACTTCAAGCATTTTGGGCTTGGCTTGCTTTGGACTTGGACTGACCCAAACTACTCACACACCCGCTGGGATTGAAAATATAATTTTGCTCGCACCCACGGATGCCCGCATCATTTTATTGTATTGATCACGCTACATTCTTGCTTGTTGGCAGCTTCTAAAGAGTCTTGTGAAGTAGAGGTGTGAATTCTCAAAACTAAATTATTGCCTTGCAATTATAGGGTTGATTTGGATTTCAATTTCCCAGTTCCAATTTAATACTAAATTGAAGTTGGGTACTATGTCCAAAATACACACCATAATTTGATTTAATTCTTCAAATAGATATGTATTAATTAAACTAGAATAGTTGCCTTTCTAGGGGGAAAGAAGTTAAACTGAAACAGTTTATGGTTTGCATAATGTAACAAGTCAAATGAACGAGATTACTATGATTTTCTAAAATTGAAGAAGCTGTTTGCTTCTTTTTACTGAACTAAAATGTCACTAGCTTTCAAAGTAAATTATTTCTGCATGCAAATGGATTCAGTGAACAACTTTCTTTCTTTTTTGAAGTCCCATTTACCTAAAATTTCATTGATCAGTGGTTGGACAGAGGAATTAGATGTTGATTGAAGTCTATGAAATATTAACTGAATGCATTCTTCAATACACCTTGTATCATACATTCTCATATTAATAATGTTTACTCTGAAATTAATTGTATAGTTGCCTATTGTAACAAGAAGATTGCCTTGATGGATGGGACAAGGTTTGATGATAATGTTGATGGTGATGATTTGTTGGTGTAACTAGAAGTGATTTAACCATCTTGAATTTTTTAATGGATTTTTTTTTAGGGATTTCCTATAGATTTTCCATGACATTGCTTTTGGCAAAAGTCATTTCTTTTGTTAATGAGGTGAGAAATAGAAAACCTTAGCTCTTTTATAAATAACATGATCCCTCAATGTGATTTTTTTAAGAAAAAAAGAGTGCCCTACATGGCATGGCACCTGGGACCCTTGGACCTCTAGCAGGGAGGTAATATACCTAACCTTTGACCCTTGGATCCATGGTAGGGAGGTAATATACCTAACCTTGGTCAATTGGGTGGTTCATTAGTTGCGGCCTTTGTATTTGATTGAATGAATTTACATGGTAACATTTTGACCCTCTCTATGTGTGTTTAGCAATAATCTCTAGAGATTAAATTTTTTTAATATACCATTTAGAAATAATAAAAATATATGCATCTCGGAAACCAGAGATTAGGATCTAATCTTCTAAAAAAATGAGAGATTTGTTGTTAGGGAGGGACCCGTATGGGGAGATCTATGCTCAAATGGGAGAGCGTAATCTCCGTTTTTCCATCTTTACCAAATGGGGGTAGGTGCTTCTTTTTTCTTTTTTCTTCTTCCTTTTTATTCCCTGGAGAATGAACATCCTGTTTCCGACATCTTTCTTTTTCTTTTTTCTTTTCCTTATGTTCCCCATCAAACAACATGTGTTGTGGGGACAGTTGAATATGTGGGACCCACTTCTGCACAGAGTTGACCACAATCATCTTATTCTAGAAAGTCAACTTAGTTTATGTCGTTAACGTATGATTTATTGTAATTGATGTAACTAATTATTTTTTATTTCTTTTTATTATTAGCCACCGTTATTGACTTTGTTCATTATATATACTTGTAATCTCTTACCATCTAGACACACATGCAATATACAATACAAAGAGTTCTTCTCTAATATTTTCCTTTTCTCTTTTTCCTATTATCATTTTCTACATGGTATTAACCAAAACTGATTAGGGAAGGTTTTTTTTTTTTCCCCGTTTTACAGTTCTGCCAAAGTTACTATTCCTTGTTGGAATCGAGCATTGTCTATTGGATCATATTTCTAGAGCAGTTTCGAAACTCTTCTATGGTCTTGCACAGTCGCTGGCTAGTTTTGCTACAGGACCTTCTCAGCCGTTGTTTTTTTCTCCAGCAAGGCTTTCGCCAATGGGACCCCTACTTACCCCTGTCATTTTTGGTAGGGCTACCCATCCACAGCCTTCGATCTGCCTTTTGGGGCTTCGGCCTGCATTTTTAGCCCCCTTTTGCCCAGCGATGGTACTATTCCAGAACCCAATTTTTGGGTTCCTTTGCTTACATCTGTTGGTTTATGCACTTCTCTACTCAAGATCTTCCAACAGTGATATCGCCCCTACCTTTGTTTTGCATCTACCGTGCTTCTGCTCCAATTTGTGCTTCGTGGGGTCCACTTTTGTTGTCTTTTTCTCCTAGATCTATGGCAGAACCTTCGAGCTTGGGTCTGTTTTGACCCAATCTTCACTGTTGGTGTCGCCATACCCTGTTGATTGCATTTTCTCCGCTGCAACACCCTTCAACCTCTGTTTGTTTGGCAGTCATCACCATCTCTGCTTCAGCCAGCACCCTTCAACGGCTGTTTCTAGAGTTTTTTTTTTTTTTTCCCTGGCACATATCTGTTCTTTTGGGATTGCCTTCTTACTGTTATATTAGGTGTTGCTTCTTCTTTTTTTCTACTAAATTAAAAATGGCATCCTCCACTGCTTCTTCTATTCTCGATATGGCCTCCTCTGGGTCCCCTCAGATTGGCATGATAACGACAGTTTTGTTGAATGAGACCAATTACTTCCAATGATCTCAATCTGAATGAATGTTTCTTGATGCCGAAAAACTGTTCGACTATATTGGAAAGCTAATAACTCCTTAGTCCAGTCATGGCTTCTTCACTCTATGGAAGATCATGTCTGTGGCACTGTTTATACTCTTCCGACTGCCAAGGATGTTTGGGACACAGCTAAAGCCCTGTATTCTGATGATGACAATTCAGCTCCACCTATAAAGTTATAGCAGACCACATCTCATCTCCGACAGGGGGAGCTATCATTGATTCAGTATTATTCCAAAATGCGGACTTGTTGGTTGGAGTTGGATCAACTTGAATCTATAAAATTTGAGCATCATGGTGATATTGTTCTCTATAAGCAATTGGTTGATCAGAGGCGAACATTTGAGTTATTGGCCGGACTGAATTTGAGCCCAACTGTTTGGGCAACGACCTCTTCCCTCTCTGGATGAGTCTACTCTGCCTTACTTCAGGATGACAGGCGTCGACTTGTTATGACTCCCTCTATGCCAGTTGAGTGCTTCGCGTTGGTAACAACTCACTCTTTCGTGCCTTCTCCACCTCCTGTGGCTCCTAGTAGCAACCAAATGTCATGACTTAAATCTATTGAGATGAAAGTAGATTTTCTCATTTTCTCTCCGACAAGGGGAGTTATCATTGATTCAATATTATTCCAAAATGCGGACTTGTTGGTTAGAGATAGATCAACTTGAATATGTAAAATTTGAGCATCCTAGTGATACAATTCTCTATAAGCAATTGGTCGATTGGGAATTTGAATTGTTGGCTGCACTAAATAAGGAATTTGAGCCTATACGAGCCCAACTGCTTGGGCAATGACCTCTTCCCCTCTTTGGATGAGGTCTACTCTGCCTTACTTCGGGATGACAGGCGTCGACTTGTTATGACTCCCTCTATGCCGTCTGAATGCTTCGCATTGGTAACAACTCACTCTTCTGTGCCTTCTCCACCTCTTGGGGCTCCTAGTAGCAACCAAATGCCATGACTTAAATCTATTGAGATGTAAGTAGATTTGCTCATTTTCTCTCATATTAGAATCTCCTAGAATGAAATCTCCCAATTTGCCAAATGCACCCTAATGTTCTTGGTATCCTTTATGGTATGCACCCCTTTGTATTCATCATCCTTTCTTTTGTTATTTTTCAAAAACAATTTTTTTTTCTATAAATAATTGTGAGAAGAGCTGTAACATAGTTGTTAGGTGATGTTGTTGCAGCTATGGGAATGCAGGGATGTGGGTTCAAGCAATGTTACCATTAAAAAAAGGACCAGAAGTAAGAGAGAAAAGGGATAAATAGAAGCTCTCTTTCTCTCTTCATATTTTTGTATGTGAAGGTGTCTTGTATTTATGGTGATCTAGGTAATATTGAACACCAAACCCCAATTTGGGGTTTTTAGCACTGCCCTTGGTTGTTGCCTCCCTGATTGGGGGTTTAAGGGCGTAGCCCTAAGCCCTAGGCCATGAGCGCACTTTTGTAATTTGTATCCTCGTATATAATATCTCTTGACGGACTTTTTGGGATACGGTTTTGTATTCTTTAATTGAGAGAGGCACCAGGGAGAGCTGAAAACCCCCATAATTCCTTCGTAACCCATTCTTGGAGATAGTCAATTACTCTCATCTCACTGTGGATGTAAGCACAATGCCAAACTACATGAAGTTTGTTGTGCCACATTATCACTGCCAACAGATACACTTGCATTTAGCGAACCATCACACCAGAAGTCTCCATTTTAACCCTGAACTTATGATTAGTCCAGATAAATCACAAGGGAGCCATCCTACTGAATCTTCATATTAGAGAGAATTTAGATGAACTTCCGAACGAGGGCCACAAAAATGTCAACACTGTATATTTCATAGGAAAACTCTACCTGGTTCTCAGTTTTTGTAGTGTATAGTTCTTACAATGAGCAGGTTTTTATTTTTGTGCTGATAAAAATCTATAGCATTTATTTATATTGATTTCAGGTTTTAGAAAGGAAGGATGCTGTAGGAGACAGGGTTTCAGCAGATCATCTTTCAATGGTACTTCTCTTGAATCTTTTCTGGTTGTGAATGGTTATAGATTTCTGTCCATTTGATGTCATGATTATGGAAATTTCACTAACTACTTTATGCCCTGCAGATATGCTCAGCAGCTGTAAAGGAATCTATAGAGAGTGTAAGTTGTAACACAAGCGGCTGAACCAAGCATGAACTTTTATGAGCTTGAAATTAAGGTTTATATCATAGTTCTGTTGGATGTAACCAGAAACTCCAATTTGCTCTATAAAAATTACCGTGATGTGTCAAAAATGAGGACAAGTCATGAAACGGTATCTCATAAATGTGGTTTCCTCTTCATGTCTAAATGCACGAACAATCAATATTTCTACCCAAACATTCAAATTGCTTGGTTTTATGATACATCCAACTGCATTTTAAGTTTAAATTTTGGAATACTTAAACGTTACTTGTGATTGCTTGGACAGGTGTTTGGGGACAGGTTTGATAGTTTCTTGAAGAACTTTGAGAAATCATTTGGTAGCACACTCAAGACACTGCGACTGCTCAATGAAGCATCTCCTGATGAACAACAGAATTCTTTATGCACGTCAGATGTTAGAGATCTTAGTTCAGAAGAGCCACCTGTTCTCCCTATCCATGAATTGCCTGCTGGCTTCCAAGATACTCATGCAAGCATGCAATCAAATCCTATCAACCATCAGCTTATCCTGCATGAACAAATAAATCAAGAGCTCACTGGTTTTTCTCAGAATACATCTGCTTCTGGATATAATCAATCTGTTTTGAGTACCTTTGAGAAATCTGTCATGGAGCAAGCTCGTTCCAATGACCTCAAGGCATTTGAGATTGCTCTTGTAATGAAGAAGTTGCAATTGAAAGAATCACAGCTGGCCCTTAGTTCTGCTGCCAACTTGCTGGAGAGAGTCAAAATATGTATGGGTATTTCGAAGGCTTCATTCAAAGAGGAGAAACTGAAAAACCAAATACTGGATACAAGACATGCAGAACTTCTCAAAAAGTGCACAGATTGTCTTGTTGCTGGCTTGCTTATTATGTCAGCCTGCCTTGTTTATGGGGCTTATATTTATTCATACAAGCGTATCTCAGAGGCTACTTTCTTCTGTACATCCTCTCCTCAGGTTAGTATACTGTGTTTTGCTTCTTTTAATCTTTAATATGAATTGCTGTCTTGGGAAGATGAAGTGCCTGATTGAATGGTTAGCTCTGCGCTGCATAGCACAACTATGCATGTGAAGCCCTCCTACTGGTTGTGGACTGAGGATACCCCAAAACTTCTGCATTGGTGTCTAGCTGTCCATTTCTGTTTGATTTGGCCTCATTGATTGTGTGGCCCAGTGACTGCATTACAAGCCACCAATTGTACAGTTAGTTGGTTCATAATGAGACCAACCGTATGAATGTCTTAGGTCACTTTTGCCCATCTAACTCATTCTACTTGTTAGACTGAAAATCATTTGGCATGCAACCTTAAAATGCTCTTTCTGGATATGTTTAGCCGATTTTCTTCTATTACCCTGATTTTAGAGTACCTCTTTTTTGACTTTGCGACAGTCTTGATGGTACTCAAAAAAGACTTCTCAGTTCTTTCTCAGCTGTCAAGAAAAGTGGTCTTTCATAGTTGCAGACTTGCTGTAACTTACAAGAGCTCACTCTGTATACTGAATGTGGTTTCCGGAGAGTGGTGCATTATAAAGTTACTTGCCCATTTCATTGTTAGCCAGAGACAGACTTTAGCACTCTCAGACTAACTGAATGGTCCCTACTTGCACCTTCACTTGTCAAACTAGAAACGCAGTTCCACTTGATTAAACAACATGTACTCATTTTTACTTTTTTACCTACATTTTATAACTAAGGAAATATTAATATTCTTAACACTACTTTGTCTGTAGGAATCCAAATCTTGGTGGTTCCCAAATCCAATGGCATCCGTCAATTCAACTGTGCATATGCTGAGATGTTATGTTGTGGTTGCAAGCCGCATGCTGTTTGGAGTGCTGATGATTCTGGCTCTTGCATATTCTCTTCTTCAGCGTGCAGCATTGTCAAGGCAGACCCCTATGCTACCAGTGACTTTCATTTTATTGTTATTGGGAGTTGCCTGTGGGTTTGCTGGCAAGCTGTGTGTTGCCACATTGGGTGGGTGTGGATATGTTTGGCTTCTATATTGGGAAGTTCTCTGTTTGCTCCATTACTTCGCAAATGCATTCACACCGGCTTTGTTTTATGTTCTGCACGGTCCAGTTTCTGTGACTCAAGACATTGAAGGAGTTAGGTTGCCGTATTGGATTCGACGAATTGCATTTTATGGTACTGTGCTATTGATTCTCCCCATGTTGTGTGGTCTGATGCCATTTGCATCTCCCCTTGGATGGATGAGACACTTCTCCTCCCTTGCATCAGATAAGTTACTTATTCCAACTTTTGGAGATGGAAGTTGAGATTTGAATGTCTCCGGATATTTATTTTGGACCTATAAAGTCAAATGGCTCCATTTTCATATTGCTTTCCATGTTTCTGGTTGGCCGCAGCATGGTAATGGTTCAGTACGATACAAGGTGATGTTGTTCATTAGTGTAGGCTAAAATATTTGTGTTATGAATGATAATTATATTTCTTGGTTCATGAATTTAAGGCATCCATTTGGTTTATGGACCTTGTGGTTGATCTCAGAAGTTCCATGATTGTATTTGAAACACATTGAGCTTCTCCTATGTAAAGTATTTTTACTACTGAAGATAAAATATTTGTGTTACAGCTACATGTTTCTGCTCTCTATATTTCTCTTTTTTTTTGGTCTTTAGATGGTGAGATGAACTTATTATAAATGGAAAAGGAATACACCTGATGTATCAAGAACAGCAGCTGGAATGAACAAGAGATCCGCATATGACCAAGGCACACAAAATTCCATCAGTCGTTGGAAAATGTTTCTGGTGTGAATCAACAAGAGGGGTAATATTGTTGATACATCTCATAGATTTACTGATTACAATGTTTTTCTGTTGGTGCTTTACACTGGATTTTCTTTTTGATTTCTATTAGATTTTTTATTTAGTGAAGTTGAGTTGTCCAAATCTCCTTGCTTTAGTGGAGGAGAAAATATGACTGCTCAACCAATTATAAGATATTTGCTTGCTTGGCTTTTCAAGTTGGTACAAGGACTGGCTACTATTGTTTAACCACCTAACCAAACCCTTTTTTTTCATGGGTTTGGCATTGAGTTCTCTTTAACAGTTTATGCTAGACTTCTTTGAGGATCAGATGCCAGAAATCTTTGCAATGCTATAAACCCACGTCAATATACTAGTCCAAAAGTTTAGCTCATGGCAAATCGGGCCACTTTTGGCAGCCAAATCTAGCGATGTAAATGGGATTTGGGTCTAATCTGAATCTTAGATGCAAGTTCTGAATCCTAATCCAAATGGATTCTTTTGTATATGATCTGAATGCAATTCCAACTAATGATACAGATCCAGATTAAAATTTGGATTCTCTTACTTTTTCAGACTCTGACTTCTACATTTTATTCCCCCTCATTTATATTATTTCTTATTCATACATGACTCAAAACTTTGACGTAATGATCTAAATATGCCAGAACCTAGCCAAGACCCATGATCAATTTTGAGTCTCATTTTAGATTTGGGCAAGAACTCCTTGAAATACAACCAAAATCTTGATTGTGGAATTGGTGTTGGATCAAAATCAGTGACTTGACAATCATTCACATTTAACATGTAAATCAAATTGTTGCCAATGTACCTGAAATCGCACCAAAGCTTACAAGAAGAAAACAGGTGTGGATAAAATAAAGATCAAATGATTAGTCCATAGACTAGATTAAATGATAAAATATGACATGATGAGGAATGGAATATATAAAAATAAAGATACATGACGCCGATCATGATTAACACATATAGGGTAATATGAATGCCAAAATGATTATACTCGAACATTTAACATATGCTACACAAGTGTAGAGTGGATCTTGTCTCTGATCCTCACATATTCAGGGATATACAGACTCAAAATTTCTTCTTTCTGTATGTAGAACCTACATGTAGAAAGATGATTTTTTTTTTATACAGTTGTTGTGGCATGTTTGGGTGTGTAGAAATCTATCTTTTTGTATGATTAGATGCACATACATACATATTCATAAAATCTATCGTTTTGTATGATTAGATGCACATACATACATATTCATAAATCTAGCATCTCATTCTTGTGTCTCTCTCCTTTTGTTGAGGCGTGTAAAAGTTATAGTCTTAATAACACCAGTATCTCTGTCCCACAGTAGAGGTGAGACTAAACTAATATAGGAAACCACCATCAAGTCTCGTGTATTAAGGTAGCTTGGATAGAGTAAACCAAAGATTGCTAGTCTAATATTAAAAACTCAGACCAACTCAAGTACCGTGTAGCCCTTTGTTATTGCTAAAAAAGACGGGTTTATTTTTCAGTTGAGTTCATGATTTTCTGCTCTTTACTTTTAACGGGGAAATATACATTTGCTGCTATTGCCCCACTGAACTTGTCTATCTTTGATGAGAATAGGTTAACGCTGTGAAGTAGCTCTAGCAGAAGAATGGCTAATGATACCATTCCTCCACTGACAACTCTAGCAACCATCCCAGAAGGTCTCATGGCTATTATATGGGAAGGTGGCATTCCATCATTTTGGTGGATGTTGTACGGTCGACTCTCAGCCTTTGGACTTATCACTATATGCTAACCACTCATACTTGTTGACATTATCTTCCCTCGACTGCCTGTTCAATCCCTGAATGGTATTGAACACTAAACGGTCAAAATTACAGCTCAATCCCTTAGAACGTCAATGAAGGGCCACTCTCTATGGGATGTGTACAAAGTAAGGTCTTAATGTTTGAACCTAGTAAATGTGTGTGTAGGGAGGCAAAGGACTAGTTGGACGAGACATCTGAACACTTTCGGTCATAAAATAAATGGTCAAAATTAGGCTTGATCATGGTGTCACTGAGTGTCTTACTGTTTGTCACCTCATGGGACGACTTTGGGTTTCATCACCACATGACGCCATACACTACCTCATTGAATTTGTAAAAGAAGATGAAAGAGTCGGTGTAAGAGTCGTAGAAGTGGCTTCCTCTCAAAAATTAAGCATCAGTTTTGTGGGTTGTCTTGCAATCCATCTAATGTTCAACTATCGCCACTTTAATTAATGAAATACCTTTCGATTTTCATGGATCGTGTGCACAAGCCCCTTATGATGATTGTGTGTTTGTCTCCAATCCATGGTTTTCCTAAGTCTCAAACATGAGCCATTAATACAATAGCCAAGGGCTTAAACGAAAACCTATTTTGATTTCATACATTCTCTGCATAGGCCAAAATTGTATATTGATACTTCACCTAAATCTTCTAGAATATGGGGTTGGTTGATAAGCTATAAAGATCTAGTTTTGCGCACCATAGATAACATTCTGGATAAGTATTTTTTTTTTTTGAAATGGTTTATATATATATATATATATAAAGAAAGATAGAGAACACCAGAGGTGCAAAACAACAAACAAAAGAAGAAAAGAAAGTGCTACAAAACAAGTCATGGTAAAATAGACGCCTACGAGGGCATCAATAATCAGCAAAGGAACTATATGAGATCAGGCAAGATCAGCACATTCTTTTCATGCATGTAGGATGTCTGACATTAGAATATTCCTGAATTTCTAAAGGGAGAGTCCACGAAACACACTTGATGAGACTGTGCCTTTAAAGATTTTGCTATTATGTTCCCACCACAGGCTCTAAATAGTGGCAAACAAAGATAGTTGCCACAAGTAGGAACATTTTAGCGAGACATAAATAATGTCCCACGCAAAAGATAGCTTAGCCACCATCGCAGGCATAACCCATGCCATACCGAACTAATCTAATACAGAGTTCCAAACAGCAGATGAGAAGGAACAACGAATAAGCAGGTGATTCGATTCTTCAAAAGGGACATGCACTAACCAATACTCTTCCTCGTTTCCGCAGGTTGTCTTAAGTCAAAACTTTCTCCAATCCGAAGGTCCAAAAGAACTAAATGCCCTTGGAGGCGCTTTGGAAGACCAAATATTATGGTTGACAGTAGTTGTACCTGCAGTCGAGCACCACCAAGTTTAAAAGGACTTTAGCAAGAAGGCTCCGGTGCTATCAGACCACCACACAAGATTGTCCTCTACATTGGTACGGATTATCAGTAAACTATTAGGATCAAGAAATTGGAAAAAAATAAAAAAATAATAATAATAAAATTTGAAAAAGAATGCAAATAGTTGAGTTACTTGAATCCAAGCTTCGAGTTACAAAGTTAGACCTCATTAATTAGAGAGCATACGTCTCAAATGATACATATGACATTGAGACCACCTAAGTCTATATGTATTATAATCATATGATTGGTATTGAAGGCCAATGCTAGAAATTTTGTTGAGTAAAGAATATTATTTTTTTTTTGACCAAGGTGTTCATGTCTCTTAGATCATCCCACTAATTTTAGGGGTATATGTAAACCTCTCTATTCACACATACTCGGATAATTCTATAGGAAGTGACCCTTTTAAGTGATTGAAAATCGAACTCAAGACTTTCACCTCCTGACACGAGTTTTAGGCCATCTCTCTGGCCCCTTTGAATTAGGAATATGATGCATTTAGACTCCTTGTTTAAAGGACATGGAATTTCTCCCCAAGTCTCACATGAAAGAAATCTCAAAGTTCATCATTACTAAAAATTTATATCTAGCTTCATTATATTCAAAAGGATATCTTGGTCATGAATCCTATCATGAAAATGATTGCAACCACCTAGATTAGGCATTGCATTTTAAAAGTACCAAATCCTGTAATTTTGTCCTACGTGATACTAAATAGAAGAACCAACTTCATTGTAAAGATTAATTGGATGATGTTCTAAGTTTGCAACTTAGTTATGTTTAACATTGGTGGAAAGTATTAGAGACCTTAAAAGATGAAAACACCTCCATTCAACCTTGTGGTCCCCACTTCAATTTTGATTTTGCATGGATGGATTCTCTTGATAGAAATCCAACAAGTTGAAAAAGGAACTCTACTTAGAAAAGATTGCTATAAAAATTATGCTAGACCCCCAAATTCAATGGACAAAGGAAAAAAAATGAAAATAACATTCTTTTTTGAACATTCGACTAATTTTTTGACATGTGCAAGTCTTCTTCTTCACACACTAGGTAATTCTATAGGAATTGGTCCTTCGGAGTAGAGTGAGAGTGAGAATCAAGTTTGACTCCCACTTCGTGAAGCGGATTCCTTTAAAAAATCTTATTGATTGTGATGTGCTTGAATACATCGCAAATTTTTATTTTTTTTAAAATATGTTTATAATCTTTTTGGGTTATGTATGGAGATTCATTATCAACAATGACACTCTGAAAATTTAAAGAGGTATGCACCAATGTCAAAGTAATTTTGGCCACAATGAATGAGTCAATGGAAACCTAATACCATCCAAACTAAATCATAACCTAATTTTTACTTCCATAATCTTTTATGGTCGAAACATGCCAATTGGACAGTTTTTTTGTTAAATATTGATATTTTATTACCAAAATCATATACAACATTCTCCTAATGGTCAAACTTGATCCTTTTAATGCATGAAATCCCATATTTGATAATCGTTGTGTTGAGCCTATAATGAACACAAAAATGTTTTCATATAATCATAGTCAAAGCCAATATCGATCCAACCTTCCATGGTTAAGCATATGTTATCTTCTACGGAGTAATATAATCCTTTCATATTCAAACCCATATCTTTTTAACCAGGGTTTAAAATTCGATATCGGTCGATATTTTTCTCTTTTAATTTTTTTTTAAAAAAAAGCATATGAATATCGGCCAATACGATACATATCAGCCTATATCTCGACCCCTGATTTTAACCTCTTCGTGATCAAAAGTCAAAACTCATACTAATCTAATCTTGGTGTGCTTTAGGAGTAGTACACTCATCAGTGAAAATTTTACACTGGATGGTATTCCACAATTTCCCACACTTAAATTAAAAAAAGAAAAAGTCAAAACCCATACCAATCTAAGCATTTCATTGAAATCGTAATAATTCAACCTAATGGCCTTTTTTTAAAACCTGCCCTTCTCTAGTCAAATCGATATCAATTCAACCTTTCATGATTAAATCGGTATTATCACTTATCAGTTTGAATTTCTTTGGTCCAATTTATCCCAATCTAGTTCTTATGGTTTTCTTATTCTAATGATAACCATTCATCGCTAAACTATGTCAATACCACCTAAATATCATGGCCACATTTAAGGCTTACTGATCACCATTAAATCCATGAAAATTTCAAAGCTCCACGCTATCATATTCATTATGTCTCAAGATTAGGATACACCCTATGTTACTTCGAGTCGTTCCTCTATCACAATAAAAATAATAAAATTCCAACTTTGGAGATTGAATCATGACAAAGTCAAAATGATAAAATTATAGAAATCCAATGAGATTGGAGTGATGGCTAAGAACTAGGGATGAAACTCAGGTCGCGTTGAATTTCGGTCCGATTTGGTTGAGATATTTTTAAGCTATCCCGATCTGACCCGGTAAAAAGTAGACTAAAGTATGTTCAAAATATGGGTCGGGTCAGGTTTCGAGTTGAGTCGGGTTATAATTCTAGTCGGATTTTGGATTGAGTCGGGTTATAATTCGAGTCAGGTCGGGTCAAAAGTTTGTGTTGGGTCGGATCGGGTTTCATATACTAGTAACTCAGGACGAATTGAGTTTTAAAAAACTCGACCCAACCCGGCCCGATTTCAGCCCTACTAAGAACCCACCTTCCTGAAAGGTCTTGAGTTCAATTTCTACTCTCCCAAATAGTCATTGTCTATAGTTTTGTTTAGTATATGTAGATAGAGAGATTTGCACGTATCCAAAAATTAGTCTAAAGTTATGAGAGACCTACTTTTAATCTTAAAAATAATAAAATTATAGAGCATCGTACTTGTTCAGAAAGCTCAATATAGACCAATAAACTATTTTAGTGGGTCCATCACCACAACCATTTTAGAGGCCCTTCTCTTTGGTGTTTTGATAGAACTTATGCTTAATGAACACATATAGGGTTCTTAATTTGATTATTCCTCTGTCATTAAATTTAGACATCACGAGCTTATTTCGATTTTAAAATTTATCATAAAATAAAATAAAAAATGAAAATAAAATAAAAATTGTCCCAAGTACACCTTTTAGCAGAAGTCAAGTCTAGCCACCATCACATCCATCGAAGAAGATAAAGACACTAGGAGATATTAAACGCAATTTCACATTTTGCAACTTAATATTGGATAATATAAAGTATCAATCTATGGTCTACAATCTATTGATTGTCATGTTTGTTATCCAAACAAGATACTTAAAGAACATGGAAAATAGAAGATATTCTCTACCTAAAAGAGGACCCCATTTCAAGTTTTGTTTAGGTATTTTTGGCCTTGTCATCAGGGATGGCAACAGCAGAGCTCGAGCAGGGCTTGCAGTGCACCAAGCTTGAGCCCGATTTTGAAAATGAAAATCCATGCCAAGCCCGAATTGGAATAAGCATGTTAAGTATCAGAAATGTGTAGGGATAGACCTGACCCGCATGACCCAACCCGAGAAATCATGCGGGTTGGGTCATGGGAGTCGGGTCAGCGGGTTGGTCGGAATTGAGAAAACAAAAATCTGTATGGAATTCGAGTCAAATCGGTTTGAGGAATTTTCTAGTTAACACGACACGGCTCAACCTGACCCAGTCTGACTAAAATTGGGCTAAAATGGGTTCAAAATGAGGGTCAAGTCAGAATTCGGGTTGAGTCGGATTAGAATTCGAGTCAGGTAGAGAATTTAGGGTCGAGTCGGGTTCCATAAATATTGAATCGGCTCAGGTTGGGTTTTAAGAAACTCGACCCGACCATATCCGATTTCAGCCTTAGAAATGTGTATATCATAGTATCTGGTTCATTTCTTTAATTTTATTTAATTTTCATTGATTTCATCAAAATTCAACCATACGGATTGAAATCAGCATACAAAATTTCAATGCAAAAAGAAACTTACAACCACTTAATCTTAGTGATAAAAATCACTTGACGACCTTTAAAAAATTAAGAAAAAGATGTCAGATATTTTGACCACTAAGATCAAGCAGGGGTTGAAATATCGGCCGATACGTATCGTATCGGCCGATATATATATCGGTTTTAGATATGTGAATATCGGCCTTGATATCGGCCGTATTATATCGGCCGATATCAAAATATCAGCCGATATTTAAAAAAACGAGGAAGAAAGAGAAAAATATCGGCCGATATATCGGCCGATCGGTTGACATATCGTATCGGCCGATATATCGGCCGATACCGATTTTTAAACCCCTGAGATCAAGTGGCTAAAAATTGAATTTTAAATGAAATTTAGATCACTTGCAGGCTTTTAGCTCATCAAGTCTACTTTCAATATATACTATTGATTTTATTATATATATTTAAAATATCTAAATATACATAAAATATTCGGGCTGATATCTAGCTTCAGGCTTAAGTATTGATATGTTTAATTGCGATCCCGATTAACAATTTGGCTAAATGAATGCTCAAATCCTATTTTTCTTGAACTAGGCTTATTGATTTTTTGAATTTTCGGCCAAATTCCCATCCCTATCCATCGTATCATTAGTAATTAGATAATAGTTATGCATTATCATTGATTTAAAATTGTTTGACATCATCGGGCCAAGTCAAGTACATTTTAATTCTGGGTATTCTACGGTTTTCTAAACGTAAATTCAAAAAAAAAAAATTATCTTAAGTGAGTGGCCTACGTAGGCTCAATTTATTGGGCTTTTACTATACTAAATTGCACCGTTTTAAACCATTGGGCCTATAAGAAATTACTATCAAATAAAAGGCCTCGGAATTGGTAGTAAAAACAAAACGGTAAATATTAGCTTGTTTAATTTCACTATAATGGACGAAAAGATTAACAATAACCTGTACTCCTATTTTAGGGGTGAAACTTGGGCTGGATTTTAACTCGACCGCATGATCCAATCCTAGAAATTAGTAGGTTGGGTTATATATTTGTAAATTTAGGGTCCGGTCAAGTTGGAAAATAAATCCACATAGAATTCACTAGAAATCCACATAGAATTCGAGTCGAACTGAACTCAGAAATTTAAAATCAAACCAATTGGATCCGAGTTTCAGGAAATATAAAAAACTTATTGCTGATTTTTTTTTCCTCCAAATATGGGTTAAAAACGGGTCGGGCAGTCGGGCCAGCAACTCATGTCGGGTCAGGTCGGGTTAGGTAGGCTCAATATTTTTTTGTATAGGTTAGTTTGGATTTATTGTAACCCAGTCCGACCCGCTCGAGTTTTAGTCCTAAGAGATTTTGAATTCATGTTTATTATTATTATTATTATTATTTAGTTTACATGTGGGAAATCGTGGAAAACCCAGGATAAAACTCCCATGACTGATACCCACTGCCCTTAGGGCACACCAGGTGGGGCCATGGGACTCAAACCTAGCATCTCCTGCTTCCTGAAGCAGGAGATTACCAGTTAAATTACACATGTATTTATTATTTTAATGAAGTAACCAGTATATTTTTTTTTTACTTTTAACTCATTTGTTGCTCTGCACATACCCAAAAATTAATCGAATACTCTAAAAACTTCAACACGTTAGCGTTAAAAAGAAAAAAACGATTTCTTAACCATCAAGTATCCAACCATCGACATCAGTCAATTCCCATTGCCAACTTTATCTTATTAGTTTTTGCTTCAACGCTTAATCTTTTCAGAATCTTTTTTGGATTCATTTGAATTGTGTAATGTGTTAGTTTCATCCCAAAATGCATTACAAAGACTTTGGATGGAGACCATTTTCTTAGTAAATCTCATTCATGAATTTAAGTGTTTACTGTATTATTAAAATGAGGACTAGTTTTCGGGTATTATTTGATGGCAAGAATATGAGCTTAAATGGTTTCAATTGGGAGATGTTTATATTTACTTTTGAAAAAAAATTAATAGAAAATAGATTTTATAAAACTAATGAATTCACCTTTAGATGGATTAAATGAAATGAAATTATTAAAAAATCTACAAAATTTATCATATCCCTCTCATTTGATCCTTCCGATAATAAGTCAAACAATTTCATAAACTTTGAATTGTGGGGCCCACAGTAGGTCACTACCTACAGTAAATGAATTGCACTCATATCCAACACCAATTTAATCTTTAGACCCCATAATTATAACGGACGCTCATCCTAACTCGGACAAAAATTGTTAGGAGATACGGGATGAAGTAAAATTTCCATTTTACCGATACTGGTATACTGATCATCAAGTACCGGTGCACCGGTATGCAGAACGGCGTGTTATGAGTACACTGATACTTGATGAGCGGTACACCAACAGAAGTAAAATGGGAATTTCACTCTATCCCGTGTCTTCTAACAGATTTTGCCCGTGTTAAGATGGCTGGCCAAATATAACTCAACAAATTTTGACTAGCAAATAAAGTTTTGAAATTTTTAGAGTCTTAAAAATTAACATTTTTATCGTAACTTTGATGTGCTTTAGGGATAGTGGACTCACCCATGGGGGGTTTTACACTGGGTATCCCATGATTTTCCACATATAAATTATAAAAAAAAAAAGATAAAATCTTATATATAATATATAAGTCATTGTCTTTCAAACTCTAAATATATAAAATTTAATGTACTTACCTACAAATTTGGAGGACAAAATTATAGCCTGATGGCAGACATTGTGGGGCTCTCATTCAATGATATAAATCCGAACCCCATTTAATTAATGGGACACACTCTCACTAAATGCGTTGGATCAAATGTCCAATAAATAGCCTTTCTTGATTAAGCTTATCAATGATTGTTAGACTCTCTCAACCCATTTCATAGTTGATAATCGATAGGCCCATATTTGGTAATTAAGTTAATGAATTGGTTTTAGTTAATTTAACTCATATTAATATGTTTAGATCAAGTACTTGGGTCAAGTTGGTCAAATATCAAATAGCTATATTAAGTTGATTAAACCTGTTTAAGATTGATTAGATTAAGTAGAGTGCGGGATTACCTATGTAAGATTATAAATATGCCTTGAATGATTTGGATATGATTCCATACAACTCTTAACTTGTTATGAGAACAACCCATTTATTATGATTAACTCCACTATGATTATATTGATTAAGACATTAATAATTAAATTAGTCTTGATAAACTTGTCTAATGTTGGTCAAGTCCATTAGAATATGATGACTTGGATCACCCATTTAAGATTTTAGATAAGGCGGAACGATTTTGATATACTTCCATACAACTCATGGAATTATAGTTAGAAATGTAATTTTGAAATTTAAATGGATTAGAGATTTAGAGTGACGGTCAGAAACTGTCTCAGGAAACGAGAGTCTTGAGTTTGATTATTACTTTACTCAAAGAGTCATTCTCTACAGAGTTATCTGGTGTGTATGAATAGAAAGATTTACACATGTCTTGATGATTAATCGGATGCTCTAAGAGACCTAAAACTTTACTCATAAAAAATATATATAATTTTGAATATTTTCCTCTTTTGATTACCTTTTTAAATGTTTAATTTTTAATTTACATTTTATTAACTAATTATATAACTACTAATTTTCGTGCAACTGATGCCTGTGCAAAGTATGCCATTTATTTGTTACATTCAATATTTTAAACATATTGAACTTTTCGATTTGTAGGCACCAATACACTACAAAAACTATCTATATTTGAAATTAAAATTTATAGATATTAATTTTTCTTATTGTAATTTTTATATTAAATAAGAAAATTTTAAATTATTTGGTCTATATTAGGCCGTATAGGCCCAATGCCAGATTACAATCGATGGTCCCATGCATTTACTTTGGTTTCTTGATTTCTTTTAAGCCAAACAACTCGTACCACTTCATTCTTTGAATTAAAATCCATTTAGGTGTTGCAATTAATGATCTGATCGAATGTTAAAAGATAAAATATTTAATTAGTAATTTAAATTTTAATATCAACATGGATTTTAATATTTTAATTGGTTCTCACTTTTAATATTCTCATACTTCATATCATTCAATGCCTTAAATTCAATTTTCTTTTTTTAATTTACGTGTGGAAAACTGTAGAATACCCAGCATAAAAACCCCCACCAGTGAGTCACTACCCCTATTTTCCTCTTTAAACGACTGGCAATCTTAATTTAGATAACCAATGACACATGTGGCTTTTAATTTCTAAGTACGTTGATTTATTGTTATCTACCTTTCTAAATTGTGCTTCATCAAGTTAGATTCTCTCCAGCCATGTGAGTCCTACTCTGGTTCTTTGAATTTAATTTGGATTTGTATTTTAGAATTAAGTTTAATTTAAGTATTGGGTTTTAATTTTTTACATAGTGAATATAAATTTTATGTCTTGCATTTTTCTCATTCTTAATTAAATTATGATTACACAATCAAATTGATTATAAGAATGTTCAATGAATATCCAATCGAATTAGTACCAGATTTAATTTACATACATGTATATGATTTGTTTTATATTACATTTAATTGTGGATCTCAATTAATTATGTAAATCATTGCATTTAGAATAGTAATTTCATGTTCGTTTTATATTTTATTGAACACCTAATTTCTTCAGTGAATTTTGACTCAATCAAAATTATCATGTTGAAATTAATGTCATATGTCTTTTCTTTAGAATGGTCGAGAGAATTGAGAGTTTATTTTCTTAGAGTCTCTATCGTTGAAATCCTTAATCTGTCCTAAAATCCTAGATCTAAAATTGATTTCAATACGACGGCCTAAGTAGGCAGAGAAATCTCTTCTTACCCGTCATGACGGCCTAAGTAGGCATAGAAATCTCTTCTTACCCGTCATGACGCAATCGTTAAGATTGATATTAGGTTTGAAGAGTTATAGTATCATTTTCTGACCAATTACTCTAAATAGTTGAAATCATCAAATATTTTTATTTTTAAGGATGAAAAGTGATTTTGACCGTTAAGATAAATGTTATTACAAATTAAGTTATACGTTGAACCTTATTATATATCAAGTCTACTTTCAATTTAAACGATTGATTTTTTAAAATTATAACAAAAGTTAAAAAAAAAAAATTAGAAAGTAAATCAAATTTGACTAGTTGCACTTGATCTAGTGTGTCAGTGCAACTATATAGACCATATTAGGTTCAAAGTTCAAACAGTGGGTCGCATTTGGGTTCACTTAGAAACCAACCATTTGATTGATATTGGACTTAATAAATTACAAATAAATTAAATTTCAGCATAAAACTCAATTATAGTCACTTGAATTTAAGGTTAAGATAATCATATAGAAAAGATCAAATACGGCTACTCGCTTGGGTCACACATGATTTTTTTTTTTTAAAAAAAACTCTAAGATCAATAATAAAATTTATGAATAATGCATATGAAATTAGACTCTATGTACTATAAAGTTAAACTAAACTTCAATTAAAATTCAATTTATAATTATTCCATTTTAGTAATCAAAATCATCATGCATCCTTAAGAAATTTACTTTCAATATAACCCACATGGATATAGCTTAACTGGTTGCTTCCCTCCTCAATAAGCAGAAAGTTGCAGGTTCGGAGCACACATGGCCTAGCTTTAGTGTGTCCTCGTATTGGGGTCACCCAGGAGTCAAAATATCGCCCATACCAATATATCGGCCGATATTCCAGCGATATTTTTCTCTCTCATCCGAATTTTAATTTTTAAAAAAAAATTCCAAAATTTTTTTAGAAAATAAATAAAATTATGGGCTTTATGAATATATAATTTTTTCATTAAATATAGGCCGTTTACATATTCAAATATTATTTTCATCGTTTTTAAAAAAGTGACCATTAATATCTATTAAAAAACGAAAATCACTATTAAATTTTCATAAAAAAAAAATGAAACGTCACGACCATAAATTTTCATCGAATTTGATTAAGCCACCATTAATTTTTCATTTTTTTTTAAAAAAAATTATCATTATTTCCATCAAAAAATGAAAAGACAATTAAATTTGCATAAAAAAAATGAAAAGACACAATTAAATTCATCAAAAAACGAAAAATGACAATAAATGTTCATCGATTTTGATTTAGCCATTATTAATTTTTCATTGTTTTTTGAAAAGTCACCATTAATTTTCATAAAAAACGAAAAGACACAATTAAATTCATCAAAAAGCGAAAAATGGCAATAAATGTTTAGACATTATTAATTTTTCATTGTTTTTGAAAAGTCACCATTAATTTTCATAAAAAACGAAAAGACACAATTAAATTCATCAAAAAACGAAAATGACAATTAAATTTCTATCAAAAACGAGAATTCAAAATAAATTTTCATCGATTTTGATTAAGCCATCATTAATTTTTCCATCATTTCTAAATAGTCACCATTAATTTTTATTAAAAAACAAAAAGTCATCATAACGGTTTTTTTTTTTAAAAGAAAAAAAAGGAAAAAAAAATTAAAAACCGATTTTAACACATATCGACCTATATTGTGACAGATATTTTGGACCGTTTATCGGTCATATCGGACAATAAACTTTTCGTACAGCCAATACAAAACATATCGGCCGATATTATTTGGCCTTGAAAAACTAATATATATTGGCTGATACGTTTTCACCCCTGGACTCACCTATGTGAGTTTTAGTAGGACTCTTTATGAGTTTCCTACACATAAATCCAAAAATAAAATAAAAAATACTGTCCATATATACCCTTCCCATAACACTTTGAAATTGATATTCCTCAGAGTCTATAGAGCTTGGTGTGCAGTGATGATCGAACCCTAGAGAGGAGGAGATGGGGATTAATTATAATTGTAGAAGTTTTAAATAGTGTTATATTTTAATTATTAGAATATTCTTGATGTTGTTTATATGTAATACAAACTTGTGTAAAATTGTAGGTTCAAGGGTTATAAGTTTGGATGGTATCCTTCGAAATGTAATCTATTGATTAATTAGGTGTCAATATCAAATTTGAAGAAAAAAATTGAATCGCCGTCTAATTTAAATTCATTTTAAGTTGCTCTTATTGTTGAATATTTGAATTATTTTTAAAAATTAGGATATTTGGGCTTTTGAAAATCTTGACATTTCAAAACCAATGAACCCGATTTCTATGAGAAGTATTATTTTGAAAATATTAATACATTCACTCTATCTCCATAGATTAAATGAGGTTCGAAGCATACTATTACTCATTACCGGTGAAAGAGACTCTTAAACATATCTAAGATTTAAATATGATATATTTTCTCATAAATCATGACTTGCTATATAATAAGGAAAGATTAAAGAAATTTAAGACAAAATTGACTATTTTATATAAATTTGATACCAAAGGTAAAAATATTATGTACCAATCACTTTCCTTGCTTCTTTCCTTCTCTCTTTACAAAAAAAGAGAGGGCAAATCTTTATTTTCTGTTGATGCACCATAAAAAAAACTTGCACAAATCACTACCACATATATGAAACCTGTCTATACTCTTTTAAAATTTTCTTTCAACTTCCTTTAAATCTTCTTTTTTCTATTGAGTACCAGGGGTAAAAAATTCTGGTATCAGTCGATACGTATTATTTCGGTCGATACGTTGGACCCCTGTTGAGTACATGTGACAACCTGACCCGACCCTATTGTGATATTGTTTGCTTTAAGCCTATGGTCCGCACAGTTTTGTTCTGGGCCATGGCTATTGGGAGAGGGGTTGCGTCCTCTTAAATCCATTTTTCACCCATATGCCAGTAGGTTGGATTTGTCACACTGATAAGGGTTCACACACAGGCAGACAAGTCACATAAATAAAGAGCCTTTATAGTCTGAGTGTTGAATTATGCTCTTATACCACTTGTGACTACCTGATCCGACCCGACCTATTGTGACATTAGCCACTTTTAGCCCTAGCTCAAATGACCAGACTCAAAAGAGAAGAAGGATTGCCGCCTCTTAAATCCATTTTCCACCCACTTCCCACATCGTCTACCAGCTTGGGTGTTACAGTACATATTAATTATTGGTGTACATAAAAAAAATTCTCGTTAAATATCCATGACACTTTATTATTTGTATACTTCATGTTTGTGAATATTCACAACAATAGTTGTGACAATTCCAATAGCAAAATAGTATTATCCACCACAAAAAGGGATATTAAAAAATTGAAATTAAAGAAAAAATTTCATGCTTCCCAATAATCAAGAACCATGGACTATTGATGACGTAACAAATTAAGTAGTTATTAATTTTTAACTCACCTTATCCTTGATCAATTATACCATCCACATCTCTTGTTTGGGTTAGTGAGAGTGTGAGACCACTTGTATTAAAAAAAGAAGGGAAAAAAAAAAAAAAGCATGCCAGGTGTCAGTAGATAAGCACATGTTCCCTTGGAAGATCCGGGCTTTAGAGAGAGAGCCAAAATGGGCTTTAGGGCACTGGGCATTCATGTGAATCGAGCTCAACGTACCTAATTTGGAAATTTTGGAGGCGGAGAAAATTCCAGGCGAAAACCCTGCAACAGAGATCACATAACTTTCACCTCGCGAAACCATTTTCTCCATTTTTTCTCTCTCATTTTCCCCTCACTATCTCTCTTTTCGGAGAAATCACCACCCTCCTTTCACCTCCTTTAACCTCCCTTTCTTTCTGTTTCCCTCCACGCCACAAAGCAAACAATTTCATTTGATATCACACCATCTTTCTCTCTTCCTCTGTCTCTTTCGTTGCCTCTTCTAACAAGTAACAACCAACAATTCACACTCCCCATACACACATTAGAAAAGTATTTTCACCAGCAAAACCCTTTCCCCACCTCCAATTTTCCCTCCTTCACTCTCCATTTTCCCCACTTTCTGGTTACCAGTAATTGCTTTTCCACTCCTACTTCTTTCCTCTCTCTGATTCTCAGAGAGATACACTGCTTTGTTCGGGATAGAATGGATAGAAAAGAACATTGAAGACACAGAGTGGAAAGATTGAAAACAAAAAAAAAAAAAAGGAAAAGAAAAGTAAAGGACATAGTCGAATCGAAAATCCAACGGTTAGGGCTCCTCGATTCGGATTTGGTGGACCCCACTAACGGGCGGAGAAACCCCCGGTTCTCTCGCCTTCTCCAATCCCATCCCTCCTCCATTATCTCTTCTCTTCATTTCTTTTTTGGCTGTTCCAAACCCTAGTTTTCCTTTTGGCAGTTTCCTCACTTTCCTTCCCGTGCTTGCGTTTTTTCTGTTCTTGTCTCTTTCTCTCGCTCCCCCCTCTCTCTCTCTCTAGGGTTTCTGTATGTAGGGTTTGGGTTTTTTTTTTTGGAAACATGGGTTTGAATTCTCCTATGGCGGTCAGCATCGTTGTCATCTCCCGCTTGTGGCTTTCCAAGGGCTAGATTTTTTCGTTTTGCATTTTCTTCGCTCGTTGACGATGAGGGTCTTCTTAGCGGTTCCTGCAAACTGCAATTCGGTGGATTAGTAGAGGGGAAGGGAACCCGTGTCTGTTTTGTACTGCGTTCTGCATCTCAGCCACCGTAATTGTATCTCTTTCTACTTTCAATTCTTGATTGGCCCGAAGTGTGTTTGCAATATTTGATCTTCAGTTAAATCTGGTTTTTCTAATCTTGTGGTGTACATAGCACATGCTCAGTCACTGTTGTTGGCAATTCAATGTCTTTAGTTTTGTATAGGGATAGGTCATAGGCTAATTTGATTTGGAGAAGTGTTCTTTTTCTGCGTTGAAGACGGGATTTTATTCTTTAGGAGAAGATTAGAGTTTTTCTCGTGGCTGATATTGTACAGAAAGTAAGAATTTTACCACTGCAGAAAGGTTAAAGGGTATATTTTCAGAAAGCAAGCATAGGTATATTTTCTTTCATTTTTATCATGGTTGGCAATTGTCATGGAGAGAGGTGAGAAGGCGTTGGTACCAGAATGGTTGAAAGCAGTGAATGGCGGCACAAATGGTGGTGGGGCCAGTACTCCCCACCATTCTGCATCTTCTTCACAATCAGGTACTGTCCACCATTCTCCACACTCTTTCAGTTATATTCCAAATCTTGATAGTTTGCGTTATGTTTGGCATAATGTTTTTGGGATATCTTCTAGTTTGTTTTGAGTGACGATTCCTTGCAATTGCTGTATTCTTACTTGTTTTCATGTATCCAGTGTGGTCGGAAAGTAGAGAGAGGAAAATACGATCCTCTTCCCTTTTACTCCCATATGAAAGTAGTTTCAGTAGAATGTGAAGAAAAACATTATTCATTTTATCTTTTCCTGTGTGCAATCTTCAATGGAGTTTTCTGTGAAGAAAAAGGATAGTTATCAAACATAGTAAATAGAAACCTCCTCATTTGACAAGAGATTTTGCTGTAAAATGATGGATAGAACAAGACTTATTGCCTTGTTGCATTTGTTGTTAAGTCTCCATCTTTAGCATTTTCATGTCATTCATTTTTTTCTCCTTGGAATAGATGATCATGCCAATACATTGCCTCTGAGAAGTAGATTCCTCATCATTTAGTTCAAGTGATCATGACACTTTCCATTCTTTGTCCTTCACAGACCGAACTTCATCTTCATACTTCCGTAGGAGTCCAACCAGTAACGGTGCTGTGATGCATGACAAGGACCAATCAGTGTTTTCACGAGCTTACAATAGTTTTGGTAGGAATCATCGTGATAAGGACTGGGAGAAAGATCTTGATTTTCGGGTGGCAGATTATAAGGACCGTGATTTTACTGATTCTTTGACACCTACAAGTAGGATCGAGAAAGATACATTGAGACGCTCACAGTCGACGATTTCAGGAAAACGAGCTGAGTTGTGGCCTAAAAGAGTAGCAAATGACACGGGTAATGGTACACTTGTTGCTGGGAGTGTAGTGACTGGCATTCATAAATCAACATTTGAAAGAGACTTCCCGTCACTAGGAGCTGAAGAAAAACAAGGGGTTCCCGAGGTTAGCAGAGTCTCATCACCTGGTTTGACTTCCGCTTCTCAAAGCCTGCCACTTGGTACTTCTGCTGTAATTGGTGGTGAAGGTTGGACCTCAGCGCTGGCAGAACTACCTGTTGCAGTTGGCAATGGCACAGCACTTTCATCTGTTCAACAATCTGCCCATGCTATCGCAAGCACTACTACTGGTCTTAACATGGCAGAAACAGTAGCCCAGACTCCTTCACGTGTTCGTACTGTACCCCAGGTATGCAGGATGTATCTGCTTGTTATTGTTTGTTTTGGATTGGTTCCATCTTTTGATGTTTATTATTATTATTTTGAAATGTTGTTTGAGGTTGGCTGCAGTTGTCAATTGAGACTCAAAGGCTTGAAGAGTTGGCTATTAGACAATCAAGGCAGTTGATACCAGTGACACCTTCAATGCCTAAAGCCTCGGTACAAAACCTGGGTTCTCTATTTGCCCTAAAAGCTTTTATATCTTTAGCTGGGAATTCAGTACAATCTGTTTATAAATGCCTTGTTTTGATAAGTGATGTATGACCTATGGTTTTTTTTACTGGTATCTTTTATGTCTTCTCCCATTATATATAATGGAAATCTGATAGGAACTTTTTTCTCTACCGATAACATAATGTCTCAAAAGGGATTTCAGGATTCTTAGTAAGTGGTTAAGGGATTTGGCAATTTTCGTAGAAAATAGAAATGTTTTCTCAGGAGGGAGGCTTTATTGAAAGGGTTCTAGTTGGGCATATTAGTGTTAGAAATAAAGCTTTTCATCTGTAATTTTAATCAGCAACATTTGCTTGATCCAGTGGTAGGTATGATACTGGACACTTCAACATAAAAAATGTTTTCATGGTGTACCCATATTGTATTTGGGCATCATGGATGGTGGATGACGAGAACTAGTCTAACTAGAGGTGAAAAAAATGTGCTGTAATGTGTTGAATCATTTCTTTTGGGAGGGTAAAAGATGATCTTGGGAGTTTGATTCGCAAGTGATATACGAGTGGTGAGTTTTTTTTAGTCAAAAGATGAAATACAAAACATACTATCTTTTGTGGAATCATTTCTTCAGAAGGATAAGAAAATAAATAAAAGAGTGGGGGTGGGGGTGGTAGAAGAGCATTGTTTGTACGAAAACGCCTTGATGAAAATAAGAAATGAAATTTTCCATGGAAAATTCACAATGCTATTGAGATGTTGTTAAAATATTTTATATTGGGGAATATTGCAATTTCTATTTCAAATCCACGAGTTTTAAGATATATTGTAAAGGATTCTAATATCTACATATGTGTTCTATTAATTGTTTTCAACCCCACATGGGGTAGCTCACCTGGCAAGCACTTTGGCTCAGGAACCAAATGTCCCAGGTTCGAGTCTCGTAGCAACCTAATGCATGTGGCTTGCGGGGGGTGTTGGGGTTCTTAGCATAAAAAAAATCACTAGATAACCCTAGAATTGAAAGGTACTGATTTTATCATGAGACAGTTCATTCCTGAGTACAAGATCGAAGCTAGTGCATGTGAGAATATGTGTTTCTTATGTACCACTTGTCCAGTGAGCGTCATACATAGATAGTTGTCCAAAACTGTTGGCATGAACTGATGGGACAACATGAAACATTGATGAAGCCTTCATAGATGCCAATTCTGAAATAATCTAAGATATGCTGATTAGGTGATTTAATAACTAAAACAATAGTTGATTAAATGATAGAGATGATTTTCATTATTCATTGGGTCAACCTGAAGGACTAATGAAGCATTGAAAAGAGCCCAACATTGAAGCACAATCTAAGATGTGGTGATTCGTTGATTTAAAAGCTATGTTGCAAGAGATCAAATGATAAAATAACCAACTGCTACTCTGTGGGAAAGAATTTTTCATAATATGTGGTGCATGTGAATAGAACCAGCAGTAGCATATTGTTCCATGGAGCTAAGGTCCAAAATATGGAATAAACAAGTGTTTCCACAACTCTACCACCCGGTCAATTCTGTTCCACTTAATCCCTCTTTCACTTTCATGGCCATATGTTTCCGACTAAGGAATGAGAAATCTTTTTTCCTGTTACATGAATCAAATGTTTCATTTTATCCGGGAAAAGTCATCTCTTTCTCAACAGTGCCTTTACTATTTGGTCCAATAGCGTTTAGTTAGATAGGAACATATTTGTTAAATACTGACAACTCTCGGATAGAGTCTTAAACGGAAAGATCCATTAGATAATGAACAATGGTTCTAAGCCATCTCTGACGATGAATCAACAATTCGAAGTGCTTTTCTTGCGTATTCTTGATGAACAAACGTTTATATATAGATGTAGGAGGATTTGTTTGGAAGTAATAAGTCCTTTTGACATCTCTTCATCTGCAAAGAATTCTCGGCGTGAAAACAAAGAGACAAAGGGCTGATCTTTGAATAGGAAAAAGAATGGATATGTAGGGTCCCAAATGAATTGGCTTATTTGAAAAAAGACTTGTTCTTTGGAAGATCTATCTCGTGTCTGGTACTGCGTGGTTCCACTCTGCAAGAACTCCGAATCATGCTCTTGAAGTTCATCCTCTTTATGATAAATGATCAGCTTGCCCCGAAATGACATGGCCCAATAGGGAAATCCCAATTCATTGGTTTCGATACAATCAAATAGATTGCCACAAGGGCGCCATATTCTAGGAGCCCAAACTATGTGATTGAATAAATCCTCCTCTATCTGTTGCGGGTCGAGGGCTCATTCTCTTTTCCCCTCTTCAAACTCCAATTCATATTTTTCATAGAGAAATATTTGATCAACAATAAAACAAGATTCATTTTGCATCATATCTAACGGATTCCTTGGTACAGATGGAAGAAACAATGTCACTCGATCATTATCAAACTAGCTGCAATCTTTTTCTATCCGTGAGGATCCCAATAGAGCGCGTTCTACTTCTAATAGGCCATGAACTAGATCAGAATCATTCTCAACGAATCCATAAGAAGTGACTAGTTTTTTTTTTTTTTTTCGGGCCCAGGTGGAGACCATAGATCTTAAGCGACCGATTCGGCAGAACAACTCAAAAGATAAAGAAGTATCATTAATTTCTTCATGCTTGTTCCAAGCTCGAAGTACCATTTGTACAAATAAGAATCCCCTTCCTTACATGATTTCTTCTTCATATAGATAGATATAGGATCTATGGGGCAATTACTTAGAAGTACATTTTGTGCAACAACCCTTCCTATCTGATAGAAAAGGATCCCATGATCCTGAACCGATCTTACCTGGGATGATCGCAAATCTCAAGTTTGTCAATGAAGAGCTGATCTAATTGTAGTAGTGTCTGTAATGGATTTCTTCTGTGTAATACTAATTGATAGGGCCTCATTGGTAAGTGCTACAATATCTCGTGCATTGGAACCCATGGTTATGGACCCGAATCCGTTAGTATGGAACATTTTCTTTTCCAAGTGAAATCCCTAGTATATGAAAGAATGAAAAAGTGCATTCGTTGTCGTGGAATAAGAAGCCTTCGTATCTTAATGCATGTATTTGATTTATTTAGAGCTATTATAGTGGGATCCACTTCTTGGGGAATATGAGTCGAAGCAATATTAAGAATATTTCTAGTGGAGCATCTTTCACATTCTTTGGAGAGATAGTTCACTAATAGACCGAGGGATAAGTAATTCGACTCATTCACATACAGATCATGAATGTTTGGAATCCATATTATGCAAGGGGACATTGCTTTTGCTAATTCGAATTGAAGGGTGATATCAAATCGGTCTATTTTCGGCGTCATATACGTAGTTAACACATTCGTCGTAGTTAATAGCTCTGTATCAAGGTCATCATCAATGTCGTCACTACATAGTTAGCACATTCGTCGTAGTTAATAGCTCTGTATCAAGGTCATCATCAATGTCGTCACTATCATCAGTAAGATAACCTTTAGGCTTGTCATCTAGAAACTTGTTCGGAAATAGTAATGAAAGGAACATAGGAGTTTGTCGCTAGGTATTTGACCAAATAGGATCGTCCAATTCCTAATAATGAGCAAGGAATATCCGTCTTTCTGCTAAACAGGATCTATTGAGCAAGTAATTCATTAGATACTTTTTATGAATGTCAACTAAGTATCGTAAGTAAATTGATCCCTGTTGTTCAATCATTTGATAACCAGAGTCATTTTTTGATAAGTGATCACTATGAGTCAGACTCGTTAGAATTTGATCAATCCCTTTTTCCGTCATTAAGGTGAAGAACTGAACCAAGAATTCTCTTTCTTCGTCATCAATCGAATCTCTGTTCATGGCCCAAGATTCTATTTTATCATCAATCCAATCACCATTCACATTTTTTATTTTTCTTATCAATAAATGGATCTCTTTACTTGTACAACTTAGATGTCTCATATTTCTCAAAAAATTGATTTGATTGATAGGATTGGGTATGGTACTGGTGAGATCGATGAGATTGATATTCAAATATTTCTTCTTAGAATGTATTGATTTGACCCCATAAGCGGGACCACTACCCAATAACATGTTACCGCCAGAAGCAGAACGCGTATTTCTTTCAGAGAATCTCCTAATTGTTCCAGAGCAAGTAGAAAGAGATTCTTTAACCAGAAAGAATTCAGTTCAGATGTAGGATACCTATCCAGAAGTTTTCGCAACTCAATTATGTATGATGGAATCATCAAAGATTTGATCCTTTCTAACCCTGTCTGTAACTCACTAGAGGCTCGGGAAACAAAGAGACGATGTGTACGAATGAGATATCCAGCAACAAGAAAAAGGAAAAGGATTGAATAGAGGAACTCCGAAGCATTTGGTGATCTCAGATGTGTATATATCAATGGAATGGGTGACTCATCATTCGATGAATCATTTCTTCGGATAGAAGAAGATTCTGTAAACACTTACTCAAACTCTCACTTATCAGATTCCATTGTGGCAGAATCACCCACAATTTTTTCTGAGGAATTGGCCATGATATATCTGATCCATGCATAATATCATGAAAAATGGATACAAATTTTTTATTGCTACTTAGTATCGGCAATAGGTCTGAAAAATTATCTAAAAGGGTCAAATTTAGATATTTGCACCTTGTCGAAGTAAGCAACCATGGCATATATGTTTGGAACAGATTCCATTTTGAGAGATTTGAAAAAGCACTATCTCGTTGAAAGGTTGTATCCATTTGCTGTTTCTCAACGCATTTCTTTAGACAAAGACTCTGTTTTTTCCTCTTCCCTGATGGTAAATATTTCTCAGAACATGGAGTGTGAATCAAACCCATGTTTCAATTGAAGCTGAGATACTGATGCAAGTTTCTCTCTTCTGAATCAGATAGATTCATATCTAAAAGAGGCTCACAATAAGTTCCTTCAAAATCGATTATATGTTCCTCTATTAGAAGTGTTCCAGAAATGTCTGCGATTGAGTAAAGAACTCTACGAATGAATGGATCAGATCAAATTGGAAAATGGAAAGATTTGTACAAGTTATACGTTTCGTCACCACTTTCTGGAAAATCGTTAGGTATGAATATGTCAGATACCTGTGACTCGATTGGTGAAATAGTATCTCTCTCTAAAAAAAACATATTTTTTTTACCGACACCCAAAAAAATATATTTTGTTGCGAATGAACAAGATATTGAGAAATTGTCCATATGTAAGATCATAATTATTGATACGGGTCGTTTCGACATAAAAAGGGAATTCTTTGTTACAATAGAACCAGAAGTGATGTGGATGATTCAAGAGTCGAAGTCTATTTGCTTTATAAAAAGAAGATACTATGAATTTCTATGAAATGGTTTCACGGGATTCAGCCAATTGTCTCGATCGTGGGAGATCATTGAGAAATAGGAACCGTGTTCTCAAAGGATTTCCTACGATTATTTCTAGTATGGAATGAGTCAATCATCCACTTTGGTATCTTATTGGGTGATATTGTTCCTTCATTTATGCCTAATTTTTTTTCCTCGTTTCATAGCCGTTTGTTTCTTTTCAAATTTTTGCTCTTATTTATCTTGTGCAGTCCAATTTTTTGGGTATAAAATTATTTCTATGCATTTTTAGCTTTTTTTTTTTTAAAGGTGCATCTTTAGATCTTTTTTCACCATTTATTGGTGAAAATTGTATGGTTTAGACAGATTTGAATGCCAGAAGTTCAACATCTGATGTTTTGAACTGTTGGGTGGAAGTAGACATTGTTTATCTTCTAACATGAGGAATAGATCTAACACCAAATTTCCAATCTGTTAATAACAAAGGTGGACCACTATGATGTTTTCCTATTTCGTATGAACCTGTACTCCATGTTGATCCTTGCTTCACTCCTTTGTGCTTCTTCCAAGGTAGCCCTTTCTGAATTATCGAGAACTAATGCTTACCAACCCTCTATTCTTTCAACTGATGACTTGTTGGAAGAGTGTTATTGTTATAATGTGTAATATTGGTTTTATCAATTAAAAAATTATGAGATGAATGGTATTGAATTGAAGAAATCATTACTGGAGTATATATTTTGCATTGGACATGGTAATCCAAGCGCCCTATTGATGCTTTCTGTGCATGTCTTAGCTTATGTTTCTACCAGTTTGTCTTCACTCCTTTGTGCTTCTTCCAAGGTAGCTCTTTCTGAATTATCGAGAACTAATGCTTACCAACCATCCCTCTATTCTTTCAACTGATGACTTGTTGGAAGAGTGTCATTGTTATAATGTGTAATATTGGTTTTATCAATTAAAAAATTATGAGATGAATGGCATTGAATTGAAGAAATCATTACTGGAGTATATATTTTGCATTGGATATGGTAATCCAAGCGCCCTATTGATGCTTTCTGTGTATGTCTTAGCTTATGCATCCTGAATGTCATTAACATTGTGCTCCATCTCAAGGTATTCTTTTGGAGCACTATTCAAAAATTTATAGACTGACTAATATCTTTTGAAAACTGGCTTCATAGAAGTGTGTGTCTCTGTTCTTGTCAAATTGGACTGTGTAAAAGGTTTTCAAGGTCAAGAAGGCCAAAATTTTCCATTCTATCCATATTACATGTTGGAAACAAGAAACAGTTGTTAGCACTTAGGAGAACTACATAAATGGTGTCCAATATTAAATTCATACGTGCATAAAGAATTGCAGAATATATGTTTTTTCTTTTTTCTTTTTTGGAATCCAAATTCATGATGTTCTTAAATAACTAAATGTCCTTCTGCCTTAATTAGTTACATGTTTTTAGTAAAAGCCCCCAAATTTTGAGATGGCTTATTTTGGCCCATGACATTTTGATTCAATCTTATATATATATATATATATATGTAGAGAGATAGAGAAAGAATGTGTGTGTATTTGCAGAATTTTCATGTAAAAATGTTTTTTGAAGTTGGCAGGTGTAAATGCTCTTTTAAAAAAAAATGCACCAAGGATATGTGCTTTTGCAGAAAAACAGGAGGATGTCTTTTTGAGATCTAAATACTGGCCATTGGGTGCATTAGAAACTTCTTTTCAAAATAGAGCAATTGAACACATCCTACCATGGAAACATATGAGTTCAGTTGCATAGAAAATGCTGTCTCATGTACGCCGTCCTTAAATGGGTTGGCACATGACTTAATCAGTGTCAAGTCCATGTCTAGTTGAGAAGTTGATCAAGCTTAGTTGATTTTTGATTCCTTGCTAGGAAGCAATTGGTCGAATTTTCTTTTATTATAATTTTTCTTTGTTGTTGTTGTTGGTATTCTTACTACTAATACTACTTTTGTCTATCCAGTTGGTTTTTGAGTATTAGTTTTTCATTCAGCCTATTTACAATCATGGTCGCCATTGCCGCACATTGTGCAATGTACTGCCTTACCACCTAGATCCATTCTTCTAATGGTTTTCCCTTTCTCTTAGTACCTTCTACTTGCTATCTTTTGATCTTTTTTGTTGAGGCTGTTTCCAGTCTTCTCTAGCATGTGCTATGAAATCCAGCCTCATATGAGGCCCTGGAAACCTAACTTTTTTTTATCATTTTTGTCAAAATCTTTATTTTGCCAAAATGTCTTTTTATTTTGCTCACAATCCCCACCTAATCTCCCTTTGAAGAAACACACCTAATCTTCTGAAAGAAAACCCTAGAGATAGGGAGTGCAAAAGACATGCCATAGCTTGGTTCTCCTTATATGCCACTCACCACTACTAGTTCTCTTATCTAGCAAGAGGAGTTTAAGCCCATCCACAAGCACAATAGAAAATCACTTCTACCGGTCAAATTCTTTGGTTCAAACTGTAGTACTTATCGAAGCTTTATAGAACCACCAAACTTTGGCCTTTGAATCTGTGGCCATGATGAGGAGATGTGGCTGATCAATTCCAATATCACATTCAATGATCTGAATTTAAGATTTTTCTTTGTAAAACTATCACATAAATCTGATTCAAAGTCTTCATGATCTTTTATCTTGTTTGCACTGGAAATGTGGGATATGTTTTTGAAACCCACAAGCACCCATTTTTAATATGAGTATGCATGTAGACTTCTTCCCCAAAAAATATTTATTTAAGTTTTTTTTGGTATTAAAAGATTTTGGTGTACTGTATGTTTTCTTAGCCCTTCAGTATTCAATTTCTTTTGTGCTTACATGTACTCTGCCAAAAATGGTTTCTGCATTGGTTTCTTATTGCTTTCTATCTCTACTTCTACAGGTTCTCAACTCTACAGAGAAGCCAAAATCCAAATCAGTGAGATCTAATGAGCTAAGTACTGTGGCTAAGGTTGGGCAGCAACCTTTATCACAGCTTGTCAACCAGACTGTTCGTGGACCCAGTAAACCTGATGTGTCCAAAGCATCTCAGCCTGGGAAGCTAACAGTACTCAAAGCTACACGTGAAAGGAATGATCTTTCTCCTACTGCCAAAGATGGCCTCAGTCCAACAAATGCCGGCAGAGTTTTTTCTGGTGTCACATCAGCTGCGTTTACTTCTTCGAGGAGTCCCACTAATGCAAATTTTGCCACTGACCGCAAGATAGCTACTTCATCCATGACACAAAGCTCCTCTGTGGATAGAAGATCCCTTTCTCAAGCTCAGGACCGAATTGATTTTTTCAATTCTCTGCGGAAGAAAACTTCTGCAAACCAAGCAGCTTCTGTCTCAGATTCAAGCTCTGCAGTGTCATCCATCTCAGATAAGTCCAACGAACAGGTCATGATGATTACCGAATCTGTTAGTGACGGAAAGGATAATGCTCCAGCACCAGATCCTGCTTTGGACTGGTCGCCTAGGAATAGCAGTGATGTGGTCAGCAATGGAGATGGCTGTGAAGGGTCTGAGACCTTTTCTGGTGATGGAGAGAAGGATTTGGGTTCAGATGCAGTTCGTTACCCAGATGAGGAAGAGGCAGCATTTCTTCGTTCAATGGGATGGGAGGAAAATGCAGGGGAAGATGTGCCTCCTTTAACAGAGGAGGAGATTAATGCTTTCTATGAGGTAACAATACTTTGATTCTTGTTAATTAGAATAGCTAACTTGATCATCCTGTCTTCCAACTTGACAACGGCAGACAACTAATGTCCGGCCATGCAATGGCCCTATTAGCAGCATGTAAACCATTGGGCTTTTGGAATTTGTTCAATTTGGGGCTAACCATTTATTTGAACATTTGCCAACCATTTTTGGACAGCATTTCTCCATTCTCCTGTATAGACCCACGACCCCTTTATGCAAGTGTGCTCTAAGATGCCTTAAAAATGGTTCGTTCGGCTGCATGACGCATTTCATAAGAAAAAGGGGAAACAGTATACCATTTTTAGGTTCAGGATCTTATACTTTCCTAACTAGCACCTCATGGAAGACAGTATGATATTTTAGCAGGATTCCAATTGGCTTCAAGTGCTTGGACATCCTGCCAAACACAAAAAACACTGCTATTAATATGCAGAGCCGACACTTAGGATGGTAATTAGCTGTGTGTGGAACTAAATAATGATATATTGTTTACCATGCAGTTCTTGAAATTAAGGCCCTCTTGTAAACTGTCTCAAGGAATGGGGCAATCAAAGATGGTGGCATTTGAATCACATGCGGGGAGTTTGGGTGGTGCATCATCTGGACTGAGCTCTTCCGACTCCGAAGCTGAAATGTGATAGCATATCAAATTAGTACTTATCAGAAGTCTGGACTTCTTGGCAAAGTTGATGGCAAAGGTTTTCTTTTCATTAACATTGAGATTAAACGGATGGGCTGAGTGGTTGGTTTGGAGGTATGGTGGGGGAGAGAGGGAAGTAAATGGTAAAGGGCAATGGGCTTTTTCTTTTTTTTTTTCTTCTTTTTTTCCTCTTTTTTTTTTGGGTTTTCTTCTCTCCCTCTATTTTGCCAAAGTGAAATGAAATAAGTTTCTATGCATGAGGGACTCCTTGTAATGTGCTCTGCCCCGTCTAATCTTGGTATTGTTTGGCAGCTCTCAAGTAAGGGTTTCACAGTTTGGGGAAAATTGCACAGTTTGGAAAATCAATCATCTCATTTTTTGCCCTTTTATAGCCAATTCAAGAGAAAAGAATATGATGTTCCTTCTGGATAGCCATCATTTCTTGCATTGTTGTGGGCCCCACTGGGGTCAGGGAAAGGTTGACTTGAGAGGATAATGGTTTTCCCCTTGGGTTCATTTTATTTCTAGAGCAATATCTTAGGATGATTACAAATGGCATTAAACTATTCATTAATTTTTATATACAGATACCTTTTTAGATTTTGCTAAACTGTGGGGACTCATTGTTGGATGAATCAAATGAAAGATATTTGATTATAAAATTTTGTAAAGTCTATCAAATTCTTCATTTGATTCATCCAACGTTGGTCTAACAATTTCATAAAGTTTTAAAAAATATATGTTTGCGTTTTTGTTTTTAGAAATTAATAAATAATTTAAGTTTTTAAGAGGTGGACTCTTTAACATATCTTAAATAATATTATTTAAAATTATATTTGCTATTAAGATGACAATATAGGATAATCCTTCTTATTTCAATTGTCCAGTCAAAATGGAAATTCGGAAGGGTGCTTTTCCTTAGAGAGGAGAGGTAATGAATTTTGGAAGAGAGGGTTAGTAAACTCTGAATTTTTTCATTTATTTGAACTTGTTAAGATTGTGATTATTTTAGTTTTCTATAACTAGTCTTGAATTAGAAATTAGTTTATTCAAATAATTTGTTATTTGATTCATCAAATAATAAGGGGAATTAAGCTATACCGATCTGGTTTAGGTACTTCTATCTTTATTTCTAAACAAAATACTTGATACTTTTTATATTAGATTTTAAAATGCTCTGCATTTAATTAAAAAGAAATTTATTTTTTACACAAGTCATGCACGTAAGAAGTAATTTTCTTCATCACTGTATTAGCTTGTGAAATGATCATATATCAATCTAATTTTTAAATAGTTTTGCAGTAACGATTGAATTTTTTTTTCTTCAAATGAATGATGGATTCACTCATTTTCTCATGGTAGTTATCATGACTTTATGAGAATGATAGTAAATGACCATTACTTTTTAAATTAAATGCTTCAGTAAAGTCTTTTAAGGTGTGATACATAATGGCAGTAAGTATATCAGTAATAATTCAATTAATAAACCTATGGATATACAAAATGAATGAAATTATATTTAATAAAATAATTAAATTAATCCATTTAAACTAGCAAGCTCAAATGACAAATATGATAACTGAAAGGATGAACTGAATAAATATGCCCTTCAAGGAATTAGTGAACCATAACAGATCAAATTATGAACAAATTCAAACATAAATTATTCAAATTAAGATCTAAGTAAGGGATTTCAGTTTGGGTTAGATTTCTTTGATTTTCGAATATATTATATACAATATAATTCTTAATAGAATTAATTGGAAAGATAGAATTCAGGAAACATAAAATTTCACAATGAGGAGTGAGATGGAAGTCTTGAGTTTGACTCCTTACGGACTTATCTGATACACGAAGTTTATGAATAGCTTTGTGTATTGAATTAGTCTCATTTCCAATATAGAGTGGAGAAACTCATAGTATAAGAAAAATGATAACTTTCTTCTGTCATTATTTCTTTTATATAGAGCACCTAAACCTGCTCACATGAATATGTTGGTCAATTTTCCGGTCATAACTAAACAATCATGTTCTTACAGAAATCTTGAAATCAAAGGGATATAGAAATTAGAAATGTGGGGACTTTAGTCCAACAAGTTTGAACTACCCACTTTAATGTGTTGGTCAGATTAGCCAAAAGAAGAGAGGGGGCATTTATGTGGGTGCCAATGGCCATGTAAAGTTTACTGTGGATGAATGTCATTAATGATACAAGTTGTATGACAATGTTAATTATATTTATTATTGAGATCAATCATCAATGAGAGAAAAAGAATGTATATATTAGATTTGGGAAGAGTCAAAGAGTGTTTTTGATGATGAAGGTGTTCTCTTTATCGTACTGATTAATTTTCGTATACGATAAATTTTCGAGGTAAGTGGAAGTCATCTTGAATTCACACTAAGTAATTCTACAGGAGAGTGGCCCTTTCGGGTAGAATCACGTTTCCCGAGGCAGACTCTTAACCATCACTCCAGTCTGTTTAATTTGAATTTGAATCATTAATTTTTATTTTGTTACTTGAAGAGCTACTCTTTTAAAACTCTTACTTCTTTACTAGTGGGTTAATGGGTCGTGTACCCCTTAGGGTTACTTAATCAGGTGCTCTAAGAGTCATGGATACTTTAGAATTAAAAAAAAAAAAAAATCTAGACTTCTTTCAAAATGTTTGAATCTGTACTCCATATCTTACGGCAAATTATTGATTGGTAGATAAGACTCCACCATAGACTATCCAAAGGACAGTGGGCCCTTCAGGTGTTTCTTCTGTGTTGCATCTACTGTTGTTATTGCTTCTTAGTTCCGAGTTCTGATCCTTGAGGAGGCCCAAGCCCGAGTCGAGTCAATTAAACCGGTTTGAAAGTCAGGTCCAAACTTTTCTTGGGCCAGGCTAAGACTAGCCTATATTACATCAGGTTCTTCTTCCCTCCAATTCCTCCCTTCACTACTCAATCACTGTCTTTCATATATATATATATAAAAAAAGACAGATTTAGGTGGCTGTCAAATGAATATTTAATTATTTATTTTATATACAGTTGAATCAATTCTATCAAGACTTGAAAATTGAGGAAATTTGTGCAAAAATTGGAGGATTACAAGTCAATTTTACTTGTTGAGTCAGGCTGTTCAGGGCTTAGACCCAACTTGAGCCCGAACACATCACAAATAAACAGGCTTGAATCTACATGTAAGTAGCAAGCCAGGGCTTGGGCTTTAGAATAGAATGTGTGGAGCCCATTGGGCCTTTTGGCCCGTAACCCGTTTAGTCTTATCATATAAAATCTTAGTCTATTCCCATATTCAATAAAACCCTTTTGTCAATAAAAATGGATCTTATAAATTTTATTACTATATAAAACGGAGACAAATATCAAATTGAATTTTGAATTAGGCCTTCAAATATTCAAAGCCAAGGAATGCACTAGTCGGTTGCATCTGCAGGATGTCGACTGAAGCCAAACTTCCGGCAGTTGCCTGATAACTGCCCGGACTTGCCTCATAAGCCTTCTGATATTCCATAGAGCTGAGTAGGTTGACTGTCCATTAATGGGAGAGACTGGAGAGCCCCCTCGAAGACTAAGACTCTGAAGTGCGTCGATTGTGCTAAGACCCGATCAGAGCCGTGCTCCGCTCACAAATGAGGAACCACCGCCACTGCCAGCACTCTCCGGGAAGTAAGGGCCATGATAATTCAATTTTACACTAGCATTGGAACCGGAACCAAGCACTGATAGATATGGCTGCATGGCTGTGTTCAGTTTCTCTAAACAAGGCTGCACTATTGATAGTCAGAGACATAAAATGAGTGTAGAATGTTAACCCAAAATTGAACCATTTATTATATTGTGATACAGTGCCTGTAATTCTTCGCTGCCGGAATAATTCCGATTGCTTTTTATATTCAATTCCACCCATTCTTAGGGTAAAATGTGCAATGTTACAAATTCCTTGTAAGCGGCAGGATAGCGTATGCCTCTAGTTATGTATTGATGCTCTCCTTTTTCATTGAAGTCGGATCAAACATAGAGCTTTCATACTGCAGCATAATGCATTCTCAAGTTGAGTTTGATCCACCAGTATAAAGAGAAGAAAAAGGCAATTCCACTGCAAACTTCTCATGATCTGCCAGATACGATCGCCCTAGTACTGGAATTTCAACCTTTCTCTAGGATACACACTGACAGCTTCACCTGTCTGTGGCCGCTCGTGACTTCGCTTATGATTTTGCGACAGTGCAGGCTGCTCACGACTTTTTACACCTATTTTCTCTTTGCCACTCTTCCTGTGAGAAGAAATAAATTCACGTTAGCTAACATGGGTAAATAGAACAGGCGAAGATCCAACTTTCCACTTTCAATACCCCATGACGAGGAAACCGTACCTGAGGTGAAGCAAAATGAAGAAAGCACCAAACAGTGTCATTCCCCCTGCCACTGATTTTAGCAATAGCTTCTTTTGCTTGTGTTTCTCTCCCGTACCTTTCTCCGTGTCTCTCCCTCTTGAACCCGTCCCCAGCTTTTCATAATTTTCTGTTTCCTGGTTTTACAAGGATGGATATCAGATTTATTTAATTATGTAAAAAGGCATGTGATAAAGAAGGCTAACCAATGCAAGAAGCCAGTCAGTGCACCTTAAACTGCTAAAGTTGAAGCTAGATATATGGGAATTCCAATCATCAACCAAGGCCATCTATCAGTGAAACCCACTATTTCAAGAAAGTCTTCAGTAATCATGTCATCCCAATGCCAGTTTACCAGCCAACTTTGATTGACCTTATTATTAGTGCCAGTTTACCAGTTAAATAATAAATAGCTAGTATCCTTGGATAAAATCAATTTTTAGCAACCATCATTTTATCAATTCTACCACAAATGATCTTTACTTGCCCTTTGGTATGATTTTGCACAGTGGGCTATGAAGATGGCTGGACCAAGTGGAGAAACGAGATTGATGATTGGGTAATCGCATGTTTCTACTACTAAAAAAGGAGTGTTTCTACATGCAGTTAATCGATGCTGGTCATTCTTTAAATATATCAAATGGCCAAAGTTCCAAGTTCCCAGAAAATTACCTTATCAGTGACAGCACCAACATCCTGGTAACCAATTCTAGGTTCATGTGATTGCAGGTCTTTCTCATCAATCAGATTTTGGCCATTATCTTCACACATTCCACTGTGTTGATCGATATTGCTTTTGCTCTTTGAACATACAGGTGTCGAGAAGGATCCATTTCTCAAGGTTGGTGCAGATGGACAGTCAAGTTCTACAGTAGAAATACATGAACTATTACAATCCACAAGACTATCGGCAAAAATCAATTCTGAAGCACAATTATGATTTACTGCAACTTTCTTGGGCATTTCTGGGCCTTTCTCACTCGTATGTGAGATGTCCAAATAGCCATCACCAAGACCAACAAGGAACTCTTCCCCCTCTATCTCCAACCTTAGCCTCTCAGTTTCACTGATACTAAACCGTTGCATGCTACGAGCATCTCCATCAATGATCGACATGATTTTGTTGCCAGAAATACTGACATCTGCTTGTTGCTTCTCTTTATGGTCAGAAGAGTCCACTAATGGATTCCAACAATCCAATTTTTCCATTGATATATCATTTGATAGAGATACATAGGGATGATTCATAATTGATTCTTTTGGTTCCAATACACTTTCATCATGGATTCCTTTGAAGGTAATGCTCATTGGCTTTACATGGATAACATCAGACTCTTCGGCACCAACGAGTGTTGTATGCCTATCTTCACGTTCTGTGCTGCTCTTCACAGCAATCCCTGTTTCCAAGATGGTTTCTCCCAGTCTGTTCTTTGTAAAACCAATTGCATTTTCAGTAAACATTTCTTCCAAGCACAATTCTTTATCCGGTCCTTGCATAACTTTGCACACTTCCAATGTAGGACACAATTTATCCTGTTTAGACATGTCACTGTGAGTGAAACCATTGCAGAAAGAATTTGACTGCCCCTCAACAATCCCCTGCAGTTGATTCCTGTAAACATTTCTTGAAGTAATTTCACAGTTTGAATCTCCACATTTAGAAGAAAACTTGCCTGTATTATCTGTATCAACAGCTGAAATTTCAAGGTTACCATTGCTTTGTTCTTTTTTCCCTCCATTCACAAACTCATGCAAGTGGGAAATATCACCAGTAAAACCATCTTTTTCATCAATAAAGTATTCACAATTTACTGTTCCTTCTTCAGAAATTGAGTTCAGAGAGGATACTTCATAATCTCCCATCTCAGATCCACTACTATCACTGTCTTTTGTGATGTGACTGGCAATCAGTTTGGGACCAGGAGGAACAACAAGTTCATTTGTAAATTCTTCCTCCATGTCATCTAAACTCACATAGGAATCAGATGATGTGAGCACAGGAAAACAGTTCCCAAGGTTCTCATCCCAGACCACAGAACCAGTGCAAAGTTGACCACTACAAGTTTCCTTTGAATCAACAAGAAACGTTGCATCCAATTCATTTGGTGAATCCCCCACAGAAGAAGCACAAGTTCTACAGTGGTCAAAATCAGCACTGTGCATATCCATACCATCTTCAGGGTTACTCAAGGAATATTTTACCAATCTCCAGTGTGCAGAAGGCCTTGTATTTAAATCATTTTGACATCCAAGGCATTGTTGGGATGACGTAACAGTGCTTCCATTAGACATTTGACTGCTACCATTTGTCATAGAATAGGCACTAAAAGATTCCCTTGATTCCTCTGAACAGACTACTACACGTTGATCAGCTCTCAAGCCTTTATGCTGGTTTTGAAAGTCTAACTTGCATGTGTTTTCTGGTGTATGAAAATTTTCTCCAACCACAGAATCTCCTCCAGGTGAATTCTCTCTGGGAAAACTTGAAAGGTTTTTTGTGACATTATAAGATGCATTCAAGGCTGGACTCTGAAATTCTAATGCCCGAAAACAGCTTTCAGCATCATCAGACTCCTCAGAAGAAAAATCATAGTGTCTTTCACATTCCACTTCCTGGATTTTCTACAAAAAGTCATGCAAATTGATTAGAAAGAAACGCATGATCACTTACACTAAACAACCCCCTCCCCACCCACCAGAAAGAAAGAAAACCGCTCCCAGAAGGATTTGCTGTCTGTCAGACAACCATGTGACCATCTCAGATGAATGTAAACAGCTGAAACCAATCCTCTTATGCTTGAAAATCTAAGGAGAGATTTCAGAAGTTAATCACCATCCAATAGTGCAATCTTGGTAAACCCCAAGGGTTGGCTTGACGGTCAAGGCGCTCGCCTCATGAAGCAAGGTCTTGGGTTCGATTCACGCTCAACCCAATGAAGGACCACTCCCTATAGACTTTGGGAGGTTTTCACGTGCCCCGACGGACTAGTCGGGTGAGACATCTGGACACCTTCGGTCATCAAAAAAACAGTGCAATCGTGGTTCATCAACCAGATTTGGATGCCCGTCTCGTTAGCATTTAAGGATACAGAAGCATGAACATAAAGAAAAATCCTGTCTGGTAAGGTTGTCTAACCATGCTGTCTAAGTAGCTGACATTTTTTTTTGGACCATTAGTTTATCTTTTTTATTTTCTCAATAATACTTTCAATTACAAATCCCCCCCTCCCTCTCCAACCCCCCACCCCCTCCTTCTCTCACCCAAAACACAAACACCCACAAGCTCTCTCTCACACACACGCATGAAAAAGAAGAAAAAGAAAAAAGACCTCCATAAAGGATGGGACTTGGATGCTCTCTCCTTGGCTCCTAGGGATATGTTAGTGGTATATATCCACAACACCATATATTGATCAGTGGTATACCACTGCAAGTTCCATAATACATGTGACATTAACGCACAACAATCTCCACCATTCAAATCATGTGCCCCAGTGCCCCATTTGGAAAGAGCATAGCCTAAAACTTACATGACTGTGTAATCTTGAACATTCATAATTCTGCCTACCAACCATTTTTAAGGATTCCACTCATTGAATTTTAACTACAAATCATTCTTGTTAACCGACTTTGATGGTTACTATTGGATAATTAGGATTATCAGTAATCAATTTGATTCTCTGGCTGTATTTTGTCCACAAGGAGCCCAAGTTTCATATGGCTGGATGGATGGAAAATCCAAAAACTAGAGTCATACCCCTGTTTGACAAGACACTTTTTATCAACTGAATATGCCCTCCAACCATACTCTAATCATAATCATAGGCTACAACACCTCCCTTATTCTTATGATGATTTAAAATTTCAGCCTACCTGTTTGTATTTTCGTTTAGGATGTATGCATCTACTGCAGATGATAGAAGAGGAAGTGCTGCATTGTGATTGCTCCAAAGTTCTACGGATGTAGCCTACCATATCTGTGGGCATGGCTATTGTATATGAAACAACATCAAAATCTGGAATCTGCAATCAAAACAGTCCACAGTGATAGGTTTATCAGCTTTGCCTGAAAGAATAAATTGATCAAGAAATTACAATTGCATTGGGTGGATAATGGCTGTTTGCAGAAAAAAAAAATTCCGGTAATTGATCCAATGGAATATTTCATACACTTAAATGTTTCGACCTGGCTTTCTTTGAGAGAGAGCGTATACACATACAGACCCTACGTGTATCTCCTTTCTCGACAACATCTGAAGGAGAAAAGAGGTCAACACCAGTCAATCCCAGAATCTTGCAAATCTGCGAACAGGAAAAGAAGGTCGGTGATTTTTTGTAAAGCTGATGCAAAGTTAATCTAATAGTCACAACATGCCCCATTTCAAAATAATCAATACATAAATGACAAGAAATCCTGGGCATTCCATATAAGAATGACAAACACAACATGAAATTATATATAACTACAAATTTAGGAGAATCATCAATAAGTGCAAAGAGCACACCATTAGGAAGAACTGGCCTGAAAAAAGGAAACAAAGTACAACTCATTTTGCAGGTAAGTGTTACTCGACTGAAGTGCCTTTACATCAGCCAGAAGACTTCCTTATAGTAAAATGAATTAAGTCTTTTTTCTTGAAATTAAAAAAAATGGAATAAATTAATGATAGAAAACCTGAACAACATTAGAAGGCAGGGGGAGTAAAAAATAAGCACCGCTCCTATCAACATGTCTCTAGAAAAAGGTGATTTATTCATTTATCAGCTCAAATAGTGCACAAGAGATCTAATTGTTACTCAAATCATAAGTTCATTGAAGGTGAATACTAATCTTCATTTTCAGTCCTCACCTCCACATAAGTTATCACTTAAATGAGAGAGCAAAGATGGACATGTTAGAGATTGGCCTGACGGTCAAGACGTCCGCCTCATGAAGTGAGGTCTTGAGTTTGTTTCACGCTCAACCCCTCCAAGCCACTTCCCATGGGGTTACTTCCCATCGACTTAACCAGTGTGTGGATTGGGAGGTTTACACATGCTCGTGGGATTAGTCTCACCTCCAACGTGGGGTGGGGTACAAAAAAAAAAAATGGACATGAAAGAGATTACCTTCAAAAACGAGTCGACATTAGAATAAGCCATATACCTCCAGCCACTCTTCCCAGGTGCAGTTGGCTCATTTCCACAAGCTTCTGAAAATTTTGTCCCCACACAATCAGATGGAAGCATTTTCCAAACCACTTTTGACACTTCAAACCTGTAATTCACAACCAAAAGTCAGCTTAAATGACAAGCTAATCTCCACACAACCTATATGAGCACATAACTCAACTTCTTTTCTGATGATTAACAGGGACTTTAATTAAACTGGCCGGAAAAAAAAAGGAACTTATATCAACAGGAAAAGAAGATAAAGGCTCAAAATAATATTGTGATAAAAATACTGATCAATGGGAGGGTTCCATAAGTGATCCACAAATAGTGTCTCTGTATAACTCCTCTCGATGAATTAGAAATGGCCACAGCATGTTATGCTACTTCTTATTTTCCTTTTTAATTGTTTGGAGCCTCATCAACACTTCTGTTTTGCTTTTTTTAAAAATAAAATCAATGGTAATGAACCAAATAAAGAAAACAGGTAAACCTCCATTAAGTTTTATGCAACTGAGTTAATCTACATGAATCAAATAGATTAGGCAACGAATATATATAGTCCATAAATGACAGTTTCCCTCATTATGTAGATAAGACATGGATATATGGATGTGCTATGCATTTCCTCCTCAATTAGAATGGTCATAAGTATACTCCTTTTGTTATAGACCCTCATTCAGTGTTTTTTTTTTCAGACAAAAAGGTATCTATGAACCACTTTAGAGAGAGAGAGAGAGAGAGAGAGAGAGAGAGAGAGAGAGAGAGAGAGAGAGTTTTCACATCTTTTTGCAAATTTTTCATTTTGAATGATATCAATTATTAAACCCTACTATTAGAATTTAAAAGTAAAAAACAGAGAGATCAAGAGCAGTTTCAGTATTAGAAAAACATTAATGACGCAAAACAAAAGTGGAAAAATTCCAATTTCAAACCTTGTACAAGGGATTTAGACACCCAATTCCTATTTGGATGAAAGTAGTGACCTTCCAAAGGGTATATATTTGCCTCTCTTTTTTTTTTCCTTTTTTGTATTTGTTATTCACTATGATGTATAGTCCATTTTAGGGGATTTTTGAAGTTCATATCAGTATTTTTTTATATCTTTTTGGAATATTCCATCATATTCAGGATTAAAAGAAGGTATAAAACTAATCACCAAAATAATTGCAAATATTAGGTATTATAAAAAATTTAAAAGTTGGATTCTTTGAGATTTTAGAAGTTTCCTCATAATCAGAATTTTTAGACCAATATAAACTTTAGTTAGTGCTGTAGTACACTTTGGCATATTCAATTAGGAATCTTTCAAAAATAGGAAGTTCAGTTTTAGGCCAGTTTTGATGCGTAACCAAGAACATATCTTCTTCAATATTCAAGCTATATGTCTATAGGAACCAAACACCCTATAAATACCTCATTATCAGAAATTCAAGAAAAGGCATTACATGAGGCTGAGACCTGGAAAAGTTGGAAACTATATAACCTAGAGATACAGAAATACCAAAACAGAAAGTTATACCTTTAGGATTGAAGAACTTTTAATTTTACAACTTTTTGAACATTTTCAGACCTACAAAAGAATGTTCTCTTTTCATGATATTCTCCATCTGGAAAGTCTTAAGACACTTTTGTCCTATGAGTTTGACTGAGCTTCGACCACCTAATTGTTTATGGTTGCTTATTTACTATCTCGGAGTGGGCTAGTTTAATACCATCACCAAGTATCAGAGATAAAAGGATCCAAGCAAGTAATGGCATCCATGAAAAAAAAAAAATGAAAGCATAAAGTTCAAGAGCTTTCAAAGACATACAACAATTGTCCATCTGCAAGCAAGTCAGCAATGGTTATCTCCTCATCAAATCTAACATGTACAACTTCTCCAAGCCATATTCTGGTCTGCGTCTGTATGATACATAAACAAATCAAATCAAGGAAATAAATTAATAAACGAAAACAATATAAACTACCTCAACTCAGTACCACCAATTGCTGCAAAGTTAAAGTAAAAATAAGTTTTATTTCCATTTTTATTCTATAAAATATTAAAGGCAAAATCATTTTGAGAAAATTACATGAATCATATTAACACTGAAAAATATGCTACAAACTGCTTACCTGGCAACACTGCGAGCTCCTTAACCTTTGCTCATTTTAACTTGATATGGAATACAACCTAAGTAATCTTGATGCCAACAATGCCTCTACACCCAAGTGACCTCCAAGAATCTTATCCTTTCTCCATTCACCACCAGGAACCTCACATCTTCTTTTTTTTCAGATAATCCAGACACCACTGTCCACCTCCTACAATTTTTATAAATACATACATACATGCATACAAATTTTGTTTGTATTAAAAAAAAAAAACTTTGCACATCTAAAATCCTTAATGAAATATCACTGTTTTCATCATTGTATAAGCATGTATCCTATTTATTTGGACCCATTTTCTGAGTTCCATTTTTCCATCATATTCCTCCTTCCCTTCACAATTTATCTTAGCCTTTCTCACCCATCAATCCAAGTCTTCAATAACCTCCCCCTTCTCCCAGCACCTTCTACTTGCAATCCTTTCATTATTGATACTGGGACTACTTCTGATCTTCTGGGCATGTCCCAGAACCAACTTAAACAAGGCTTCCTTCCCTTCACAATAAATCTTAGCCTTTCTTACCGCATCAATCCAAGTCTTCAATAAGCTCCCCCTTCTCCCAGCACCTTCTACTTGCAATCCTTTCATTACTGATACTGGGGTTACTTCTGATCTTCTGGGCACGTGCTCGAACAACTTAAACAAGGCTCCTTCATCATTCCATGGCCACAAAAGACAACACCAAGCTCTAACTAAAAACATTTTTTATGCACCTCATATTACAAGCAGTTCGTATTCGAATCACATTACCAAGGGTACTCCTTTCTTCCTTATCCGCCCCAAATCAATACATAAATAGTTAAATACATACATATGTACAAAATATATATGAAATGCGATTTCCTATTAACGAAAAACAGTAACAGAGAGACAGACACACAAACACACATACAGAGAGAGAGAGTGTCTTTTGAGAATACCTGCAAGAAGACGTCGTCGAGTTCTCGGAAGCTGGTCTCAGCGGAAGAAGGAGATGAGTCGCTGACCCGAAGAACTTCAGGAGAATCGGGTCCAGGTAATCGACGCATCTCAACAGTTGATTCCCCACAAGAGAGAAAAAAAGGTTAGAGAAGATGATTGATGATCAATTGCATGGTAAGCAAAGGATGACGAGATTTGCAGCTTCTTTTTCTCTTAGTAATCTCTGCAACTTTTTTTATTTTTTTCTTCCCCTCTGCTTTCCACTGATATCCTCTCTCTCTCTCTCTCTCTCTCTCTCGTCTCCCACTTTCACACTGTCGGGAGCTGCTTACGAGAAGCTCCTGTCTCTTCTCCGTATATTCAGGGCCACCTGTAGCAGATTAGGTAGGGTTTTCCAGCCGAACGACTTCTTTTGGGAAGAATGGACGACCCCTTGCAATCATGAAACGTGGCATATGATCTATCATCTTCGGGCCTCATCCATTTGATGAAAAGAAAGTATAATAGAAATTCAACCAATCAATAGCATTAATTCAACATTTTCAAGATGAATGAACTAATGAAAGATAAATTCAATAAAAGTAAATTTGAAAATAAGCAACAAAATTTATTTCTATTACAAAAAAAATTGTATTTTAAAACCATGTAGTACACAAATAAATAATTAATTAGAAAAGTAATTTACCTAAATATACAACTTTGATAATAATGATAAATCTAAAAATATTTCAAACAAAAATTTTGATAAAGTAAATACGTATATATGAGATTATAACAAACTATATACATAATTGTATAAATCTCACGTGTGGCTATTAAATGGTAAGTTCAGATCGTTCAAATATTATTTTTTAAAGTTTAGATTCATTTGTAATATTTGTCTATTTGATACTTTAATCCATCAAAATAAAAATATCAAATTGTTTTATTTTGATTGAAAAATAAGCAGTTAAAATATTTTGATAAATTTCATTTTAAATAATTTAGTAATTTTCATAATAATCCATCTAATTATTTAATTATAAATGAATTTCACCTTCTACACAAGATAAAATGTTTGGAGTTTTGGACACTTTCCCTTCCCTTGGAAGTGTACCCTACAAACAACGGCAAGGATCCCATTTCTGTAAGGTCGTCAGGTCGTGCTCAAAAGTGTTTGTGCGGCTGTCCTGTCCTATTAGCAACATGTGGACCGGCCCTAAACCTCAGATTGAAAATTGGCGAGGTATATTGAAGATTTTAATGGTGATAAGTATATTGAAAATTCTAAATATATAGTTATTAAAATTTATTTTGATTTAACTAATGAATTCATGTTTTTAAGGTTTTGAAGAATTAAATTTTAAAAAATTATTTATTTTAAAAATATATAAATTTTAAATAATTATATAATAATTTAATTGGTCTATTTAAAGTAACATTTTGTTTGTAGTACATAAAAATATAAACATTTCTATTAACCTTGTTATCATTATCATTGGTAAGCCCCACATTTAGATTAGATAGGGAGGAATATCGTTCTTTTATCACTTTGTTTCAATGAAAATAGAAGAGTTCAAGTTTCAATTACTCATTTTATAGTATTTAGTTCTAATATTAACTTAATGGTGACTCTTTTTTCATTTGATGGAATGAAGCAACAACTCTGCACACACACCATACTTTCTCCTCCTGACAAATTTTTATAAAAGATTAAGAGTGTCTATCCTAACACAGACATTATCTTTCAAGAGGCACGGGTTTTTTAAATTTTCCACTTTGCCTCTGCAAAAATCAGTTCATATGTCCAGTGTACCAACGAGTGTACTGATTCACTAAAAAGTGAACCTATTTCTGCAGATAGATTGGGTAAAATAGAAAGTTCACTAAATATTTGCCTCTTAAAAGATAATGTCCGTGTTAAGATGGGCACCCAAGATTAACTCATCTTATGTTGATCAACAAATTATATTTCTATTTTTTGTGTAACATTTATTATCATCGAAGTGATATTGATAATGAGTTTTTGTCATAAGTACAACTAACAAAACTCAATAGATTTAGAGTGATAGTCACGAACTTCTTTCACCAAGCGAGAGTTGTGAATTCGATTCTCATTCCACCTCATTTGTAAAATTATTTTCTTTTTCTTCTCCTGTAAAACTATTTGAGTAATTTAAAATCACTCTTGTATTGAACTTATTATATTAGAAAGGAGAAAAATCAACTTTTATCTTGTTTTTTTCTAAAAGTTGCATGAGAGTATTAATTGAATTTTGCTTTTAAATATAAATATAGATCAATGTATAAAAGTGAAAAAGCTATAGTCGTTGATATTGGATATATCTTGTCTTTTTGTCTCTTATACATTAACATTTTTTTTTTCACAATTATCATCAGTCATTTATCACAGATAAATGTACTGATTTTTTTAATATGAAATTTTATTTGAATTTGAAAATAATTTTTTTTAATGAAGAAATAGCAACATGCACAATATGTCTATCCACCAACCTTTTTTTTTAAATACATTTATATAACACTTCTATATAATTTTTTACAAAATTTTGCAAAAAGGATGTTTTGTACATTTAACTCTTGTTATTTTTCTCTCATTCTTTGAAGAGAAAATGGCACAAAAACATGAAAAGTATTATGAGAATTAAAAAAAAAAAAATACCCACCAAAGATAGCGAAGAGTAAAAAAAATTGAAATTGTTGGGTTATTTTTTATTTTGGAGTGTGCAGAAATACGAATATTTTAAAAGTTGTATGTGAATTTCTTTTTTATATTTTTCACTTAAATAGTAAAATGATTGTCTGAGGGGATCACTTGATGATTTCACTTTCACTCAATAACCATTAAATGCAAGAGAAACCAGCCACATGAGTCTCCACCAACAAAACAAATGTAGATCAAGCGGGAGTACCATTCTGGGTGCACCTGAAGTGCATGGGTGACGTTCTTAGAAAGTTTTGTACCCTTTAATCAAAAGTATTTGATTTGAAAGCTTTTATAAGCTTTCTTTTTATTTTTTAACGGTGGTTAGTTAGGAAAGCTTCTATAAGCTGATTAGACGTTTTTTACTGGGGCTCTCTTATAAAAAAAATTATTAGATAAGCTCACACAATTCGACATACTTAAGGGTGAAAATTGAGTCGGGTTTTAATCCGACTCAATAGATCTGACTCAAGAAATTAATGGGTTTGAGTTATATATTTGTATATCTCGAGTCGGGTTGGATTAAGAAAAATAAAACTCACATGAAAATTGAGTTGGATCGGGTTGAAATTTTAAAGGCAACTTGATCCAACTCGACTTGATTTGAGTGCAACAAGTTATAACACAACACTTGAGTTAAATTGGGTTAGAAATTCAAATCGGATTGGATTGGGTAACTTATGTTAACAATTTTGGTAGGGTCGGATCAAATTTAATAAATGTTGACATTAATTGAGTTAGGTTTTTTGAAATTTGACCCGTCTCGAGTTTCAGCCCTAGTTGCAATAGATTCATGACTATGTAAATTTTTAGCATTAAATGATTATTTTAGCCATATTATCTTAACCTTTAAATTTTCAATGGATAAAAATGATCTATTTTTAAAATTTAAAATCAGAGTATAAGATAATTCAATGGAAGCGAGACATCATGCATTAACTTCTTGGATAATTATATTTACATCAAATCCAATTATATAGAATTTAATATTTAATCAAAAGATAATTTCAATATTAAATTTTATTAAAAAGTCATCAAAACTTTTTGTTTTGATATTCTTCGAAGAATGATAGAAACCGCGCGCCTCAGTAGGAGGCTTTGGTTGGGAAAAGCGAATCACACGCGGCCGCTTTGAAGAAAAGGTGATTAATAAAATAGGGGCCGACTCTAATAAGTATGAATGAATAAAACAGATGATCAAGCTTAGTGGATCATATAATTATCATAGTTTAACTTATTTTATAATATCTATTTGATTACTTAAATGTGGATGGAATAGACTGAGAAAATATATTTATTTATATATAATATTAAGTTTTAATTTACTTTAATGATCCTACTTTTTTTTAAGGTTAAGGTATTCAAACGTCTCACCTTAATTTTTTAAATATCTCACTTGACTAATCCTTAGAGTACGTGTAAACCTCTTTCACAAAACTTCCTACAAACAAAAGTAATTGACCATCAAACTAACATCTCAGGTTCTTTATAGTCCTAAATACTAAATAATATAAGTAATTAAACAATTAAATTAAATTTTTGATAATTATTATTGAAGTATCTCATGAAATGAAATGATGGACTAGAAAACATTATAATAATGAAATAACGGTCATTGCACTTAATAAAAAGTGAGAAAAAGTTCATAAAGTTATTCGGTGTGTATGGATAGAGAGGTTTTTGTGTTTCGATAATTAATTGGATGTTCTGAGAGACTTAGACACTTTGATCATAAAAAATAATTAAATAAAATAATAGTATAGGTATTGAATATTCGAATATAAATTTATTCATCTCATTTCATTCCATCATCATTTATTTTTTAAAGTAAATACAATAATCAATACACATCAAATATTTGTCTGTACTCTTTTTAATTTTTAACTTTCATATTCTTTTTGGGACACTCTTAAGTCGTTCAGTTTTTTGACTTAAGAGGAATGATACTCTACAATTACCAATGATATTTAAACTCAAAATATGTGGATATGAGTTTACCCTTTTCCTAGAATATTTTCAAAATTAAAAAAAAATAAGAAAAACTTTTTATCAATATAATCATGTGTATAGAAAATCCTATCAGCCAATGAATTCAATTATGAAGTTCTAAATTTTTAACATCATATCAGGGATTAAAATCTTGGTATCGACGGATATTTGGGCTAAGAAAATTCTCTCTCCTATTTTTAATTAAAATCACCGATATCAGCTGATATCGACAATATATAAAAAATTAAAAAACCGATAACTGATATCTAGGCAGAGAAAATTCTCTCTCCTATTTTTCTAATTAAAATCACCGATATCAACTGAAATCGACGATATATAAAAAATTTAAAAACCGATATACATATAAGTCGATATTTAAGGCCCTGCATCATATAATACTAACTGGTTCATTACTAGAATAGATGGTTTCATAGTTCATAGTGATTCACGTGTCCAACAACATTGATACTTAATATCAATTTTAACAAAAAAAATTACTCTTTATTAAGAAAAAAAATACTAAAAATTTGAATGTGACTCTAAATCGGCTAAGAAAGAAATCTTTTACATGAGTGAGAACTGTTTTAAACAATTCAATTATTAAATAAGAAATAATAATTTTTTTACCATACAAAATACTAAGATTAGATAGTTGTCGGATGTCACATATTCACACGTATCATTTGTTTACATCTAAAAACTATAGATATCTTAAATTATAAATGAGATTTATTTTTTATAATTGATTCTTTCACAGCCCTTAATAGAAAATTAATAAATTTCATTAAATACTATAGTAACTATACTATTGAATTTAAAATAAAGTTATAAAAGGCCTCGTTTCTCACTTTTCACTTGGTAAGATGTCTATCCTCTCTTCTTTCTTTTGTAAAGATATTATCAGGTGTAAAGACTTAATCTTAATAAGATTAGGCCTTCCATCTTCACCATGTGTTAGTAAAATTTAAATATTTATAATATAAAGTTTTTAAATTGACAGTTAAAATGTAGAACTTAACCATGTCTCATATATTTGAACATTTCTCAAAATTATAATGGTCTGTTTTACTTCACTCATTTTTATGTTAAGTTCAAATTTAAAGTTGGTCATAGGTTTGTATTCTGCTTGACCGGATCCCTTTTTCAATATAATTCAACGAGCTAATCTTAACGGATCAGCTTGATGGTCAAAACCTGCCATTAATTGTGAGAAGTACCTTTTGACACAAAAAAAGAGTAACTCTTCATTATTTTATACCTGCCATGTGCGAATTAAAATGTTTACACATATCTCAAGGATTAATCAGATGAAACGTCTGAATACCTTGGTCTTAAAAAAATCTTAATTCAATGAGCTAATCTTGACGGATCGGCTTTATGGTCAAAACCCTGCCATTGTTTGCGAGAAGTCCATCTAGATACAAAAAAAGAGTCACTCACCATTCTTTTATACCCAACATGTACAGATTGAAAGGTTTACACATGCCTCAGAAATTAGTAAGATAAACATCTGAATAACTTGGTCTTAAAAAAAAAAATTTAAATCAACGAGCTTCAATATATAAATGTGATCAACCAGTAGGCCTTGATTCATTTTTGGGCCCGTTTAACAATCAAGGGGCTTAGGTCTTAAGGGGTCATTGTGCTTTTTAGCTCATTTTGCATGTTCTATGGAACTCCTTAGCCTTATTACTTGCGTACAAGTCCGAACTTATTCTATGAAATCTCATCATTATCATAACATCAAAAGTCAAACTCTCAATTATAAAATTAGTTTTTCGAGTTTACTACTTTCGTCTTATAAAATTTTAATTTTGATATTTTTTTCTACCTTAGATATTGTTATATAATAATAAGAATAATATTTGTTATACTTTAAAATAAATACAAGTGTGATATTATAATTTAAAATTAGGTCTTATAGTGGATTTCACACTATAAGCCACCCAAATGTTTAATTGTTTATAACAGACTTCAACACTGAGCTTGGGTTTTTCATTTGTTAAATGGACAGGGCTCAAGACTTCAGCATAAATAGCTTAATGTGCTTCAGAAAGGGATGAACAAAAGGAAGCCTAACCTGAATTTGGACCAAAATTAGACTAAGCCAAGTCCTTAATTAATTTTTAAACCAAACCGGACTCTTGGTCGGGAAAAATTACTTGCTGAGAATCGGTTCAATATTGCCGACTCAACTTGACCCAAAAAAATTGTAACCTGGGCCTACTCAGTTAGAGCCCAAGCCCAAATTTAGGCTCAAACTTTAGGCCCGATTGAACTCAGGGGAAGCCCTGATCTTGCATCCTTGGGGCCCAACCTGACTTGAAAGCCCGAATTAAACTCGACTTATGATATCTACTATGTATTCTTATATTATATGTTATATCAAATAAAAAAGAGCAATGATCACTTTTTAAGTTTTCTAAATTTTTGGGGCTTTAAATTATCTGTTAATCTTCAATTTTTTTACCTTATTTAGACCCAGTTTTATTCGAACATGATGTTTCAGTAAAACTTCTTTTTATGTTATTATTAGCAAATTTTTTTTTTTAATAAGCCCGAGTTACAGGCTAGTTTTCAATAAATAATTTCTTGTCCTTAGTGTTCATTGAACGTTCATTTAACCAATTTTAAAAGAAAGTATTATAAAAAATTATCTTTTAAGATAAGATCGCAAATAAATAACTGATTAGTCAAATGGACTCATCATAACCGCATTTACATTTTTTTTTTTTCACATCTATTGTCCTCTATAAATTGAATAAATTTAACCTCAACTTATAATAAATTTAATGTTGAATTAAACTCAAGCCCCACAACACCAATAATCTTTGGGACTTGTATCTTGAACCCTAGGTAGATTCAAGGGTAGACATTAGGGCCGAGCCTCTTGGCAAACCAAATTCAAAAGTAATTTCGGGTCACCACTCACCACGGTATTAGAGGAGTATTAGGTCACTATACAACCAATTTGATTTTGAACAATTTAATCTTTTATATATCGACCTCCATCGTTAGTGTCTAGCTCATCTTCATCATTAAAGTCAGAATCCCATTTATTTACTATTTTATCTTTGTATGCATGTGTAACAACTCTGATCCAACTCTCCGAACATGATATTGTCATCTTTCGACCCTTGGTCTAACCCATTACTCTGTTGACAAAGTCAACCCTCAAGATTTTGTTTTGAACTCGACAATCTTCACCAGATCCAAAAAACCCTCATGTTTGGAATAGAGTTCTCTTCTCTCTTGAACTCTTCTCCCATGGCCATCCTCGGTGATGTGGGACTTTTTCCACATGCCCAGGTGGGTGAATGAGGCATTACAATATGTGTTATAGCGAGCTATATTCATCATGATCATCAAAGATAAAATTTTATTTATTTTTTCAATCACTCAAATATCTTTTATGTCTTTTTATATCTTTTATTTCTATTATTTACCTCATTTTATATTCTATAAACTTTATGTATTGAAGTTGTCTGTAGTCTTCAATTTATATGTCAAAATGTATCTCTATTTGTCTTTCATTGTGAATACTTTTAAAATATCTCTAATACAGTAATTTCGCCTTTAGGAAAGTGAAAAGTGAAAAGCTCTGAAAAAGACTGAACATGCACTGAAAGAACGGCCAAATCTACTCTTGTTGGAGCCATGAGTCACTACTACCTGTGTAGGGAACACTCCCCCAACCCACGTCAAGGGTGTTTTACTTTGGGAAAGTTCAACTTACATGCTAATGCATTGGGACCAACCACTCAGGACTGTCTCAACATAAGTTGAATTCTAAAGTGAAAAATTTAAACCGTCCTATTGGTATTTAAGATATTATTTTAAATAATATTTAATTAAAATTTTAATTATATATAATAAAAAGATTTTTTTTAAAGTTTATACAACTATGTCTCTATACTGTAACTAAAAAAAGTTGCGATAATATACTATGCATCTATGCTGTATCTATGCTGTATCTAAAAGAATTTTACAGTAATATACTATGCAATAACTAAAGAAATTGGCCTTCCTAATCATAGGCTCTAGCAGTTGCTTTTTAACTTATGGGTTAAGCCCACCCTGCAACCACTTAATTGCATAGTTTTGTTAAAAAACTTTTTTTTTTTATAATATGGATATTTTTACTCCATATTAGAAGTGAGACTAATTCCATAAACATGTGTAAACCTCTTAATTTATATATACTTATAAGTCGATAGAGAGTAACTCTATGAAAAATAATTAATTTTTTAAACGATGATAGACATTTAAAAGAAAAATACTAATGAAATGAATCTGACCAAGTGGACTTGCCAAAGAGTCATGGCTCACCATTAATGTAGATAATGACTAGATATCAATGAAATCTCACTTTCAGTAAAACAAATCAAACTTAGAATGAGAGAAGGTTATGGAACTTCGGACTGTGCATTCAAATGAACAGTCCCTGTAGTTATCCCTACATGCATGTGTTTTGACTAACTGTATTAGAAATTGTAAATACTAATAAATTAAACTAATAAATAATACTCTCTCCGTTTCATTTTAGTTATCTCATTTAAAATATTTGTATGTTTTTAAAGAACTCTCTACGTAAGGTTAGCACTTCATGTGATCTTATCCATTTTCAACACACTTTATACTATTTCAATATAAATGAGATAATTATTTTGAGACAATTCCAAAATCCATATAGGACAACTAATTTGGGACAAAGGGAGTAAAAAAATTGAATCTTAGAATTGAGAAGTGATCACAAATAAATAAAAAGTTGAAAATTGCCTAAGTTGATTGAGGGGTGATTTCATGTGCCATTATTTACTATATTAGCCACCCCATAAGGATTCAATGATAATTGCATAGTTGTAGAGAGATTAATGTGAAGAAGAATCGAAACTAAGTAATTTGTCATCGAAAATCTAACGAGGTTAGAGTGATGGCCATAAAATTATCTTTAAAAGTGGGAGATCTTGAGTTCAATGCTCACTTCTTCAAAGGGTCACTTTCCGTAGTTTTATTCGGTGTATATGGATAGAGAGGTTCGCACATGTCTCAAAGATTAATCAGGCATTCTAAGACAAGGATACGTATCAACGAACTGAATGGATATCGGCCAATATGGCCGATATTTCAGTGAGACGTATCAACCAGATATCTGCCGATATCCATTGATTTCGTTTTTATTTAAAAAAAAAAAATCGATATCGGCCGTGGGCCCAGGCCGATATTAGCCCATATTGTCCGATATTTATTTTTCAATTTTTTTTAAACTCGGCTTTTTTTGGTTTTTATTTTATTTTTTTCAGATTTTTTTTTTTAAAAACCACCCATATTTGCTGCTATCATTTATTTGATAAGAACTTCTCATGGAACTAATGTTTACTTCATTTTCTTTTTCTTAGTCACTCACACTCCATAAATCAAATTCTTATTTGATTTGAGCATGTTTCAATTTGCACTCATTATCATTAGATGAAGCTTGAGTTTTAACATTATCAAACCTTTTTAATCTTTAAAATCATATATGAAGTAGTTTACATAAATTCATTTTTAATACATTTTTTATTCAAATATAATCTTTCTACCTAACTTATCTTTATTATTAATATGTTCCCTATAAAACAAAATTTTATTGTATAATTTTTCTTCACAAGCATGGATTTATACTTGTGAATTGTCTTTTGTATAGTTTTCCTTAAAAAAAATTCATGAAAGTGCTTTCTAGATTTCACCTTTTTAGCATGTCTGTGGGCGACTCTTTTTTTTAGAAATTGTTTTTTTATGATTTATATTTTGTTTTCTAACTATATTTTTTTTAATTTAATGCAATAAAATATTTCTATACTAATTTATAATAAATGCTTTTTATTGTTAGGTGATAGAGATGTAGGTTATAACTCGATTCTAGCTAATTTTAAATAATGAAGGTGACAAAGATATTCATAATTATCGTAATAATCAAATAATAACAATTATATACATTATATAATTGATTTAACCTATATTTTACTTAAAATAATAATATTATACAATACACTTAGTTTGACCATTGATTCATAATCTTAAAATTTTCAATTACCTAAGTTTGACATTCACAGGTAGGTATGCCATTCATGTCACACCAGTTACATGTTGACTATTATTTTGAAGTAACGCGCATTATTATTATAATTAAGTAAAGATTGACAACCCTTTATTTGGATAAAGTGTTTCGTCGTCCAAAAGTTATAATTATCAAATGATCTTGACCGTCTAGTTTTTCTTGCGTTGAATTTGGACCGCTGACATTATTCTTCGACAATCGTTCAAAACTTGAGATCACCTCAACATTGGGCGAATTTTCAAATGCCACGTGTCTAAATGAACAGCGGTCAGCGCAATGGACCCTCCAAAAAGAAAGTAGAAAGTCAAACACACAAAGGAGGCGTGTCCCACTTTCTTGCCATTGTATAAATTTGAGAGGTTGGAAAGGAGCTATCTTTAATTATTTTTTATTTTTATTTTTTAAATTTTAAAAAAATTCTTTAACAAGAAGTTTATAAAGCTATCATTCAGATATTTTAAATGAAAATAAATTTTACTTATTTTAATAAACTTCATATGAAGAAAAATCTTAGAGTAAAAAAGTTGAGGCTTAGAAGAGGAAGAAGATGACAGTAGCATCGTCAACGAGAGCCAGCTAAGGTTGAAACTCGATGGGTGAACAGTGAGTGACTAAGTTCACATCCATGTAAAGGGTAAGGGGGAGGTGGGGTAGGGTTGAGGAGTAGTCTTGTTCATACTTCACAGTCGTCAATTTTATTTTGTTTCAATGAAAAAAAATCGAAATATTCTACTCAAATGTGAAACATGAAATTAAAGCATATATTGAAACACTTTGATCCTTCTAATAATCTATTTTAACTATTTTTACATCATTTCAGTCCTATTTAAATTCTGTATTAATTTTATTGAGGAACACCATACATAGATCCAGGCCCGGCCCTGGGTATAGGCGAAATAGGCGGTCGCCTAGGGCCCCCAAATAAAAAAGGGCCCCCAAGTCCATAAGTTCCTTTACTATATGTTAAATATTTAATAATGTCTATTTAAGGCAGATATACATTCTTGTCTGGTTGGTTAAAATTCTCCCTCTATAGAAAAAGGACTGGGATCAAATCCCGGCTGTGTTATAATAATAATAATTTCGTAATTTTTTTTTATCAAATTATTTAATAATAATAATGAAAAAGCTTAGATTTCTTAAAAAATTAAAATAATGATACTAACAATCATAATAATAATTATTATAATTCTCATTTTATTGAGTTTAATAATAATAATAATAATAAAATAATTTTAATTAATAAAGACTCTTTTAAAATATATCTATCATCTAAATAAAGAGAAAGAAAAATCTATATTGAGTTGATAATTTTGAATTAAAAATAATTTAAAGCTTTTAAAATTTGAAGAGATGAAAAAACATAACTTTATTCATTTGATCAATGTAGATTTTATTAGAACTAATATACAATTATAAATCATTATAATTAAGATAATTTTTAATTTTTTAAAAAATACAAAAAAATGAAAAATTAAAATAATAATAATATATTCGTTTCAAATGAGAATTTGCATTAATGTCACACTCCATATGATAAAAGATGCATTACCAAAAGAATGAATTGTTGTTTTCCAAATGCATGAATTGCTTATAAAATAATATTAATTATACAAATTACAGTTACCTATGCAGAAATAAGTTTTTCAAAATTAAAATTGATAAAATCTTATCTTCGGTCTAAAATGTCACAAGAAATATTGAATAAATTAGCTATCTTATCTATTGAAAAATAAATGTTAAAAAAACTTAAATATTGTAATTTAATTAGTAATTTTGCTTCTCAAAATAAGAATAAATTTTAAATAATACTTTATTATAATATTTTATTTAGCTTCACGCATTGTAAAAAAAAATTATATAATTTTATTTTTTACGAGTATATAAAGGCCCCATCTTAAAAATCTCGCCTAGGGCCCCTGAAATCTCAGGGCCGGCCCTGCATAGATCTAAGGACAAAGGTATCCAGATTTAAGCAGGTGCAAGTTCAACGCAACGAACGCAACGGCTGATACACAACATTTTATTATGCACTTACGCCTACGTAAAATTTGATCACATCGGTGTTCATATCAACCTTAAGAAAACTATAGGGCTTTTCACTTATGGAGAAGCATCAATCGCCCCTTGTATATTTTAAAGGGGAAGAAATTCATTGAGCATCATTTTTTCGAATTTCAAGTTTGATTTTAAGCAATTTTCAGTCTATTCATGAATCTACATCGTATAAGTTTGAGTTAGTCATTCAATCTTTCATTGAATTTTTTACGAATTTTTTTTAAAAAGACCTTCATTTCTTCTAAAGAAATGATTTTCTTTCTCATGAAATAAGAAAGTATGATAGAAGTTGAATATTTCATGCATTTCGGGTTATTGTTCAGATTTATTCAAAGATCCACTTGAGCTAGTATCTATAAAGATTTTCAGATTTATTTAAGTCATTCTTAATCATTTATCTCATTGTATGAGGAATGGTATTTATATTTCATTATATTTCAATTAGAATTTTAGATTTAATAAAATGGAAAAGATATTTTAAGAAATTATACATTAGCTTTAAATTTATACAAATGGTTTATTAGAAATTAAATTTATACATGCATTTCATTCTTTTCCTTATACATGCATTGTTATATTTTCCATTCCTTGTTTACAGTTATTTTTATACACAATTTTTTTTATGACGGGAGGAGGGAAATTTGAGCACAACCCTATTAAATCTCCTCTTTGAATAACGTCCCACACCCCTCTAGGATAGCTACCGGATTACACCAAGGAGACTCGAACTTGCACCATTTAGCTTCCTGAGACGGAATGTTATCAGATGAGTTACTCCGTGTGAGATTATACATAAAATTTATTTTACAATATCACTTTCATTTCAAACCCTTTTTTCCCTATTTCTACCAAATTTTATCACAAATATTTTAATTTTTTTGTTTTATTTATTTATTTCTTCTTTTGCGACAGGACTAGATTTGATTGATCAATAACTGTATCTTGAGGTTTAGACTACTCTTGGACAACCAAATAACTTCCAACTTGTTCTAAGATAACCGAAAATATTTTTCCAATTGAAACAGATTTAGATGCTTTTCTATTCAATTTGAATTCACAAAATCAAACATATGAGATATCCAATGGTACACCAATTTGAAAACTAAACAATTGATAAATTTGTATCAATTTATTTTGATTCATAATTTGGTTTTGCATGTTAAAAGTTTTGAATCCTTTAATTCAGTCATCTAGGAACATAAATATCACGATGACATGTAATATGTTGGTAGTTGGTAGAGCGAGTATAAAGAAGAGTTACAAGTTGGGTACAAAAAATTAAAACATATATCTTGTAATTAATCATCTATTGATACTTTATTAATTTATTATTAACAAATTGGGGAGTAAATTTTGGAACCCTCGGTCAAGAGTTACTCCAGATAATATGAATACCCTTCCGTTAAAAAGATTTCAAAAATTGAAGAAGAGAGATAAAAAGTTGATTTTTTACCCTCTCACCAAACACACTCTAAGTGATAATCACTATGAGAGTCATGTGTCTGCTTGCAATACCTACATTTATGTATATGACCCATAAATAAATCATGCTTTTAAAGGTCATAAATATTTACCGATTAAAGTATATATAAAATTACTTGATTTTGAGATCCTATAAACATGATTTCATTGATCTAATCAAAGTAATATTTGATGAACAACGAGTATATACATGTTTAATAAATCCACCACCAACCTTTTTAGTCGACTCCACTCTTAAGTGCAAACAATATACACTTGACAAAATAGTGCACAAGTTATGGTTGTATCACGCAATTGGCCTAATAATCTAGATTATTATAGTTTAAAAACTCAAAAAAAATATTTAATGTGTCGTATGAATTTTATCAATTTTTTAAAATATTTGGAAAATGCATAGCATTATTTAATTCAATTAAAAATTAAAAAATTAATTAAAAATTAAAAAATTAGTTAGAAAATTAAACCAGAGTCTACATTCTGCAAATATCATATATTTAAAATAGACTTAACTCAACTTAATTTTTTTAATCCAAACTCAAATAGGACCAAATTCAACTATACCCCAACCCAATCGTTGCCGGTCTATTTGTATCAAGGATCGAAATCTCGGCCAATACGCATAGTATCGACTAGAAATAAAAAAAAATTGGCCGATACGATAGAGATCTCGACCAATTTTTATTTTTTATTTAAAAAAATAAATAAATATCGGCGTGGGCCCGATGGAAATCTCGGCTGATATTTGTCCGATACAGATGAATATCGGCCTTGATATCGGTTGATATTTATATTTTTTATATTTTTTAAAAAGAAACAGCCTTTTTAATTTTTTAAATGATTTTTTTTTTAAAAAAAGTCATCAAAATTTATTCTTTTTAAAAAAAGTAAATCTCCGCTGAGATCAAATATCCACTGAAAATTTAGATCAGCCGAATTTTGACCCCTGATTTGTACTTATGTGGTGCCACCTTCGGCCCATCTCTTCTGTACTGAAAAAGAAATTAGAAATGGTACATCAGCCCTATAAATGTCTCATCGAGTCATCGTACATCCATGATGAGAGTATGGGACCAGGCCTTCATGGTACAGCTCACGTTGGAAAACTGAACTGAAATTTCTAACTTGTCGTGATCCAAAACTAGTTACGAAGATATATTTTGGGTAGTCATTTCACGTGCATTTTGTTTAGTTTTATTCTTCGACTTAAAATGTGTAATACAATAAAATCTGTATTGAATTACATAAAATATTAATATTTATAAAAAAATTAATGTCTTATATTTTTTAAAAAAATTAAATTAAATTATTTTTATAAAATAAATAACTATTCAATTTAAATTAAGTAAATTAAAAAGTTCAAATTTCCTGCTAATTAATTATCTTATTTGATCAAGTAAAATAAAAAATATTTGAAAAAGTAATTTCAATTATTAAGATGTTAAAAGTAATATATTTAGTACTAAAATAATATTATAAATCAAACATGTTTCACATCTTTCATATGTATACTGTTCTCGAGATAACGGTAATTGGTAATATTAGAATATTTTTAAATTTTTGAGTTTTTATTGGAAAATTAATGAAAAAATCTCATGAAAAATATAGTATTTAAAAAAATAATTAATATAAATATTAATAAAATACAAATATTAATAAGAAATGTATAGAAAAATTATCAAGATATTACCATTTATCGTGTTTTTAATGCAATTTTATTGAAAATTTACTTTAATGTAAATAAATACATGTTATTAATGAAATAATGGTATTTTGTAAATAAAAATATTATAAATTTGAAAATATAGTTGATCTTTGTGAATTTGATGTCTAGGGCTACTTAGAGCACTCTATCAGTATGAAATTTTTCTAATGCAGAGTTTCCCTTAAATAGGGTTGTCCTTGTACAAAAGTTTTCTTTAAAAAGGATTTTTTTATCTTATTTGTTATTTACAATGAAAAAAATATAAGAAAAAAAAACTTACCATATAAAAAAAACACCTCTTTCTTTTATTTTTATTTTAATGAGGAAAAATCTCAGATTCTTTCTTTTGTTGTATTAAGATAGAGTTTTCGTTGAAAGGGACTCACTCGCGACTCTCCGATATGTTAAGAGTTTTCTTTGACGCGTCAATTGGGAAAATAAAGTCTCTGGAAAATGTAAAATAAAAAGGGCGAATGGTGGGCCCTCCCAAGCTGTCTCATTTTGGCGTTTCCATGCACTAAAAACAGAGAGAAGTAATAGACCGCCTTCGCCGCCACGTGGCAGTTTCATATTCACAGTCAAATAGAAGCCGCCATCAACATGTTCCAAACAAATTGGACGGCTCAGATTGCATGGTGAATTGAAGGTTATGATAGATTTGTAAAATACCAGTGATTAAAGAATTGAAACAGTAAATTATATGACTTAAATTTGTCGAAAAGTTAATTTTTTATATTTTCATGATAGATTTTGGAAGTATCATATTTTTCAATTGATTCAAAAAACTTCAATTTAAGTTATTTGAAAGAAAAATATTTTTTATATTAACAAGATAATGGATTTTAATGTGCCTCTTTTAAAATTAAAATTGAATATGAGTGTAGATTTCATTCTACATTTATAAAATAGAAATAGACTTTTGAATTTATTAAAGCACAAAAATTCAAAGCTATTTCATTTTTCTAATTTTTTTTATTTTAACTCTAAATATTTATTTTACAACCTTAACTACAAATCTTATAATTTTAACTAATTTAAAGATTTTTAATTTTTTATATTTGAATGAAGTAAAAAATAATTTAGTTTTATTTTAAAATATTTTATTAAAGTTCATGTAGAATATGTTGCAATAACAGGGATTTTCGAGATATATACTAGATTTTAAGCTTTTAAGAAAATATAAAGAATTTTTTCAGGGCGTCCATACTAACACGGGCAAAATCTTTTAAGAGACACAAGATGTAATGAAATTCTCATTTTACCTCTGTCGGTATACCTCTCGTAGAGTACCGATGAACTGATAACATGATGCTCTACATATAAATGTTTTGTATCGGTTCATCCAGTACTTGATGAGCGCTAGTAGAGTTAAAATAAAAAATTTACTTCATCCCATATCTCCTAAAAGATTTTGTGACGGCCGTCCTTTTTTTAACTTTTAAAATTTTTTAAACTTCTTTTTAATTATTATCTAAAAATTTCACTCGATGCATTTGCGTATTTTTTATTTGACAGTGGACCCGGCCCGCCCTCGCTTCCATATGTGTGCCCGTGCTGTCCCCGTCTGCCTACGCTGTTTAGAAATCGGATCAGGTTTAACTTTGATCGACCCGAATCCGACCCAAGACGTTCCTTCTCTGTTCTCTCTATCTTTGCTCCAGCCGCTGCTTCTCCTTGACAAGTCAGTCAACGCTGCTTCGCTGCGAATCTCCAGCCAAATGCTCGAGCATTTTCCTTACAAAATTCACCAAAATACTCTTTCGATTCTTCTGGATTTCCGTTCCAAAGCCGCCAAGAATCTCTCTTTCACACTCTATCTTTCTCTTTTCTAACTGCAATCTCCACAAGATGCGGATTGATCGATCCGATGCAATTCCTCTGTAAATTGACGGCCGAGATGGACCGCAAGCATCGGCGGCAGCCCAAGCCGAAGCTTGAACGGCGAAACGCCATGAAGAACATTGAATATGAGCCAATCTTCTCATCTCCTGCACTCGATTCTTCCGCTTCCAGATCGCTCGATCTCAGCCGTTCAAACTTGGAACAGACCAGCTTCCGCATCGAAGGCGTCGAAGATGGCGAAATCGAGCGCATCTGCCTCAGCTTGGGCCTCTCGGGACCCGATGATTTCGCAATCTCCTCGGCTGAGTGGGAGGCCAGCAAAGCCAGGACGCAGAAGGCAGAAGAACCACGAAGGCAAGAAGATCTCGTCTCGGATTTTAAGGTTAGGGTTAGGGTTTGCGATGAATTGCCACGGACGCGGACGGAGGCGCCGGCTGCTGGCACCGGAATCAAAGGCGTACGGCCGCCGGTTCTTGCAGCACCACCGTCGATGTCGCTTCCGGTTTTTGACAGGGCGTGCTCGACGTGGGACATTCTGCGCTCACTTGCGCCGGATAGTGAACACGAGGAGAAGAGTTGTTTCAGATATGTGGATGAGGAAAGCGATGATGAAGATGAGGAAATTAATCGAATGATTGTTGGAAGGAGGATTGGGGATTCGTCTTGCTCGTGCTCATTTTCTACGTCCAATGACGATGATTCTTCCAGCACAACAACAGAGGGGATGTTTGTTATATCGCCCAATGGTAGATTCAGACGCAACATCCGGTCGTGGATGCGGGGCGAGCTTCTTGGGAGCGGGTCATTTGGTACAGTTTACGAAGGGTTCAGTGAGTAAGTGCACTGCTTTGCTAACTTCTTACCTGATTGAATCTTTTGGCTGCTTGAAATTGTTCTATTAAGTCTTCTTATAATGAAGATAATGCTGGTTTATATGAATTGTTTAATCCATTCTGTTTGGATGTACCCCATCTGCAATCCATTTCAGTTTTTTACCAATATGAACTTCTGAATGCATGTGTCTGCTTGGATGTCCCCAATTGCGATTTGTTTCAAGATTTAGCATTACAGTCTCTTCAATGCATTTGAGTCTATTTGTACGTGCCCTAATTGCAGTAGGTTTTTAGATTTTAGCAGGACCACTGACCCTTTTCTATTTACCGCACACATCCAGCAAACAGCATTCCTGTCTAATTACCATAAATTCAGATTTCATTGATCTCTTCTTGATGCTTGACTGTTGATTATAAAACAAGAACTCAAATCCTATGAATTTCTTGATGCACCTAACTCCATTTGGATGTATCCCAATTGCAGTTGTCCTTTAGATTTAGCATGATAACTACACAAGTGTTTTTAAAGCATGTTGATATCCTTAAATTGTTGAACTTTGGTGCTCGACCATTGATTATAAGACATGAACTTGAATTTTATTTTATTTTTTGAATGATAACTTGATAACATAAATTCTAATTGCATGCAGAGTGGAAGTGTATATAGTTATTGATATCTTTGATAAATGGTATTGCACTTTGTGTCACCATGTGCTGCCCATAAATATATATGCATATGGTTGTCTTGTTCAAACAAACTCTTTTAATTGGAAATTGTATATTTGGTGCCTTTTTTTTTGGCTGCAGTGATGGTTACTTTTTCGCTATAAAGGAAGTCTCTTTGCTTGATCAAGGAAGCCAGGCCCAACAATGCATTCGTCAACTTGAGCAAGTGAGAAATGAAGTTTTATTTGGACTAGATGTTCTTTAGATTATGTATTTTATAGTTATTTGTTAGGAATGATCCCATAATCTCATTAGAACAGAAACCAAAATAGAGAGACACCAATTGCTTGCATATTGGTTGGTGCTTCTGTATGACTTGGTCTCTATTTCAAATTTGGCCAGATGTGTCTCTCCATATCATTCCATATTCTTTGTGACGTTCTTCGATATAAAATTCTCATGATTGTAAAGTTTGAAATCTTGTGAGGATTGTCTACCTTTCTGATATATTTTGTTCTTTCAGGAAATCGCTCTTTTAAGTCAGTTTGAACATGAGAACATAGTTCAATATCTTGGCACAGATAAGGTACTTCTTAATAGCTTCTTGCTCGGTGGCTTAAAGTAACTGCGTCCATTTCTTGTCTTTTTCTATTATAAAATGTGGTGGAATTCCAATTAAAAGTAGTGTGAGGTAATTACCATGGAAAGTGTTTTGTAGATATGAGACAAATTGTTGTTCTTATTATGTAGTTCATGAAGTATAGGTTCACTCATTTGGTTTTATCACTTAAAAAAGCTTATCTCAAATAAATGGTTTAAACTAAAATACTGAACTTACCTTAAAATTATGCTCTTTTATTACCCTTGCGCTGACATGAGAAACCATTGGATCAGTATCGTTTTTAACTCTTGAAAGGCTAACCAATTGTGGGTTTTTTTTTTTGAAAACCAATTGTGAATTGTTTAGCATAAGGGTATAAAAAGATACAACTCTAGAGCAAGTTTAGCATCTCCCTTAAAATTATATCTATTATAAAAAGTTGCATTCATCTGCTAAGTCTATTATAATCAAAAGTATCAAATTGAGACGAGGAAATTGCTGCTATAATAGGAGCTTCGGAATTGTCTCCATCATGTCATGGGTTCAAATCCCCTTCAGCACACTACTTTTTTAAACTGATTATATACTTGTATTATCACTAATTGTGATAAATACGGGAGGTCACGGGTTCGAGCCTCCATGGTCTAACCTTGGTGTGCATTAAGGGTAGGGGTCCACCCGTGGAGTTTTATGCTGGGTATCTTGCGGTTTCCCACATGTAAATTAAAAAAAAAAATTGTGATAAAGATGAAAATTAATGATCTTTTGAAATAATGTCATGTCCAATCAATAATATCATTGACGATAGTAACTGGAAAATTTTGTGAAAAAATAAAATCATTGCCAATATCTGTTATAGCGGTTACGCCATGGTTGGCCACTTGCTCTTTCTGTGAGTTTTATTTACCATGAGTTTCAAATCCTGAAAGAACTGTTGAAATACCACAATGGGATACATTTTCAATAATAACAATAATGGGACAAGTCCTTTGTTCAACTGTCCTTTTTTTACCAACGAATTGCCAGAAGAAACCTGCCAATTAAGAAGCATTTTGGATAAACAAAGGCTCACTATTTTAGAGATATGATCCTTGGCATAGGTTCTGTAATATTTGCTGTTGAAAAGAATGAGATAGACCCATCTGTAAAGTGTATTTACTAGACAGTACAATGCTGCATATTAGTTACTTATCATATTCTTTTTAGTAGTTAAATTGATTTTCAACATTTGCTAGGCCTCTCCATTTTCTTTATGTGATTGCATGGATTTGATAGATGGTCTTTTCCCACATATGCACGATCATGTAAAATATTGAAAATATTAGTGTCTCTGTAACTATGTAATATTGGATTTTTTGTGATGAAAATATATAACAGTGGTAATTTTTTCATACTATCTATTCAGGAGGAAGCAAAATTGTATATCTTCCTTGAACTAGTAACGCAAGGCTCACTGGCATCTTTGTATCAGAAGTACCGTTTACGAGATTCACAGGTCTCTGCCTACACAAGGCAGATTCTGAATGGGTTGAAATATCTTCACGATCGGAACGTGGTGCACAGGTGATTTAATTTACTTTAATTTTAAACACCTGTTTTTGTTTTGATTGAGGATTTTGTGGTGACACTGCTTAAATGAATGTTATTCCAACGCTTTGCTCATGTGTTGCTAATATTGTCATTTTCATCCTAGAACTGCCATTTAAATTTTCTCTGATGCATATGAAGTTCCTCGGTTGTGAATTGTGATATTATGTTGTTTACTTAGAAGAACCTTGTACTTTTCACTGGTCTGACATTTGGTGTTCCTTATGAAATGTGACTTTTCACAGGTTTTTCACAAGGTTTTTCTTTCCTTCAAAAATGGAAAAAAAAAAAATCCTAGGAAATGCATGACACCACCAGCCATTAGATTCTTGAGTTGTGACTTGGTTTTGTTTGACTTAACTAATTGGCATTGCATAGACATATGCTTGTGAACTTGTTCAAAGGAAATAAACCTTGCATTGCTTTAATAGCTATGATACATCCATATGGAAGTAAATGAACTGATAGGAGTCAAATTCACCACTAGAATGTTCAAGCCATATTCCTTTCCTGGAATTGTCTGATATTTGGCTTCAACCTACTGATTTAGTTATGAAGAGCATGTTTAGTGTTTCAAGTCCAGACGTGCTGCAATTTATTTCTGCTAGTTGATAGCAGATGTAGTTTTTCTAGTTTGGCATGATCAATTTGATGTTTCTGCATAATATGATTGAACAAGAATACTCCAAGGATTAGTCAGGTGCTCTAAGAGGCCTGAATACCTTGGTCTTCAAAAAAAAAAGGAAGTGAATGGCATGTGTAATTCAAATTCACAATTATTATTTGTTCATGTGTGTGCTATTAAGCTCTTACATGGCATTTATGAATTTTGTCTGTCCCAGGAATTCTAATTTGGCAGTGTTGGCCACCAGGGGCACTGCCAGGGGCACTGCTCTAAGCTCTATGGGGCAAAGAATTCCTCTGTGCTTAGTATAAGTTCATAAAACTTCCACACCATTCATGAAGTTGACAAGTTGCATGTAGAGACTTGCGAGTATCTGTTTTGCCTGCAGATGGTGTCATTCTGAAACAGATGCATCTAAAAGCAGTTAAAATCATGCATGCTTGAAACAGTTGTGTGTGGACAGCTGCATGAACGCATGAAAGAGTTATCATGTGTGCCCAACTGCATGAATGCATGAAACAGAAGCATACAAAAGCACTATCATATGCATTCCCTGTCTCCTTTATACCTAACCTCCTGGTATTGGTGGAATTCATACATAAAATGCTACTGCTATTTTATGTTATTTGCATCATTTCACTCTTTTTAGATCCCCTTTTCCGTTGCTTGGAGTTAAAATCTTTTTTTTTTTTTGGTCTCCAGAGATATCAAATGTGCCAATATCTTGGTGGATGCCAATGGATCTGTGAAACTTGCTGATTTTGGATTGGCAAAGGAGGTTTGTATTTCTTTCACAGCATATCGGCTCTTTCCTTTTATTTAGTTGTTTATTTATTGTTATTGTTATTATTGGCTCTTCCATTGCTCTAGGCATAAATGCTTCATCTTATTCTACTAGCTGTGCACCTTTTTCAGACAAGCAAGTTAGACATGCTGAAATCTTGCAAAGGAAGTGCATACTGGATGGCTCCTGAGGTTCGTTATTATCTTCTATGTAATAATGTTATCTCGCATCTTGTTGTCACTTTTCATGGTTCACATTCAATTCATGCACATGGTGCTCCTGCAATAAAAGGGATGTTTCTTGTAGCATTATGTGATGTGAATTTCATGTATTCATTGAGATAGATGATGGAACATACCACAAAAGACAGTTTTTCCAAAAAAGAAAATCATTTCTAAAATCCATGTACACTTTGCAGGTTGTCAATCCTCGAATGACCTATGGTCTTGCAGCTGATATATGGAGCCTTGGTTGCACCGTCCTAGAGATGTTGACTCGTCAGCCTCCTTATTCTCATTTAGAGTGGGTAAGCAGGCATTCAATTATGTCAAATCACTCCTTTTGTGCAAAACTATGTCAAGTTAGTTTTTACCTACATCCATTTTGAGTTGAAAATTAACATCCATGCTGAAAGAAAGTGCGAAGCGCAATTATTTTTTTCCTTTCTGATTGAAGTTGCATCTGGTTTCAGTTTTGTCGTCTTTAACTATAGTTAATACATCCATCAGATTCATGTTTAAAATTGGGCATACACTTTCCACTATATTCATAGCAACGCTTTAAAATTGAACTGCTAATTAAACTGTTTTATATAATTTTTGGTTTAATTAGGTTCGACCACTGATTGAATCCGCTTGAACCATTTTAACTGTGATTTATTATAATACCATAATAATATACATAAAATAAATTACTTAAATATAAGACAATTTATCCTTAAAAAAAAAAAAGATTTGAACATCTCAGTGCATCCATGAGAGGAGGCTAGCGAACTATCTTAAGGACCAAACCATCTCAGAGACTGGTTCAAGTCCAACCAGGTCGAACTGCACAGTTCGGTTCGATTTTTCAAATTTTGATTGATAGGGATGTTGGAAATATCTATATTGCTAGTGGATGGCAAAAAATACCTTACTTGGATAAATCAAGCTATGATTTTAAAAGACCATAAACATTTGGGAATAAAATAATTTAGAATTGTCAAAATTTTGTGGATTAAAAAAGTACCTTGGTTAATCTAATCAAGGTGGGAGGTAAGAGCTGCGAGAAATATTAGTTTATATGTTTGAAATGTTGTATGGCAACATTTAACATCTTTTGTATCAACAGACACAGGCAATATTTAAGATTGGTCATGGTGAACCGCCGCCTGTTCCCAGCTCATTGTCCAAAGATGCACGGGATTTCATCTACCAATGCCTACAAGTAGTGCCAGAGAATCGACCTTCAGCTTCTGATCTACTAAACCATCCATTTGTGAAGAAAGATCTTCCATCTTCTGCTGGTTGTGCTTTTTTTAATCCTAATGACAGAAAGACCTGAGTCACACTCGCCCAGTTTTGACATTCAAAAGACAATGAGGTATGAACTCAATTATCGGTTATCTTGCCCTACTTTCCTTATTGAATAGAATGCGTATGTAAATTTCACTTGTCCATGGAAATTTCTGGATTAAGTGGAGAGAATTTGTCACTCAATGTCTTCATATGGTTTTAATGTCCTTGGTCCCTAGATCTACGAATTCTGCAGCAGATGAGAAAGCGAGAAAGGGTCTTCCTTTCCCTCAGAAATTGTAAACAGATTTTTATAAATTTGGAGTGTGGGGGGTGCGGGCCCGTTGTGGCCCAGTTTTGTGGCTTGTGTCGTTGTATGGCTCTCTTTTTATGAATAAAATGGTTATCTTTAAAAAAAAAATTGAATGCCATATGATAACCTTTTTCCTTTTTCCATTAAGAATAGAATGCATATGGTTTTATCTGGATTACATTTTTCTCATAGAATGCTGCTCAATATGCCCAACATTAAGGAATCAATTTCTTGTATCTGTGTTTTTGGTGAACAGATTGTGTGGTGTGATTATTGCCAGATGTCACTCTCTCTTGTACTCAGCTCCCTTCAATGATCAAGCACTAATTGGACATCGTCTGGTCATGGAGCATTTCTGTTTACAAATGCCTCGGATGGTTGAGGTACAAAGCATCAGCGTCTGACCGACATACCCAGATTTTCATGCATGCAGCTGATGAAGCGACACGGTCCATCTATTTATTTATGGGATGCTACCAGATATGTCCGGTCATCTGGACACTTCAATTTATACCTCTTGGGGAATGCATCCCATGTCTGGCTTTGATTTTCTTGGCAATTCCAGTGTAGTCTTGTCAAGATGATCTTGCTAAGAGAGAGACTGAAATCATTGGCCGAAAGAGTAAAAATGTAGGAAGGATATACTTGATCAATGAAATGAATATGATGTTGGCAGATTTGTTTCATTGGTGATGTATATCCACGGGATTAGGGAGGGAACTTGCTTCCTCACGTGTGAATGAATGATTTTTGAGTCATGTTATGTTTTCTCCAAGAGCAGATTATGTTGCCTCTGATTTGGCTAGAAGAGGCTCACAAGTTGTACATGCCACTTAGATTGTAATTTTTTATTGTATGCAATGTAATGAAGTTGTTTGATATGCCATTAATGAAAAGCAAAAGAAACGAGACCCCATTGCGTATGGAAATCCATGAAAATTTCTGGATGAAGTGGAAATTTCATCGGATGTACGTGGCTTACTAGGGATTGTGTGCATTTCAGAGTTTTACCTAAAGGCTCGCATTCGGAGAGAGATGGGGTCTTGGTGTTTCTCATCATAAAAAAAATAATAGTAATAAACTATGATTATGAACTGGAAAAGAAGATTGCACATTCAAGTCAATCAACCCTCCCCTACCCACAATGAAAGATGAAATTAAATTGAAAGTTGTTAGATCAGCTACAAATGAACCACAGTAAGTAATTGATTTCGATTGATTTGAGCATTGTGTATTTGTATTAAGGGAGCACCGAATGATGTAAATCATCATTTTACCCGACTTTATTTTCATAGTGCAGGGCAAAATGGGAGAAACCGAGAAAGCACTGAACAACTTACATTATCTCGTGTTCCCTTTTATTAGGGATGTGGCATACATTTTCAGGGGATCTAAACTGCTCACACACCAGCCACACTTATATATATATCTTGAAAAAGTTAATAAGTTCTTCTGTACCATAGGTATATGCAAATATTAGGGGTGAAACTCGGGTCGGATCAGAGGGTCGGGTCGGATTGAGGAATTTACAAGTTAGTATGACACGACCTAATCCGACTAAAAATAGGCTAAAATGAGTTCAGAATGCGAGTTGAGTCAGAATTCGAGTCGGGTCAAGAAATTCAGGTCAATACCTCGGGTCGTGTTGGGTTTAAAAAATCGGACCCGACACGACCCGATTAAAGCCCTAGTAAAAATTAATAATTTCTCTTATGTATAATAGCACGGAACAGATGATAAATATTCTTCTCACGCTTTCTTGCAATAATTTATATATTAGCAACCAGTTCACATCGTTTACACTGTTATGGCCACCACTAGCAACCATTGGATGTTGAATAGATGAAATACAGATTTCGATAATAATGACAATATTTTCACCAATGTTCTTCAGAAGTTGTTTGTTTATTTCCTTTAAGAAAACATTATTTTGAATTTGATTCATGTCATGACCTCGTACCAGTATATGAAAACTAGATTTTTTTTGTTATTTGTATCAAAATTTTATTTTCATAAAAAATGAAGAGATTATTGCATTTATTTTCTTTCTTCACTAAGTTTTTCTATCCACCCCTGCTCATTATTGCATTTATTTTCTTCCTTCACTAAGTTTTTCTATCCACCCCTGCTCACAGTTGGACAATGGATTTCTTAGAATAAGAGAGAGAAGTCTCACAGTTGGACATTCAGATTTTCCTAAATCACATTAATACAGGGTGATGAGCAACCATTCAACCCATGCAAATTGACTCAGCGAACTCCGATCTTGTCTACGCCTCAATGCATATGGATTTTTCAGTGTAGCCCGTTTAAACTTGAGCATATAAGAATACTTTGATAAAAAAAAAAAAGTGGGTCCCACTCCAAGTATCCAAAAAAGGGTCCCACTACTGAGTTTGCTCCCCTGTATCATTTCATTCAGCATAACATTTTTCGAAAAACACTTTGCAAACAGATGGTTTGAATTCTTTTTTCACCACCTTGCATGCAGCTGGCCCCAACATAAAACAACAGAGAATTGTGTTTCATACAGCTTCTGAAATATAGCTTAAAACACCAACCCCCACCCAAGACAGTGACAACAAGAGGAAAAAACATGTTCCCCTTAAAAAATGAGGATTATTGTTATTTCCAATCATTCCCATTTAAGTGACTTCCGTCCGCTGATTATACCTAGGGTAAAAAAATCTGTTGACCGATACAGGCGGCCATTACACCCACGTTGACAAGCCGCAATGTATCGACCCTATTTTTTACACATAGATTATACTGACCCTTTTTATTTAACCAACCATTTTCCAGGAATCTTTTGTCCCACTGTGCACAATTATCTGAGTATGAAACATTGAAGACCCTGGTCCATAATTTATTTATTTTTGAATATCATAGATACATTAGAGGTAAGGTTAATCCCATGGATACATTAGAGCCCCAATTCTCAACAGGGATTTTAGGGGAAAAATTCTCAAATTGAACAAATGAATCAGTGAGCGAAAACCACCATGCTGTTTTTGCACTGACAGGCCACAATAAAACGAATACAAAATAAATTAGACAGCAATAAGAATGCTAACACCTTCCAGGCATATAGGCTTAGTTTCCCCCCTTTTTTATTTTCATCTTTCTTTAACACTAAGCCATTGCCACTTGCATTTTTATGTTTTTCATTATGGTAATGGACACAGAATGCCTTCTTTTGAACCTTGCATCAACTTGAACCAATTGTCCCGCACTGAGAGACCTTGTCATTTGGGATGTGCTGCCACTCTGCTCCATTTTTTTTTTTCCTTGGGAGGCAACTGTGGATTTATTTATAGGAGAAGTAGATACACGGAGAATGTGGGACACAACAGATCCAATAGATTAGATTGCCAGAGTATGGAGTATGGCTGTTAAAGACAAGAAAACCGTATGCACGAATCCAAATGAAGCTAATGATGTGCTGAGAGGTGGAGGGTGGGGGGAGACCATACAACTGAGAGAATCGGCCAAGGGCACCGTTCAATTAAAATGGCAAGATTTCCAAAACTAACAATTGATGTTAAAATCTAAAATGACAACATTACAATCAGTAAGAACAAGGATTAAGATCATAACATGATCGATGTTACAAGACTGAAAGTACACCCAATGAATACAATCATTTGATTGCAGAATATTTCTCCAACCAAGGAGGCAAAAGGAGAGAAAAAAGGAATGCAAATTATACTCCAATATTAAACAATGACAAATTCTAGAGAAATAAATGGGGCAAATACATGTATAAATTAGAGAATGAGACTATTGAGCAACTTCTTTTAATCTTGATGACTAACCTACATGTGACACTGCCCCAGCCCGTTGTTTCTTCAGGTCCATCTGTCACCGATCTCGCCGGCTCCTACGCCTACGTCGCCGCCCTGATCGTCCCACACCCATGACCCTCCGGTCACCAACTGAAGACTCATCATCTCCTTCAGATGTGGCAGAAACAGCAACCCCAGTGGCAGCAATTGGAGGAACACTGCTGCCACCTGCACCTTCTTCTTCCACAGTGCGTAGACCCCTTTGAAGTCTCCTCAGCCGTGAGCTGAAACTCACATTGCCTGATTGTCCAAATGCTTGCAAAAGGAAAAGGACATTGAGCCAGTTAGGCTCCTCAACACTTGTTTCATAATCCCCATCCTCATCAATTTCACCATCCTCTTCATCTGTATCAAAGATATGATGATGGCGAGCATGAAGCCCACCTTCTATCACATAATCCCCCAAGACCAATGCTCCAGGCATCGATGACCTAATCGTGCTGATCACGTCATCGCGCTCTCTCTCCCGTTCCAGACTTCTCCATTTTTGTTCAAGTACTGGGTCCACCTCACGAGGCCGTGCAGATGGGTGTTCAGCTCTTACATGTTTCCTAAGTTCTTTGTATGTCCCAACAAACGAGCAGTCATCCTGCATGCAGCTTCTCTTCTTTGCATTCAGATACTCACGTGCAGCTTCAACCACCGTCCATCCCTTCACCTGCCCTCTACACAAGGGACATGCAAGCTCTGTTGCCTCCTGCTGCTCACATGGCCAACCAGAAGCAGAATCGAAACTTGGGTTTTCCACTGACCCCTGCCATGGGCCATCTTGTACCTGTATTTCACCATGAGGTGGAGACATTACTTTTGTGTATGCGTTTTTGAACTGATTGAGACAGTTGGAATAGCGATAGCTGGTGCCACACATGTAGGGGCGGCAACCTTTGTCATGTGAAGAACATAGGAGGAGCACAGCATTGTGAGGGTACTCCATGCACACCGAACAGGTTGCATCTTCCCAGTCTTTATTATCCAACACTTTGGATGGTTTCTTTGGGTTCACTTCCTTTTCCAGATCCTCCCGACCACAAGATGGTAATGGATATGGAGTCAACCTGTATTGACGAGATGAAAGTCTACGCCGGCCCCTGGTACCTCTTGCCATTTTTAAAGTAAAACCTGTACAATATGCAGAAAAATATGCAGCTTCGATACAGTTTGAATCTAGATAAGAAATTTAAAGAAAAATTTATGAAGTTGCCAAAAAAGTGTGCTCTCAGACAACATGCAGCCTGGTATTAACCATTAAGATATCAAAGTTTGCAAGAGAAGTCAAAATTCAGCCAAGTTCACTTGAATCAATAAAGACCCTAATAGAATCAGCTCAAATGGATCACAGACCCAGATGGGCCTCATTTGGAGGTAGCTGCAAGTAAGAATTTCATCAAATTGGGCTAAAAATTGATCCATGAGGCTCCTAATCAACAACTCAATGCCCTCACCCACCCCCACCCAAAAGAAGAGTGGATACTCAAAACTTAAAAGCTAAGATGTACAGACACAGCATGGATAAGAGGGCCAGGCTATGGATGGGACACAGATTTTAACTGTTGAACTGGACTATCAATTATAATATGATTGAGATAGTTAGCCCATTTCAAGGTATCTGGATGTCATAGTTTTCAAGAAAGATTCTCTTCTGTGCCCTAAAAGCTAAAATTGACTTCTCATATGGCCCATCCTATATAATAAATCCAGATCTATACATCAAGCCCAATGCCTAACTCCTTCCTACCCCATCCCCACCTCTTCTCCCCCAACCCCCATGTGCGCATGAGAGAGAGAGAGAGAGAGAGAGAGAGAGATCCAATTTCACACCAGATAATTGTATTACCATCATCAGAACCTTTGCCCCTGCGAGAGGGGAGGGGAGAGAGGGAGAGAAACAATTGGATCCTTGTCATCATCACCAGATCATCAAATCCTTTGTCCCATCTATCCGACATAAGCTTTATGACTTCTACATCTCCACTCAACCCTATTAACAATTAGATTTTACAACAATCCGATCTATCAAACCCTGTCATGTCACCTCTATCCATGTCTTTAACAGCACACCTACCCCTAATACCCTCTACTTGCAACAACAGTCAATTGGATCAATAAAAAAAGCAACATGCTGCACTCATAGCCAGATATATTTAGACCTCCCGATCTGACACCAGTCAAATGAATTAGCACACAGAAAATGGAAGCTCTTGCATATTGACATATTGACATATTTTGTTCACCTAAATCACACCGTAGAGAGATCCAATGGGGTTGAAAATCGAAACCACCCTAATCCATTAGGTCCCGGATTCATCCTTCTTGATTATACATCCAGTATGGCAACACAAACAAATCAAATGTAACTAGGCTAGTTACACTTGATCCAAAAAATAAACTCTAAACACAAACATGAAGACACGTTGAGAAGACTAGATACCTATGTATATAAAAAAGGAGGAGGAGGCAAACAGACAACTAGTGACATTCAGATTTCAGCACAGTTGTATTAAGCATCAAACTTTCAAACAATGGCCACTGGTTGAATGCATTTTCCAAATATAAATGACTGATGAATCAATTCCAAACACAAAACAAATGCATTCTCCAGATACAGACAACCAAAATCTGATTTCATAGAAGGGTAAATGAATAAATGATCTCCAAAAGTGTGTGTGCATGCATGTACACACATACATATATACATACATATAGAAGAGAGAGAGAAATTTGCATTAGGTCTCTACGTGTTAGGCTAATTGTACATACATTCCTCTATTTTCAACAATTGTAATTTCATCCCTAACATTTGAAACTCATTTGCAATTGAGTCCTTTTGTGCCAATACATAAGTAATGCTTAGGAATAATGAAATATTTACTATTGTCGAGCCCACTTTTACCAGTACTAATGTATAGAAATAAGTTGGATGTCTAGCTAACCATACAAATAAGAATTAAGTGTCGTTTTGTCCTAATTTAATCATTCTATCCTTTTGATTTTAGTATAAAAAAGAATCAAGTTTTTTACACCATTAATATTCGTGGCCCCTCTAACAAGGCTAGAATGGCAAAATGAGAGCAAAAATTTATCTATCATGTGTCCACATTGTCTTCTATATGTCTCTACTTTTTCTATGTAATGGCAATGGCCGAAATGGGATTAGCAGGAGTTATTATTGACCTATCTACTAACATGTTACTCATGCAATAGCATTACATGAACCTGATTGCAAATAATCCTCAAATGTGAAGGACGATATTACAATAAGATTTTTTTTTACAATTAGACCAACATATAGAGACTTAGATATAAATACCCAAGAAAAAATAACAAAGGAGAGAAACTATGACACCAATTTATCATTAAAATAAATAAATATCAAACATCATTTTTTTCTTGAACATCAATCAGTAAAGATTTTAACAGAAACAATTTAGAGTAAATGAATACATAAACGGAAGATATGAAGACATGAAATCTACAAGAAATCCCAGGCACACTCTCTCAAGCACATAGATATTCCATCAACCTTTATTTTGCCACAAACTTTGTTACCATTTGTTCCTGATGAGCATGCATGATACACGAGAATCTGGAATTGCCCTGACTCGAGAAATGGGGGTAAAGAGAGAGAGAAAAGAATGGCAAATCCACATTTTTTTCACCTTGCATGATGCCCCTAACCACTTCTACACTATTCCTAGTAAAGGAAGATCATTTAACACTCCTCAACAGTTACCTTATGTGTGTGTCTGTGTATCTACACTATTCCTAGTAAAGGAAGATCATTTAACACTCCTCAACAGTTATTATGTGTGTGTCTGTGTATACATATTCAGCCTTAAAAAAATCAATTAAAGAAAATCCTAACAGATCCTTGCTTCCAACTTGTTCTTATAAATCGGGGGAAATTCCTTGAGGAGTTGTCCACCTTCCACCTCCTGTTAATGTTAATCCTGCCCATCATAACTCCCTGAAATACACAATCATGAAGACTAAGAATTCTTTCCTAATTAGAACCCATTTCAATCATCAAAACATAGAAGAATATCTACATCATCAAATAGATATTGCATGTCAGTGCAGTCTCTCTCTGATTTTCTCCACTCAATCCCATGGAAAACCACATTCACCATTTCTCTATAATCAACTTTTCTCCACTCAATCCCATGAAATACCACATTCAACATTTCTACAATCAGTTATGTCCTTCCCACCACCTCATTCTGAGTCTTTTTGGGTCTCTTCATAAGAACGATGGGAATTATGAACAATTACCTTTTGCATGCATACACAATTACTGTGTGTTTGCGTGTGAGAGAGAAAGAGGTCATCATAATTACCAATTCATGTTTTTTCCCTTGTTGGGGATGAGGAAATGTTGATCAATCAAGAAGGCCTGTTTTTTTCAGCAGTAACATTTTATTATTAAATAAAGATAAAGAAAAAGTGTAACAAAGCTGAGGTTATTTTTACTATTATTCATGGATTTGATTTAGATGTAACTATAAGGATTGGCACATGGTTAGCAAAATCTAGGAAAGCCAATGGGGTTTTGTGTGATAGAAAGTGTTGTGTTGACCAAAGGGGTCATTTATAATACTGCAAGGACATGAGTGTTGGGCAATGAAAAAAATAAACAAGTAAATTAAGTGATGATAACAGAGGCGTATGGTAAAATGGATGACTCGAATAGCATTAAATAGAATTAGAAATAATGGCATTAGATGAACCTTACCTTCCACAGATGAGAAGATTAAGGAAAGCTATTAAGATGGCTTGGCCTGTACATGGACTACTAGAGACAGCCCCAATACATTAAAAAGAATACAGAAAATTGAACAACTACAAGTGGAAGGCACTAGGACAAAAGGAAATTCTTTTAAAAAGGATATGACCATGAAGTGATACAGGATATTAGTTCTTCCTCAGGTAAAATGGAAATGAATAGCTCAAAAAGTGCACACACAGTTAGAAGAGAAGATGAAGGAATACTATGTAAGATGGCTTGGCCTATAGACTACTAGACTCAGCCCCAATAGCATCAACATTAAACTTGAAATACATTTTTTCTGGTTTCACTCAATCTACCCTAGATTTCTTAGCTTTTTTGCTTCCTTCATACATCCCTCCCACGAAAGGTAGAAATCTTCAAGGGAGCATCCAGAGAATTCCTTGCATAGAGAGAGCCAACAGACTAACTTCCACTTGGCCTTCTCGAACACCTCTACTGTCAAGCCCGATTTTCCTTCAAAGATTCTATTATTCCTCTCCTTCCAAATTGCCCACATGATTTCCTCTTATATAATTGGAGTACATTATCGAATAAAATGACAATATGTTCTGGGAAGAATTCCAAGAGAGTTGACAATAAATGTAACTGAAGAAGTCCAAGATCTGTGGAATGGAAACAGGTATCCACGTGATCATTCTCCACTGATAATACAATGTTCTTAATTATATCACTGATGAAAGAGCCTTCTGCCAGTAAAGCTATTACACCCACAGGTCAAAAGATTAAGTAGGTACTCTCCACGTGTGTGGTTGGTTGCATCTTCAAAATACAAACAGAAAGTGACTCTTTGGCAAATAAGCTAGCATACTTTGTTTTTACCTTAAATATGGGTCATTACGTGACAAAATTCTAACATGCCTCCCTACCAGTCGCAACTCCCATTCACTTCTTCCACTTTTATAAAAAATGAGGTTTTGATGAGTTCAAAAAAAAAAAAGACACTACAGATCTTAAAGTACCCATCAATCATAAAATATATAACAGTAAATATAACTACAGGAACTATATTAGAACAAAGGGTTGGAAAAAAGAACATGACACCACTGGCAAATTATAGTGCGGCAATAAATAAAACCAGCAACTCATTCAGGCACCCATGCATGAAATGAACTGGATTAAAATTTATATATATATCTTTCACCTGCATTTACATATGATAGATTGTTGCATGATCAGTCAGGGGAAATGAAAATCTTTTTCCCGAACAGATTGATCTAAGGGAGTCCAATGAAGCAGAGTTCTGTGCAATCCAGACAGCCTTGGAGTAGAAAGAAAACAAGTCTGAAGCTAAATGAGGAGGGAGATTCTTTGAATACTATAGAGTGGGCAAGAGGTGAGGTAAGAAGAAAGTCCCTTGGAGACTAACTACCATCTATAGGGATATAAGGAGACTGTCAGAGGGGGTGGAAGTCTCTTTCAAGCATGTTAGGTATTCAGCCAATGGGATAGTAGAATTTTATGCCAAGGTGGGGGTGGATAGGCCTGATTCTTTTGTAAGCTTTTTGTAGTCTTGTTTATTCTTGTATGGTTCAGTACAGCTCTCAAATACTGAACTTTATCTTGTTGTATTCTTTTTTGTGCATCAATACAATTGCTACCATTTCAAACATATACAATGTGATAGAGTATTGTGGGTTTTTTCTTCTTCTTTTTTCTCTTGAGAGGGATCCTCTCTTGTGCCTTCACTTCATCAGCTTGGATGTCCTTTCTCGACTCTAGTGACCTCACGTGTTCCTAGCAACAACTAGCGGGACCATTTAGAGTTGGAAGCAGTATCCTTAAAAGGAAAGGGTAAGACTATATGGAGGATTATTCTGTCGGCGACACTATAGTCTATTTGGAATGAACGCAACAACAAATTCTTCAATGGGAAAGAAAGTTCAACACAAGAGGTGTTCAAGCCTGCTACATCTTATCTCATCAGTTAGGTGAAAGGTAGAAAGAAGTTTATTGATATTTTTATTGCAAGCATATGACTAGGAATTAGCAGTTAATGTTATATGATCAAGGCACTCTCAACACAAAATGGTCACTCCCCATAATGTTACCTGGTGTGTGTGGACAGAGAGGTTTGCACATACTCCAAGGATTAGTCAAGTGCTCTAAGAGGCCTGGACACCTTGGTCTTAAAAAAAATGATCAAAGCAAAAGGTAAAGACTAGAGCATTGAAGATACCTCCAAAAAGAACCAACAAATTCAACATTAACAGAGCAGTAAGAGGTAAACCGACACTGGAAGGGATTGGGGGAAACTTGCATGACTCTACGAGGGTGTTTCAAGCATTCTTCTTGAGCAAAATGGGAAGGAAGGAGTCAAATGAAGAAAAGTTTCTCAGGAGGCTCTTAAGATCTTCAAATAATCCTCTCAAGAGAGTTCATCATTGATGGACAGAGGAGAAGAAAAGTATCCTTGGAGGCTTCAATCTATATCCAAGGGAAATTAGGATCTAAAGTTTGGCTCACATGTTTCTTTCAAGCAAGTGAGAAGATCAGCTAACACTTGGTAAAGTTTCTAGCAAAAAAATGGGGTTGAGAGGAGTTCTATTCTTGTTGTTTTCTCTTTGGATTAGTTTCTACTTATTGTCTTATCCGTAGTTGACTCTCTACTTCTCAATCTAGTGGTGGCATCCATCTCAGATGCCTCCTGGATCATCTGTCTTGTATCCTTTTACCATTTTCTCTATCTATGAAATTTGCCTCATTTCCTCTACATAAAAATTAAAAAAAAAAAAAAGATGGGCAGCATATCATCCCAAATACCGACAATGTCTGATGTTATGTTATCTCAAAACGAACACCAAAATATTATGCCATCACCATATGCATGTATGTTAGACTTTTACCTTCTGCTTCCCATTCACTGCAGCTTCTTGTATTCAAACATTTTTACAGACAAAGAAGTCTTTTCATTAGTTAGCTTCTGTTTTTTAACATGTTTACTATAGCAAGCAGACAGAACAGCATGCATTCTAAAATGTATATGCCAGCTTCTGCAAAGCTATAGAATATTATCAACAAACAATGGAACCAGCAAAATAAATCAGACCCTCTGCGTATACTACACCATACACAAACACAAGTTACCTTTCTCCTGAAGAGACGTTCTAAAAGGTCCTGAATTGTTTCCTAGAAAAGCTGAAAAGGGGGAAAAAACCATAGACGCATCAGGCCAACAATTAAAATATCGAGAACAGAGGAAAAATGAAAGATGCCAATAGGAAAAGAAACTTTGAAAGGTCCAAATGAACAAAATGGAGAATGCTTCTTTGATCTATTCAGGAAAAACAAAAGAAAAATGTATTATATAGTTCAAATTGTTCAAATGTGATACTTTGAAAAGTCCAATCTGGTGAAGGCCCAGATGTTGCCACACAGAGAAGTAACTAAACTGAAACCTTTAAAAAAGGTAACTGAACTGACAAAATCTCCAGAAATTGGTATTTGCTGAGAAGATATCAACTGCATCGGAAAGACACAAGCAGTGTAGCAACAGAACAAGTCTCTATCAAGCTATCATTGAAGATGAATGGGCTAATGAGTTGAAGTAACCTTTTAAAAGTTGCATCAAAGAAAACTGCCTTCTGACATCCATGTTAAAAATAAAAATATATAATCCTCTCTAAGCTCATAAACAGATACTCATATAAAAAAACTATAATGAGCAACAGAAGACTGAATCCTCACAGACAGCTAGATCAGTGAAATAGTTTTTTGGCATGTATAAGCAATAATTTTTCTTCTGTTTTCCATTAAAAAAAAAAATAACAAAGTAGTTATCTATGATTACAAAGGCATTGGGAGAAGGGGGAGACCATTAAAGAAATTGATTGAGGTGGTAGCAGAAGACATGGCAAAATGTGGAGTGAAAGGAAGTATGATTGTTGATAGAGTTGAGTAAATATATATATAACTCGAAAAAATAACCCTAAATCGATGGTGATAGAGGCTTTGTAATGATGAAGGTGGCAATGGTGGTGGTGGCGTTGGTAGCAGCAGTTATGATGATGATGGTACCTTTACTCGTACAACTTAATAAATAAAAATTTTGAGCCTCAACTTGTATTTGGTGAAATCCAATCAAACATGATGGTAGTAGTCTTGCATCTATAGTTCCACCAACTAATGTGTCAAATCTTTCTAGCTTGAAAATACGTTTCCAACCAATTTTACTTTCATAGTTTCAATTAAAGCCAATGGATACTCCACTATTTTCCAATTTTGAGATACTAAAATTTTGAATATGACAAAAATCTAACAAGGAACACAAATGTACCATCAATTTGAAAGAAAAAAGAAACAAAAATCAATGTGTGTTAGTCCAACAATTTCTCGTGCCTCTAGCATGCTTATCAAGAGAGTGTGACATATAGTTAATCTGTAACCAAACTTCCATGAGGTTTATAGAGAAAGATTTCATGATCACAGTCAATGAATACATCTTCTTATTTTTTGGGGATAAAGAATACATGTCTCATATTGATGATGATGGCAATTTGATAATTGTTAAAATTTGGAGTACCAGATATAATATCTTTAAACATAGTATAAATGGACATAGAGAGGTTTTGGCATTTGCTTATCAATAAATAAATAACGCCTAATTCCTAATTTACTTATGATTAGTATGAAAAAGGTGGTGGTAAAGAATTCAAGAAAACAACACAATCTCGGAGTAATGTTACTTCCAAGATCAATTTCTATATTGAAAAACACTGTACTAAGCAACAGCGGAACAGGGGGGAAAAAGGCACTGAGCCAACAGAGAAAGGGCAAAAAAACACCTCAAAGAGATGAATTACAATTTCCCATCCCTCAATAAGATCTAACACAAAGGAATTCTAAATTGGGGTGCACTAAAACAAATAAAACCCCCATAAACTTAACTGCAACCTCCAATCTCAGGATGTGGCTGACCACAAAGCAATTCTAAGTCAAAAATAATTGAGTCCAGAAATCAGCAAATATACTTCTTTCTGGAAAGATCAATTCAGTATAAGTGAGATGCATTTTCCATGGCCCATACCATTCATGGGAACAGCCCCACTTGTAACAGTGGAATGCCCCAAAAAATCTCCCACACTTGAAGATCCTTACTCTTCAAGCATTGTTGGCCCGCAAAGAAATGATTAAGAAGACATACAGCAACAAATCAAATTCACCACAAAAAAGGGCTAAATGTTGAAGCTTCAGAATCTTCCAATTTAGGAGATTTTAGTTGCAACTCCCACGCATAGTGGGGCTCACCAATTTAAACCCCCACCTGCAATATCCACATCTCTATTCCAGGAGCACATTACGCAATACGCATAAGAGAGATGCCCAAAAGACCTCTCTTTAGGTTGTGTACATTCGCAGCATACTCTCCTAGAAAAATAAATTCTAAATGGGTGCCAAAAGAAAGAACAGAAGAAGTGGTCCTGCTGTTCCTAAGGAAAATCCATGGATGGGAACAGATTTTCCTAGAGAAATTTGCAAATCTCGAATTTTTCAATTTTCCTAAGAAAAAGCAATGCAACGCACAGCAAATTATACCTTCCAATCAATCTCGCAAGGCGGGAAAATATCGAATTCACAAAGACCCAGAAGACTACAGATCTCAAAATCCAAAGACACCCACAGCAGCAGAAGAAAAGGGAAAAACAGATTCCCCGGAAATGAATCACCCACACGCGATTTATGGGAGAAGGAAGCACGCAACAATTAAAATAATCACTCACTCAATTGTAAACATAACAGATGCAAGATTCCACAGAAATAAATTAATTTATGGCCAACGCACATGGATTTGGATCCAACTGCATCTGCGATTTAGGGCAAAATTGTAATAATACCCGAAGATGATGCAGAGGAGCGAGGGGGCGAATGGGAGGAACCGGACGCACCTGGATGAACATGAGAAACGACGGACGGCTGAGATTCAAATTTGGTTTGAGAATGTGGAGAGGATTAGATCGGAGCGGAGAATGGAGAGAGCATCGAGCTAACTTTCTTTGATTTTAAGGAAATTTCTTGGATTTGTAAAAGAGGAAAAGCGTCGAGAGAAAGCAGACGTCGTGGCCACGTTTTATCGGATTAGTGGTCGAAGCATCGGAAGAGAGAAGACATTTCAAGCCAGTGACGAAATGGCGACTGACGAAACGGACGAAACATTTCTTTGCTGCAGTACATCTTAACAGTAGCTTTTTAAGACCATTATACGTGGCATATAATTTCTTAATAAACAAAATAGATAATTAAATATTTTAGATATATCAAAAATTAAATTCTAAATTTTATTTTGCATTTTAGAGATTTTGATCTAAGGAGCGAAATTTAACGGTTTAAATAAAATATATTAGTTTTTGATAGTCTTCTCTAGATCAGAAGGCGTTAATTGATTATATGGTTATATTCTCCTTTGATGTTTGAATTTGGCCCTATTTTTTATATCCAACGGTTCTATTTGTCCCATGACATGTCCAACCTTGCTTTTTAAGTTGTTGTTACGATCGGGTAACATCATTTATGTGGTTACGCTTCAGTTTTAGATTTGCCGCTTTAATGTAACATACAATCCAAGAAAAGGAGGCGAAAATGATATTCGCGCGAAAGCCGACGTGGCATGTAATGGAGCCGTTGATCTAACGGGTCATCAACAAAGTACTGATAATGCGAAACTGTAAATATTTTTTTAATTAACATGTGAAATAATACGTATTTCTATTAAAATTTCTATAAATAAGTTCACTATTCTAAGTTATGACAACTATTTAAACTACACTAATGTAAGTTAAATGCGAATATATATAAAAAATATATTTTGTAATTAAATAAATTTGATAGAAAATAATTTGTGATATATATTGAAAATTAAGTGTCAGGATTTTATTGGTTCTGCACATGATCTATTACAGTGGGCCCCCCTTTTTAATGGTCCCGACGGAGAAATATCTCTGACCGTGAAAACCAACGCGGCCAGGTCGTTGAGTGCGGCGTTTGTTGGGGTCACCAACCCATGAGGAGCGTTGGTTCCTATTGTGACTTGTGAGAAACGAAACTTCCACTCCCTTTTGTATGCACATGGATTGAATGTGAGTTGGATTATGAATATGATCTGTCTATATTTTTTTTAAACTGTCACTCTTCATTCGTATATTTTATAGATAATTTAATTTTTTTTTGTGAAGTTGTTTATTTTAAAAAATTTAATATAGTCTGGCTGCTGCCTTTGGATTGTTTAAATTGAAAATTAGATTGAATTTATGTAAAAGAATCTCCAATTATTTTTTTATTAGATAGTTGCAAATTTTAAGTAATCTCATTCGAATCTAAATTAAAATTTTAGATTAAATTGGTGTTATGGATGTAAATGAATACTTTAATGTTATGTAACTCAAAATAAACTTGACTAAAAAGAAATGAAGATGATAACAAACAATAGTAATTCAATAATTTGAGTTTAATTGAATTGAGTCACGTATCATCTTATACAAATAAGTAGATAAGTGTTATTTCATACGATTGAGTAAACAATTAGATAAGTGTAATATATATTATGTTACAAATTTTCATTCAAGATGTATGCATAAAGCAAGTTTCTATCATCAAAATATAATAAAATAAAAAGTATTAAAATATTATTGAATAAATATTTGAAAAATAAGGTACACATATAATTCAGATAACATCAACGTCTATGCAAATCTTGACCCTAATCTAGTCAAATTGAGAAGGAATTAGATTTTTTTTCTCGTGACAAAACTTATTTTTAAAATTGGTTGAATTAATTTGATTATATTTCAAAAAAAAATAGTTGGATTCAAGTTGATGTCAACCCAAATTATACCTTAATATTTAACTTGATTAACTTTTTAAGTTCCAATATATCAAACTCCTCTTATCACTTAAATGTAGTTGTTTGAATTGTTGTCGTTTAATAGCTCAAAGTATCAATTGTGATAAACACATTTTTAAATGTAAAAATAACATTTTATATAATTTGAATCTACTTCTAAATCTAAATTTTCCAATGCAAATTTATTCCCACATGCACCAATATTGAACTCATTGACATCTTTATCCACATCCAATAATCTAACTATTACCGAAATGGGTGTAGTTCAACTGGTAATCTCTCGTTTTAGAAAGTGAGAGGTGTCAAATTTGAACTTCCATGGCCATACTTGGTGTGTCCTAAAGGTAATAAGTATAACACCTGAGAGTTTTACGCCTGATTTTCCACCATTTTTTCCACGTAAATTAAAAAAAAAATTCTAATTATCAACCTTATTAACATTTCTCATAATCAACCAAATAAATTTAAAGACAAAATACTTAAATAAATTAAAATTTTACCATTCCAAACAACAATTTCACGACATAGCAGTCTTTAAAATAACTTATGAAGTTTCCTTAATACAACTAATGTATAAGTCAAAAAACTAATAAAATTACAAAAATAGTACTACGATGGATTGTGATAGATCTCAATACAATATTCTAATTAAATTCAATTTTAAGTTCAACACTGCAAAAAATAAATCTTAAATCATTAATAACACAAATTCATACAATCTAATTATCGTGGTGTGGCCTTCCCATGAAACTACTTTGGCACGTGTACTTTGATCACACTTAGTATCTTCTATACAATGGAATATCCATCAAATATCCTTCAACCTTATTCGTTTGTAGCCGGAATCCTGTAAAGTTCGGGTGAATATTCTATTCGAGTGCGTGGCACACGTGGATGAATCTGAACCGTTTTCTTATATAATTTTGTTTTTAAATGTAAATCCTGTCAATAATATTTTTACATATTTATCATTTTCATTGAATTGAATATTAAAGAAATATTTATAATATCCAATTATATGATAACATTAGTTTTGAACAATATGATAAGCAAATGATTTTCAATTTACCTGTTATTTTTTAATATCAATAAATGAGGTTACCTCAAACAAAAACCTAAGTATTAGATGGGATATGCCACTCCTACAACATCAAAGTTTATATTGTATCTACGCGAATTATAAAAAATCATTTCATATATTTAATCATTTAATTTAAATAAATAAAATAAACATTTTTTCAGAGAGTTCTAAGTCCAACTGTCCATTTTACTCGAGGAAAATTCTTAAATACTTGTAAATATAGTTAATTTAGTTCATGTTTAATAAAGTTAATTTTATTAATTTATAAATCAAATATTTTTTCTAATTTGACAATGCCACTAAAACTTGTTGTGTAGTCAAATGATGAAATCTTATCTTTCAATCAATTGCGTGACGGCAAAGTGGTGTAGTTCAACTGGTAATCTCCCATCTCAGGAAGTAGAAAAAAGTGATTATTTGCCATGGTAATATGCACAAATGCATTATCAAATTTGGATAACTCGAACAATGAAGTTTTAAATTTTAAAATTAATCTATGATTTTTTTTAAACCGAAAGTCTGAAGTAATAGGTAGGAATCCAGCTCAGAAAGCCAAAGTCATGAGTTTGATTCACTCCATCTCAAAGGGTCATTTTCCATAGAATAACTCGATATGTGTGGGTATGAAGGATTACATATGTCTCGAAAATTAGTTGAGTACTCTATGTGATTTATCTTACATTGAATTGAATATCATATATACAAATATTAATCTAATAATTTTATTTTCATCTTAAAATTAATATAAGTCAATTTTCTAAGATAATTACCATTTTGGAGTTTATTGTAAACAAAATTAATGAAATGGTATACAAATATTCATGAAATTAAATAAAGATCTCTCAATATGATTGCTGTATATATTTTAGGATATTTATGTTATTTTTTCTAATATTTCAATATTTTTAAAAAAAAATTATAAATTGTAATAGAAGATAAATATCAAAATGGAATATCACATAATATAAATTTCATATTGGGCGTTTTGTAATATTAATTTTTAATTTTTAATTTTTTAATAATTCTATAACATATTTTATCCAAATCAAAATTTGGCTCTTAATAGTCTAATTTTGATAATTATAAATCCCCCGAGAGGCCGAGCCTTTAAATTAGAGAATCACTGGGACCCATCATAGATTTCCTCTTTAGGTATTAATGTATTTATTTAAGTAAAGTGGGGACCACCTAGATCTACCGTCCGATGAGGATAAAATGGGGGAAAATAAAAGAGTACTATCATAGTATCATGTGATGAGTCACAAATCATGTGAGACTCACGGGACTCATCACATGCGAAGTTAGATCTTTGATAGCTAAGCGTGATTCCTAAGCAAGCATTTGTGCTCGCACGCTTTCCGTGTTGGCTACCTTACAGTAGGCTATCGTGGGTGAGAGCAGGACAATCCAATCCTTTTAATTCAAAATTTTCAAGTGGTAATTTTTATAACTTTCATGAGTGGAATGACAATTTTATAATCATAACAAAATTATTTTGAAAGTCAACTGTCAAAATAAAAAATAAAATTTTCATTTTTTCCATAAATCAATGTACAATATTATAAAAAGGATAGAGATTTTCCACAGACATTTTGTGTAATTCGACACGGGTTTTACTGTATTACTTATTTTGCCCTTCGAATCGATTCTACGAACAAATGTGTAATAGAGTAAAACCCATATTGCGTTACACAAAATACCCATAAAGGAATCACTGACCTGAAACTTATGTTGGGTTTTAAAAATCACTAAATCATTTTATTTCCTTGATCTGGCCCGTAGAAATTTCAGCACCATACAATCAATAAATTTTGTATGGCGTAAGATATTCCACTTTGAACTGGTTGAATGATAGGGTTGGGTGTGGGCTTAAACTTCAATCACCCCACCCCAACCCCTTTTCAATACTTAACTGGGCTTGTTTCTTATCATCCAGAACCTTCATTGTTGATTCAAGCTTGAGTTGATTTTGGAGTTACTGTGTCTTTGCTTGCAATTAATGGTTGTTGTTGTACTCAATGACTTATTACAACCATCCATTTTTTGAGTTCTTGATCCAGTGGCTATAATCATTTTATTATGGTAAGATTTCATCCATCTTGAAGTCATGATGGCCTGTTCACATCCTCAAGTCCCATGAATTAGCTTGCACCTAAGTGGATCCATGAGTCTATACAAGCGATATTTAGGAACATGCACACTAGGCCTGAAATGAGATTGGATTGGGTTTTAATATGGAACTCGACCCGAAATTCTTGATCCGACCTGACTTGAATTCTAACCCAAAATTCTGACTCGATCCGTATTTTGAGTCCATTTTAGTCTAATTGTAGCCAGGGTCGAGTCGGGTTTGATTGGGTCAGGTCGGGTTAACTTGAAAACCCCTCAACCCGACCTGACCGACCTGAATTCCATATTAGTTTATGTCTTCTCAACCCAACTGATCTGCTGACCCGACTTACATGACCCGACCCTCATGATTTCTTGAGTCGAGTCATGTGGGTCAGGTCAAAACCCGACCCAAGTTTCACCCCTAATGCATATTGTCAGGACCTCCTCTCTCTCTCTCTTACGCACTCTCTCTCAATTGTTATATTATGTATATCTTGCATAATTTTTTTCATGAATATGCAAGTTTGTATTTTGGTAAGTAACACAAATTTATCTAAATCCAGGTTAGGGATGAAATTAAACACCTTCTGGATGACAATGAAGACACGGCACACCTTTACTTTACAAGAAAGCACATTCAGAGTCAACAAGTGGAGGCTTTGATTGCAGCTGTGGCTTCAAATAACATCATCAATGTTGCTCCAAATATTGTACCAAATCTAGAGTAGTGTCTAGTTCTCTTAAACCTTACAATACATTTATTGACAATGAAGATTAAAATCATATATATATATATATATTTTTTTTTTGTAACGATCCAACCCTAACACAAAACCTAGGGTCCAACTCAGTAAGAAATTGTCCACTTTGAGCCTCGCACACAACGAACCCACATGATTTTTTTTGCTTTTGGGCCTGGCCCAAAATGCATCTTACGAGTTTAGAGGGCTTGGCCTCATATAAAGCCCATTCCTCTTTCCTTCTAAATCGACGTGGGAGTTCCACATCGATTTGGTGCTAGGGTGTATATATATATATATATATATATATATATTTGCATGGTACAGCAAAGATATCTTCATGTAATATAGATTTTTGTTTGGATAGTTCTGACACATCCTTTCTCAATGTCTATGGCATTTCAAGGTGCGTGAATACATCGATGTCAGAGGATTACGTAAACATCCAACTTGACAATCAGAGAAATGAACTCATTCAGCTCCAGTTGATGTTATCATAGCATCTGTTGCCGTAACCCAATCCAATCCGAATTGTTATATATGAAATTTGACCCAAATTCTCAACACAGCTCAGTTCGACCTGAATTCTGATTCGATCTGCATTTTGAACCCATTTTAGCCTAATTTTAGTCAGATCGGGTCGGGTTAACTTGTAAATTATCGACCTGACCTGAATTTTATGTGGGTTTTATCTTCTCAACTTAGTCCGATCTGCTGACCCGAAATTCTCAACTCAATCCTGCATGATTTCTCAGATCGAGTCATGTGGGATCGGGTCAAAACCCAACACAAATTGCAGTCCTATTTGAAACTTTTGTTTGCAGGGTGTTTAGTATAAAACTATAAACATTCCTTGCACACTGTACAAAATACATGGCATCATCTTGGGCATGTCAGCTGCATGTTTTCTGCTTTTCTTGCTTGTTCTAGGCTATGCCAGATGGAACCATGGAAGAAGCTGCTTGGTTCATAGTTAATCTTTTTTTATAAAAAAAAAAAAAACCAAGGTGTTCAGCCATCTCACTTGACGTAGCTAAGTGTCTTACTTGACTAATTTTTAGAGTATGTGTAAATCTCTCTATTTGTACATGACAAGTACAAACTATGGAGAGTGACCCTTATTGTATCGAAAGAGATTTAATATCAAGACCTCTTATAAAAAAAGATGAGAATTGACCAACACGGCTAACTCTCGAAGATTCATAGTCCAACCTTGTTAAAGCAACGTAAAGGTTGTCCATTCACTCGTTGGAAGGAATTGCTATAAATGTTGTAAGTTTGTGCATGAGATTGTCATTGGAGACCACAAGAAAAGTCACTAGAAAGGTACAAGATGAAGGAAAATACAAGGTGAGGTGTTAATTCATGCTGCATGAACATAAGAAGCAGCATGAATAAGATTTTGTGTGACCTTTGTTGTCTGTTGACTTGAATTGTATCCACGCCAACGTGTCTACTTGAAGGCTTTATTTGTTTGTTTGGATTCATCTGTTGTTTGGTGACTTGGATCTATCTTTCTCACACACACTCAAAGATATTTTTAATAAAAGTCGATATTTTTTAATAAAAGTCGGGTTTTTCAATGTAACTATTATTTTGAAGTTTCTTGTGAAAAAAACTAATGAAATAATATACAAATGTTTATGGAATTAAAATAAAGAACTCTCAACATGATTGATATTTTTTTAAGATATTTATGTTATCTTTCTAATATTTCAATATTTTTATAAAATTCAAATTTTTTCCCACAATCTCTTTTTTTTTTTAATTATAATAGAAGAAATATGTCACAATAGAATAACATGAATTTCATATTAGATATTTTGTAATTTCTTATTTCTATTTTTTATTTTCATTTTAATTTTTATAACATATTTATCTATGTCGAAATTTTAGCTTTCAATAGTCCAATATTAAAAAAATGATTTTTTAATAAAAATATGTTTATACTGGTTTTTTTATTTTTCTCTATTTTCTCATATGTTACTGTTTTTTAAAAAATAATAATAATAAGATAGAAATTGACGATACACTTTCGTGGACGATATTGGGTTCACCTTTTTACGGCTGTTTTGCAAATTACTCTATAATTAATTATAGATCCCCTGAGCTTTTAAATAGAAAATCTCTGAGACCAATCATAGATTTCTCTTTACATATTGATTTATTTATTAAAAGTCATGAGGTGGGGACCACCTAGATCTGCCCGTCATATGAGGATGAAATTGGGGGGAGAATAACGTAACTCTTCACTTGTCAAGTTAGATCTTTGCTAGCTAAGCGTGAATCCTAAGAAAGGGCATTGAATGATAATTTAATATTCCCTTATTACTAAATTAGTATCAAATTAGTTTGTTTCATATGAATTTTAAAATTGTCTCAAAATAATTATCTCATTTATATTAGAGTAGTATAAAATGTGTTGAAAGTTGATGAAATCAAATGGAGTGCTAGTTATATAGAGAGTTTTTTAAAAAATACAAATATTTTAAATGAGACAAATAAGATGGGACGGAGTGAGTAATTAATAAAGGCCATTGATTTTTATATTATAAATTTTGATAACCTTTTTTTTGAATTTACGTATAGGAAACTACGAGATATTTAACGTAAAGTAGGGTCAGCCAAACCATAAGGCAAGTTAGGCCGGCGCCTTAGGCCCAGTTAAAAAGAAAGGCCCTCTTAAGATTTTTTTTTTTTGTTTGTGTCTTCTTTTTTTATTCATGAAGTAAATTTAAAAAAATAAGTGTAAATAAGTTAACTCTTAAGCCATTCTCCAAATTGGTTTCACATTGGGCATGTGTTTCAGTTTTAGATATCACCATTTTGAGCCCAGATTTATTTGTGGGATAAATTTGAAGAACCCTTCTCTAATTTAATTAAATTATAGATTTTAGATGGTTGTTTCAGCTCATTGAAACAACATCAGTTTTTTTCCTTTTCCACCTAATCTAACCCAACGCCAACCATTACTTGTATTAGCCGAACTTAGGGTGCAGATTTTTTAATTCCTTTGTCTTTTGATTGATTTATTTATTCTTTTAATTCCTTTGTCTTTTGATTACTTTTTTAATTCAATTATTTATTCATTTATTCGGTGAATGGTGATTGATACTGGATTGGTAATGACTGTAATGGAAATATTGAAATAATAGAATTTTGAGGTTTAGATATTTGAATATTGATAGAATAATAATTGCTTACGGGCTTGAAATGGTGTTGAAATGTTGAAAATGTTTGGATATGTTAGAATTGCTAGAATAATAGTTCAAGATATTGTTTGAAATGTCATACACACAATGCAATCGAATTGATGAATAATTGAAAATGATATCTTACCAAAACTTGAATACAAAAATTTAATTAGTAATTTTGTATCCCATAAGAAAAATAGATTTTAGATAAATTATTTTTATTATATATAATTAAAATTTTAACCCGGAGTAAAGTACCTGTGGGTGAGTTCACTATCCCTATGGCACACTAAGGTTAAGCCATGGGGCTCGAACCCACAACCTCCCGCTTTCGGAGGCGGGAGTCAACTAGTTAAGCTACACTCATGTGGGTAACTTTACTACTCCCTCTCTCACAAAATACCTGTCATATATGTATTTTGGAATTGTTATAAATTACTTGTTATATTTCTTTATTTTCACATTAAATCAAAGCTTTAAATTTTTCAATGAGCTCCAATTCACTTTTAATGTCATGGGAAGACAACTTTATTTTATAAGTTTTGATTTGCCCATATATATTATTATGTAATTATTTCCAGCTTGTACTCTCATTATCTGGAATTATGCATAGTTGTATAGTTAGAAAAGACTTGTTGAGTATTAAATTAAGTTCATTGATGTTTATTTGTAATTTTACTGTTTCAAAATCATTCATATTAGTTTCGTATTAATTCAAATAATTTATTAATATGCTTTTGGCTAGATTCGCAAAAAAGCGATTCTTAAGATTTTTTTTTTTTAAAAAGGAAGAGAGTATATTTTAATAAAAGTCCGATTTTACCCTTTATTATATTAGGAAGAAAATGAGAGAGACATGGGAGAAGAAGAAATGAAGAAAGATTAAAATTGAAATTTCATAAAATATATCAAAATTTATAGTGTAAAAATCAATCTCACAATAAAACATTATTATAATTAAAAAATTATATGTTTATATCATGGAAGAGAAGTGATTCATTTTCTAATAAAATAAATGGAGATGAACAATTTACTATAAAAATAAATAATAAAAGTAAAATCATAAAATCACTGATTTCAATGGGACTAGATGAAGTGCTTTTAAAAAGAGAAACAAACATTTAAATTAGAGATTGATCTGATAATAGATTCTTTCTAAATCACTGGAATAAAATTAGAAAACGAATCGTACAAGTGTCAAGATCTTGATAATACATGGATTGGAGAGTCGCGTGGGTGTTCAATAGTCCAGTGGACTACGTTAATGAGTCCGTCGGTCACAGACTTCTCGAGCTTCTAACATTCTGCTTGAAGACGGTCATTTCTTCTTCCTTCTCTGTTCTCTTCTTTCTCGGCATTTACTCGTGCCCGGGAGAGTATCGAATAGTCAACAAATAAAAGCAATAGAAAAGAAGAGATCGAGGGAGAGAGATGACAGGCGAGGGACTAGGTATCTCTCGTGCCTCGCCCTAAAGGTACGTCGTTTCCCCCTTCCTTTCTCGTCCGGCAGGAGGAGAGAGGAGTCGATGGTGGGACGAGAATGGGGGAAGGAATCTTTTCGTTTCCCGGTAGACTCCGGCAAGCGAAGAAGACCGAGATGCAGCCTCTTGACATTGACAGCAACAGTGGCAATCAAAGCGGCAGCAACAACAAGAACAACAACAATGGCAGGCAGCAGCAGCAATATCAACAACAACAACAACAGCAGTGCCGTTGTGGTGTCTGGGAAGAGCAAGAAGAAGACAGGGTCTCGGCTATGGATGCGGTTCGACAGGACAGGCCAATCGGAACTCCTTGAATGTGACAAGAGCGCCATCATCAAGCGCGTCTCCATCCCCGCCCGTGATTTAAGAATCCTCGGCCCTGTTTTCTCTCATTCCTCGACCATTCTCGGTAGCCATCTAATCTGATTATCTCAACTATCAATCTCAAGTTCATTTTTTGTTTTAATTGATTGGTTTGACGGTTGACGAAGACATAGACTGCCTCTCTTTGATCATGTATCCGCTTATCTGATTTCAGAAATTTTGTTTCGGTAGCTCAATTGGGGATGGATTTTCGGGCATTGAGTTTGAGCCTACTTTCTGATTAAAAAATTGCCTGTTTTTCCTCTCAATCATTGTGAATTTATTGTGATATACAGATTTTTTTTTGAAGCTAGCTTCTTTTCTTGTCATAATTTTCTTACTTCTTTTCTTCTAACTCCATGAGATTTCTGATCAAATTTAAAGATCTGAAGATTTCTGTATAGAAGTACACAATGGATGAAACATGACCTGATGCCTATTCAAAAATTCGGAAAAACTTGGCGTATTCACCAAAGTCAAACAAATTAACAAGTTGTTTTTTTACTCTGCCAGTCAAGTTGGAAATCTTACTCAGATTACTCAATTCATTTGAAGTCGAGCCTGAGTTTGAAGTCTTCAAATGATGGTCTGATGAAATAATCTGATCAAGGTTAAAGTTCACTCCCTCATTTCAGAGGAAAAAACCAATTCGAATCCCTCAATTCTAGGTGAGTTGTACATGCAAATAGTGTGTTAAAACAAACAATTCTGCAGTCTCAGCAGTTGCAACTTGAAAGATGTTCAGATTGGAATCTTGTACAAGCTGTTATCTTTCAGCATTTTCAGTCTCCATTAAATTTCAGAATATTTTAACTGAATGGAATTTAGTAGATAAATCATTAATGCAATCACAAACTACAGTAGCCATTTATTTGCAGTTTTAAGAAAGGGAAGAATGCTGGAAAAAGAGTATCATGGTCACGTCTGATGCTAAGATGAACAATTACCATATGAATCGACTGAGAAGTAGTCTCAAATAAGCAAACTCCATGAACTTTTAGGTGTGGTTATGTCTTCAGAATGATGATCAGAATGTAATATGAATCTTGTTGGTTATCCCTACCTTATTGGTTAAGCGGCTCTTCATATTCACATTCACCTATGGCCATATATACCAATGGTGATATGCACATGTAAATAAGATGATATGCTGGATTTTCCCATCTTCTCCCATTTGTCCACTATATGTGCCTGTTTATTACTACTGTTGTTACTACTACTACTTTTGGGATTCCCTTCATCTCTTCTTAGTCAAGGACAAAAGCTCATCATCATCAGTGTCGTCGTTGTCGTCAAAGCCTTTTGTTCATCTATTTGGAGTAACTTTTTGAGTTTTACCTTTTCACTCAATCCCATAGTTAATCGCTATTATCGTGCCCCCACATTTCATCATATCCAATGTTAACACCTCAATCTGTTTTTTCGATGGCCTCCTCTTCCTGGTACCTTATATTTATAGTCCTTCAACTCTTTGTATTGGGGCTGATTTTAGTCTTCTATGGATGTTCTCAAATTATCTTAAATAACATTCCCTTGTTCTTTCTTTTATCGGATCAACCCTTAAACTTTCTCAAACGCACTCATTTCTATTTTATTTATTTATATTGTTACATCACACATCCATCTCCACGTATGTATCTCTGTTACTGCTACAGCAGTACAGTTTTAGTTGCTTTCTTATAGAAACGCCCCTCCTCATTGATGTGGTACTCTTATATCATGTGGCTTATCATTGCACCCATCTATCTGTGTATTTGGAAACCTTGAATACTTAAAGATTAAGTATTTCAATAGCCAAAAAAAATCAAAGGTTTCTATCTTGGTCTTTGGTAGCCATTAAATTAGGACCAAACGTGTTAACAAATGGGAGATTTGTGTTCGAGAAAAAGAAGAGGGGGGGGGGGGGGGGGGGGGGGGGGGTATCTCTCTCTCCCCGCATTGACTATTATGCTGAGCCATTTTCTGTATATGCTACACCCTCTCCACTCTATCAGTAATTGTTCTCTCCCTTTTTGGGAAACAACCAAACAATAAGATTCCATTCTAGTGATTTTCTTTATATCTCTATGCCTCAAAATCTCAAAGCTTAAAATCTCCTAGACATGTTTAGATTAGACCTTCCATTTTGTTCTACAGTTGCAACCAAGTTTCAAACTCTCTCACTATGTGGTACTAAGTGATTAAATTCATAGGAAGAGAAAGGAAGGAGAAAAGTGAAATGAAGAATGTATCTCTATATTTTTGCTGTTACATGAAGACCTCTTTATGGGGGTTGGGGGGATCAAACTTGACACTTATGTAGGGGGGTAAAAAAGGAATGTGAACTTTGCTACTTATAATAGTCCTAGTGACCATACAAAGCCATATACTATGTCATAATGACCTCTAGAAAGTGAAGTCCTTCAATGCTCCTTGCCTATTTTAGTTGCTCAACTCTCCTACATTTGGATGATCTGTAAGGGATCTTGGAAATTTTCTATGCTGTGGCATCTGGTCTTTTTTGTCACAATCTAAAGCATTTGGTGAGAGAGAAGTAATAGTCATCAACAATAAGGAAGAGAGCCTATCTAAAGTTAGTCATAGAATTAAGGGCAAATGTACAGCTTGGTCCTCAACTCTTAAGGAGTTAGGGCTTGTTATCTTGGATATCTTTAGGACTTGGAAGGAGTGTGTTGGGTGGTTGTAATTTTTGTTTGGTTTGGTTTGCTTTTTGGTTAATTCCGTATTGGTTGCCTCCTCTTCTTGTTAATGGGGTCTAAGGTGTTTGTTGTTCCTTCTTGATAGGATTTTTTGGTGTGTTTTATCCTTCTTAGTCATTTTTTTGAATTTCCCTTTGGCGAATTGCTTGTGCCCTTCAATAACGTTACCATTAAAAAAAGGAAAAGAAAAGAGAGTTGGTGCATAGATGTTGATCAAGCCTGACTTGCTCAAGGAATCCTGAAGTTGTGAGCATGAGAATGCTTTTGTGAGCATATTAACAAGTTGATCTTTAGACTTGACATAGGGAAGTTGTGGTTTTACTGGAGGAAATGTGATCATGTGTAAAGTGGCACTGAACTTCAATATGCTTCATTCTTTCATGAAATGCATGAGTTTAAGCAATAGGGTTAGTTGTTTGAAGTGTTACATAACATGATCATGGGAGTAGAATGAGGAAAGCCAAGTTCCCAAGGGATTTGTTTGAATAGTTAAAGCACACAAATTGTATTACCCATGCCTTGATGCTCAACCTATACATTAAAGCAAACAAATTTTGCTTTTTTACATTTTCCAGGAACCCAAGTTCGTTATAGAAAAGTTCAATAGCCAAAGGTGGTTAAATGATCATTTGGATGAGTTAGCTCTATCAGCATCATAGTACCCTTTAAGGCAAACATGGCTATGAGGAGCATAAAGTATGCCTTGAGTGTCTCTTCCTTTGATATTATTAGGTGTGGCAATGGGTCAAGTTTGTTAGAATGAAAACAAGGAGAAAAAAGAGAAAACAATGAAGGAAGATTGAGAGAAACCATTCTCTTGAGTTTGTTTTTCTTGTTCTTTCTAACAAAGGAGGATACATGTATATAAAGAGTACATGGAGTCAATCAAGGCGAGGAAAAAAGAAATAAAAACCAATTATAATCATTTAAAATCAATGATATTAACAAAATCTAAAAGTAAACCAACATGTGTAAAATGTGATACACCATATCCTACGACACTCCTCTCAAGCTGGCGCAAAGATATCAATCAAGTCTAGCTTGCTGAAAACATCATCTAGTTGAGAGTGAGAGATGGCTTTCGTCATCATAATTGATCTTTGGATGTCAAATACGGAGTGACAAAATTCCCAAAGGATACATGATGTCGAATAAAATGACAATCAATCTCTATCTTCTTTGTAGGCTCATGGAAAATTGGATTGGAAGCAATATTGATTGCAACTTGATTGTCATAGAACATGATAAGTGCCTCTAATGAAGGAAAGCCCAATTTATCAAGAAACTTTTTGAACCATAATAATTCACATGTTGTATTGGCCATGGCCCTGTATTCTGCTTCTACAATGGAATGAGCAACAATAATTTGTTTCTTGCTTCGCCAAGAAACCAAATGAGATTCTAAAAGAATATAATAACTCGAGGTATATCGTCAATCATCGAGAACCGACACATTCAACGCCAGAGTACCTGCGAATATTAAACGTATACTGATTCTTTATAAAAGAGTCTATGGCAAGGGTGAGCCTTAAGATAACGTAAAATGAAAAAGACTGCATGAAGGTGAGCATTCGTTGGAGTATGCATAAATCGATTGACCACACTGACAATATAAGCCAAGTTAGGTCGGTGATGGTAAGATAAATGAGCTTGCTTACCAACTGCTGATAAAAGCGAGGATCAGACGAAGAGTCCCATCAGATTCAATTTTTTTTGAATTAACATTAAGTGGTGTATCTGCATGATTGCATCCAGAATATCCAGCATCATGAAGAAGATCTAAAGCATATTTCTGTTGGGAAAGAACAAGTCCTTCAGATGATTGGGTAACTTCAATTACCAAGAAATAACGAAGTAAGCCAAGATCCTTAATATTAAAAGATTGTTGCAGATAGGCTTTCAAAGCACTGATATAATACTTACTGTTCCCTGTTAAGACTATATCATTCCACATAAACCACAAGAAGTATAACAACATCTTGAACACAATATATGAAAACAGAATGATCTGATTAACATTGTGCAAGACCATAATTTATCAGGGCTGCGCTAAATTTCTCAAACCACTGCCTGAGGAGACTGTTCGAGACCATATATTGTTTTTTTAAACCGGCATACCGGAAGACTTGTGATGGAATGGTTGAAAATATAGAGTATTTTTTAGAAAAAGCAACATCCATAGAAACAAATCCTTTACCAGATATCGGATTGTAATGTTTATATCCCTTTTGAGTGGATGAGTAGCCCAAGACACACATTTAACAGATTTTTTTGCAAGCTTGTCAACAGAAAAATCATGAACAAAACATGTACATAAAAAAACAGGCAATGGAAGTATAGAAATAGACCGATAGGTAGAAATAACATCAATAGGTGCTTTGTTATTTAAGACTCTTGTGGGCATGCAATTTACTAAATAACAAGCAATAAGAATAGAATCAGGGCAATATGACTTAGGAACATTCATTGTAAATAACAAAGATCGGGCTACCTCAAGAAGATGAGGATTCTTCCTTTCAACAACTCTATTTTGCTAAAGTGTATTGGGGCAGGTAGTTTGAGATTCAATTTCACGTTCCTGAAGATAATGTAAAAAAGAGAGAGACATATATTCTCCTCCATTAGCATTTCGCAAGGTTTTAAGGCGACAATCAAATTGCGTAGTAATCCATTTTTTTTTGAGGTCCGGAGGTGTCTAGGCGTCGCACCCGATTAGTCCCTCAGGGTAAGTGAAAACCCCCCAATCCACACACATTGGGTAAGTTCGTAGGAAGTAATCCTTCATTAGAGTTACTAGGGATTGAACCCAAGACCTCAATCCTCAAGACCCAAGACTTCAGGATTGAGGTCTTGGGCCTCAACCACTAGGCCCTTGGGGCTAGTAGCAATCCATTTATGAAAAGTGCGAAAATGATATCAAATAAACCTAGGTCATTCGAGAGTAATCATCTATGAATGTTACAAAATAACGAAATCCTTTTGAAGAAACAACGAGTGACATCCAAACAGCAGATGTATAAAGGAGAGAAAAAGGGAAGAGGAATGATTGGAAGACTGAGAAAAGGTGGGTCGATGCTGCTTTCCATATTGGCAACTTTCACCGACAAAATTATCAACCTTCAAAGAAGGTTGCAAATGCTTTAACACTGTATTGGATGAATGATCAAGTCGACAATGCCAAAGCCAAGTATTCTGATGACTAGTTGAACAAGCAACATGTTCTGAGCCAATTTGTGGATCAAAGACATTCACGACCATCTCTAATCGTCTTTTTTTGTGACCAAATCTTGAGTAACATAATGTGAAGGGGAAAAAAGGCACAGAATATTTAAGGCCTTAGTAAGTGAACTAACAAATAAAAGATTATTAGACAATCGGGAAACATGAAGAACAAAAGATACATCAAGAGTAGAAGATATAGAAATAGTTCCCTTTACCATTGATGGAGGTAAGGGTCCCATCAACAAGTTTGACATGTCCAAGAGAAAGAGAATTAATAGAAGAAAAAAGATGAGACATAGTTGACATGTGATCGGTAGCCCCAAAATCAATAATCTAAGGACTGTCGGGCGACTGTCTTGCTGCAAGGAATCAAATTCTTGTCGAGATATTTGAGTAACATCATCTCTAGGAGAAGTAGGGCTAGAGAATGCCATATGTAAGGAGAAAAAAAGGAGAGAAAAGGTTCTTCTACAATAACTGGTTAGTAACTGCACAACGTCTGCGAAATCTGATAAAATGGGCCCTACGAATCATAAAACCGAAGAGCAATCCAATGAGATTAAAAGAACCACTAGGGGCGACTGTAGTAGTGAAATCCTAACTTGAGATGAGGCATACATGAGCATATCGAGCCAAAGCATTAAAAAAATAGGCCTTTGGATGTTACTGCAGCAGGTCTGAAGAAGAGACCTAGCGGGACCCATAATTGACCGAAAACCTAGGTCAACTATATGAAATCACTGTAGGGTCGTGGGCGACACTGAAGGTAGAGTATCAGAGAAATCCAAGGGCTATAAAACCTAGATCTAGCAGAAAACATGTGGAAAATGGGGTTTCATGCGTCCTTGCTATAGATATAAAAAAGCAGTAAAGCGGGCCCCACCTTTAACCGAAACCCTAGATGAACCAAATGGACATGTTCTAGGAGCAGGGGCGACTGTATAAGTGTGAGATCTGGTAGCAACAACCTTAGTATGGTTTGGATCGAGAGAGAGAAACCCAAGAATATGGTATTGTAGTCATCCCTAGAGTATTATTGAAAAACAAGAAGTGGGACCCACACGAGAGGGCAGATTCAGGGACCTAGAAGAAAACCCAGGGATGAGATGAAATCGTTGCTTGAGAAGATAAGCATGACCAATTTTTGGCTGATACCATGTTAGAATGAAAACAAGTAGAAAAGAAAAGCAAACAGTGAAGGAAGATTGAGAGGAATCACTCTCTTGAGTTTGTATTTCTTGTTCTTTCTAACAAAAAAAGGATAAGTGTATATAAAGAGTACAAGGAGTCAATCAAGATGAGGAGATGAAAGAAAAATCAGTTACAATTATTTATAATCAATGATATCTAACAAAATCTAAAAGTCAATCAACATGTGTAAAATGTGATACATCATATCTTACAACATAGTCGGCTCGAGCTCAGGCTGGGTTGGCTATAGGTAATAATAGATTTCTTGCCAGACGTGATCCTACCTAACTTGATCTGATTTTTTTTAATTACTGACCCGCCCCAAATTTTTATAAAAAAATTTAAGAAATTAGAAAAATGAGAGGAATTTTTTTTTTTAATAGAAAATGAAAGACAAGAGGGCTTTTCTTTCATGTGAGCCCATTGGGCTATGGTAAAATGAGGCAATAGACTAAGATTTTTTAACTTGGGTGAGGTACATTTTTAAAATTAATAAATTAATTATCATTAATTTTAATTCAATTTGTGTAGGTTCATGTTTGGGACCCGTTACCCATCCTGACTTGAATTTATTAGGGGTCAGATCAATTTAAATATATATTTTTTAATATACATGACCCAAATCCGATTTTTCGGGTCGGGTTGGGTTGGGTTGGGTGGGTTCATGTTGAAAATTGCCATCCCTAGATATTACCATGGGATATGAGAAATGGTTTGAAGATAGGTATCCCATGGTGTGTGCATAAATTAACTAACTACTACATTTGCATGAAAAATGTTAGGTCAGGTAATTGTAAAAAGACCGAAGTTCCCTACTAGTTTCTCATAGTATTATGGGTCAACTAACCATTCCCCATTAGAAGCATGCCATTTAGAATTTTGATCAAAGGGTGCGTCAATTGGTTACAACTAAAGTAGCTTGTTTCTTGGAGAAGATGAAGTTCATACTTTCTTTGAGATAAATATATGCTTTTGGCTGAGTGGGCGACCTCAATCCCAAAAAAATTAATGAAGAGGCCCCAAATCTTTGATATCAAAGATTATTTTGAGATGGGCTTTTAAAACTTGAATTGCCTTTTCATTATTGCTTCTTAGAATTGTGTAATCAATAAACTACTGGAATCATAATAGGTAGTGTTCTCGATACACATAGATAGTGTGAAGATGGGTATCTTGTGGTGCATGGATAAACAAACTGACAACACCAACTGTCTAGGAACATTAGGTTGACTATCATTAAATAGATCGATTTGTCAACTAGTTTCTAATAGTACTATAGGTCAGCAATAATTCCATGTTAGAAGCATGGTTTTTGAATTCTTATCAAAGGGTGTATCAATTGATTTACAACCAAGGTGACTTGTTTGATGAGGACGCTTATGATGGCTATCAGAGATCTCAGAAGCGACACCACACAACCGTTGGGACAATATAATTGGGAGATGACCTATCACATTGAAAGTTTGTGCATAGATCTGTGATTAGATTGCTTGGAAGGCTTGATCTTTCCATTCATTTCATCAGATCGGTTGCTTTGTCCTTTGGATCAGTGGTTTGCTTGACCCGAGCCATTTAGATGGATCCAACAATCGGAGTTGTCATTATCATTATCATTATTTGAGTTTAGCAGTTGATTTAGGAAGTTTATTTTATTGTTTATCTTATTTTATTTAAGTATCAAAATTTATGGGATGTATTAAGTTATTTTGGGCAGGTTTGTATTGTTCACACATGTGGCATAGATTTGTATGTCTCTAGGGTTTCTTAAGTTTTCTTGTAAATATTTGTAAGCACCCATTATGTGAGAATAGAATACAAGTGAAGAAATTTTATGCATACACTTATGAAAACATGTAGTGCGACTCCAAGGAAAGCGGGTGCCTTCTATCCTTTCTCCTCCTCCCAGTCTCTCTTTTTCTTCTTCTTTTCTTTCTTTTCTAAATTTTCTCCCAATTTTCTCGCATTTTTGGAACTCTAGATAGCCCAAAAATCCCAAACACCCTAAACTAACCAAACTAGGCCAGATTTTGGCTCAGGTAGGCCACCATGACCCAAACTCCACTTGGTCTTATGACCATACGGATAGGGTCCTTTCAGTTCCTTTTTGAACCCTTTTGCCTTCTGTTTTGGTTTCCCACCTTGCCGTGAACTATTTTGTGCAGAACACCCCTCCCAAGCAGCCCCTTTCATAGACCTATTTTGGGTGTTTTGGGGGTTTGGATTCAAGTAGGACTTGATTATCCATTGCAAGATTGTACTTTTGACTTGTGTGGGGAATTTTAGGACAACTTGAATATGATCTTAGGATATTTGGAGGCCCTAACTTGATTTGTGGTGACTTCTAGGGTTTAATATGCTTGCACGCTATGGATCTCTTTAGTTCTTTTGATTATGTGATGTTATTTGCCTAGGATCTTGTTTTAATCATTGATTATAGAACACTAACTTCTTAAATCAGTGTTTTAATTGCATATTGTGAGCATATAGTAATAGCAGTAGTTATCATTAAGATTTCTTATTTTCCTTCATTAAATTCTTAGACCTAGGGTTTTGAATGTCATATCTTTATTTTAGGGCAAACTTCACTTTCATCTCGTGTCACTGTTTATTTGAAAAGATCAAGTGCATACTTTCTTTGAGATAAAGACATGCCTTTGGAGCTGGTAGCCGACCTTGATCTTTATGGCCTTTTTCATTTGGAAAACTATCCTTTCCCTTTTTCTGATTAAGCTTGGTGGAGGTACCATTTTAGGCTTCATTTTTCAAGTCTCCATACAAGAAACGATTCTTGACATCTAACTAGTGAAGAGGCTAGTTGAGAACATAGGTGTCAATTTTACTTTGGAGGCTCCTTTGGTTTGCCTCTGAGAATGTTTCGGTGGTTTTGGTGTTTTGTTTCAGAAAAAAACACTAGGAAAAATGTAACGATTATTTTTTTGAATGGTTACTAATTTATTGATAGAAATGCAAGAGTACAGCAAGAGAGCAGCTTAATCAAGGGCCAACAAGAAAGCCAAACTACAAAAAGCCAACTGAAAAGAAGAAGGAAAAAAAAAAAAAAACCGCAGCAAAGAAAACACTATGTAAGAGATCTTATAGTTCTTATCTCATGAAGATGACATCTTTCCTTATCCAACTGATTAGCTCTCTCATTAGGTTTTCTAGGAATCTGGATGACTTGAAGATTATGCCTATAAATGATCTCTCTGATTGGATGGAAAGAATTCCTAATATTTGAAGATTATGCCTATAATTTCTTGTGATTAATGCAATTAGACATTGTTACTTTTCTTTTTCCTTTTTCTTTTTTAAACCATGTGCCCTTCAACACTAGCCATTTTCTACTTCTCATGATTTATTTATTAATTTTTGCCTCATTTAATATGCATTACATTTTTATGGCTAGTTTTTCTTAATAGAGGAAAAATGCAATGCTATTGGCTCAACTATCAAAATTTAATGTATCAGAGCTCCCTTTTGGTGATTTAGTTCAAATGCTTGCATTCCGTGGTGGAATTGGTCATAGAGATATCCTATAGAAAGCTCTTGCTCATAATGATCATTAGAAAAAGAGAGAGAGAGAAAAAAGTGCTCTCCTTTGAATGTTCCTTTCACCCTAATGATCCATGGAACTCCAATAATGGTGTCTTGTAATTGTGTTGTTAGCCATTTCTTAGAAAGAAAAGTGCATTATCATTAGATGGCTAGGGCTGTTTGATGAGGAGAGATTGGGGCATGATCAATTCAATGATGGGCTTAATATCTTATCAGCTTATATTACTGAAAGCTGGACTCAACAAGTCCAACAAATAACATGTTTTTTCTTTATATTTATTGCATGACCATAAAATACTTGTTATTTGGTGGTGATGGTGAAAGCTAGTTACCACAATTATGTTTTGAGGCAGTTACAATCATATTTTGTCTTTGAGTTGATATATTCACATACAATGAGGTTTTATTTTTTATTTTTTTAAAAACTATATAGAATGAGGAAAATTTTGTTCTCTATTCATTTCCATACAGCTAGAGAGAAGCTATGGTTGTCAATTTGGAATTTATTAAGGCCATAGTTACTGCTGAAGAAGTGCTGCTGCTAGATCCTCTGTGCCAGGAAGTTCTCCCTTTTGTTGATCAACTAAGGCAACAACTTCCTCTTAAAAGCCCATTTAGATTTCATGAGTCTGGCCTTCCAGAGATCCATGAAAAAGAGATGAGTTCAACAGATGGACAGTGGTTGCCTGTTCCTGAGGCGGCGGAAGGTTTGCAGCAAGAACTTCCATTTGAGTTTCAGGTCCTGGAGATATCATTGGAGGTTGTGTGTACATATTTGGACTCTAGTGTGGCTGAACTTGAGATTGAAGCTTATCCGGTATTGGATGAACTAGCAAGGAATGTTAGTACTAAGAATCTTGAGCATGTTCGGAGTCTAAAAAGCAATCTTACGCGTCTGCTTGCACGCGTACAAAAGGTATGGTAACCATGGTAGTGGCTGGAACAACTTTACCTCTTTTTTTGGTTGGTTGGTGGGGGTTGAAAATTGACACCCAATCCAGTCATTTTTGTGCATTGATTTGGCCCGTAGAAATTCAACGCCGTACAAGCACTGAATTTTTTATGGCCTAAGATATTCCATTTTGAACTGGTCGAATGATGGGGTTGGGTGTGGGCTTAAAGTTCAACCACCCCATCTCCTTTTCAATACTAAACTGGGTTTGTTTACTTATCATGCAGAACCCTTCATTGTTGATTCAAGCTTGAGTTGATTTTGGGGTTCCTGTGCCTTTGCCTGCAATTAATGGTTGTTGTAATAAATAATTTATTACAACCATCCATTTTTTGAGTTCTTGATCCAGTGGCTATAATCATTTTATTATGATAAGATTTCATCCATCTCGAAGTCATGATGGTCCTTACACATCCCCAAGTCCCATGTATTAGCTTGCACCCAAGTGGACCCATGAGTCTGTACAAGCGACATTTAGGAACATGCATACTGTCAGGATCTCCTCTCTCTCTCTCTCTCACACACACACACACACACAATTGTTATGTTATGTATATCTTGCATTACTTTTTGCATGAATATGCATGTTTGCATTTTGATATGTCACACAAATTTATCTAAATCCAGGTTAGAGATGAAATTGAACACCTTCTGGATGACAATGAAGATATGGCACATCTTTACTTAACAAGAAAGCAGCATTCAGAGTCAACAAGTCGAGGCTTTGATTGCAGCTGGGGCTTCAAATAACATCGTCAATGTTGCTCCAAATACTGTACCAATTAATTCTAATTATCAGAGCAATGTGAGTCTTGTTACCAGCATATATTCTGATGACCATGATGTGGAGGATCTGGAGATGTTGCTTGAGGCTTATTTCATGCAATTGGATGGGACTCGTAACAAGATATTGTCGGTGAGACCTCCGTTTCCCTTTTGAAATGCAATAAATAACGTTGCAATTATCATTTTGACCATTTGCTTACTTTGAAGTCCAGTTTGAATATTTAATATGCAACATTATAATTTCAAATCTAGGTGTCTAGTTCTCTTAAACCATAACATACATTTACTGACAATGAAGATTAAAACCAAAATAAAAACAAAAGAAAGTATATATATTAAAGTATAGTTCGTTTAAGAACAAATATTGAAGAATGATAGGCAAAAATAAGGAGTGATAAATGCTAGGCAAAAAATAAAGATGTTGGAAGATTTAGAAAATTCGGCCTCATAGGTGATGTGCTCGAGTGATGGTGTGATGATGTGATGTAGGCATTGAACCCGATGAATCTGACAGGTGACACGATTGAGACTCAGTTAGATGAATTTGACCCATTTGCGCTCCGAATCCATGTGCAGATCGGCGGAGGGAAGTGAGGGCCACAAACATAACCCATTGGACCCATTTGTACCCGAATATGAGCCCATTTACATCACTTTGGGTTGGGGCCCGTTTAACCCCTTTTGGGCCCAAAAGCCCAATACACTAGGTCTGTTTGTTGCCAAAAGGACCCAACTCAAAATCCATATCACTATCTGAGTCACAGACCCATGTTGACTCCACCCCTGATTTTAAACTCCATCCAAACAACTCGGGCCTGTTGACGTTGAGAAAAACCCAGAATTTCGCTTTCCATTCCATGCGTGTGAGCCAAATTTGCAGAACCACCCATAGTAGGGACAAGCATTGCTGGGGTCGGCAAAACTGACTCGGAGAGTTGTGAATACAGCAGGAAAGCATGCTAGAAACGACACTGCTAGGTGTAATGAAGGCTATACTAAGATGATTTGAATTAGTATCTAACTTGAAGATCAATCTGGGAAAAGCCTAATTGTGGATGTTGGAGTTGAGGGATGGTTACTATGAGTCCTAGCTGTGTAGGGGGGGGTGTAAGGTTTGGAAAGTTACCTTTAACCTAGTTGGAATTGCCAGCAGGAGCAAACTCCAGGTTGAAGAAAACTTCATGTTGCAAAAAAACCGGTTGAAGAAAACTTGGGATTCGATAGTAAAGTGTTTTGAAAGGAAATAGGGTGGTTGGTCTAAGGGATATTTGTCACTGGGGGTGGACTGACTTTGATCGAGGCCACTTTGGCTAACCTATTGTCTTACTTCATGTCTCTCTTTAGGATGTTGATGAGTGTTGCAAAGATGTTAGAGAAACTTCAATGCGATTTTTCATGGGAAGGAACTAGGCTAAGGAAACGGTCCATTTAATCAACTGGGAAGAGATGACTCAATCAAATGAGGAAGGTGGATTAGAGTTTAAAAGGAGGCTTTATTATGCGGGTGACCATGGAGGTTCGGGAAAGAACAATCAGCACCATGGGACAAGGTCATTAAGGCAACTTATGGGGTGAGCAATGATGGTGGGTGGACAATGAGTGAGGTGGGGAAAAGGGTTGGCAGTGATTAAAGAATTATATAAGCTAGGTGTGGGATTGGGTGGCATGGGGGAAGTGTTAGTAAGGGGGCTAAGGTTTCTGATGGGTAATGGTGATAGAATTCTCTCACATTGATCCTTGTTTATATTGGCTCACAGTGGATAGATCATGGCTTAAAAGTAAACATTATTAGTGATTGGAGGATTTTTGGTATCACTGGATTGCCTTTTTTCAGTATTAATCTTGATTGCGGACTGTTTCTTCATTTCCTTCTTAAGCATCTATTTTCAAAGCTACCGATAAAATACTTTGGATTGTCTCATTAGGGAATTTTTGAAATGTTGTCTGGTGATCCTCACATCAATGTTATGAACAAACTTAGTCTCATTTGTCCATAGTAAAAGGACAAGGGTACTGTACCTATCCTTGGGTTGAGGATGGTATTTATGTTATTCTAAACATACATGCATGCACACATAAAGATATCTTCATATAATATAGATTTTTGTGTGGGTAGTTCTGACACTTCCATTCTCAATGTCTGGCATTTCAAGGTGCGTGAATACATCGACTGACACGGAGGATTATGTAAACATCCAACTTGACAACCAGAGAAATGAACTCATTCAGCTCCAGCTGACGTTAACCATAGCATCTTTTGCCATTGCCATTGAAACTCTTATTGCCGGGGTGTTCGGTATGAACATTCCTTGCACACTGTACAATATAAGTGGCATCTTTAGTCCCATTGTCTGTAGCATGTCAGCTGCATGTTTTCTGGTTTTCCTGCTTGTTCTAGGCTATGCCAGATGGAAGAAGCTGCTTGGTTCATAGTCCATGCTTGTTACAGCAACATAAAGGTTGTCCATTCACTCATTGGCAGGAATTGCTGTAAATGTTGCAAGTTTGTGCATAACATTGTGATTGGAGACCACATGAAAAGTCACTTGAAAAGTACAAGATGAAGGAAAATACAAGGTAAGGTGTTAAAAAAGTATAATGCTGCATGAATATCAGAAGCAGCATGAATGAGTTTTTTTGTCACCTTTGAGGTCGGTTGACTTGAATTGTATCCACATCAAGGTGTCTACTTGAAGGCTTTATTTATTTGTTTGGATTCATCTGTTTGATCTCTCTCTCTCTCTCTCTCTCTCACACACACACACACACACACACAAAATGAAAGGGGAAAAAATATTGTTCTTGGTGATGAGTACTTGGTAAGGCAACTTGTTCAGTGTATTAGTACTTTTAATTGCCATATCTTTTATTGGTACGAAATATTGCAATTAGCATCCAGAAATGTCTTCTGATATTAATTTGTATTAAAGGTTACAAGATATAGTTGATAGAACATTATCTTTACCATAATCCAAGCCATCTACCTGATTAATAGGTTTTCGAAATGATCGTTAAATCCCTTAATCCTCTGAAAGATTATACTTGATTGAATTGCCCTAATTTATCAGGGTTGAGTTTGATTTTTCTTTGACAAATTGTTGCCTGCCAACATGTTTCTTTGTGGCAGAAAAAGCCTTTCTTTGGATCTGATTCATGTTCCACGAACTGATTGCAGCCATTTCACTGGTGCCATCCTGCTCAATACCGAATCCTAACTTCCCAATTAAATCTTATGACTTTGGAATATGGTTCTACTAGAGTTTTGTTTTTCTATCCACTGGAACCTTTCTCCTGACCAAAAGTGATCGTCTGCCAGCCAAGACACCGATCATTGCAGTCGGAAGTGAAACCTGTAAAATGTGGAACCAACTTTAGGTAGACAGTTGTCATATAGAAGAGTTTTTGGACCAAAATTTTGGTTGAAATGAGCTAGAATTGACTGCTGCATATATCTCTCTACATTTGTTTTTTTTAAGGTCTAAGATGTACATGCTTCTTGGAGCATTTGACTAATTAATGAGGCATGTGGAAAACTTCCTTGTCCATACATTGGATAACACTATCGAGAGTGACCCTTTTGTATTGAAAGTGATTTGAACTCAAAATCTTTTGCATCTCAGGTGGGGTTTTAACCATCAAGCCAAATCTCATGGGTTTTATCTCGGTATTCGTATAATTTATCAAATGAAGATATTTCATGTTTGATGGGATTGAAGTCGAAAAGTTTCGGTGTGATTCTTTTATTAGTCATTTTCTCCAACTAGCTTGCTATTAACAATGAATTGGATTGCACATGGTCTGGTGGAATGTGTGCGCTTTTGAAGACTGCATGTTCGGAATCTCCCCAACCAATAATAGTAACGTTTAGAGGTAGGCTGTGAAAGTTAATTTTTAAGCCTTAAAAATTTGAGACTACTATCTAATTAAGTAGTTTATAAGAATTCTAGTCCATGACAAATTACAATTTAGACCCCCATTCTCTTGATTAGAGGCAAGCCGAATTGAGCCCAACCACCTTGATGCAAAATATTTCTAGGGAAATGGTAGTTGCTCATTATTCAAATAATGATTAAGAGATTTTTTTTTTTTTTTGTAGTTACTAGAAAATATGGGTGTTACTAGAAAATCTTCCTTGTGGACCCACTACTTTCATGCAGGGGTCGAAATCTCAGTCGATACTGTGCGTATCGGTCGAGATATCTTGGGATTTCCAGGATCGAGATATCTCGGCCGATACGCATAGTGTCAGTCAGAGATAAAAAAAAATTGGCTGATATGGCAGATTTTTATTTTTTATTTTAAAAAAATACAAATATCGGCGTGGGCTCGGTCGATATCTTGGCCGATATTTATATTTTTAATTTTTTTTTTAAAAACAGCCTTTTTTTATTTTTTTAAATGATTTTTTTCAAAAAAAAAGCTACTGAGTTTTTTTTTTTTTAAAAAATGAGGAGAGAGAAAAATCTAGATGAAATATAGGCCGAAAATTCGGATGTCCCAAATTTTCGACCCATGCTTCCATGTATTAGGAATCTCCTATTTTGGTTGTGACGAAAACATTAGACACGGTCGAATTGAGACTAAATTTTCTTTAGCACAAACCGGGTTTGAAAATTTGTTTGTAAGTATCACATCATATCATCGATAAGGGTTTTTTTTTCCTCTTTTTCTTTTATTTTTGAAGAAATGTAGAAAAATAGAGAAAAATGAAAATACTAATGTGAGTTTATTTTTGTTATAAAAATGGTCATTTTATGGAGTATTAGACCCTTGGAGTCAGATTTCAATATGAAGAAAGTATGTTTTAAAAAATTGAAAAATATTTTAAAATTAAGAAATAGGAGATCAATTTGGGGAAATACCTAATGTTCTCCAATATTTCACAGTGATATGTATATTCTATTATAATTCATAATATTTTCTTTTAAATTTACTGCAACACTGTAAAAGTTATATTAATCACATTAATGTCTTGATCTAGTACTATAAACTTGTATATATCATTTCATTAATTTTTTTCACAAAAACTTCAAAAAGAGACTTATTTTAGAAAACGTAGCTTTTATTAAATTTTCAAAAAAAAATTAAAATCATATAGACAACATACAAACTATATCAATCACGTTAAGGCATCTAAATTGAATTTTATAAGTACTTAATATTATTTTATTAAATTATTTTCACAAAAATTCTCATTTGAGATTATCTTATAATTGAAATTCAAAATGATGATGAAAATAATTTAAAATGATTAAATTTTAAGAGAAAAATATTCGGAATTGAGAAATGTTTTTGACACTTGAAGAACCTACTTCTAATCATTCTACTAAAAAATAGCTGAAACAATTTCTTTTTAAATATCAAAAGTAATATCTGTCGATAGTATCGACTAATATTGCCATATACATATCGGCCGTTATCGGCCAATACAACTGCTACGCGTATTGTACAATAGATATGCAATGTACCATCTGATATTTATACATTGAGATTAAGATCTACAATTATGCATTTAAGCAAGCTAAATTTAGGATTATTATCAAAATTAATTTTCTATAATCATTCTCTCAAATTCTGGTAACTTCTATGTAGACCTTAAATTCTCTACTTAAACATTTCTGAGGCAGTTAAAGGTTGGCCATTAGTCAACAGTGATTAAAGATATTTTTAGTGAATATGAGCTTTTTACAATTATGGAAACTTACAAAATGTTTTCTTATAATTGTTATAATTTTCTATATTTTTAGTCAAATTTTTATAATTGTTTACCAAATGTAAGGCTTTTTAAAAATTATAGAAAGTTTAAGAGATTTTTCAAATAAAGACAAGGAAATTAATAAAACCTATAAAATAACATATTTATTTCATATACTGAGTTCATCGTATTCAATTTAAAGTTTCATTAATGTGAATAATTCAAATGATTTTTTTACTAATTCAAAAAAGATCCAAGTAGAATATGTTAATTTACTCAACTCAAAATCTTATAAATTGAGTCAAATCGATCAAACTTACGTGAACAATTAAATTTTTAACTCTAAAAAAAACTCGAGAAATCAAGTAGGTTGAATTTTATATTTTTAAAATTAAGGTTAGATTCAGTTGAAAAAAAACTCAATAAAAGTCGGGTCAAGTCGAGTCATTTTTTTTTTTTTAAATCAACCTGATTCGACACTCTAAAAATTTAATATAACACTTGGGTTGAATCGAACAAGCAATTTCTTTCAACACTTGGGATACAATTCAAGTCGGGACGAGCCAGATTCAATAATTTTTTATATGAGTTGGATTGACTTTATTAAAACCCGATTCGATTCACCCAAATTTCGACCCTACTTATTGTATTTTCTTTCGATTCGACTCATCCAAATTTCGACCCTACATATTGTGTTTTCTTTAAATAAATTCAAAATCAAAATACTGTGCCTCAAATCCACAACTGCTTTGTGTTCTTGTGGCTCAATCGCAGCCCTACATATGTCGTTTCTCCACTTTCTAATTTCGGACTCCTAACTGTCATAAAGAAAAATATTCGCTGTTATTCACATTCACCGCCACTCTTTTCCTCCCTTTTTAAAATTTAAACATTCTAATAAAATTAATTTAGAAAAGTCAAAATTTAAATATCCACTTAATCTTATTATATGGGACCATTTTAATAAACATATAATCATACTTATTTTATAAAAAAAATTAATTTATGAATATATTGAAATGAATTAATAATTTCTTTTTGTCTATTCTAAATAACAAAATTAACAATAAAATAGATGTAGATTAATTATATTGCAAACGATTTGATAGATCTTTTCTTAATTTTTTGGAATACCAATTGACTAAAAGTAGAGTGGAAAATAGCATTTCGTCAATTTAAGAAATCATAAAAAATGGAGAAACCCTATTTATTAAAATGGAAAGATAGGGAGAACGTTTTTTTTTTTTTCTTCTTTATTTCCAATATGTGTAAGGTTTTCATTTTCGTTATTTAATTTTCAAATCAATTCAAAAATCGAACAATTCTGCCGCCTTACCAACACCGCCTCGGCTCTCTCTCTTTTAAAACCAAAATATATGCCCCTCTCTCTTGTGCTCTCTCTCTTTTAAAACCAAAATATATGCCCCTCTCTCTTGTGCTCTCTCTCTTCCATCTCTAGAGTTTCTCTTTTTCCTCTGTCCAGATTTCAGAGCTACAGCAATCATATTTTCCTCGGGCAATCATATTTTCCTCCTGTATTCACTGTTGGCATAAGGGCAGGTTGAGGAGCGACGGTCTTTTTCGCTTCTCTTTATTGTTGAGGTTTTAGGGCAACGATATTTTCCTCCTCTCTTCACTGTTGGCAAGAAAAATGTGTTCGGACTCTGCTTATCTGAATCAAAATCGGGCACAAACCCATTCGCAGAAGCCTGTAAAAATTCGATCAGTTTGGGCTAGAAATCTGGCATCGGAGTTTGTGCTTATTCAACAGGCGATCCTCACCCATCCATACATCTCAATGGACACTGAGTTCCCAGGGATCATCCCCAATTCCACACCCCGCTCTGTTTCTGGCCAAAACCGCCCTTACTGGAAGAAGCCCGAGGAACTTTACAAGGTGATGAAGGTGAACGTGGATAAACTCAACATCATCCAGGTGGGTCTCACCCTCTCAGATTCGTGCAGGTAGCCTACCCGACTTTGGTTCTGACATGTGCTACATCTGGGAGTTCAACTTCTGCGATTTTGATCCCTCAATTGATTTGTACGCACCTGACTCAATCAAGCTTCTGACGCAAAATGGCATTGATTTCGAGAGGAACAGGATCGAGGGAGTCAACTCATACCACTTTGGCCAGCTGTTGTTGTTTTACAGGCTTGTCTGCAACCCTTCATTGCATTGGGTTACATTCCACGGCACCTATGATGTTGCATTCTTTGTGAAGTTGCTTACCCGACAAGAGCTACCCAAGGATATGTGGGAGTTTCTTGGAAAGGTGAGTGCATTCTTTGGAGAAAAGTTTTGGGATGTCAAGTACATGATTGAACAATGTGATGGCCTATATGGTGGTTTAGTGGCTCAGGCATTAGAAGTAAAACGGATGGCAGGTACATGCCACCAGGCCGGTTCAGACAGCCTACTGACATGGCAGGTATTTCTAAGTTTGCACCAGAAAATTTTCACAGATGGATCTGAAGACTTGCTGGAAAGGTTCATGGATTTCCTAAGTTTGGGAGCTCGATGTGGTTTGCATATCACCGCTGCAATATTGGCTAATGAAATATATGTATCCATACTTCTCATTGTTTGGAATTGATCATTTTATGAATTGTGGTACATTTATGTACCAATTTTATATCAATACAAACACCAATTCTTTGAAGCAAGGCAGTTTACAATTTCACTGTTTCTATTTTTGTTGGCTTAGGGTATTCATCATTTTCTACTGATACTCACCTGCAAGTTTCACTAGGAATGATCCTCCATACCTGAAGAAAACTTTTTGGGCTATAAAATGTGATCAACAATTTGCCTTCACATTAGAATTTTTGTTAGAGCTTTTGAAAATGATATGCCTACTTACATTGTTCTATCAATGGAAGTTCATTGTGTTTGCCCCAACTGGTCAAAGATAACTCATTTATAACTTGTCAGGGGGATTAGGAGATTTAAAATCACATTTGAAATAACTCTTCATCAGGTAATGAAGATGATGATGATAAATAGGGCTACTCTAGGCTGGATAATGTGGGTCTTGCTTTATCTTCAAAATAAGTGATTAGTTGCTGTTGTTGAGTTATATTTGTCTCAGGTTGTTCTAATCTTCTTCCTTTTCACTTTTTTTTTTTTTTCAGATTGTAATTTCCTTCTTTTCAGGAGATCAGATCTAGTACCCTTCATGTTGATACATTTCTTTCTCATCTTTTAATAAAATCTCATGTCCTTTCCCTGTGGAAGATTTAAGGTTTGGGAAACTGAATTCTTTTAAAAAAAATTAAACAATTCAAGTGAAAGGGAACTCATATTTAGATTCTTTAGCTAAGATTGTATCATTAAGAGAGGATCTCCTTATAACACAAGAGTGCATTTTGAAAACTATTGTTGTTTTTCCACTGAATTATGTTCTAATATTTGATTTTGATATTGTATATGTTGGTACATGTTAGTGGAATTCCAAAAACAAGTTCTTTAGTAACATCTGCTTTCCTGCCTTTCATATACTGATGGATGCTGTGGTGAAGTAGTACTAATAGCAGTAGTAGTGTAAGCATGGGGAAAAAATCTTTTTCCAAAAAACTGTAACAGGACTCTCTCTGGTAAGATTTGATATCGAGATTTCCTTTTAATGGGTCTTAGGCTCTACATGGTTGGGTGAAAGAGGACCATGTGAGTAGGGGTTGTATGCAGGTTCCTTCCTATCTAACCATCTCGTCCCTTGACTTTGAATTTTTAAAAACCCACGGTTCATATTTATTGAAACTTGTTTGAAATATCAAGGTGATATGATTCGAATGATCAATTGATGATAAAACTTCACTTCATATCCGTTAGTTATCTTTCATCTAAACTCAATTATGTAATTTCATGATCCATTTGATGGGAAATTCGTTAAGGAATCATCACTTTAGCAAACTTATACTAGCCCTAGCTTTCTTTTTCAATGATAGAATTAGAAATTTTGTCTTGAAGGTAGCATTATAAGTCGACTAACTGCCTTCCTTAAAAGAAATTGAAAAATATGACTTCATTATTTTGTAAGGATAAAATACGCTTACCAAAGGTTAAATTCTTATAACTTGAAGATGACTTTAAGAAACATCTTTATAGATTTATAAAAAATAAAAGTGCCTTTTATCATTAGTTAATAATAGTTAAGCTTTTACATACTTAAAACAACTGAAGGAAGTAAACTACTAAACCTAATAAAATTCTCTTAGTAGTATATTTTTTCAATTAATATTTTTTTTTTCAGTTTCGAACCCATCAAACATTTCTAACCATTTGGCAACTGATAAATCAAATGGACGGTTGAATAAAGCTTCATTTCTAAAGTTGCCTCAGATCAGATGACTAAGGGACAAACAAAACATCTATTACTAAAAAAGAAAAAGAAAAATTTAGTTTGAGTTTTTTGGAACCTTAGATTTCGATGGGGTTTTGATTTAGACACCGGTGTTTTTTTAGTTTGATTTGATTGAACTGCTGACATTTGCAATTCTCACAGTGATACTTTTTTTTATTGACGGAGGGGGACCTCGAGCACAACCTTATTAACCCACCCCCCGTCCCCCCCTTCGAGTGATGTCCCACACTCCCACAAGATTGCCACCAGATTACGCCACGGGATGTAGAATGTTACCAGTTAAGCTCATATGAAGTTCCTCATAGTAATAACTTAAATATGAAAAATATAAGATTGTAGTTTTCCAACTGGTCCAATTCCTAATTGACTCGGCTCAACCCAATCATCAAACATGTCACAAGGTAGGGTTAAATATGTACATCAATTTTGCACTGACTATGTGAAGTTCTTGATTGACTCATTGAGTCAACCCAACCCAATCATATATAGTGCTACCATTTCAAAAGTGTATACCCAAACGCAGGTAGTGAAGTAGTAATTTTTCAGTGAGTCCGAGGTTGAATATACAGGGACGGAAGGTATTAACAGAACACTATTTTTTGAAGTGAGAAGTAAAATGATTGATTTTCCACACAAGAGTATGGAGGAAAGATGAGGTGGTGAATAAAAATAAAACAATAAAAAGCCACCAAGGGTAGGGGATCCATTTTATAATTTATAGGATTATTTTGCATCTATTTATCTCAGTTCACTTTGAATACTAACTCCATCGAACCGAAATCTTGGACAACTAACTCAATAAAAATTCCACAAAGATTGTTTTAAATAATTGATGGTAAAAAATTGGTAAGCAAATATCATATGTCCGAGGGATTTTCTCAAGTATTTACTGTATTCAAAAATCACATTAAATTAAGGGAAGTATATAGACATTGACAGGTCCTTGAAAATTTATCACAGAAATCATAAGATTATCACAACATTCAGTGTATTCGAAAATCACACTGAATGAAAGAAAATATTTAGATTTATAATAAATATTTGAGATAAATAAAACCATTCAATTAAATGAAACTTGATTTGAGCACGGTATTTTATTTTATTAAGACGATATAATTATCTATTTTATGGATTCAAATTAATTATTTTTTCTATTTTTTTCATAATAAAATAAAAAATCTCATGCTCAATCGTGTGTAAATCAAACTCTCTCGGGTTCATTTAATGCTATTAATGATTTCACATTTTCACCTGTTAACGCTCGCTGAATCGGGTCTCTTTTTTGTTTTTTATTTTATTGTAATAAATTAATTTCAATATCTTTTATCTTATTAAAGTAAAATAAAGAACAAAATGAGAACAATGATCAATTTTAATAAAAAATAATCATATTAAAATTAAGTTCTATTTTTAAATTAAAAAAAATTAAATTTACTTGCACAAAATATTGATGTCCATGAAGGTCTTTGTATGAGTTTAAAAAAATTAAGTTTACATACACAAAAATGTGAACATAGCTACAATAGAGTTTTAATTTCAAGTTTAAAATATCAGACTTAGATTAGAATTTGAGTCACATTGAGTTAGGTCAGGTCTGCTTCAAGAAAGTGTCAGTGTTTGTGTTTAGCCTGGAAGCCTTAAGTTGAACTATTAATTTAAATTTATTTAATTAATCGTGTGTATAAATATAAAATCTACATAATAGATAGTTTATATTTTAATAGAAAATACAAAAACTTCCATAGTAGATAGAAACAAGTTTGAGCAGAGGTCCAAATATCGGCCGGTATGCCGATATCACGGCCGTATCATATGGTCGATATCGGTCGTTTTTTGTTAAAAAAAAAAAGGAGAGAGAAAAAATAAATCGGCTGATACCAAATTTTAAACCCCTGAATTTGAGTTTGCATGAGCTCGCATCTACATTCTAATATCTTAAATCAGGATTGTGTCCTACAAATACAATTTGATTTGAACTCAAATTTGACAATTTAGATGGGGTCCCCATTTAGACACTGACGCTTTCTGTCACCAGACACCGATTTTCAGTTTTTTACTAGAAATTACGATTCTGCCCCCTTCCATGTGGAATCGATCGATTGAACAGTTAGTTCATTTTCTTCGATCGATCGATCCTTCATTCCATAAACTAGCTGGAAAAATCGATTGATTCTTGTTCGTTCAGTAAATCGATCGATAATCGATCGATCGATTATGTTTAAGCTACAGTAATGTATAGTATATTATTTAAATAATAGAATTTTAACCTTATTTTTTAAGCATTGTGTATTTTCAAAATTTCTCAAATTAAATATCCGGACTAATTACGATAACCTAATAAAAATACTTTAAGACTTCAAGGTATTTTGACACTCCCAAATGCTTAAAACAGAGTGTTTTACAAATAAAGGTATCCCTCGACTGTGCCGAAAACACATTTGAGAGTGTCAAAAGACCTTTAAGTTTTAAAGTATTTTTATCAAGTTATTGTAATTAGTCCAGATATTCAATTTGAGAAATTTTAAAAATACACAGTGCTTAAAAAAATAACGTTAAAGTTTTAAAGGAAATATAAAATTTTAATGTTATTTTTTAAGCACTGTGTATTTTAAAAATTTATCAAATTGAATATCCAGACTAATTACGATAACCTGATAAAAATACTTTAAGACTTAAAGGTCTTTTGACACTCTCAAATGTGTTTTCGGCACAGCCGAGGGATACCCTTATCTGTAAAACACTCTGTTTTAAGCATTTCGGACTGTTAAAAGACCTTGAAGTCTTAAAGTATTTTTATTAGGTTATTGTAATTAGTCCGAATATTCAATTTGAGAAATTTTGAAAATACACAGTGCTTTAAAAATAAGGTTAAAATTCTATTATTTAAATAATATGCTATACATTACTGTAAATTAAACATAATCAATCGATCGGTTTTCTGAACGAATCGATCGATTGATTATGTTTAAGCTACAGTAATGTATAGCATATTATTTAAATAATAGAATTTTAACCTTATTTTTAAGCACCGTATATTTTCAAAAAAATTCAAATTAAATATCTGGACTAATTACTATAACCTGATAAAAATACTTTAACACTTTAAGGTCTTTTGACATTCTCAAATGCTTAAAACATAGTGTTTTACAAATAAGGGTAGCCATCGGCGGCACCGAAAGCACATTTGGGAGTTTCAAAAGACTTTGAAATCTTAAAGTATTTTTATAAACTTTAATGTTATTTTTTAAGCACTGTGTATTTTCAAAAATTTTCAAATTGAATATCCGCATTAATTACGATTACCTGATAAAAATATTTTAAGACTTGAAAGTCTTTTGACACTCCTAAATGTGTTTTCGGCGCAGCCGAGAGATACCCTAATTTATAAAACACTCTGTTTTAAGCATTTGGGAGTGTCAAAAGACCTTCAAGTGTTAAAGTATTTTTATCAGGTTATCGTAATTAGTTCGGATATTCAATTTGAGAAATTTTAAAAACACACAGTGCTTAAAAAATAAGGTTAAAATTCTAATATTTAAATAATATACTATATCAATCGATCGATCGATTTTCTAAACAAACATGAATCAATCGATTTTTCCAGCTACCTTATGGAATGAAGAATCGATTGATTGAAGAAAATGAACTAACTGTTCAATCGATGGATTCCACACGGAAAAGGGTAAAATCGTAATTTCTAGTAAAAAACTGAAAATCTGGTGGCAGAAAGCTTCGGTGTCTAAATGGGGAGCTTTTAGATGGCATAGACTTCATCTCAAGTTTGAACTTCGAACAAACACAAAATTTAATGCAACCAATCCAAGTTACAACTCTAATATTAACAGATAGGCTATCAATTTTTTTTTTTTTTTTAATTTACGTTTAGGAAACCATAGGATATCCAGTGTAAAAGTCTCACAGAAGGATCCTTACCTCTAAGAGACATTAAGATTAGGCCATAGAGACTCGAACTCGTGAACTCCCACTTCAAAAAGTAGAAGATAATGAGCTGAGCTACACCCACATGTGTATTAGCCCACCAAAACTTGCCTTCAAATCAAATAATCCATGTTCTCAAGTGAAAGGATCGCGGGTGCACTAGGGTTTACCCATCTAGTTATAAGGCCCACCGAATAAAGTGGTAGTGGGTTTATTGTAAAGTCATTATTTAATTATGTGCCTCACAAAAAATTATCTTAATTAAATAAAATAAATAATATTTTAAAAACTCTAAAAAATTACATCTATTTATTATTTTTTTTCAATCTTTCAACATTGCACATTACAAAATACATTAGCATCGACTAACAGTTAATCATCGGTTTGCTGGCCTCTTTTATTCTGGCTTATTTTTTTGTACAGATTGGTGTACATTGTTTTGTTGGTTTTGTTAGGTGTTGACTTTTTTGCCATGTATCTCCTTTCTTTCTCCTTGCCCGGCCCGGACTGTGGGCAAAACTTTTTTATCTTGGGCTCCTTTTTGTTTGAATTACTAACCATATCATTCAAAAAAAAAAAAAACATTAGATGTATTGATTTGAATGAGATGATTTGGAGAAGATCTCATCCTCAAATAAAAAACTTTCTGTCTGACTCATCATCGCCTATCCAATTTAGTAGACCTTTATCCACAGAGAATGTCCACCTCTATGTGCCGGTCATGTTTGAAGAAGATTTAAAAAAATATATATATATATTTATTCAATAATGGATAATAGTTCTCTATCTCATCAAATTAATTTAAGATAAATATGATAAATTTGTCAAACGAGTTAGGTAATTATACTTTTTAATCATTATGTTTAAAATTACGTTAAACGATTATAAGATATAGGAACTGAAATGACTAATTAAAACTTTCAGTAGTCAAATTAATTTATTTTTTGTGATGGCGATACACGTGTCATACATCTGATGGATACATGTACGACTCCCAGATAGTTCGGTGGCCATCCACGTGTCATGCAGGGCGGTCACGATTGATCTGGAACTTTCTCTTGCTCCACGCATCTGGAACCTTCTACGTTCGTCTGTCTTCCTCTCCAAGACAGATATGATAACTGCCTAAAATGCCCCCGATACCCCTCCTCTGCTATAAATATTCCTCTCAATCGCAGTCGATATCCAATTCAGGACGAAATTATCTCTGTTGAGAAAACCCTGAAACATTCTCTAATGGCTGCCTTGCTCGTTTGGAAGAGAGCACTCTCTTCTCCTCTCCTTAACAAGCTCAATCGTTTCTCCACCATTCGTCCTATTTCAGCAGTAGCTCCCCCCGCAAGTGGGTCCTTCAACACCAATGCGCAGATCCGCCGCTTTGAAGACGATCACGACGAAGATAGAGACATGGAGCGCAGCTCTGACGAGTACTCCACCATCACTCGTCGCCGCTCTGATTCTCCTTTGGGATTTTTCTCTGGTAGTTGTGACCTTATTCCTTGTTGTCATTTTTTCAAGTCGATTTTCTTACTTCATGAAACTGAGTTTAAATGGATTGAATCGAATGATTTTGATGTACAGATGCCTTTGAGCCATTCATTCCATCGAGGAGCTTGAGCCAGGTCATGAACATGATGGATCAGATAATGGAGAGTCCCTACTCAGCAATGGCGAGGGGAATGGGAGGAGGAGTGAGGCGAGCATGGGATGCGAAGGAAGATGATGCTGCCTTTTATCTGAGAGTTGATATGCCGGGATTGGGGAAAGAGGATGTCAAGGTTTCTGTGGAGCAGAATACCTTGATTATAATGGGAGAGGGGGTGAAGGGATCGGGAGAAGACGAAGAGGAGATGAGGGGAAAATACACCAGCCGGATCGATCTTCCGGAGAAGCTCTACAAGATGGATGAGGTCAAGGCGGAGATGAAGAATGGAGTTCTGAAAGTTACCGTGCCTAAGGTGAAGGAAGAGGAGAGGAAGGACGTGATTCAGGTCAAGGTCGAGTGAGATTGGGACAAGTACAACAGTTACCTTCCTGAATCTTTTTGTTGTTTTTTTTTTTTTTTTCAGTTTTAGTACATAATTGTGTTGCTCTGTTACTTCCTAGACTGTTCTTTTCTCGTCGGTGCGATGTTCATTAAGAAAAATGAAGAATATCTTACTCTTTCAGCTCACGACTCTGCTATTTGGAAGAGAAGAACGGAAGAACAGAAGGGGGAAAGAGAGAGAATAAAACGCCAAAAGAGCAGCGAAGAATAAATAAAAAAGGAAGGCGACTCGTTCGAGTCAATCGGAATTATTTTGGATTCCTTAATTTTGTTTTTAAATTAAAAATAAGTCCTATGAATTAGACTTAGCCTAGCATTGTAATTATTCAGAGTTCAGAGCTTCCGAGTCTCTCGGGTGAAACATGAATTAAATCTTAATTCTATAGTCAAAATAATTAGGTTATTTTGACTCAGAATAGAGTTAAACCTAGCTAACTCATTCCAACTTCTAATAAAAAATATCTACTTTTTTTTTCTATTGAAATCTGTGATTCGACTTAAAATTTTATTTATAAAATTAAAAAAATAATTGTATCAATTTAGTAGTCATAAAACTTTATTTTGTTATTATAATAGTTAGTATTATAAATATATTTTGGCTCGGCATTTATACATCTAGAAAAATTTCCTCACACATTTGATTCTATATTTGGATAACAAATTATTCAAACGAATTAAATGAACAGTAATGCACGTTATATTTTTCGTATGGTCGTTCGAAAAAATCGATTGAATGAATTGAGTCAATGGTAATGTGCATTATTATTTATTCGAATGAATCGTTTTTACAATTTTAAAGTTATTTTTAAAGTAATATATATTTTTAAAATTTTTCAAATTAAATATTTGAATTAATTATGATAATTTGATAAAATATTTTAAAATTTTAAAGTTTTTTGATATTTTTAAATATTTAAGACACATTAAGTTGTGTCGAAAATACATTTAGAAGTGTCAAAAGATTTTTTAATGTGAATATTTCATTTGAGAAATTTTAAGAAATTTTAAAAATATATTGTATTAAAAAAAATAATTTTATAGTCTTAAAAGAGATTTTATTATTTAATATATTATGTATTACTGATAGACTATTATTTTTTAAGCACTGTGTATTTATAAAAATTTTCAAATTAAATATATGGACTAATTATGATAATCTAATAAAAATATTTTAACACTTTAAAGTGATAGTTAAATGTGTTTTCGACAAATTCTAAAGATACACTTATTTATAAATCAGTTTGTTTTAAATATTTGAGAGGGTCAAAAGACCTTAAAGTGTTAAAGTATTTTTATCAGATTATCGTAATTAGTTTGGATATTTAATTTGAAAATTTTTAAAAATACACCATGTCTAAAAAATAAATTTAAAATTTAAAAAAAAATCAATTAATTCAAATGAATCAAATGAATAGTATCGCATGTTACTGTTCACTCGATCCATTCCATTGGTTCATTCTAATGAACGGGTGAAGAGTAACACGCATTATTGTTAACTTGATTCATTCGTTTATAAGGAGTATTCGTTCGAACGAATCAAAATTGTGGGGGTATGCATGTATTCATTCGAACGAATGTCAAAATGAATTGAGTATTTGTTCGAACGAATGAAAATACAGGGGTGTCGTGGTAATTAGCCATCCACACCTGAAATCAAGTGTGTAGAGGTAGAAATTTCGGATGTATAAAAACTGAGCCATATATTTTTGTTTCAATGTTTATTTTTTATTGTAAGAAGCTGTACAATACCATGGTTTCAATCTATATATTGTTTATATTGATGATTGAATTCAAAATATTATTAAGATGGACAAACTTATAAAAGTTATGTATTTGTATCAGATAAAAATAGTGAAAGTGAAATTACAATTAAAATGCAAGAAACTTTATATTTTTTAATCAAATATTTGTTATTTGATTTTGTTTAATAGTGGTTTTAACAATTTCATAAAATTATATTAGTTTTATGTTTAGAATTTAAAATGATCAAGGCTTACGTTAGAGTACATGCTTAAAAAAAAATCTTCACAAGAGACCTAGTCCTCGTGACGCGAGTGTAATTGTTCATTATGGTGCATAACGAGCATCATCAGTTTCGGACGTCTGATTTTCACTCAATGTGAACATTGTCACAAATAATGTTGGCAGACTTAATAATATGGGGGAAATTTATTAGGATATTATCGTGATATTATCATTTTATCATATTTTTAATGCAATTTTTACAGAAAATTTATTGAAAATTTATCGTGATATTATCATTTTATCGTGTTTTTAATATGATTTTTATAGGGAATTTATCGAAAATTTATCATTGTGCAATAAAAATGCAATTTTTTTGTAATAATAGTACTTTATAAATAAAATTATAGTAAATTTAAAAATATTGCTGATGACAATGAATGTGATCATAAGTCAACATTAAAATAAACTATCTTTTCAATTTAATGATACATGAAAAAATTGTCACGGTACAATAGTCTCTTCCACAATGCTTTTTTGTGGTGACATTACATAATTTGGAATAATATTTTCATACAGGAGCTGTACACTAGAAACAAAATTGATGCAATATTTTCATACAGGAGCTCTACACTTGAACAAAATTGATGCAAGTAGGACATACAGCACTACCTCTGGTTCAGATAATAAGAATTGTTCCTTGGAACGTCAAGTACAGCCCTACTAAACTCCCCTTTTCGATGATATTCCACACTCCCACGTGATAGTCACTGGGGGAGACTCGAACTCACACCATCTTGCTTGAGGTGGAATGTTGGATGTAAACTTAGGTCACCTTACATACTAACATACTTCGTATATCAAGCCCCAAGTTGATTAACCTGCTCACCTCCATATGAAATGATATACAAATTAATTTTCCTGCTAGCCACTTCAGTTTATTTCTTCCTTGTAACATTACTGGGAACTCTGCATGTCGTGTAGACTACTACATGTCCAACAACCATAGTCAAGCTTGGCTGCATGTTGACTCATCGTTATTGTAAAATTTATAGCTGTGTCAAGTGTTGGTTGATCGGATTCATTTCCAAAATCCATATTGAAGCCACTTAGGGTATAGTGTATGAATGCTATTTCTTTTTCCTTACTATTGTAGGCACACCATAACAAACTGGAGATGCCCCAACCAACAGTGGGAGCCTGCAAGCATCTCGGGCTTTACTCATGAATGATGCAATTCTCAAATTTTCACCACAATGTCTGCACTTTGTATCATTACAAGTGTCCTGCAGCTTCTCTACTTTTAGGGTTTTTTTCCTAGTCTTTGGGACACTAGCTTTTGCTTTATCAGCTAGCTTCATGCATCTAAATTCTTCCACCATATGCTTGCATCTAGTGCAATGTGTGGGTGGAGTTGATTTTTCTTGCAACCAAGCATCAAGCATGGCCCTACTAAAACGGTCAATATCCTTGTCTGTCACATCCCATAGATTTGCAATGATAGCAGGAGAACCAGCTAAAATATAGGAAAGAGGGGCCCCTTGTGGAGAATAGGAGCCTGTGAAAGAAAGAGATCCACTACTGCAGCCCATTAGGAGAGTGGCAGCACAATGGTCCAGCTTCTGAATCTCGTGCCCAGGTATGTATTGTGTCCCTGCATCACATATGTACAAAAATTATTTGATCTTTTAGAGGAAAAAGTATAGGACCATTGATCATGATGGTACCAGGAAATAACACGAACAATGACAATGGGAACTATGGCAATATGAGAAAACAAGATGCAGCTAAAGTTATAGCAAGAATAATCTGCTCAAGCATACCACTTCCATGTCCAACATATATGAAAAGATCATGATTTTGCAGGGCTAAAGCCAATTCTTCAGTTGGGGGAACATTTCCAGCTTTTCCCTGTGTAAAGTTCCAAAGCATCATTTCAAAGATCAGATAAAAGTACTAAATGGGAAGGTAATAGAACTAGGTGGGGAAAAAAAACTAATTGCCCAGTGTATCTGAACAGTAGTTGGTGTTGCACAACAAAGAAATTCTACAATGGATATATGGGCAACTTAAAAGCATATGAGGTAACTCATTCTGAGAGATTTAAAGTAGGAATGAAGTATCTACAGTATATATGAGTTTTCTGTTAACAATGGGAGGACATACTCAATTTATTAGAGAAAAAAACTCCCCTTCCCATAAAGAAAAACTCAGTGGTGAATGTAACAAGAGAAGAATTTGGCTAAATAATCCTCTGCACTTATGGATTGTCCTCATTGCCACTGTTATTAAGAAATCTTTTTTCTTCTCTGGAAAGGAAAAGAAAAGGTTAACCTTTCTTTTGAGTTCCTAAAACAATGAGCACTCTCGCCAGATTGGGGTATACACTTTCAATGGGGAGCTGCACATTTATCATGAACAGGGCCCTACATGGTTGGATGGGATGGATAGAGGATCTCATGTATGATATTATTCAAGGAAACTCTTCAATCTGATCATCACAACATTGTGAGATGGGCCATGGAAAAATAACGACTTATAGCAATCAAATTTTCGAAGTCCAAAATCACTAGGCTAAAATGATCAAATGAGGCTTAAATTTTAGACATCCAATGTCTTTGTTATTTTCTTATATTTCATCAGAAAACATGTGGCCCAGTAATATTTAAAGAGAAGCCTCCCTAGAGAGAGAGACTGGAGAAGTCTTCTTAGAGTTTTTCTAAAACAACTCCAAATGACTCAATATATTACCTCCCACTTCTGCTCTCTAAACCATTCCTCAAATTCAACCTGTGAGCTGCAGAGGTCACCGCTAGGATTCAACAAGTAATATGCATCCAATGGATCTATTGATGGAAATGTAGCAGCAGTCCCACTGACTGGTTCTTGGTGCCCACAATTTCTGTCAAGTGCCATGGAAATGCTGCTGATAGATGGCATGCGATAAACTTCCTGTTTCCTTAGTATTGGTAGGTTCTCCCAAGGAAGCATCTGTTAAGAGCAACCAATCAACCATTGCATTCATATAAATAGGATGCAAAAATACCATAAGACAACAATATGCTTCTAAGATCAACAAGCATTGGCATCTGAAGAATGTTAAAGAAGGCCAGCACCAAAGTGCCCTGAAGACAATTCTGCCAATACGTTTATGCTGCTTGAAAGCATGGATATTCAAATACATCTTGTCACTAATACTATAGGCAAAGGCAGAGATGTTATGATACTTGAAAACATGTACATATATACAAATCCATTTGTCAGCTGAAAATGCAGTAACAAAAGATGGATCCTTGCATTTCATTACATTTCTTACTGACTGAAAGACAGTGACAAGAGTGCTTCTGTTGGCCTAGTTTAGGATTGTCAAGGAATAAGAAAACTTTTCAGTTTCATTCCATTGAGGAAACACACTCTAGCAGATAAGAAGATCTTGTATTCTTCATGAAATGGAACTTCTAAACGCCAAATAGACTCATGCTGTTTCACCATCACATACATTAAAGAGTTTCAACATCCTTAATGGCTAACCATAATCCAAAAATGTTTTCATGTTTTTCCATATAATATAGACCACAAACCCAAATTCCATGCGTTTGTAGTGATGAATCGTGATTAAAAAATACACACATGGGTAATTCTTTTCAATTCCCATCTATGAAAATCAAATGCGTATCAGCCTATTTTATTTGACTGGAACAAAAAATTTGCATTGTGAGAAATGATAAAAGAACGACAACAAGATTTCCAAATAATAATTTGACATTTAGCTCGAAACTCACATGCACATCAGCATCTAGCACAAGAACCACCGGTTCTCTTTCAACATCTTCTTCTGCAACAACACCCATTGCTTCTAAGATCATTTGATGAGGTAACCCGCATGAAATTCCAATTTCACTGTAGGCAGATGTGGACCCAAATATTTCCTTCCCACAATAATTGCCTCTGCCAAGGTAGCCTTTGTATGAAAACAACTGAGAAACACATGCTTCTGACTCTGCAACACATCCAGCACCACAAAGAATTGCTTTGAGAAGACTCTCGTGTGCCTCAATTTTGCATTTACGTTTCAAGTCATCCATTAACTTAACAAGTATCTTGTCCACGAGTTCACAGTTTGAGTGGTTCCCCAATAAAAGGCATCTCCAGGGACCCAACCAAGAATCTTCCATATTCCTGCCAAGATCAAATTGACAACACCTTGTTAAATGTTGATTCTTTTTTCTCTGTTCTTTTTCATGTTTTTTTTTTTGTTTGTAAAGTACTCCCTTGGTAAGCTACTGTTTAGGGATCAAATTCGACTCAATTGACCCCTCCAAATCTTTGGGCAATGGAAAAAGGCTAAAAGAGTCATAGCTAGTATCTAAATCCATCTAACAATCAAATATTTCCATTATTTTTATTGATATAAATTTGCTTTGAAAGTTTTTTTATATTACTAAAAAATTTAGTTGTGCCATATCCAACATGCATGTGCAGCATAGGTATCATGGCTATTTGTATCCACAGACAAGTTTAAAGAGGATGTGTGTGCTTGACAACTGCTTGTGCATGGCAACTGGATGATCATTTTGAAGGGGTTATGAGGCATGCTAATGAGGTCCACTCACCAGATAACACGGTCTCTCTTTTTTATTTTTTTATTGGAGATGGTGATATGACTGGAACTCGCAGTCTTTTGTGATCACAACAATGAGCACTTACCAACTTTGCTGCTAACTCTTGTCAAATAATATGCCTTTTGTCGATGGACATGAGAAACATTGTTAAATCACAAAGAAAAGAAAGTTGTCTTATGAAGTGACTTTGTGGATTAGCATCTACTAATATCAACTTGACCAATCATTGTTAACCATCCAATTCAAGGAGATGAAATGGAGACAACTGAAATGAAATAGAGGGAACTTCTCATAATTATTATTTTTTTTTTGAAAATTGAACTGCTCATAATTGATGCTATTGATTGGAAAGCTAACAAGAACTGGTGGGGCTGAGTTGAGAGAGATTAGGAGAGCTCTCCAAATCTAGTCTAGAATTTGGGTGTGGTGACTTCATTAACTAAGGTGATTCTACTAATGCCATTACTAGTAATAGGAAGGACTCCCGTGGAAACTAATAAACATCATAAGGGACATTAGGAGGTTCAGTTGTCAGGGAGGGATCACCTTCACACATGTAGCCCACTCTGCAAACAATGTAACTGACTTCTTGACTTAGATTGGTGTGCAGAAGCGGCGTCCGACTTTGGAGTTTTTATTTATTTATTTTGGAGTTTGCTTTGGGTGTATGGGGTCGGGGATTCTAGTTTTCCTTTTTAGAGCAAGTTGCATATGTTCTCCTTATTATGTTGTCTTGCTTTTAGATATCCTTGTATAACACTCTCATACAAGGTGGTTTTTATCTTGTACTCATTTTCTATATTCAATGAAAGTATTTGTCACCGTTTCAAAAAAAAAAGTGCTGCACTCATAGGTAGGAGATGAAAATTGACAAGTTGATAACTAAATATTAACTACAAACACTATTTCATGTATTAATAAACTTTTTGAAGCACCTGCAACTTCAGGACAAGTCATACCAGCAGAAAGAAATGCACAGGCACATATACCTACCTCAGAAATTTATCAAGCCGATGATTAAGTTTAGTTCTCCATGTCCACCAGGTGAACCTGCTTTTTTCTGTATCAGCTGGATCAACTGTGGCAGAGGACAAGTAGTTCTCCTCCAATATCAGCTTGAATTGTGGCGCTACATCATCCACAACAGTGTAGCCCCATGGACATTGCCACTTTTTACACAACTCAGAATTAGAGATGGATTCCATGCCACAATTTGCATCATCAGGGAAACTCTCTGGTGAGAAATAGTAACTTGTTACAGTGCAAATTAAATTAACTATGTAAATAACATCACTATTGACAACTTTGTCATGAATACAGGAGATAAAGCACCTTCAACCAACAAATCTACAGGCAGAAGCATAATGACAGGTTTCTCCCTTTCTGAAACAAAGCGCGATAGTAGCATCCATGCAGGAAAAGATGAATGCACAGGAAGCATTTCTCTGAGGAGGTTACCATAGCTTCTTCCAAGCAAACTAATGCAGATTATTGTTACCCGAGGGAGGTGTTCAAAAAAATTGATCACAAATCCTTCAAGATCTTCAACATTTTCTGGTAAATATCTGCAAAATTGAAAAGGGGAAAAAGACAAAATAAACCCTGTTATTAAGCACAACATGCACATACTGCTCAAAAAAACACAACAGTACACAATATTTTTTTTTTTTTTCCATTGGTGTAAAATGAATACCTGAAGGGACTGAATGCTTCCAAAACACTATCAGCTGAACCGCTTACACAGGAGCCCTGATAGATGGAACAGGAAAATATTAATGTAAGATTGTTTAGTGCTTAAATGTTGAAAGAGCCTTCCAGATGATTTTCACTTAATTTTGAGATATTTTAATGATTTTTTTTGTTGAGATTCATCGATGACCTAGGATAAATGGCCTGATTTCACATATTTCATCAACTTTGGAGTTTTTGGCGTATTGGTGAAGTCCCTAATAATTGGTATTATAGCGGGCATGTCTCATGTTTGAATCACAGTGAAGGCAACCAGAGGTAGAAAGAGATACTAGTGCTGCAGCATGGTGATCTGTTGTATGATAAGTCATCGGCGAGGGGGAGTTTTGAGATCCAAAAACAACTTGTCACGTTTTGCTTATGTCATTCTGGCATAGAGACCATTGTTGATCCTTCCTCAATTCTTTATTGATGATCTAAAAGAACCACCTGTTGGATTCATTATTCTGGGAATTCAGGCCTTGAGATCACCAATGTTCCCTTGAATGAACATAATTTCCTGTAATTGCCTCTAAATTGTTTTACATTGGTCAAAAATAGAACTAGACTGTATGGTATTTTACTCGAGCCTCCATCTTCATATCCCTAGTGTTGGCAATTGAAAACTCATACTTGTTTGGTCATGTCATGGTTTTACTTCTAATGACGACAGATTATTTACACAAGGTGTTTATCTTCTTCCAACTGCAAAAGATTTTTGGGATATTGTCCTTGAATATATTCTGATCAAGATAATATGGCATATCACTTCACTTAAAGTTGCCAGATCCTTACTTCTTCAAATGAATATACCCAGAATATATTGGGTATTTGGGTTGACTCCATCTTAACAGCTTCTTGCTTCATCTATAAGCTCCCAACAAAGACTAGATAATAAATATCTCACTAATATCAGTGCCAGTCAGCTTCCAAAATTATATTGCAGTTTGAAGTTGAGCATGATTTTAGACATGCTTTCCTTATACTTCTTTTAGGCACATGCCATATTGATTCCTACTCAAGGAGTAGGTTGTCATGCTTCCATTCTTATACAAATAAAGTGTGTGAAATAATCCCCTACACACCCCTCAGACGAGCACTCCTTGCAAACCTAGGGGTGGAGCTACCAATGGTGATGTTTATGGGTCCACTAGGAAGGTTTATGTTTGTACGTGTGGGTCAATAAAAATTACCTTGATTTGATGGATGAAGTATGATTTTAAGAGCCATTATAGTTTAGGAATTAAAAGCAATTTTTTGAAATTGGGATTAGAAAACAACTCGAAGTGATTAAAATTAAGAGGACTTAAAACGTGGCTTCATTGATTTAATCAAGGTGATTTTTGGTGGGCCATTAGATAAACTCTTCCACCAAACCCATTTATCACAATGGTGGGCCCCACTCCTAGTGCACATAGAATGCACACCATAATAGAAGCATGGGGGTCATCTTTCATAAAGCATTACTCATGATTTATTAGTAAATAGGAAAGGAATTAATCAAACACGTTGTTGAGAAAAATAAACATTAAAAGCAAAGCTTGATCCAAGAAAACTATCTATTTTTATAGCAATGAAAGATCAAGTAAATATCAGTTTAGTTTGTTCATGGGCAATCATATTCATAGCACTGATTAAGAACCATTTACAGAGATTGTAAGATAAGCATACAGAATAAACATCTTCTTTAGGCTGAAACTTATAACTAAATGGTTGATGCTTGAACTGGGTTAACACATTAATTTTTATAAAATGGTAAAATACAACAAAATTCAAACAAACAGTAGCATAAATTATGAAGAGGAGCAAGCAGGACGGCAATAACAAATAATCCCAAGTTATTGCACTGGTACTTGCATGAGTGGTTTCACTAAGCACTTACTACAAAATATGCCATCAAAACAGGAAAAGAAAGGTAAGTGACAAACCTCAAGAGTCCTGTAGTTGTAGGATTTAAGTTTACCTTTCATAGTAGAAAGGTATTGATGATGCATATAAGTACCAAGTGAAGCTTGATGAAAATATGCAGCCCAATGACTAACAGAGAGAGCTTTGCCGGTACAAACAGGTGAAGAAAATTGCTCAGCAAAGGTCGAAAGTAAGAATATGGCAGAGAGCAGCCTAGATACCTGTATCAACACATGCAACATAAAATCTAACATCTTCAAGTGCATCATGGAATAAAACAGCATACACTAAAATAAAAATGTCGGGGCTCAATTTTTAAACATAGAAGATATTAGAAGGCAACTATGAATATCCACTGCCAACTTAAAAAATAATGCCACATTCAACTTCAACTGAAATGAAAAATGCTCCGGCAAAATATGAAGAGATAGCTAATGAAACATGCAGAGTTAAGGCCAATGACAAGAGTACAACCTTCTGCAAAAGCATGGGAAACTCGCGGCAAAGAATGAATGCATGAAATAGCCAAGTAACCACTCTTGATATTGGAACTTTAGACAAAGAGCAGCATTTAGTTCTGGTAAACAAAGAAAAAATGTAAAAAAAGGGAGTAAGTAGACACAGATGTTAACAAAAGCTAAGCTTCACCCTGACACATGAACCCCTGGTTGACAATCACCTTGGATTCTCTGAATGACAGTTTTTCACAGTAAACCAACTGATATCATACAGTAGTGCTGCACGTTCAATTGCAAATATGTCACTTGAATTATCCTTCCCAATGAACTCAAGCAAGTCTGGGGCATCAGAATAAAATTCGCTAGATGAGTTTCTATTCAGCAGCGTGCACAAGCTTTGCCAGAATATTTTATGTACTTCGTGAACTTCAGCATGAACCATTGTACATTTCCCTGAGCAAAACAAAATAATAATATTATAATAATGATAAAAGATGATGAAAATGAATGTATTCTATTCTATTACAATGAGTAAGCTCTAAGATCTTAAGGAGGCAAAAGCACCAACAAGGAATGATAATTACTAAAATGTCGCCTACAAAAGGTTCACAATTTTTACTAGCCTCGTACCAATCTTTCTGAACAGCTTCAGTAAAAGACGTTTACAGTGACATTGCCATTTCATATAAATAAAGTACTGCATGGACCCAGCTTCAATGTTGTCACAGCCAAAATCAGCAGTACAGTTGGTAAGCAGCAAGTGCTGCCCCATCTGAGAAACAGGGCCTGCAAACTCACAAACATGACTAGTATGTTCAGCCAGCCCCATACCCACCTCACTCTCAACTTGAACAATTTTAGAATAAGAAGATCGATTGGTAGCACGAGTTTTCCTTGAATTACACTCAGCTTTACTAGTTTGCTTCTGCAGTACACGTCTGGATGCATTTTTGGATTTCTTGGACTTAGCATCCATATTATCATGTGATCCATCACCCTCAACCATCAGAGAGCAAGGCTTCCTTGAATCTGACTGATTTGGTCCATTGCAGTTACTATTGTTATTGCATTTAGAAGACACGGAATTGCGGCCTAAAACATTTCTTGTTTCCTTCCCTGATAAGCATACAGTATTGCCAATTCTGTAATCAAGAGTTTTGCCAGACATTATAATGTCAGTGGCGGTTTCACTGTATATGGAGGAATTTCCCAGTTCAGAAGGATTTAGCTTTTGTAGAGCAGATCTGTACATCTCTAGAGAGTAAGATGAATTTTTGGGACAATGATCTTCCACAGTACGAAGACGACTTCTAGACAAATCCCCAATTTGCATATCAATGGTCACTTCCAAGGCCAATTTGCATCGCTTGCAAGAAAGAGTTGTACTGCTATCAGCTAAAACTTGCTTTGCTTTGTTGAGTTCACTGTCTGCCAGATCCCAATGTTGTTTCTTGCAGTATACTCGTCCTGGAAATTTATATCAAAAGACACTGAAATGCTTGATCTTTCCAACTAACAAAAAGTACATGATAGAACCAAAATTTAATAATTTAATAATAATTAATGTTTGAGAATTGCAATACCTAACAATGATGCAAAGGAAACTTCAAATAATGGTAAGCCTTGCAAACAGGATATCTTTTTCCCCACCAGTAGGATAGCTTCAGCCTCAGCCCCATTTCCAATTGATTCATGGATTATTCCAACCTAATTCAGAAGTGATGGAATGTCAATAAAAATTTGAGCTCATGCGCTTTCCTGACCTCTATTTAGCAAGAAGGAAAGAAAAGATAAACCTGCAAAGTACTTTCGAGGTAGCATTTAAGTATACTCCATGGACTAAGAATAGGGCCTGCAATGTTCCATGATTTGATGTTATCTGGCCAAACTTCTGTAATAACTGATCCAATTGCTTCAAGATTAGTATGATTCTCGATGGTTTTCGAGGACTGTTGACTGGAGTTACAAACAAATTTTCTCTGTAGTAATCTTGTCCTAATCCTGAGGGCCTCTTTTGCATAAGAAAAAGCCTAAAAAGAGTTTAATCAGTTCATTTGAAAAGATATACACGAATTAGGACATACAAGAAACAAACTTGAAAAATAGGCAATATTAAAAAAAATCAGTTCATTTTGAAACACCACTGCCATGTAAGAATAGCAGCATTCAGGTATGTGATGGGAAAAATGCAAAACATGGTTATCATTGCAGCTAAAGCTGTATGCATGAGTTAACTTTTTTCATGATCATTCAATATATAATAAGTATTAAAGACACACCAAGGACCTAAAAAAGATCTCCACGTTGGGAGAATTAGAATGATCATATAGTAGATGCAACAGAAATATAAAAGCATGACTTGTATATGTGACCAGCCGACTGACACTATTTTGCATGGAGCTTAGAATCATAGTATCAAGGATTATCTCTTTAGATATGAACACTTATACTAAATGTTTCATAATGCCATAACCATCCAGTGACAACAACAGTCCAAATATCTACACAAAAATAGATAGTTTAAACACATACAACAGGAGGGTGGGGGTTGACTTAGCTCAAAATGGTTCCATAACGGGTCTAGCCCTGGCCTCTCAGATTGGTCCAAAGTGGACCCCCGAAAGTTCTAACTTTCATGTGGTGTGCTCCAAAAATGAAAAATTCTTTCTAGAGTGGAATTAAACAGAAGGGTTGACCTATCCTGCACTCTTTGTGGAAATCAAGAGGAGGACGTAGACCATTTATTTGGGAGATCTCCAGTAGTAAGATGTCTTTGGTCCAGATTTGCCAGTATGATGAGAGTTCCATGTCTTTGGTAATTCTTGTGTAGGCATAGTGGAGAGATCGATTATCTCGAACCTAGAAACTAAAAAAAAACAGCCTTGAATACTATTCCGTCAGTTATTTTGTGGGCCGATTGGAAGGAAAGAACCTTAAGGATTTTCGAGAACAAAGCTTCTAAGGTTAACGAAATTTTCCAAACGGCTAAATGGAGATTGTGTACTTGGCTAGTGGCAAGTAGGAGTTTAAGGGGTTGTGATGGACTTATATAGAAAATGGGAGGGTTGTTGATTGGTAAACCTAGAAAGGCAGGAAGTAATGTGGTTTGTTCTCCTCCGCCTTTTGTGTCCAAGTTCAATGTAGATGGGGCAGGAACGTAATCCAGGGATAATAGGAATAATGGGGTCTTGCGCGATTCAATCAGTGTCTCATTCCTATTTGTTTTCAAGTTAAAGGGAGTTAGAGACTCAAACAAGGTAGATCTTTTAGGGATTTTATTTTTTAAGCGATGACAAAAAAAATTCATTAAGAGAAAGAAACAAAATACAAAGAACGCAGATCTTTTAGGGATTAGGAGAGCATTGTCTCTATGGGTGACTTTGGTCAAAGGAAGCTAAAAATAAAGGGGATTCGGCAAATGCGATTAAATGGGCTAGGGATTATAAGTGTCCTCCTTGGAAATTGGTTTCAATAGCTAGGGAGATCAGGGCATTATGCTAGGGTTGAGTAGGGGTGTTTATTCGTCTAAACCCCACCCAGGATACTACCCAAACCCGACTTAAATAAACAGGTTTGAACAAGCATTTTGTCTGATGGGGCAAGCTGGAGCTTCTTTAAGGCCCACTTATAGAAATGGGCGAGCTCAGCTTTTACTTAAAGTTTGTCGAGGCCCGTAGACCCCTTATGCCCATTTATTTTCTTATAATATTATATACATATATTACATGGCCCTACCTAGCACTGTTTTTATTTTTATTTGTTTTGTAATTTGAAAATTTAACTTTACAGTTTGAGAGCGGACTTAAAAACCTATCACATGTTAAAACTTTATCAAAAAACTCAGTTTCTAGCCACTTCCAACTTTGACAGTTAAGATCAAGTGGCTAGAAATAGAGTTTTAAACTGAAATTTTAACTTTTGCTAGGTCTTTAAGTCTACTTTCAAGCTATACGGTTATATTTTCAAGTTACAAAATAAAAACAGCGTCAGGTACGACCTTGTGTCCATGTAACTAATTACAAAATAAATAGATCTTACACATCAAGCTCAGGCTTTATATATTTTAAGCAGACATGCTCAGGTTTTGGCCTTTAAAAACTCGACGGGCTTTTGTAGATATAAACATGCTTAGGCTTTTCTGGCAAAGCCCGGCCCGTGAACAAGCCTAGAGTCTAGAGGGCTTTTTTTGCGCTTTTCAGGAGGTTCAACAAACAGTGTGGCAAATTTCTTACAAAGTGCGGGGTGGATATGGAACACGCGGGCATCTTTTTCCTATGATTTTAGGGAGTGGAATTTGGAACCATTGGTGGGATTTTTTGCTTTGTTTTGGCTCATGCTTTGTTTTTCCAAGGAACTGGAGGTTATATTTTGTAAATTTCTGGACCTATGGTGTTTCTTCGGGTCCAAGTCTCTTATACCCATCACTTGTACTTTCATTTTTCTTTACTAATATAATTCTTTCTGTTGCCACTCCGAAAAAGGAGGGTGGGGGGTTGAAGAAAAGAAAAAATTTGAAATATGGTTCAAAGTACCTCAAACAATTTCCCTCTTGAAAGTAGTCTTTCACACAAGTCATAGTACAGATATCCTGCAAGGAATGCCGAGTGAGTGGCTATAGGGACCTGTACCAGACAACAAACAAAGATAAACAGGGATAGTAATCGCAACAGCTATTGGCTGCTATCAACTAACTTCGAGAGCTCTTACATTTGATACTAGGTCTGAAGCAGCCACTTTTACTTTGTCAACAGTAGCATCAGAGTCCATAGATATGTTAGAATGGCAACTGCATGCTTGGGGTAAAACAGAATCAGAAAACAAAAGCTTTTGACGAAACCCTAGTAATGATAGTGGAAATCCTTCCATACAACTTATCCAGAAATCAACAGAGTTGGCGTAAACATCAAATTCTTGAGATAAATTTAGTATAAAAGTCTCATCAATAGGTGAAATACAGAGAGCATGGCTTAGCCTTCTATCTCCCCACAGCATGGCCAAGCACCTTTCCAATGACACATTTTTCCGTTTGTATAGAATGATGATCAGCTTGTATATATCATACTGAAACTGCAAATAGCCCTGGAGTTGTATAACAATGTGGTCCGCAAAATTAGATGATAACAATCCTACTAGGTAAAGAAGTCTGCATTCAGTATATGGAAAACAATCTGGTGGAGATAAAAAACAAGTTGGTTAAACAACTCACCTTCAGTGACAGCAAATCTGCAATATGATAAAGCAATGGTATTGCATCAGTCATGAACTCAGCATCATCATCTACAGAGAAATGGCTCATAACATTTTCGCTCAACCACAGCTTTAATGCAGAATGAACATCATGCAGGATTACCTATTTTAGAAAAAATAACACAGGCATATGATAAATTCATAAACATATACATATAACAAAAAAAATGTATCAACATAAAAGTACAGAAGATATTACCTCCCAGTTTTGACCCCTCTCCTGGATACAAAGTGCGTGCAAGCAATATGTGAGAGCCAAGTGATGGCACAACAAAGCACTAGTGACCAAAGGGTCACCAGATTTGTTACTCTGTTTTATTAAATATCCGATGTCAGGCATGCAATCAACTCAAACATTTTAACATGGATCCAAATACTCAAATTATGTTAAAGCAAAGGTAGAGATAAGAAATAAGTAAACAGCTCATTGTACATAGACCGGATAAGGGTACAATTTTCTTCTTTTTTTTGTTGGGGTGTGGGAGAGAGGAATGGAGAGAGAGAGAGAGAGAGAGAGAGAGAGAGAGAGAAATCAGGCTATAATGATGATGATGACGACAACTGTGACAACAGTGCAAAATAAACAAGGAAATAATAAAACAACTTACAACAAGAGAAATAGCCTCAGACAAACAGTGAATGCAGTCACTTAAACCATCAATCCCACAAGCCCTAAGGAGCCTTCCCTTTTTGACAAGAACCCTTGATCTTTGCAAATAACAATCTTTTGTAATATAAACATCAAGCAGGAGAATATCCACTATTTTTAACTGCATCCTCTGACATAAATTTGGATTCCTAGCATCCATTTCAGCATATGCCATAAGCTCCTGCGAACAATTCAAGGAACAAACTAATATTGCAGTACATTACAACGAAAAATAAATAAATATAGATATACACAATAAAACCTGCTCCAGAATCAACCCCAGTGCTTCTTTCGAGCAAGTTGCATGAGAGCTTGACAAGAAGGAAAAGAGACTGGGAGGATCATCCCCTGCACCGACATCCTTGAAATCTTTACACATTATCTGAGGACCAAGTAACAGTTAGGTGACATGAACCAGAAAAAAACACCATACCAATCAAGCATGAAGCATCCGAAAGTAATACCTTAACCCATTGTTTCACCAAGACTATAGGACCAGCCAATTTTTTCAAAATTTTGCTAGCAGAAGACCAATTTAGAAGACTACTGACAATGATTTCATTCATATCGGGATTGCCACACTGATGGAGAACATCTAGAAAAGTGGCACTTTTTGCACATGCATCTGTCACAGTATCTTTAATGGCATCTTCTGATAAATGGTCATCATGAACCCCTTCTTCTTGGGACTTCTGGCAAATTATCAAAACGTGAACCCATAATACTCTATAACATAATGCCAGAGCAATCGATGCCTGTAAGGGAAAGACAACAATTACCAAAATGGAATGCTTTATCTATGGCAGGCAAAGAAAAAAACATAACTAAAAGTTAAATAGTAGATTTAACATCAAAAAATCAGAACCAGTTTAACAAAGCATTCAAAACTAAAATATCTGAATAGAATCAATAGATAAATCCAAAAGAGATGGACTATATCGAAAACAAGTAGATGCTATAGAAGGCCTAAACTGAAAATTTAAGTGTGCAGTAGAAAGGAGGACAAAAAGTGATGCATTTGCCAGTGACGATCTCACTATGCATATGCAATGCCATTCATGGACTGGTTTTAAAATTTTCATGGAGGAAAACATCCAAAAGATAGGATGTCCAAATTTGATTGCTTCAAGAACTCCATGTTTGCTAGGATTTAATCAGCTGGTTTTTAGTCCCGTCCCCACCTTCTTCATTTAGGAGACCTTATTTAGTATATACTAGCATAATAGTCAAGGCGCAACATGAACTTAAGGCAAAAAAAGAGGTAGAGCTAAAGGCACGGGGCACTGACATTTTTATTCTAGGCGCATTTTTTATATTTTATTTTATATTTATTTCATTTATATTTATAACACCAATAAAAACATAATGAAATTTTCTACAACTGTTTTTAAGATATTAATGAAAAATGCATCACTTTTTCAATTCACTATCAACTAAACAATGCAATATGTACTATAAAGGAAAGGCAACAAAAGTAAAAGACAAATGCATAATAAATAAAGTTAAGAACAAAAACCTAAAATATATAAATCCAAGTACTCTAAAAGTTAAAATTATAAATTTAAGGCATAAGTAGAATTTGGAAAAGAAAAAAAAACAAGATGTAGACTCGTAGTCAAACAAGCAAAACAAGCATGGATGAATTTGATAATTGAAATAATAAAAGGCAAAAACATTCAGTCCTATTTTGTCCAGTCTCCACTCCCTTCGAAGGTGGACTGCTGGGCTTCTGTAGGCTTGCGCCAGCGAGCAGACGAAGTATATGCAGGCATCCAGCCTTCCTTAATCTTCGACATCAGGTTCTCAAATCCAAATGCAAGCTTAGTCTCTGGTGAACACGCTATTTTTATCCTCCTTTTCATTGCAATTACCAATATTATTCTCATTTAAGTGCTCATGTACAAAGATGCCAAATGCAACTTTTGGACTACTTTCTTTAATTCCAATAGTTGTTATGCCATCACTTGAAAAGAAACGCCCTACCCAACCTTTGCCTATTTTCACTGCAACCAAGTTCCGTTACAACATGTCTCTGAAAGGGAATGCCTTAGTAAACCCTTGCCGGTTATTATTGCAAGTGGGCTTTGATGCAACGTAATGCTTATAAGGAACACCCTACCTTTACTTCAAATGTACTAGTAGAACTCATTTTCTGATGTGACGAGTTACCCTCGGCTTGCCTTTTGACATCCACAACAACCCCCCCTCATCCTAGCTACCGACACACACAAGATGGAATATTAACATGTTTTGTTGATCTTTTGTTTCACTAGCAAAACCATAAAATATGGAGAGCATGTCATTGGTAAATTGGATCACTTCTATCAATCGATTTGCAACAATATAACCCTCAATCTATATTGCCACGATCCAAATTGCAAATGGAAGGCCTCACAAGCGATCTAAGTGGCCCTAATATAGAAAGTGGTGGAAAGATGTGTAGATTTGTCAACATATGAATGCCAAATCCAATTATGAGTGCAAACCCTAGATACCTAGAGAAAATGGCTTTGACGATGATGATGACAATGATGATGACGATCTACAAACCCACTAGTAAGCACCTTCCGGTATCATTTTTTGTACAATGAAAATACCCAAGCTACAATTCCCAAAAAAAAAGGACCAAAGATATTATAGAACAAATAATGGAAATGAATACACCACGGACAATTAAAAAACAAACAATTGATAATACTAATCTAAGCAAGAAAGATGCTGATGCTATATGCATTTAGAGACTAGTTGTGACCTTGAAAAAGGAACTGAAAAATGATGGGAGCAAATGAATGTATTTACCTTTTCCAGCTGCTTACTATTGTACAACGACACACCAATGTTGTATAGGGATGAAATGAGAAATTTGAGCTCATGATGGTGGACCCAATCTCTTGAAACAACACGATCAATGCAATTTATACTCTTCTGAAATAGGAAAAACAGAATGATGAAGTAAATAAAGGAAAGTGAGCAGCATCTTCTCCAAGCAGCAAACGGAGAATTTCCAGAGCACCATAAAAGTGTGAAAAGAACCTGAGTGTTTCCATTTGTCCTGAGGGAAATTCTCAAAGCAGCAATAGCCACATGGAACAATGTTTTGCGACTCTCATGCAATTTCTCTCTCTCCCTTTCAGATGCATTACTGCACCAAAGCAATAAAAGTCAAAAGCAGCATAATGTGGGCTTTTTTTATCTTTGCTTGGAGGAACAAATGTAAACAATGAAATTCGCAATAACAGCAAAGATACAATTATGAACAGACATGGTTCAACTGAAAGAATAATTTTAAGTTCACCTGAATTGAGTCAGAAACACATCACAGAATTGATGAAATGCATCCTGAACATACTTAGCATACAAAGGAACAGCTTCTTCTTCAGAAACCATATGTTTCCAAACTGTATTTACAAATTCTGCAAAAGGCTTACACAAGAATTCCAAAGCATTTATGTAGGAAGATACAGAGATGTCCCCATGCATACGCTTGCACACTACCAAAACCTCAAGATCAGATTCAGAACCAATACATGGCGCATCTGTTGATTCCTTTTTGGCATGACCAAACAACGGTCCAGTGTTGCTGCTGGAATTGTGAAAATAACTTGCTAAGATCCCAAGCGTAGCCAAATATTGAATGTTCTCACCATTGCCAAGGAGCAATGCAATTCTGGAGACACTCTTTTCAGGGATAGAACCCTTATCTCTTGCTTGAATATCGCTAATTGTAAAATACAAGCCCGCAGCATAAAGATTCAGAATGGGGGAAATTGGTAGCAAGACCTATTAAAAGATTATTCAGTTAGAATTGAAAGATAATTGATAAGAGCGTACTTTTTACTAATTCTTGGAAGAGACAACCTTAAAAAAAAAAAAAGCACAAAATCCTAATTCTGAAAAGTAAAAAACAAAAAGTTACCTGTTGGTCACCACTTACTATTTCCTTGAAAATTTTGGCAGCATCCATACACATATCCATGCTTGTAATTCTACAACTGTTGGAACAATTATATACAAAGTCGAGAATATCATTTACATTGTATACCATATGCACCTGCCAAATGATGACCCCATGTTATCTCTCAAATGATGCCAATCCAATTCTTTGGTGAAATTCTACTTCAGGATTCATATCAAATTTCTTATATATGTTGAAAAGACTGTCAGGAGTCCCTTTGCACAAGCAAAATGGACATGTTGAGGCAGACTATGATCCAGTTGCTCATGACATCATAATGTCTTCCTCACACCTCCTCCAAACTTCAGCTGCTTTAGGACCTCGAATGCTACAGTTACCTCATTTAATTCCCAGTTCTGACTAAAAGAATGATGCTTGTGAACTTGCTGAATCAATTTGAAAGGGAGTCCTATGCTTGCATGTGCATATATCTGGGAAAAAAATGGCAGTTGCAGTCCCAGGTGCATTTGTACAAATTCAAGCCAAGCAATTCATGTAGCATGCACATAGTTGGTGTTACAAACAGTGAAATCCTATTATGCCATCTTGAGGCATTTCTAATTTTAAATTGAATTAAAATTATAAAGACATATGTTGAGCTATGATGACAGCCATCAGTCAGTTATTGTGTTTGAATATTCTGGAAAATTATCGAGGATTATCCTGTGAGAACATCTTATGACACAACTAGAAGCCATAGCCCATAAGCTCTTTTGACCAAAGCCTCTGTAGTTGTACAATTATATCAAACATATAGAAGTAGCTCCATTTCTTTATTTTCTTTCCATGGGTGGGTGGGGGTGAAGGTGGAAGTCACGCACTGTTAGGGGAGAGAGGGATTGAGTGGTTACCCAAGCATGAAGTATGGCTCAATTCTGGGATGTTTGAGACTCATCATCTATTAAATAAAAGGATAATGGATGAAATCATCAGTGACAAAGAAAAGACTAGTTGATTTCTTCACTGTTCTACTTGGACAAGAACTCACTGATTTACATAGCAAAAGCTAAAAAATTGAAGGGAAGTATTAGAGACAATGGTATCATTGGAAAATTAATGACATTTTGTGGAACTGCTTGTGTGTACTTTTGGTCTATGACAGTGTCACTGTCGTAAGTCATAACATATTCAATATAAGACGAGGCAGCAACAAAGTTATATAGCATAGAGATTGCCCAACATACTTATTCTATTAACTTAAACATGTTTAAAGGAAAATAATTCTCTTATTAACTTGATGAAGTTCTCAACTCCAACAAAGTATCACAATGAACTTTTTGTACTAATTGGAACAGTCCTTGACATGTAAAATATTTGCCTGCACTATACTAAACCATTCTAAGATGTAAGAGCTCAAATATTCACATTGTTGCAGCGGACAGTTGCACTGATTTTTCTTTTCTTTAATAATTGTATTCTTGTTCATTTTTAAGAATTTGTGTCACCCATATATTAAATACAAATCCTTCTTACTGCTAGCATCATCATAAATATAACTCAAAAAGGATATTCAAGGCTTCATTTCAAAGTTATTGAAGACAATCATTGGAAGCTCCAACATTTCCGAGAAGCAATATGCTTCTCTATCAAACATCCATTTCAGGTAGGACCAGTCTATCTCAACATAGAGCAGACACAGATGCAGGAGTATACCAGAGTTTAGACAAAGAAGTTCCTAAATCCCAAAATTCTCAAAATATGGGTGCAGTTAGGGATCAGTTACAACTTGTAAAAACATTTGCCAATGACATCATATATCACCGTTTCAATGAAATTCTAAACAACTAATAGGTACATAGTTCATCGATGATAAACCCCATTAATTTAGATATCGTCTCAAAAACTTTAGCCCGTTATCCTCAACCCTCACCACAGTTGCACATTGATATTTGAGTTTCTAGAAATGGCCAAGTTTCATACTAAAACATTTTGGATGTTGATTGAGTGACACGGGGGTTGAAAAGGCATCTTCTATGACTTGACTCATTCTGTTGCTGCTAACACAACAAAACAAATGACATCGAAATACTAAAAACCACCTACATAGGGTAGTTAACAAAAGACACTCTGTGATGGGTTCCCATATTGAGACCTCCATCAGGGATGAGTGAGTAGATTGGTTAGAAAGGTATGTGCTTGGATATGGTACCTACCATAAATGAACTTGATTGGATGGCTCTAGGCAAAGTATTTAAGATTCTAAAGACCAGCAGTAGATAAGGGTGGTGCAATTTTATCAAGTTTCAATCCAACAATGGTGTAACTCAGCTATGGGATTCAATTGGGTATGTACACACTGGGTGGGGAGGGATGGTGCATTTTCACCTGCCTGAACATTTATGCATGTACTTACATGCATATGGTATACAATCAAACAACCATAGCTAGGGTCAACAGCTTCCACAAAGAAACAAAATATCAGGAAAGTAGAATTATGGGGTCTACAATATAGGAAATCTCACCTGGGATCACAAATCAACTTAAATTTAAGGATCCATTATTTCTTATAGGCACAAACTTTTACAAGTAGTAGTGGTTCCATATTTCTTGTTGTACATAACTTTATGCTATAACTGAAGATACATCAATAAAAATAGATGATCTGGAAGATCATTTGACCAAACCTTGCATTTACATGGAATGGACTCCAGAGCACATCTTAATATGTCAAGAATAAGCGAAGATCTGCCCTCCCATTGCATGCTGAGAGAAGAATAAAATCTACAAGCTAACTGCAGTGATCATAGTTGAAATGTGTAAATTACCAAATCCAAGGGTTCATTTTTGGCCCAAAACAAGTTCTAGAGCTTAAGTATAGTGCCATAAAGCATCATTGTACCTTTGAAAATTGATCCTTCAGAGGAGATTTCAAACACTCGGTCAATGTTGTCATGCAAATTTGATGAACCAGATCTCCACCAAAGGAAGTTGATTCCCCTGCCATGAATAGTGAACATTTGTATAAGGCGCTCACTAGTGCTCGATGGAACTTCAAAGATGACTCTGAATCTAGAACCCTGCACAATAATGCATACCAGTGATATCTCGTTAATGATTACAGTAACGAATGAAGTACTGAATCAATTATTAAACCATTTATTCACTCATCTTCTGAGCAACACCCCACCAACAAACCATGGTCAGCATGGTTCATCTGGACGAGACTAACATTTTAATATTTTCACAACATTTCAGCACTATAACATTGTGCATCAATGTGTTGTTCACCATCCCAAAGCAGAAATAAGAAAGTGCCACAGTTTTCCACAGTGAGCAAGAGAATGCATCACAATACAGAATTAATCAATCTTTCTGGTGAAATTTCCATATGTAATTAAGTATACACGATAATAAAGCCTTTCAAAATTCAGTGTTGCACTGAAAAAGCAGGCCCAGTCAACAAATTCTAATAATTACAGTGTGGCATTTCTCTTTAAAGCTCAGCTTGGTAATCCGGTGAACTACCAGTTCAGGCTATCCTGTCCATCAACACCAGCATTGTTGAGCCGGCATTACATTGAGACTTTCCCTTTGCAAATGGTGCCAACCCAATGGAGGAACCATCTGAATTGGTAGTCATATCCTTATCTACAATTCTATTTTTGTCATCCTTACCGGAGCCATGGCATGGCCTGTCTGACCAAATCAAGAACCCTCCAATACACAGCGCTGTCGTTACTCCTTCCCTTGCCGACGCATGTGACAACGCAGACAACAACCTCCACGACCAACATTCTGAGGTCAGGATCTGCAGCATTCTCTGCCATCGGCTCCGGCAAGATACAAACCTCAACGCTCTTCCCCTTCGACTTCTTTGTGACCAGGGGACCTGCAATCACTTCCCTAACACTCTCGAGTATTGAAAACCCCTCCCTTTCAGCTTCCCCATACTGGCCGCAGCCCTCAAGGCACCGGAGGAAGCGAACCCTTTGAAGATAGACGGAGTAGGGTTTTCCAGCCAAGCAGGAAGAGATGCAGGAGAGACAACCAAGGGCAAGCCTGTAAACTCGGAGCAGCTCGGGGGCATTTCCGTCGTCTGGTCTGGAGGAAAGAATAGAGGGTAATATCTTGAGAATGCGAGAGAGAAAGGGGAGGAATTTCTTGGCGAGGGGGCGGACGGCGTTGGGATCGGGCTCTTTCTTCTTCTTGGTGGCGATTCGCCTGGTTTTGGTGCTGGTGGGAGCATTTGTGAAATCGGTTGATATGAAATCGGAAAAGGGGTGGAGGAAATGGATGAATCGGTCGTAGACGGAGGTGAAATCGGAGGCTTCTAAGCTTGAGATTAGAGAAGATTCAGTGATGGAATCCATGGAGAGATTGAGGAGAAATTTGGGAAAAGTAGAAGAAAGAAGCGAGGCAGGATGTGTATTGAATGGCGGGAATACGAGTCAGTGTTGAAAAACCAAATAGACTTAACGGCCATTATAACGTTTTGATCCACCGTATCGGATTCTATTGCCCTAAATGTGGCGGGTATTGATACAAGGCAGCGTTTGGTTTTGTCCGAGACTCTGAGTGAAGAACTTTTGCATCTTTCATTTCTTAGATAATAATATAATATAGTATGTTCTTAATAATCTTTTTTTAATAAATAACTTACTTTGGACCGACTCTATCGAGCAATCCTACCATGGACACTTTACGTATAATGACACAGGTTTTATCGTGATACCCATTTTCCCTTTCACCTGTCAGTATTGAAAAAAGTTTGGAACGTCATAAATCCACTCACCGATCAGATCCTTTATAGTTTTTGACGAACCAATTTACTGTTTATAGGTGATTCGGAGAACCGAATTTACTGTTCACGAGTGATCCGATGAGCCGATTTTACTTTTTGCATGCCAATTTCTGACATTTCTATTGTTTTACATTTTGGATACAGTAGGTGAAAGGCAAAATGGGTATCATGGTAAAACCCATGTCTGTATACCCAAAGTGCCCATAGGAGAATCACTCACCATAAATAATTAATCCAAATTAATGAAGTTGGATTTCTTATGCAAAAGTCTTCTTGCTCCTCTTCAACAAAATACAACTTTGATGATAATTAAATTAGTCCTATTTTATGCTCTAATTATATTTAAATATTATATTCTATATTTAATAAATAATTTTAAGATTTATCATTTTACTCTTTATTTGACATCTAATTTTTTTTTCAATATCTATTCATCTTTTCTATTGTTCAGCATTTATTAATCTTTAACATTTAATTATTTTAATGCTCAACAAAAATTCTTTGGCATTTAAATATTCAACATTTTATCTTTTACTAATATTGTTGGCATTAAAAAAAATCATTCTTAATTTTAGTATTCAATATTCATGAAGATTATGACATTTATTAATATTTTGTCATTTAGGGACTGAGCACTTAAAGTTTAAAATTTTATCTTTAGTACTTTACATTTATTTGTAAATAATAAATAAGTATTTTAATTGATAGTTATGAATTTATGATGGATGTTAATATAGTTTTTAATTAAAATGCTTGATCATTGTTTTAAATGTATAAATGTCAAATAGTGAAAGTGAAATTTAGAATTTAGAAAACTTTATCGACTCCAATGAAGGGCCATTCTTTGGAATATGTACATAGTAAGGTTTTGTTGTTTAAACAGACTGGTCCGATGAGACACCTGCACACTTTTACTCTCTTAGTCATGAGCTCACAAAATAAACAATAGTCTATTTAAATTTTTTCTTTTCAAGTTTATAGTTTGTAAAAATAATTATTTCAATTGGAACAATCTGAGCCTTCCATTGCAATCAAAACTTAAGACATGATTAACATTAAAGCGACGTTTTTTATTTTTTAAACAGAGATTTAATATTACCAACGAACCACGTCCCTTCCACTGATCCACTCCGGCAAGTGAAAGCTTCCTCCGCAACGGACGTTTTCTCGCTCTGTCGGAGATCTGCGCTTCTTTCTCTTCCCCCGCCACCATTCATGGATATTTTCACCAGCAAATTCAAAATCGCCATCTATTTTCTATCTTCCATTTCCCTTTATGCTCCCAATGCCGCTCACGGAAAGATCGGATCAGGAGGCGATGAAGGCCGTTCCTTTATCCGGTAATTTCTTTCTGTCATTCGATTTCTCCTCTCACATTTGCATTTTTGTTAAATTTGTTTGGATATATTTGTTATAAGCGTTGGTTTGATTTAGAGAATTCGAAATCTAGAGATTGAAATGAGGATGATTTTTCCAGTGATTGAGGGCGGCAGATCGGATCTTAAAACTGTCAGTGCGGTTGATGTGCAATTCTAGTTTATGATGATCTTGGGTGTTCCCCAAATTGTATCTGGTTTTGATATTGGAAGAATTGCAAACCACATTAGTTTCGGTATTGTTGTCCTGGGTTCCTGGTCACAAATATAGTGAAATTGTCTTTTCTCATTCTTTCCCCATACCCTTCTACTAAGAAAAACATTCACTTCTTAAAATATCTCATATATGTAGAGGATGGAGTCGATTTATCTTGATGGGAGCAAAAGTAACAATACAATCTATGATACTACAGCAGCAGGTATAATAAGTAAAATAGTAAGTAAAGAAAATGGGGATAGGAAATAAGCATAGTCATGCATCGTATGGAAGCCAAGTGGTTGATATTATACCTCCAGAACCAGAACTTTTTCAAGGGCCCTAAGCCCAGTAGGCTCTAGGAAAAATGCATAGGTAGGGGCGGCCATTGGTCAAATTGGAGAGGCCCTAAGCGGCCGCCGATATGGCCTTAAGCCAGGGCGAGCCCTGCCTAAGGATTCCGTCAAACATCATTATTGGCACAACTTGTTATTGTTGATAAAAGTCTGTAAACATGGTTGGGAGATGCTCAAATGTTGGCAGAGTTTAGGCTAACTAGTGTTGTTTTATGTGACTAGAAGAGTGATACATTTATTTCCTTCAAATTGCAATTCTTTCACCTATTCATTAAGCAAATGATCACCTCCCCCTTCCTCTCCAGGGAGAAATATCTCATACAAGCGGTACAAGGATAATGCAACAGACATTTCAATGTTCTTGCAGAATTGGCAAAGGCAGGTTATAGTCACCTTTTTACCCTGACTTGAGTTAAAATATTCTGCTGCTAGAAGAGAATTGGGAGCAATCCATCAAATGGCTAGAAAATAAAGGATCACTTCCAGCCCAGCACACACATCCAGCAGTGCACTTGGCACTGCTGATTGGTGTTGTAATCTTAAATCTTAAGTTAATGCAGAAGTACATTTGCTGTTCGTAGCACAAAATATCCACTCTTTTTTTTTTTTAATTCCTCCCAAAAAAATAATCTTCTGTCATGGCAAGCTACAAGTTCGGAGGACTTGGTAACAAAAACGCCATGATACTGACCATACAGACGAAAGAAATACAAACTACAAAGACCCTTCACACACGGGCACTCCCATCTTCCCTACTATAAAGAAAACTGGAAGAAAACTGCTCTCCCAATACAACAAGCTGAATCCATTGTTTTCCCCTGCTTACCTAGACCTCAAAAATCTGATGTGGAGTCGTCATTTGTGCAGATGAGGGATGCAGCGACCGCATCGGCAAACCAGATGAGCTCCCCATCTAAAGGCATGATGAGCTGGGCTGGGCTGGGCTGAAGTTGGAAGTGGAAATCACCTAGCGCGGCAGCGAGTGGCTGGGCTACATGACCTCCAGTGGCCATGATGGCCACATTGACAGCAGAATTGATGACCGGGAGAGTAAAGGTGATACTCTCTCTTGGTGCATCAGAGACATTGGACACCCACTGGGTCTCCTCTCCCAGGACTGGGTGGCCGGGAAAAAGCGATGCCACGCTTCCATCACTTCCGAGAACAAGGAGGATAAGATCGAATCTGGGGCAGTCACTGGACCTAGAAACACCCACTGTCCGATTACGCACCAGCTGACGGATCATAAACTCATAGTCCTCAGCAGCTGCCTCAGCAGACACACCATAGTTCATAGAGACAACATGTGCTGGGAGTATGGGAACCTGAAACAATAGCGAGGCTATTAGAAGTTATTTTTTCAGTGTTAGTCTCATGAGAGCAAATGAAGCCTAATTTACTTTATGGGCCTGATCCACAGAAGTAGATGTCAATACTCAATACAACTGGTCCATTGAAAAATAAAATGGGGGCCTTCAACAGAAGCCATTGTTGAACCCAAGAAGCCCAAATCCACTGCAGGAATCTAAAACAGAGGTGAGGATAGCGCACTATCCAAGTGTCGATATGAATGAACAGGGGCAAAAATTATCTTTATATAGGCCCAGTGTCAAGATCCAGATCACTCTTGAGTGATTGGGATTGTTGGCCAACATCTGCTGGTTAAGCCAAAACCAAAATTCCTTGTATTTTTCTTATTTATTAAGGCTCAACTCTTTAAAGAAAAAAGCAAGATCTCACAAAATCTTGTGAAGGGCCAAGAATGTGCTAAAAAATTAGAGATTTAGAGTAGAGAAAAGAGAAGATCTCACAAAAGTGGAATTGTTGGCCTTACTTAGAATTCGATTCTACCTATTTCATAAAGCTACTTTCTACAAAGTTATACGTCGAAGATTAATCGAGTGGTCTAAAACCGTCTTAAAATTGATAAGTAACGGTATTTTTGTCATCAAGTATAAAAGTGGGTCTTAATTTCATCAATCTGTCCTTTTAAAAAGGATAATGGATTTGACTAGTTGACTGGAAAACACATATATTTCAATACTCAAATAATCACACAAGATATGTCCCACATGCCGAAAGAATTGAATTATTAGATTAGATGGGCGGTGGACGTAAGCATAAAACAGAAATTACTGTAATTGTCCCATCACACATTCAAAGTGGGGCACCACCAATCAAACTTCATGACCCACCATCCCTCATTCAAACTAGCAAGTCTAATATGAAGGTGTTCGGATCTAGTGAATTTTTTTCTGAAAAAAAGAAGAGTAAATTACATTAGAATTTTAGTTGAAATTTGAACATTCCACTTGAAGTAGGAATTCTTCTATATTTATTTTGTATTTTGTTTGATACTATGAATAAAAAAGTGAGGAGGATATAAAGAAGGAAAATAGTAAAAAAAAAAAGAGAGGATAAATTATAGTTTCTCCTCTCTCTCTCTGTTAGAAATAGATTTATGTTTTAAGAAAGAAAATAAACTGCTCATTTTCCTCTTATTTTGTAAATGCAAGACATATAAATTGAAAAAAGGAGAGAATTTCCTAATTTCTCTTGCTCTTTCATCATCAAAAGAGACCTAAAGTGAATTGAAAAAAAAATCATTGTTTTTCACTTATGAATTGCTTGGGTGGATAAAAGAACTTTCACTAGTGTATCATCCCTGCAGTTTTTAAATTTTTTTCCAAAAAAAAACCATTTCAACCATTTTTTGAGTTGAATTTTGTATTGGGTATGATTTTAAGAAGTTTTACAAGCAAGTGTTTAAGTGTGAAAAATATCTGTTAATTTCAAAAAAAATTCTCTTAAAATTAAACCGTTTTGAGTTATTTTCATCAATTTTTTAAAAAAATTATCTAAGAAAATTTTGTCTTTTAGAGTTTTTTGTGAAAATAATTTAATGAAGTAATATGGAGTGCTTATGAAATTGAATGAAGATCTCTTATTGTGATTGATATAGTTTGTCGGATATTTGTATGATTTTTCAAAAAAAAAATCTGAAAAATTAATGAAGGTAAAGTTTTCTAAAGCGCTTCATATTTTAGAGTTTCTTATAAATAATTAATATAAAATATAAATATTTATGCAATTAAATGAATAATTTTTAATATGATTGATATAGTTTTACAGTATTTATATAATTTTTTCTAATACTTTTAACATTTTTATGAAATTCATTTTTTAAAAAAACAATTATGAATTAGAAATAGAGAATACATGTCATCGTGGAATAGTAGAGAACATATATTTTATATTAGGTGTTTTCTCATATTGCTTCCTATTTTATAAATTTTATGTACATTTTTCAAAATTTTAAGATATTTTGTCTGTATTAAAATTTTGACTTGATCTAATAGTCTATAAAAAAAAATCCTTGTTAACAAAAAAATATGCTCGAACTAGATTTTCTACTCTTTCAAAAAATAAAAAATAGAAGAGAGAAAACGTATCAACATTATAATGCTGCAGATGTATAATTTAAACTTCTAGTGTTTCAATTGAGAATTTTTTAAGAGAAATTTAACTAGAAAATTCTTTCACTTGGCAACATTTTGGGTGGTTGTGGTTGGGTGTTAGGTTTTCTTGGTTACCCTAACTCCTTTTTAAGTATTTTTTTTATTATTTAATATTCTTACCCTAAAAGAAAACGTTAAGGTTCCATGAATATGAATTTTAAATAAATATTTATATATATTTGTACTTAAAAAATAGTGAAAAAGGTGAACTCACAATTTTATTTTATTTTATAAACACAGAATTCTCTATTCTCTAATTTTTTTTTTATTAACCTTGGAGAAACTCACCCCGAGACACACTAAGGTTATCCCACTAAAGTTATCCCCGAGACACACTTAAGATTAGAACATGGGCTCGAACCCACAACTTTCCACCTTTTAAGGCAGAACCTCCTACTTTTTAAAGCGGAAGGCACCAATTGGAGCTACCCCATGTGTAACTCTTACTTTCTTCCGATCCAAACACAACTAGTGGGGCCCAGCTATTTAACCGTTTTGATCATCGGCCCTGCTGAAGCGATTGGAATGTGCATTCATTTGCCTACCTGGTAGGTTTGAGTTTGACTATTTACAATAAAAGATGCAGTATATTTCTGAAGGATCTACAGTTGAATAGTAAATAATAGAAAAACAAAGGCAGGGATTATTCCCTGTACCCAGTTGGGAATTATTAATCAAACAAGTCATGGAGAGAGATACCAAAGGTACGACCATCTTACAACATTGAGCTCAAAATCACTGCCCTTCAAAGAAAGACCCACCAATGGAATCTCCATCTGCACTCAGTGATTGAATATTCAAGAAGAAAAATTTGTATTTTCCTTTATTTTATTTTTACCTGTTACTAAATTACTATTTTGAGAGATAATATTTGGATACAGCGAATGAGACCCAACCAGAAGGCTGTGGACTAGTTTCATTTATTTATTGGTTGGTTTGTGATTAGAGAGGAACGGAAAAGTCTCTGGAAGGGATGGTTTTTCTGTCTTCTGCAATTCTGGAATGCATCTTTTCCAATTTCTCCAAATGGGAAAGGAATTCTTTGGAAATGGGAATCTTATAAAATAGAAATGAACCCCATTCTCCATCTGATGATGAGAAATAATTAAGGGTTTACATCTTTACTTTCTTGGAATATTTTCTTCTAATATTGTATCCAAGACAAGAAAAAAATATGATAGAGAAACTAAGGCATTTAAAGATGGAACAGAGAAAGCAAAACTTCATCAGAAGGAGAAAGAGAGACAGAGAGAGAGAAGAACCAAGGGAAAACCAGGAACTGAAATCAAAGAAAGAGTAGAGCTAAGATATATAGTATAATATAATATGATATGGTATAATATAATATGGAAAAGGCCATGCAGGTAAGTGGAGAGGAGAGAAGAATATAACCTTTGAAAGCAACGCTTCTTTGGCCTGTTTGTAGTTGCTATCAGGGTGTTTTTTGGCTACAACGTTCTCCTCTGCCCAGAAAACATGCCACTTCGACCAATCCACAGTTTTCACGTATGGAGGTCTTGTCAGCTTCCTATCCATCCCAATCCATTTCCATGTCCAAACAAAGCAAGGAATCCAAGAATCCAAGAAAAAGAAATGTAGTGAGCTTGTGATTGTTCCAATAAACAGAGCAAAGGAAGAAAACCCATCTTCTAGATCTTAAAAAATACAAAAGGACAGCAGACATAGATGGAGAGACACAGAGAAAGAGACTTTAACAACAATGAGGGTTAGTTTGATTGTCAATTCTCATTCTTACTTTTGATCAACACAAGAGGGGCACTCCATTTGGTTCTGTACCGAACATATGTCCGGAAGATTAGTCACGTCTAAAATAAGAAAAAAAAAGAAAAGAGAAAGAGACCTTAAGAGGCGAGTGAGATTTCCTCCCGAAAGGACGATAGCAAAGGCTCCTCTCTCCCTGACAGCATTCTCTGAGAGCTGTGCTACGTAGTCTGCAAGAGCTATAGAGAGCTCTTCCTCGTTGTCGAATATCCTCACTTGGGGCACTTTCTTTCCACTTCCTCCTCCCTTCTCCATCTCTGTTTCACCACCAACCACCACCACAAAACCAGCTCTTCTTTCTTCTATAGATTTTCACTCACACACATGCAGAGAGTAAAACAGAGCTGGGAAGTTGATCTTCTTCTTCTTTCTATTCTCTGGGTTTGTTTTGATTTACAAAGACAAAGAAGGAAAGAGAGAGAGAGTTGTGGAAGAATGGAGAGGAGAATTTGGAGTATTAAAAGAAGTTCGTACGACGGTAGAATTCAATCCATCCCCGGAAGTAAGGAGGAATAATCAAATCACTGTGCACCCTATATGTAATCAACACTATCCTTGCCTCACAATTTCAACTTTCAAATGCTTCACAATATCGACCGTTGGACCCATTTCCCTTCACTGGACGGCCATGATCATGGACTCTTCTTGCTCATCATCCAAGCATGGGCCCCACAACACCTCTTAAGTGTGAATAAGGACAAGGTACATGAAATTTAAATCTTTTTAAGTATAAATGCTTCGTCACGTTTGAGGAAAGGAGGAATGCTTGCTCTTAATGTGCTTTCTGTAACGTTTTCCAGATGCAGGAGTGGAAAATTTGTTTGGCAATTCAATAGTTATCTTTCTGATCCAAATTTTAATGCTAAGAGAAGAATATAAAATAGATTTAGTGGCCATACGCTCCATTTTTCTTTTAAAAGATATCTCATTATAAAATTTTATATGAAAATTATTATTTTACTCTTCAATTTTAAAAAAAAAAAGATATTTATTTATACAAAATTGAAAAGCAAAATTGTAATTTCACATAAAATTTTAAAATGAGTGTCTCTTAAAATAAAAGTGGGGTGTCTAAATAACTACCTAGATTATTTGTCGTATTTGACTATTTGTATGTGGAGAGTATTATTTAAAAGAGTCAATCGATTTGATTAACAAGATTTTGAGTCAAATAAGCGGTGGAGTGACAAAAGTCTTACTATTAATTTCAGAAATCAATTTTTGAACAAATTTTAATGATGAGAGAAGAAGATAAAATAGATTATTTGTTGTATTTGACTATTTGTGTGTAGAGAGTATTATTTAAAAGCTTGAAAAGGCTTGGAAGTTAGTTAACTTGATTAATTGATTTTGAGTCAAATAAGTTGTGAAGTAACAAAAGTCCAACTATTAATTCTAGAAACCAATGACCTAATTTAGCAGTTATATTTCTGTTCAAATTTTAATGCCAATAGAAGAAGATAAAATAAATTATTTGTTGTATTTGACTATTTGTGTGTAGAGAGTATTATTTAAAAGCTTGAAAAGACTCGGAGTTAGTTGACTTGATTAATTAGTTTTGAGTCAAATAAGTTGTGAAATGACAATAGTTCTACTATTAATTTAAAAAATCAATTACTCAATTCACCAGTTATCTTTTTTATCCAAATTTTAATGCTAAGAGAATAAGATAAAATAGATTATTTTTTGTATTTGACTATCTGTATGGAAAGTATTATTTAAAAGTTTGAAAAGATTCAGGAGTTAATCGATTTGATTGATGGGTTCTCACTTCTAGATCAAATAAGTTTTAAAGTGACAAAAGTCCTTTTAATTTAAAAAATTAATAACTTCATATAATATTTGGGGTACCCTCCTCTCAGTGACTACCTTTTGAGAGGGTTCAATATCAAAAATATTATCGTGTCATAGTTTTCTAACATACGTCAATAAATTTTTTTAACTTTTATAAAATTTGATTGAATTTTTAACTCAGATTTCAAATTTTGAGTGTAGGGGAAAATGAGAAAGTTGGAAGGTGGAAGGTGGGCATGGGTAAGATGGAACATTGGACCACTGTACTTGGGTTGGTTATGACAAGTTGCCAGTGTTGATTAGCCCATTTTCAGTTGGGGGTCCGGTCCATGGCTCTGTGGTTGGACTCTTGCTTCGAGTCCGTTGTAGGGATACTTCGATTGGGACCATTGCCTTGCTTGCAACGAGGTGGTCACACCTTCAACACATTATTATAATTAGTGACAGAAATGTTTTCTCACACAAGTAATATTGGTAGAAAATGAGTAATGACAAGAAGTTTGAGAACATTGTTTTTACAATAATGGATACGGGTTTATTCTTTTATTCATTATTATTATTTAATCTTACCCATTTGGAGTGGAGATACCCATGTTATCTAGAAAAAAAAAATGAGTCGAAAACGATTTAAAAATAAAAGTCAACATCGGTTGATATTATGCAGAATCGGTCCAATACGTATCCACCAACAAAGCGACCTAATCGACTTAACTCGAAAATAAATCAAAACAATTAAAATCCATTCAATAATCACGTTAAGCTATCTCTCATATATTGATTAAGATATGAGATTTAACTAATATGATGAGTTGGTCACTTGCCTTTTCTTTTGAAAAATATATAAGTTTTTTTATGTTTTAAATTAATAAAGGTGAAATAAAATGGAATGAAATTTAAATGAATCTAAACTTATATGAGAAATGAATTGCAAAAAAAATACCCTACTGCATCCATTTGGCAATCATACATCCATCTATACATAAAGGTGGCCCATTGCCTAAAATTTGACTAAGTTTTTTTCCATACGAATATACAATACTTGACAATATTCAATATTTAAATTGAAATATTTTTTTTTTTAATTTACGTGTGGAAAACTGTAGGATACCGTGTGTAAAACCCCCACGGATGAGCCCACTACCCCTATGGCACACCAAGATTAGACTATGGGAGTTCGAACCTACAACATCTCGCTTCCTAAGATGAGAGGCAATTAATATGTACTTTAAACATACTAGCTTCTAAATATCTAATGGAAATCATGCCCAAAAAAAATGGAGTTCACCATTCAATATATCAAACAAAATATATTAGGTTTAAAATCTTGAGACACCGGTGCCTAATCCATTTGAGAATTTTCCATGCCTATAAAATTATAACAGTCTAATAGTGGAGATGAGAATATCTTTATTTATTATTAGTACGCAGACGACTCTTGGAGTACACGACTAATTCTCACAATATGTGAAAATCTCTCTACCCACACATATTTGATAATTCTTCATAGAGTGACCCTTTAAGATAAAATGAAAATCGAACTCAAGACTCCTACTTCTTGAATAGGGTTCCTAACCATTACAATTGCATTCTTTTTAAGCTCTTGCCTAGTAAGATTCTAAATATATTCATCTCATCATGTATATATAGTAAGTTTCACATGTAGTTAGTTAATTTATTTTAACTACTCTTGGTGTGCGAATTAGTTCGTTTGAATGATTTATGATGATTTAATTTGTCAAAAAGTTTGATGTTAAGTCATTGTTCACAAATTAGGAAAATCTGGTTCAGTAATTCTATTTTATTTATAAGCAAAATGTTTAATCATTTCTATACATTCTAAAATGCCCATATTTTTTTATGAGAGAGAATGTCATTATCTAAAAATATTTCTTTCATTTTTTTAAAGCTTATCACTGTAGAAAAATTATTTTTTGGATAACATGAATATCTCTACTGTACATTGAAGGTGAGACTAATTCCACACAAGCTTTATGTATTAAGTAAGCACAGAAAGAATCGAATCCAAGACTTCTAATTAATTCGTATTTTTTCTTTACCATTGTCTTATTATATATGCTTCAACAAATTAATAAATTATAATAGATATCCAGAGATTTATAACGTAAGTGGAGACGAATTTGGCCAGGCTGTGGTGGTGATGATGGGCCAGGGTGGTGGATGGCTGAGAGCCTGAGATGAGATTGTAAGGAGAGGAGTGCGTGAACTTAATTGGTCCTTACAATAATTAGGGAGAACATGGCATTTTGAGTGTACGAGAGAGAGATACGCAGCCATCCACTTGAAAAAGAATCCAACCAATGCAAACCAATGGGAGAGTTCAGTGCATGTCCTTGTCTCCAACCTAAGCCCTCCAAGCTCAAAATTTAATTAAAAAAAGGGCACAAAGGAGAAGCTTCCTGTTGGCTCTCTCCAGTTATTAAGTTTTTTAAATTACATATATATTGAATTATTATTATTATTTTTAAATTTTACCTCTGAAATTTCAATGCTACAGATTTTGTATCAATATATATGTGTAATATGTTCGTGTAGACTTTTTTACCAACACACTCCAAATAATATTATAGAGTGTTCCTTTTAAATTGGAGTAAGAATCGAAGTCAGAACTCTCACATCTTGAAACGAGTTTCTTGTCATTAGTCCAACGCCTTTGAGTTATAAATTTATTTATACTTAGAAAATATTTACATTTTATATATTTATTCTTATTTACTTTTTTGGGAGGATGGGAGGGTGTTTGGACTTTGGGTGGATAGAGGACATAGTATGATAATTACAATATCATGTCTCTATATTCTTATAATAATTATTTCATTGACAATGGCTACATGATAGTTGGAAATTGATTGCAAAATAACAATAAAGTATAAAAAATTGAATGTAATTTAATTCTATATTAAAAACATGGATAAATTTTTGATAAATTGTATGATTAAGAACATGGATATATATTTATTTATTTATATTTAAGACTAAGGTATCCAAACGTCTCACCTAATTAATCTGTATAGCATGTACAAGCTTTCTTATCCACACATACTAGATAAATTTACGGAGAGTGGCCCTATATGTCGAGTGTAAATTGAACATAAAACCTCTTATCTAATTATATATTAATGTATTTAATGAGATGTTTAGAAAAATTTACTCCCCAAGCTTAAAAAGAACCCAAAATGTCAATTTCCTAAAATCTCTTTAACTAGTTAATAACTCCTTAATGTCTAAGTTTTTACCTTTTCTAAATAGTGGTCTGCATAATGTCAAAATTTGTCCAAAATTTATGAGCATATCTAGTCTGAATCAAAGTTTCTAAATATATATTTGTATACATTTATTCATTTTTAATTATTTTATCTAATGCATGTTTTATGTTAATAATTGTAATAAAAATCTTATAATTTTGAAATACATAAAATTATCAAGAATTGACAATATCTTAATAATTATCACTTGTTATACTACTTTGGTTCCTTTAATCCTATCATCTCATTATTCAAATCATTATCTCATTAATTCAGTGTTCACTTTTTTATTTAAATTTAATAAGTTGTTTTTATTGGCCAACTATCTATTTAATGTCCATGCTTTAACCTTTTCAAAACAATTTTTTTGAAGTTTCCTCTGGTCTTACATGGTATGAAATGCATTTCAATATAATTGATTTTACTAAAATAATATATTTAAACATGATTTGAACCATAAAGTAGTCCACCTTCAAATTTATGAATTTGAATCATTTGACTATTGTAATTTTATTTTAAAGTTAGGCTAAAATTTGACTACTCAACTAAGCCCTTTAGAGTCATTTATATATCAGAAATTGGATATTGTCCTTGCATCCCACAGATGATATTTTTTCAAATTTACATCATATATACATATATATATTTTTGAATTTACGTGTGGAAAGCAGTAGGATACCAAGCGTAAAACCCTCAACGGATGAGTCCTAGTACCCCTAGGGCACACCAAAGTTAGGCCATAGGGACTTCGAATCTGCATATTTATCCTACACTAATAATTTAACAGGTATGCACTTTGGCTAAAAAATTAGAGGTCCTATATTCTACTTTCGTAATAACTCAATATCCGTAGTTTGCTGGGAACTGTATGGATCCAAAGTTTTATCTAACATGTGCTCGGAGAGAAGTGGATATTTATCCAAACCTACATTTATCCATATGTAGGAGTGAAGAGTTTTTTCTAAAATACTCCAACACTATTTTAAAATTAAATTTATAATTAAAGAAACTAAAATGACTCTTCAAACCTATTTTTATATAATTAGAAAGATATTAATTATTACTTTATATAATTGATATAATTTTACAAATAGATAATAAAAGTTAATAATTTACAACCGTGAATTTTTTAAAGATCAAAATTATAAGTCTTAAATAATTGAATAAAGTTAAAAGTTTAACTATGTTTAGGGTTTAGGGTGTGATTTTTTTTTTTTTTTAGATTAACTGTGTAGAACTCAGACACAGTCTTACTAAAATCTCTATGGATGAGCCCACTATCCCTAAAGCACACCAAAGTTAGGCCTTGGACTCGAACCCGCTATCTCCCTCTTCCAATTAATCGACACCCATGTAAATAGAAGTTACCAGTTTGTGATTTTTAATCTTTCAACCTAAATAGATTGAAATTAATCACCATCTCACTATTTATTCTGATGGATCAAAATTTGGTAGTAAAAAATATTGAGTATTCTATAATTCTTTATTACTATGATAAGGTCTATTGACCCATCTATCACTATTATTAAAATCTAATCTCTGTAATTTGAAAAATTTCTAATCAGGTTAGCAAGTGAATTTCCAAGTTCATATACAAGTGCATAATTTTTAAAGCTCATTAACTCAGTTAAACAAAGACAATTTAATATATATAACTATCAATGCAAAATCATGCGGATGTATAGACATCCAAAATAGATAATATTATGTTGAGCGAATTAATTATTACTTTCATGAATTTATACTAGTTCGCTAAAGCATACTTGAACAAAAGCACACTAAACAAAAATAACAAAAATAACAACATAATTTAAATTATGCTGTAAAGTCAAATAAATAATTTCTCATTTTGTAAATTTAAATAAAAATTCTAATAACATTTATAACCATCCAATTCAAACTAAACAATATAGAAAGTTAAAGTGGAGTTTTCTGTCAATTATTACTTTTATTTACTTTAATTAAATGAAAAAGTATTCTCTGTTATTGATACGTCAGCATTTTTTAGTTTAATTTTAGTATATTTGCGTCTCGACTCTCGAATAAAATGATAATTGTTATTGAAATTAAAGTTGAGTGTTATGTGAAATTTATCATATTTTTATTAATTACATAAAAATCAAAATATAAAATTCTATGGTAATTTCGAAATTTATTGAGACATTTTATTTGTTGTACTTTTAACTAATTTTATTGAGAATTTATCACAATATCAATAAATATGTATTATTAATACATAATAATAATATTTTATTAATAAAAATATGAAAAATTAAAAATATTCGAATATCTGTGATATGATTTACGTATTAAAATAAATTACAGATAAATACTAGCCCAGCTGTTCCAAGCTCCAACGATCAATTAAAATAGTTGGGACCCACTATGTCTAGTTAAAGAAGGATAGGGCCCAGTGGAGACGGCACTGTGCATGGGCAGTGGGGTCCAGAGTTTGGAATCCTCCTCCTGTGATGATCTGTCGAGTCAGTCCCTCTCTCTTGTGAGTGAGTTAGTGAGTCACTGAGTTATTTGGAGTTTTGACTTTTACAAAGTGGTCTGCAGCAGCTGCGGGTTACAGACCGACACTCAATCACGCCTTTTCCCATCATCATTACTCCCAATTTCTTCATCCAAGCCATTCGTCATTCATTTCTCTCTCTCTCTTCCTATTTTAACGCTTAGTGGAACAGTTTTCTACTGATTTGTTCACTTTGTCCACTGGTGCTCCCGCGGGATACCTGTAATTCCACCAAGTCTGGACTCTGGATCACATGGAGAACGTTTTGGCGGTTTTGCACAAAAATAAAAATAAAAATAAATTTTATTTAAATGTTTTTATATATTTGATTTAAATAAACAAAGCTGATAGAGACTCTATTTTAATTATTTATTTTACTTAATTTAAATTTAGTGATTGTATTTAGTTAGAGTTATTTCTTTTAAATTCTTGTATTAACAAGTAATTCTTTAATTTTATATAGTTATGGTCTCTATTCTATGTCAAATATTATACAGTTTACCCACTATTATTTAATTGATTGTCTCCCACTTCAGAAAATGGAAGGTGGTGGATTCAAGCTCATATGACTTAACTTTGATATGTCTTAGAGGTAGTGGGTTCACCCTTTAAGGTTTTACACGGGATATCTTGTGATTTTCCACACGTAAATCTAAAAAAAATAAAAAAAAATATTATATAGTTATTATAAAATTTTTTACTTAATTATGTCAAGCAAAAGCATACAATAAATACTTCCTTGTAGATTCTCATTTTTAAAATTTCAAAAAAATTGAGAATAATATAAAACAAAACTCAATGAAACGTATGAATATAAATGCAGGTGCTTTGAATTTAGTATTGACATTTTAAGAAAATTGAAGGGATATAGTTTTAGGATTGTATATCATATAGACGCCGTACAACAGTGGAAGACGCACAAATTAATTAGTGGGTGTTAGTTGTATACTTTGAACTTCACATCTTTATACCATTATTAATGTATGACTCTTTATGAGGAGTCATATGACATCAATATCAAGACATCCTAAGTCCCAATAGAGTGATAGCCTTAGACTGGCTAAGTTAGTGGCTGGGTGCCACGTTTGTGGCGATTAGGATAAGAGAAAAAAAATAATAATATACACTGACTTATGAGGCCTACTGCTGGTGGCAGACTAGCACCATATGCGAGGATAAGAGAAGTTTAGTAGTATCGACTATCGAGGAGTCGAATCTGTTTTCTGATCGTCTGTACGCCCTCTCCTTACGCGCAGTCGCGGATCCAAATATCTCGGGCCCGAAACGTGTGGATCTCAACGCTCCAAGTTTAAGTCGAGTAAAATCGGATCGGGTTGAGTTTTTAAAATCGGATTCGGTCGACTTTTTAAAATTCAATCCCACTCGATTTAATATTTATGGAATTCAACATGATTTGAACTGAGCTATTGACTCAAAATTCTCAACTCGACTTATTCTGAATTTTAATCCGACTTACCTTCTGAACTCATTTTAGTCGGATCAAGTTAAGTTGAAAATTCTTTAATCTATTTCGACTCGAATTTTATATGGATTTTTGTCTTCTCAACCCAATCTAACCTGTTGACTTGATTCGTATGATCTGACCCACATGATTTTTCGAGTCAAGTCATTCAGAACAGGTCAAAATCCTACTCAAGTTTCACCCCTACTAAGAGAGAGTTGAAGTCCCTTGGTCATTCTCATTTAAATTATTTTTTATCAATTTATTAAGTGTGTGGATATTAAAGGATTTATATATATTCGTAAGATTAGTAAATTAAAGATTAACATAATTCAATAATATTTAAAAAATTAAAGGTTAACCTAATTCAATAAACTTTATTTTCAATAATATAATAACTTTTATGATAATATTCTCGTTCATATAACTTTTAATGAGATTTATTCTCTAACACGATTTAATAGAACACTCGAACTTTTCAAACAATTATAAATTTACAATTGAATTTGTTAATATAAAGTAGTCATTTAAATCAAACAAATAATTAAAATAAAATTATTAGGTAGCACGTGTGTGGAGAATCTCAGTTCATTTGCTGGACTGGACGTCGCATTCCTTCATTCTCAAGTCCTTTCATTCTCAGTTGTATTAAATATTAATTAATGTAACTTTATCCGGATGACGACTTCCAGCTGGCCGGCGGAGCAGTCGAAGGTGGCTCCTGCCACGTCGCTCAAGTGCTTCAGTTGGACACGCATTCGAGGCTGCACATCTGGAAATAACTTCAGGATCTCACCTGCGGATCACCGGAGCTCCGAGCGTCTGAATGAGTAGAAGTGGCACTCGCTACTTTTCTCAAGTAAGTCAAAACTTCTTTGAAAAATAATAAAATATTAAAACTTGGTAGAGATCTTCACGTCTTTTGTCTACATAGACATGAAATTTACTTTATTTTTTATTTTACTTTTGAAAATTAGTTCGTCCAACCAATGAATCTAATATTATAAGAGTTCGAAGAGTCAATTTTCAAAAGCAAAATAAAAAATACGTTAAAATCTGTATTTGTATATATAATCCTCTCGTAGAAAGATCGCTAGCTTGAACCTTATGTTATTTTAGTATTGTAATATGATAATATTATCATAGTATATAATATGATATCAATTGATGGGACTTTTTATCTATAGTTTTGGAATATTTTAATAAAACATATTTATAGTTAAAAGTTACTTCTGAACCGTAAAATTTAGATCAATAAAATCAACAGTAAAATAATTATTTATATGTAAGCATTCAATGTATATAATTAACAATCACTTTTAATTCTAATTTTTCTCTAAAATACTTTATTTTCTAATACATCATGGTGAGATCTAATAGCCCACTTTCTACCTAGGGTAAAAAAATGTTGGAACTTGGAAGTATCGTAATGGCTAATACGGCAGTTGCGTTGATACGATGTGTATTGGCTCATAGCGGCCGCTACAGTATCTCTCTCCTCTATTTTTTTTTTTTTAATATTCTATATAATTTTTTTCATTATTTCAGTCACTTAGATATTTAATATAATTTTAAAGTCACAAAATCGAGAATTTTAAAATATTTTAAAAAAAAATGGAAAAAATACCAAAAACTCTAGAAACATAGAAAATAAAGTCTACTAATTTTCTCCTAAAGAATGACCATTTTTTAAATTTTATCAATTTTTTTAAAAAATTTTTGACTCTTAAATAATCTAAAATAATAAAGTATGATTTTTTTTTGCTTCAATCTCTTTCCTCATCACCTAGCTCTTTGAGTTCTCTTTCCAACGCCTCTAAAATCACCTCGATTGGAGTCCGAATGACAAAGTTATAGCCATTTTACCAAAAGCGCTCCAAATATCATTAACAACTGATAGATAACGGTGTTTCAAAACCAATACGTATAGCCAATATGTTTTGTATTGGCCGATACATGGTGGGTCCGTTACACTCTAATTCATAATGAATGATACGCATTGGCATCGACCCTCTCTTGGCCAATATGTAATGACCGATAGACAACGTATCGACTGTTTTCAACACCTTTGTTGTTAACTATGTGCTCAATAATACCTGGTTGGAGGATCCGATTTTCCTAGACTAAATTAAGGAGTGGTGGGATAGCTTATCAGTTGAAGGATGGATTGGCTTTGTCCTTACAAGGAAACTTATGCTCCTAAAATCTAAACTTAAGGATTGTTGGGAACAATGACTAAATGAAAGTATTTAGAGAATAGTATATTTTTTCTTTCAAATAATTTTATATTTGTGGGACTCATAATTCATCTAAGTTAGTAGCAAATTGTAGCTTCTACATGATATATTGCAATACAAATGACCAATTCATTAATGTTTTCACAAATCACAATACCATTCATAAAGAGATCAAAATAAAATAATAGAGCTTGCTTTAAATAGTTTATTACTCTATTTTCCATCCTTTCTCTTCAAGAAAATCTTTATTCTGACGCGACCTGCATTTGAATTCATTTTAGCTAGGTTAGGTCAAATCATGTTAACTTGAAAATTTCTCATCCCAACCAACCCTACTCGGTCCGCTGACCCAACTCGCATGATTTCTCAAGCCAGGTTGATCAAATTCTATCTAAAACAATTCCATTGGAGTCCCTTACTATTGCTGAAACATCAGACTATTTGTATTTTGTTTTAAATAAGATAGACTATTTAGTATTTATGTAATAATTGAGCTATAGTATTCAAAATCAAAGATCAAAATAAAATAATAGAGCTTACTTTAAATAGTTTATTACTCTATTTTCCATCCTTGTTGTTCAAGAAAGATGGCACCCACCTTCTCATAAAACAAGTCAGAGAATCCTATGCCTTCCATACTTTTCTTGGCCCTCCTTAAACAACAGAAGCACAACTATTCTTTTAAATATAAGAGAAAAGAAAAGAAAAAATAATGCTTTTGTACAAGGAATTGCAACCACAGATGCAATGTTGTATAATGAAACTTATGCCCCAAAATTATTAGATTGGTCAATGAAAATAATTTTAGATAAAAGCATTAGAAAATTATAAATCAAATACACCATGACTATATACTTTTATAGTTACGTTATTCGCTTTACGTATTTATCATTATTTTTTAAAAATTTTGTCTTTAAAATTTATTAATCATTAAAATGAATAATAAATATATATATTTTTTTGAATTTACGTATGGAAAACTACGGAATACCCAGCAAAAAATTTGAATGGATGAGTCCACTACTCATAAAATACACCAAAGTTATACCATAGAATTCTTTAAAATACTATTTTATATTTTGTAGAATCTCCTTTGATCTTACATAATTGTTGAAAGAGATGTGATTCCTCTTTCTCTTTTCCATTGGTTGCTTCGCTTTCCAAATGAACCACTCCTTTCAACTTAAATTTATTCCACTGAGGAAGTGTTGGCATGTGTAATTATTTATTTACAGAACATTAAAATGAAAAATTAATAATAGAAAATCAGAAGATAATTATAAGCCAGCAAAAAATAGGCAATTAATAGAGTTATTTGAAAAAAGGAAAGAAACAAGAGAGATTTATGTTGGGAACAAAGGAAGAAATAAAGGATGGTGGTGCCCTAGAAAGTGACCATGCAATAAATACAAGCAAAGAAAACATCCATTTTCAACAGTGAGGAGACATCAGTACTGACAATTTTTTATTATTGTCAAATTGATGAATTCCAACTTAACTAAATTAAAAATAAGATTTTTTTTTTTAATTTACATGTGAAAAACTAAGAAAAATTCAATTAACTCTCATGGGTGATATCTACTGCCATTAAGATATATACCATGTTAAGTCATGGGGGTTCGAACCTGATATTTCCCACTTCTTGAGGTGAGAGATTAATTAGTTGAACTACACCTATGTGAACAATTAAAAATAAGATTTACATTTAATAATAAACTTTAGTTGGATATTAAATTGGTTAAATTTAAATTATGTTGATTAAGAATCTGGTCATTTGACTAATTAGTGGTAATTCTTAACTAACAAGCCAATTAAAAAAATAGTTCAAGTTAAAGTACTTTAGACTTATTTTTCATAAAGTGGTTTAGTTAGGTGGAGTTGGTCCATTTAAGAAATTTATTGGGTTGCGGGTTATTGAGTTGGTTCAAATTAAAGTACTTTAACTCTCGTGGTGTAGTTCAACTAGTTGCCTTACATTTTAGAAAGTGAGAAGTTGCGGGTTTGAGTTCTCATGGCTTAAATTTTGTGTGTCTTAAAGGTAGTGGACTCATCCGTGAGGATTTTAATAGAACCGTGTCTGAATTTCCACATAAATAAAAAAAGAAAAAAACAAAAAAATCATTTGGGTTAAGTTGAGATACTATAAAAGGTGAATTTCATGGAAGTGAAAATGGCATGTTTGGTGAATCCTACTATCTCAATAAATATAGACTTCACCACACAATATTAACTACCTAATGTAATTCATTAATTGTGAGATATTTGATTTTTTATTCTAATAGTTTACTATCATAGCTCATAATTAATAAATTATTTGAAAATCATCGCTTACATTATATGGCTAATAATTTGAATGGCGTTGATCTTAATAATTTATAACAATTAAAATCTTATATAGAGTTCACTTATAATTATAATAGAATAGAAAGATTTGTGTATGCATTTAGTGTTTATATAAAAAAAAATTGATTGAATGACTAGTAATAATTTCAAAATTATGTGAAAGTTAATATTAAATAAGGGCACATTTGTGCATCGTAAATTTCAAAAATTTAAAAAATCCAAATGAGCAATGATTTAAAAATTTATTCCACTGAGTAAGTGTAATGTCCCTTTATCATTTATAGGCATGTGTAATTATTGATTTGCAGAACATTAAACTGAGAAATTAATGAGGCAAAAAATAGGCAATTAAGAAAGAGAGTTATTTAAGGAAGGAAAGAAACAAGAGACATTTATGTTTGGAACAAAGGAAGAAATAAAGGATGGTGGTGCCCTAGAAAGGGACCATGTAATAAATAAAAGGGAAGAAAACATTCATTTTCAACAGTGAGGAGGTTATTAAATTCATGAATTCAACTGAACTAAATTAAAAATAAGTTTTAGATTTATTGTATTTAATTTATTTAATAATAAACTTAAGTTGGATCTTAAATTGTTTAAATTTAAATCATAGTGATTCAGAATCTAAACATTTGACTCATTAGTGGCAATTCTTAACCAATAAGCCAATTAAAAAAAAGAGTTCAAGTTAAAGTATTTTTGACTTATTTTTTATAAATGGGTTTAATTAGGTGGAGTTGGTCCATTTAAGAAATTCATTGGGTTAAGTTGAGATACTATAAAATTTGAGTAAATTGACTTGAAATAATAGATATAGACTTCACCATACAATGTTAGCTATATAATGTAGTTCATTAATTGTGAGATATTGGTTGATTTTTTATTCTTATAGCTTAGAATCAATGTTCAAAAAGTCTCAAAATAGTTGTCTGATATGTAGATTTTCTCTCTATCTACTTTGGAATAAAACAACTAAAATAGGACAGAGAGAGTAAATGATTTGAAAATCATCGCTTAGATCATATGGCTAATAATTCGAATGGCATTGATGTTAATAACTTATAACAATTAAATTCATCTTTTTATTTTTAGTGCCATTGAGATTTCGACCAACTATTTGCCACTTTATTAATCATCATTCATCAAAGTCATTTTTCCTCTTTCTCTTTCAAAAAGTTTGAATTTGAAATTAATTGGAAAAAATATTAATTAAAAGTATTTAAATTTTGAATTTTGATAATTTTTTTAAAAGTACTTCTATATGACTAATAGTCAATTTCCGTTTGATTACCCACCAACAAAATCAAAGAAAAAGAATATGCATGTACATTGCACCATGTGAACTATTTTACAAGGTTCAAGTAAGGCCTTATTGTAACCCTTCTTTCTAGTGCCCACTATAGATCACTCATGGGGATGCTGAGAATTTAATTGTCATTAAAGTTATTCTAAATTTGATGCATTGAACCCAAGTGTTCTTGTGATTTTGATTTTTGAGCCATAAAATCCAAAGTTTTAATAATTTGGTTTAATTGTTTAATAGAATTTTTTGTCACTCTCAATCCATAAAGTATTCCTCTCTATTTTTTTTTTTTTTTTAAAATTTACGTGTGGAAAACCAGCATAAAAATTCCCCACATGTGATAACCATTGTCCTTCGGGGTACACCATGTGAGGCCATGGGGGCTCAAACCTGACATCTCCCACTTCCTAAGACAGGAGATTACCAGTTGAACTACACCCAATGGGCAACTCCTCTCTAATTGGTGCTGAGCTTCAACTAAACTTCAAAATCTTAATCTATTATTTAGTGATAAGAGCTGAATTCTAAATAATCGCAAACCCAAATGACAAATAATGTAAATAACATATTTATTATTAATATGCATGTTGTGTGTAAAGTTGTATGAAGAAAAAACCTTAAGATTTTACCTTATCTAGACTCCACAATTTGAATTAGACATTTCTATTATCTAATGACTTTTTTTTTAACTCTTTTTACAATTCTTTCTTTTAGGCATTAAGTACTTTTTGAAAATATTTTTTAGGATGTTTTCTTTTAAATTTCTTTAATTATATGTTTTATGGGATTTAGATTATTTTTTTCTCTGGTAATGGAGCTTAACTATTTAATTTTATTTTCTTTTTGTTGAAGAAAGTGTCAATTTTTTTAGTTTTTATGGATATCCAAATTTGAATCCAACAATATGAAGCGTATGTAGATAAAAATCTTACATCTAAAAATCTAAATCCGACAATATGAAGCAAATGTAGACATGGATCTTACATTTAAAAATCCAAATCCAACATGATCCTTATCCAAACTCGAATATGAAAAGTAGATTTGACGTGAACTGCAAATATCAACTCCAAATTGATACAATAAATGACTCCAATTATGATAATGAAAGTATTTAAACAATTCTCTCAACCCCCTCTGAACCATAACCCCTCTCTCCAAGTGGAGTAAAAAAATTGGTTTGCAGATATGTATCAACTGCAACAGGATGATATACACCCATTTGGACCTCAGACACAATACGTATCGTATCAGCCGATATAAAACGGTTTTGGAACTAGTGAATATCGGCTGTATCATATTGGCCGATATTGGCCTTTTTTTAAAAAAAACAAGAAAGAGAGAAAAATATCTGCTGATATATCGACCGATACCGTATTTTTACCCCCTGGTATGGAGGACATAAAAGAAAACTGGAAGAAGGGACGCCACTTATTTTTCTTATATTTTATTTTGAATGGGCTTGAATACTAGCTTAAATTCCCGCTAAGAAAATAAAGAATCTCCAGAGGGTGCAATGGCACATGGAGGGAATCTGGAGTGCATGGGACCAGAATCCAGAATTTCAGTAATGGGGCCTAAAAAAATCCAGAATCCTAGCAGTAATAATAAACCATGGTTAGGAATGGCCCAGCTTTGGCAAAAATGAAAATAAATTTGTCCACATCATTCAATTATTAAATGGGTCAGTCCCTTTTTTTTTTTTTTCCAACGGAAAATGTTTTTTCTTTCTTTTACCGATTAATTCTCAGGACAAATGTAAATCTCTTAAACTACACACACTGAGTAAATTCTACGGAAAGTAACCCTTTGGAGTTGAATAAGGTTTCAACCACTCGTCCATTGAAATCTCAGGGCCTATCACGTTATACATAGGATTTCCAACTATGTGAGAAAATCAATGTCCAATCTAAATTTATTTATTTTTATTTTTATTATTATTCAAACCCGCAACCCTTGAAGTTGCACAATAAGCACTTACTACTACTGCATCAAACCATCTGCGTCCCACCCACTAGTAATTTGCTAAATCAAAAACCTCGAAACATCGACCGGTATTTCTAACTACTGTTTGGGTGGTTACCATTATGGAATTTTACTTTCCTTAAGTGGGGCTTCCCTACACTGGAAAAATCAAATGCCAACAGCCCCCGTTCTTCATTTACTTTCATTGACTTGGATGAAAGGTTCTTTCATTTTTCTCCACTGCTTTTCCTGCAAAGGTGAAAGTGATAGCATTGTTAGTTAAACTACTGACGAGCCAACAGCTTCAACGAGCATGCAAAAACTACAAAAGGTAACAGTGAGAAAGGAGAAAGGTTGGATATATAAAAAGCTACCATGTATGCGACATTCTTCCGCAAAGTAAAACTTCAAAGCTGTACATACAAACCAACCAGATTCCCAAGTAGTGGCCCATTTTGGATGGAGAACAGCGAAAATAAACATGCAGATCAAACCACACTAGCCATCGAATATCAAACGGATGGCTAACCAGTTAGTAGTACATCCGAGTAAGATTCATGACTTGGATGGCACCAATTGGTCAACACTCCATGGTCCACTGCTGTTATGCATATGGAGAAGCTGCTACAAAGTTTTGCCCAGGGTAAACTGATTGTCAGAATCTATGACATTCTGGGTCCATCATTGAATGAATGGAGAATTATGACGGTTGACATTATCCAAAGTTTGCTACCCTGATAAATCAATTTTGGTGGGACAACAATAAAGGTTTGCCTCACATTCAGAGGCTAACTGGTACAGTACTTCATTGGCCCATCAATATTGATACCAGTTGTTGTGGTTGCGTTTGGGTGGGGACCTTCCATTAATGTCTGCTCAAGTTGTTAAAAGAGCAGGACTATCTATTTCATGACGAGGGCCAAGAGTGTAGAATGTTGCTCTGGAACATGGGGATCACAATTTCAAACCAGCTTATGCAAGCAACAGGCTAAAGGGTTTCATAGTTTTACCAACAGGTAAAGGACAGAGGCATGTTGGTCATTGTCCAAATAGTACAGATCAAAAGCATGAGAAGCTGACCAGCGAATAAGACCTATGATGGACAACGCACAAAAGGACACAAGTAGGACAATCTTCAGTTGATTGGTTTCGATTTTTTAGCACTCGTTAGATGGGTGGATGAAAGACAAATTGCACCAAACGAGCTGTTTATTAACAATCAATGAGCAAAAGCCCTTCAAACAATGTTTGAAATTATCTTACAGTTGCATATTTAGGGAAGTGTCCGTCAACAGTAATTGGAAGCTCTCTTGGTCTCTTTACCAATGTAGCAAGCACTGCTCAGCAACAATCTCCACCAGCTGGGGGATGAGCCACACCCGTTTCTGTTTCGTACTTGTTACTAGTTTACGTAAAGAGCCACAAAGAAACTGACTTCAAATGCACTTGGAACATGTGAACTAGAAAGTCCTACAGTCAGCAGGATGGGAATCATTCTGTTGATTTTCACAAGAAAATATCAACCTGCCTCTGAGAGCACAAATACTTTGGTAACATTCTATTATGATAAATCATACAATTTTACACGTTGCAGCACATATACAAGCAATGACAATTGCCAATACTCCGGCCCTATTTTCATTTTGATAACAGGAAGCAAATCATGTTACCTTCCAGGTTCTGAATAAGTTGATTTGATGCACTGATGTAATCATATAACCTCTTTTTCTAGCCTCAAAACAGCCATGAAGGCTTCTTGAGGAACTTCAACTTTGCCAATAGCCTTCATTCTTTTCTTTCCTTCGGCCTGATAAAAAAGGAACAATTGAGATTTGATCTACATGATTTAAAAACTATATAACCAGGAAAGTCGACGAGCAGGGTCTTATTTCATAAAAGGCAAAATTGAACTCAAGCAAACTCCAACAAATGAAAACTTCAATGCATCTTTAGTTGTTTGGGTGACCATATTAGAATAGTTTGATCTCAAACAATGTTACTAATTTCAAGGCACACAGTCAAAATTTTTGTGTACAACAGAAAACTTGCTTGCAGTATATCTGTCTATAAATTTCTCAAGAGAATTCCAAAATTATTGGTTCCCCTTCCCTTCCTACAGCCTCCCCCACCCACCCACCCTTCGGAGACAGATTTGGGAGAACATCACAGAAAAGAAAATAAATGTAAAACAAATTGGAAGTCCATATTAGCGGATATGCAATGAATTAAATTTCAGATATTCTAGGAGAGCTGTCATGAGGTTCTCAGATATTGATAATTTTGAGAATCATGCAATAACTTCAAATTAATTTTACTTTATGAGTTGCCAGCAAAAATACCACAATATTTTCAGAGTTGCAGATCATGAAACAGGTACAACTTTGGTCAGATTGAAAATCTTCTAATATATATGATAGTGTTAGCAGCACAACCCAAGAGTTCTCTGGTGAAAGCTCCATGTGAGAACCACCATTGATCATGGTGATGGATTAATTAGAAAGTTCTAAACTAGAATATGGTGCCTACCAATAATAAGTTGCTTGTATGATTTTGTATATGGTTTTTAAGGCCAAAAGATCAAAGTAGATAAGGGAGCAATTTTATTAAGTTTCAATCCAGTTGCAAGAGTAAAATTCATATGTGATCACATTGAGTAGAGAACCAATTCCTAAGGAGGTAGTGGATGTGAGGAAATTAGTTCTCATAGTGAGAACCCTCGAGGCATTCTGGCTTAACACAGGCAAACACACATGCACAAAAACAAACACAAACAACGATCACCAGTGATTATCTGTGAACTAGACTGCATGAAAATCCCCAGTGCACCTTTTGTGGGCCCACTAGAGACATGGATCGGTTGGATGGAAAGAGCTGCTTGAATAGGGGAGCCATGATGTGTGGAAGGTGTTTTTCATGGTAGGTGGGTGACTGGATGAGGTGTTCAAGGGCACTTTGGGGTTTGACTTTAGACTTTACGTAGACCAAGGTTCTAATTAAACAAACATAAGTTGGATCTTAGCACGTAATGGCCCCAACATCAATGTGCATGACAATTAGTTTTGAGTGAAATAAACTATGAAGTGTTGTTGATCTCAAATTTACCATGTATCATCTCAAGCTAGCAGTAAGAAGTCTTCACACAGGTGATTTTAGGACCCATCACCTATAATGGATTGGTGTTTGGATCTAAAGGTTTTACATAGAATAAAATATGCATCCACCCAAAGAACAAGTGGGACCATAATTAACTTAGGGTGAGACCAATTGTCATATTTTAAGTGACATTTTTTTTTGAGTAGAAAGAAAGGGAAATTTTAATAAAGAAAAAATACAGTACAAGAGAAAGAAATGGTCTAAAGGTTATAGACCCCACCATTACAAGAAAGACAAGGGATAAGAACAACATGAAAATCTAAAGGTCAAAGTAGATAAAAGCTCAAAGAAGACAAGAAGGTCTATCTTGTGCAATCCAATTTTCTCCCGGTTTTCTTAAATGTGAACGATGCAGAAAATGGGACCCTCTACTCTGCTCTTAGTGAAAAAATTCCACCACCCCATTTGCTGAACGACTGATGTGAGCAAAGGAGATCTCAAGTCCCTGATAAGTGCCTTGATCTCCCTAACCATGGTAGTCAATCTCCAGGGGGGTCATTTCAAACCTGTCGCCCATTTGATGACATTTGTTGAATCTCTTTTAATGACTAATTTTCCACCCCCGAAACTGACCAAAATGGCCAACGCTCTCCTAATGCTGAGAAGTTCAGCTTTATTAGAGTCCCCAGTCCCTACTGATTATGTGAAAACCAAGGATGTCTGACCACAGTGATCTCTAAGGATGCCGCATATCCCTGTTGGTCTCGGTTTTCCCCTGGAAGTTCTATCGACATTGAATTTCATGACACCTCGTTGAGGAGGTGACCAATCAACCAATACTCTTGGTTTGCTAGACCTTCCGCTCATGCAACCTTCCCACGAAGATAATAAGTCATTGGCCTTGAAGTCCTTAAATTCCTTGTTGGAGAGAAGCCAAGTACATAACCTCCATTTGGCCTTTTGAAAGAGCTCGCAAACCTCAGTGGACTTTCCTTCGAAAATACTTGAGTTCCATTCTTTCCAAATTGGCCACGAGATTGTGGCTGGAATTGTATTCCAAGCCATCCTCCTCCTGATGTTGAGGTCAGGAAGAAACCATGAACCCAACATACTCGCCCAAGAGTTTGCACTTTGCACAGACCCATGAAACGGTCATAAGATTGCAAAAGCTGCCCCATAAGTGCCAGGCGAACAGGCATATGACAAGATACTCTTCAAACCTCAACAAATCTCTCCTCCTAAGATCCATTATTGTAAGAAATTTTCTTTGCACCACAACACCAAACAAAGTCTGAATCCGTGGAGGCGCTTGATTTTTCCAAACCAATCTGGGAGGCAACATCAAGCCGTTTACATGTTGTGTAGCCAAGTCCATCACACCATCTCGTCTTCCTCCCCCAGTGCCAACGGGAACTCACCTAACTGACCTACTAGCTCATCCAAACTCTCCCGAACGTCCTCAATTCTCTTTTGAATTCAATGTTCCAAGATAAGTTAAGGCCATCCGCTCGATAGTTGTTTTGAACTAGAGCTTGTTTGTTCCTCGCGGCTCTAAAGAACGTTGGAAAACTCTCTCTTAGGTCTATCCCCCAACCACAGATCATTCCAAAAGAGGATCCGATCTCCTTTACCCACCAAAAATCTAAGTTTGCCCTTGAAAAGGTGCCCCACTAGTGTTCTACCCTGAGTCAACCTTCACAATGCTTTAACCGTCACTGAACCAATTTTCTCTGCATCCTCTAAACGGCTCGACATTGACAAGTGTCACAATGCTTTAAGTGACATTGACAATACTTTCATGGACAGATTTCTATGGCAAGGCATCAAAATATTGTAATGTGGACTGTCTCATGCAGCTTCATTCTGCTTAGTAATATAAAGCATTTGCAACCGAAAACTTAAAAAAATCCAATGAATAAAAACAAAGCATGCAATGTTTTTCAACAACCAAACATGGGCCTAGCACCAATCTTCCCCACACCAATCTATTTTATGTCACAGACTATACAATTGTTACTCCTCGAGACAAATACGTTGTTTTCAGTTGGACTTTCCATTTCTATTTAGTTTAAGAACTTTGTGTATAATCACTATAAAAAGAGATGTTTTTAGTGTATAAAGGATACATAAAAATCAATAGATTTAACCTTCCCTCATTCTTCAAATCTCACATGTTTTAACAGTCCCATTTCCCAAAAAGAATGATTGCTGGTGCTTCATTTACTTGGCCTGATCATCAAGTTAATCCTCTATTATCACATCCCACTTGTTGGTTATGTGGTTGGAGTCTTTTCAGGAGCCAACCTACTTGCTTTTATTGGCAATTTTGCTAGTGTCTGAGTAGAAGGCATCTGTTTGTAGCACTATCGTGGGCAAAAGGATCGCTCAACCCTTGGAAATTGCAGGTTGAAGAAGTGGTTAGAGGCATAAATTCTCATTTGGGGCTTCAGATGTCAGAGATTCAATTCAATGTTATCAGAACCGAACCGTCTCCGAAGAAGGTTGGGTTAAATAAGGTTCAACCGTGGTCAAACTGGGTCAAACCTGTGCCATCAATATAATATATAAATAATATTATTTAGTATGTAACTTCCAAATAATCCAAAATAGGATAATAATCGACAATTTGGATAATTTTGATTATTTAGATTTTGATCATTTTGACTTATTTACACACAATTATATCTATTTAGTATGTAAAAAAATTGATTATTTACACATATATGTAAACAAAATAGGATAATAATCCAATCATTTTAGGGGTAAAATGGTAAAATAATGAAAATTTCATCTCCCTCCATTATACAATGCCATTATTGGGGTCAAACTTATCTACTCTCTCTCTCTCTTACCCTTCTCTTCTCTCATTTACTACCCTAGGGTTTCCATTTTCTGTAGCATGCCTACAAACAACCAATAGAGAAAATCGAGCTCTCAAACAAGGAAAAATGGAAAATCAAAGCTCTTTACCAGGGAAAATCAAAGCTCTTTGTATGTGATATTTTCCCTTCATACTGAAAATTGAAGCTCTTTACTGTAACAGAAGTTACTTTTTTTTTTCCCTAAACCTGGTGAACCGTGGTTCACGACTCGAGGTTTATTTAATAAAACCGTAGTGAACAGCGGTTCACCATTGTTTTATCCGGTTTATCTTCTCAGGAGGTTTTTCTGCTGAACCAGACCTTGAACACATCATCGCCTCTTTTACCCTTTTTTCCACACTTCAGGGTACTTTTTAGTCTCCTTTGCTGCAAACCTTCTCACTTTGTTTTAATCTTTAATTAATTAATAATATTGATTAACAGTTTAAAGAAGATGAAAGAATGTTATTGGTTCAAGTACTCTAAGACCATCTGCAATTATAATTTCAAATGAGCTTAGGATATATTTAAGCAATTAAGTTTGTTCTACCTGCTTCTTTAGCAACTTCTTTTTCCTTGTAATATCACCTCCTACACGAAACACAAAAGCAGTTCGACATGAAAGGAAATCCATTTGAAACAATGCAAGTAACAAAACTATATTTCTTTTCAAAATTCCATATAAGCATGATTATACTTCTAATAATGCTTACACAAACATCGAAGACCTACCCTTCTAAAGGATAATGAATTAATGATATTGATAGGTGCTGCATATCATAGTTATCATCAATCAATTAAAAAGGTGCTTGTCATTATTAATTTCAAAAAAAAAAAAAAATTACCATAGCATTTGGATAGAACATCTTTCCTAATAGCTGATAGAGATTCACTGGCGATCACCTTGGAACCTATGCATGCCTGTCAAGGATATGTTAACCCAATTTGTTTTTAGAATGGAACATAATTAGAATGAAAGCAAATCTAGAAAATATACAGGATGGTAGGTGAGGTGCAGCCAAAATCTTCATACGTAATTTTATGTTCAGCCAGTTTTTTGAAACACTCACCAAGTTTCCAATTACTAGACCATCTAATTTCAGATGTATGAAGCCTGATTGTTTGTACAAGGGGAATGGAATTAATTCCTTTTAGCAAACAAAACCTCATTTGGAAATGTCATTTAGAAGACGATCCTCAGTCACAAATTTTGGCTGGGGGAAATTTTCCAGTCCCTGGACCTGGACGAAAATATGATGGCTGAAATTTGGAAATATCAGCTGATATTTCCCACAAATGAATATTTCACCTGAATTTAGACAAATTTGTAGTATATTTTATATTTTAGCTGAAATTTGTAGCTGAGAGACAACCATAAGAAACGGAAGACAACATATGTATACACAAAAAGTTCTCTACCATGTTCCAATTGAGCATTGGTATATTCTAAAATCGGCACCATTTGGAATCTAATACTGAAGAATGCCACCATTTTTAATGTTATGGTGCTCTAGTTCTACCAAGTCAAATATAAGATGAAGGAAAAATAGGATCTTACTTGGATGGGTACTTTAAACATTTGGCGTGGTATAAGCTCCTTCAATTTTTGAGTTAAAGCCCTTCCTACGGAATAAGCCTGCAAAAGTAGAGATGGATACAAGGTGATTCCATACATTGATTATTTAACCACAAAGCACACAGCTATGGAAGTACTAAGTTAAAACCAACTGGCAACAAGTACTTGATCCCCCATTTGCTAATCAAATATCAGAACAAAAAAGCGAGACAACTAAACCAATTTTGGTTCTTCACTCATGAATGTCCAAACTATTCATTCAACTCTAGAATCAGATAGATGGATATCATCATAAATGATGAAACATGATATAGGGCATATCAAGTGAGATGGTTGGATTTAACAACTAATCAGATAGTGGAATGAACCAAATATGGAAAATAGAAAAAATAAAGAAAGTAGAGAAAATAGGGATAAGATAGTTTCAATTTGAGGAGAAATTGTACCTCCAAGTTGAAGTTTTGGTTTCAATTCGAGGAGAAACCAAACCTCCTAGCTAGAGTTGATTTTGGAGAAAATTCTCCTATGACATTTATTATTCAATTTAGCCTATATATAAGACTTAGGTTACAACTGAAATTAAAATAAACTAGAAATTGGAAAGTTTGGGAAGCAAATCTCCTTTAATCTCATACTGAATATGAGCACAGACAATTTGGAAATAAATCTTGTATTGAGATGGCATTAACTTGCAATTGTCTCGCGGTGCTAAATTCCACGAAAAAAGTTAGAAAAATACAAAGAGAGGGATAAATGATTTCGATTTGAGGAGAAAGCAAACCTCCCAGCCAAAGATTTTGGTTTCAATTCAAGGAGAAAATTCACTCTATTATATAAAATGAAAAATAAGGATATTAGAACAATTTAGGAATAATTCCTTACTTTAACACCCTCGTTCTTCTATTTTTTTTTTGAAAGGTCATTCTTCTTCTAATTATTCATATAGAAAAAATGGAAATAAATATTTTATTTCCTAAAGGTGCTACTGTTCCTTCCATAGTAGCGACATACCTTATTTTTGAGGTTAAGAGGTGCAAAGTGAAATTGCAAACTTTGAAAAAAAATGTACAGAAAAGTAGGGAAAATGAAAAGGTAAAGAAAGTAGAGAGACATAGGAATTGATTATTTCAATTCGAGGAGAAATTATACCTCCAAACCAAAGATTTTGGATTCAATTGGAGGAGAAAACATCAGTCCAAGCTGAAGATTTTGGTTTCAATTCAAGGAGAAACCAAACCACCTAGACAAAGTTGATTTTGACAATAATTACTTTCTTCTTCTTCTTCTTCTTTTCAAATTAAGCTGACTCAAAGACTCAACATCGTAGTCACAACCATAAAGATTGCAAGTTTGAGTCATGCTATCATTTCAAAAGAAAAACATTGCAGTTGCAAAAACAAGCAGCTTCCAACTAAACAATAATAATTTAACTCCGCAAAATTAAGGCTTGTTCACTGTTACTTATTTTCAGAAGTTCTGTTTATGAAGTAATATAACAAACTTGGTATACCAATCCCAGATAGATGGGAAAATGGCTTATGATGATGATGCTTCATACAAAGGTTTGTGTATTCTGTAACATCATTTTAGGACAGTACTAATTGTGCAGAAATTTTAAAGTAATGTAATATATATATATATATCTTAGTAAATAGGGTTTATTGTAAAAAAGGCAGAACTCCTAGAAATAGTTTTGGCTATTCATTTACATGGGTTGACTATCTATCTGATGCCAACCAAAAATAGATATTTAATATAGTAATAATAGTAATAGTAGAAGTGATTAAAAAAAAAACTACTGCTACTAATATGAAAAGAAAGGAAATAAATAACAAACAAAAGCAATGAAAATCAAATTTATGTATTTGAAGCACCTAATATGCAAATATCTCTGGAAAGCCAGATTCAATGATCATGGCTACTTTCTTAACACTACTTTCTTATCATGTCTGGTACACCTAAGGCTCACTGCAAGAAAGGCATCATTGTAACTGGAACCATCCAGTAGACGTGCACTTATTTGCTGCAACTAGAGGCTAATCTGCTGCACCCCAAGATTGGGGCCCATTCAGTGGAACAAATGTGCGTTCGGAAGGATCACAATACGAAGGCCTACAGCAAGTGCAGAGGCCCATGGCTGACTGCCCACTTTATTTGCACCAAGGCAGATGCCATGACAAGGAGTTTTCCTCTTATTCACGTGGTCAGGGGCATTTGGGTCATAGTATTTTTGTTATTGAGTCGATGATCTAAATTAGAGTCTTAGGCATTAGGATGAATAGCAAGGATTCTTTGATGCATTCAACACCAAAAGCACTTCCCACAGTTACGGACTAAAATGAAGCATATCCAAAGAGAGGAAAAACTCCAAAGAACTGAAGATTGATAAAATGAAAACCAAAACTTACTTCTACACTCCCTAAGTGTGAAAAAATACAGGTTCAAGTCAAAGGAACCCAATTACCTTATCACGATGAACGATAGTTGCCAATGGTTCTACTGGATCACCATTAATTTGGATGTCAAGCTTTACCAGTTCACTTTCGCGATACCTGGTAATAAAAGCAAACTAATATAAATATATTTTCCAATTTTAAATGAAATTAAAATTGATGTGTAAAATATATTTCTAGCAAGACATAAGGGATTTCAGATAATAACAATTTTGAAAAATCATGATAATTTTTTTGAATGTCTTTGAACCGACTGGCACAGGGCCAAATGGTCTCTGTTATCACTACTCACTTCTCGGCTACATGCCCAGATATGGAGGGACACTGCAGTAACATGAGTTCTACACATAAGAATTGAACTTTCAGTTATGATACAACATGGCCATGTTGCTTATATTTTGCCAGGTATCATAGCATCTGAAGGATGGTAGCAATAAAAGATACAAAGATGTCATTTGAAAATAAACCATGTCTTCTAAGTGTATCATTAGGAAAATACTGCATGCATGTCTAAATATTTAGCACATTAAAATGCACCACTAATGAATCAGGATGAAGTGATATACTAGGTGTCCATAGATGAGGACCAGTAGCTAAATGTTCTCAAGACCTCCTTGCAGATATACGGAGGGTACACAGTAATATCGTGCATGATTGAAGTGGAAGAAAAAGATATTGTGTCCAAGAATTAGAAGTATACCCCACAAATGAATATTCCATGCTAGCATATCCCTTGCTTCTAGACTTCAACTGATCAAAGAAATCTCCAACCATCTATGGGATAAATGATGAGAACAATATATGCAAGTCAAAATCAGAAAGCAAATTTACGTCTTTTGTAAGGAGTTTTTTTTTTTAAATAACGACGACATTCATCAAAAGAGTTAACGGCAGTACAATTACTGAAAATATCAAAGTTAAAGAGAAATGGTATCTACCTCTGCCAGTGGCAAGTGATAGGTAATTGAAGCTCTATTCTCAGTTATGTATTTCATTTCTTTAAATTCGCCTCTTCTATCTTGAGCAAGCTCCATGATAGAACCAATATAATCCTTTGGTGTAAGCATTTCAATCTACAAAAATAAATTTGAATTAAGTATTAACAACTAAGTTTTGGAAACATTCTTAGGTATGCAGAACTTTACGAAGGGAGGAAAGATCATGTAAGGGATAACCTTCACGTATGGCTCCTCAATGGATCTTCTTTTTCCAGGTTCTGGAAGCATAGATGGATTTGAGCACTCAACCTAGAGAATGAATTACCAAGACAATTAATCATGAATGGAGAGAAACTGTGGAACAGTTTGCTAATCACTAGGAAAACATTGAGCATTGATAAACATCAAAGGATAGCTAAAATTGTATTCCACTGAATAAAGTTAATAAGGGGAAAAAAATCTATAACCATATGAAGAGAGGATATCAACAAATTTTCAGAAATAACTAAGGTACAGAAAACCATGATGCAATGGATTCAGTGTAGCATAATACATGATTAACTTCTACCAAACAGGAAGGGATGGAAATTTCTGATCCAATCCATGGACCCAACTGATCCAACCCAAAAGCTATAGGTTGGGTCATGTCTTTCCAGAAGATATGATAATTCAAATGAACATGAAGTAAAAATCACTCATATAAGTTCCCTATTTACTTGACCTGATGATTCTAACCAATGTAAACCACCGACAAAACCCAAAGATCCTAATCCATTGCTTCCATAGGCAATAGCTTGATGCCTCACATGAAAGGAATGGCTTTCTCTCTTTCATTTTCTATTAAAATTTATTTTAATTTTATTATTCATTTGTTATAATTTTTAATATAAAATTGAGGCTGGGTTGGGTCAAGTGGGTCTGAGTAAAATAAAATCCAGACAAAGTCAGGTCAACCTTCAAAAAAGTTTGGATCCGATTAGTTTGGGTCAGGAAAATTTCTGTTGTTACCTATTGGCCAACACAACCTAATCCACTGCCACTCCTACAAATAGGTGAACAAAACATGAATTATACGAAGTCTGGGCTACTAAAATTCATAATAGCAGTAATGTGTTCAGGATCAAGTAGGAATTACAATATCACCATCTGCACAATTAACTCGGTAGACAACGCTAGGAGCAGTAGTTATCAGGGCCAGGTTGTACTCCCTCTCAAGCCTTTCCTGAAAGATGAACATTATGTGAGGGCATCATCTTTCAGATTTTCCAGAAATTTTAGACATTCTCAAATAAAAAAAAATCCACAAATGAGGAAAACATGACAATGATTTGATGAATAGGGACTAAGAGGACCTGAACAATTTCCATGTGGAGAAGGCCTAAGAATCCACATCGGAACCCAAAACCCATGGCATTGGAAGTTTCAGGTTCAAACTGCAATGTCAATAACAGGCAAGGGTGAGATGGAAAATCATTTCCAATCATAGAAAGACAAAAGGGATACCTAATATGCAAACCGGTCAAACAGATACAAACAGTCAATATCCTCTAGGATGAAGGTAAGTAATTTAAGAAATGAAAGGTGAATTAAAGCTAAGCTAGAGTAAGCACATACTATATTAAATTCTGAAAGCATAAAACAGAAACAACATAGATAGAAGGTGAAAATAGAGCACTCCTATGTCAAACGTGAACCCTAATCCCAATGGTCCAAGTGTCCAACACCCAAGCCCCATCTTGGACCATGAGCAATGTTCCCCAGTATTGTTTCAACTGGGCCAGACCTCAGCTGAGTAGAAGCTTGTCCAAGCAGCATTTACTTATTGTGCATATAGTTTAGGCCCAAATTGAGCCCATGGCATCTAGCAACGCATGTCCTTGCCACTTCAGAAACAACAAAGGCATGCTGGTGTTGCATAAGTCAGGTTGGGCAACTTCTAAACATGAGCTCCTGCAAGTTACACTTGATAACCATACCAGATAATAGGCCCAAGCCACCAGTAGACCGAAAAAACACATCCCTCATCCAGCGCAAAGGAGGCCTGACTAGGACAGGACCCAGTCCATTTCCAACCACTCTTAAATCTCCCATTTGAAACCCTTCTTTCCTTTTGACCTCAATTCAATAGCATATAGCAAGACATTTTATTGATTTGCATAGTTGCCCATTTCTCACTAGTCATCCAATTCCTACAACTCACTAATTATGTGGCAACAATTATACAAATTCCACTGTTTGATGGGTACATGTGTCAAATATGTCCCTTCAGTTGACACTTTCATAAATCTTCACTCCAAAAAACTTGTACATTAGGTTTTTAAAGTTCAATCCTCTATATTTGAGAATTGTACTTTTTATGCACATCTTATTGAAGAAAGTAATTTTTTAACATCTTCTAAAAAAAGTTTTTCACCTCACTTAAAAAAAAAGGCACAAAAGAAGAGCTTTTATTATCATTTGAGAGAGATTTGCATTCTGTTACTTGGAAGCAAACAACAAATGCACTTCTCACTTCATCTTAGTATCAAGAGAGTCATCCTAACAGCTTGTGATTTAGTTAAAAACAGAAATGTTATTTTGATGTGAAAACAATTGGGCAAAGAATTTTTTATCAAAATGAAAGACAATATAAAACCAATTAACAAGGACAACCTTATCATGGAAAGCAAGGAAAAACCATGTAACTTCTTACTAATATGCAAAACACTGCATGGTATGAAGCAAATGTCCCAAGTTCCACCAGAAGCTATGAGCTCACTATCTGGATGGTCAATCTTTATCAGAAACGCATACTGTGTGCCAGGTCTACAAGGGCAACCAGCCAGTAGAAGCCAGAGAATTAATTATTGCCTGGTGTATTGGAGTTCATTTGATATGGGGTAATATCTCCAGAACCTTCTTTGCCTGCTCTTTAGTGGGCTTTGTGGAGGGAGAGAAGCAACAATACTTTAGAAGCAAGCCTACTTTTGGTTGAGGCAAGGACTTCTGATTGATTTTGGCCATGATTCTAAACGAGTTTTAAGGTTTCTCATTTCAGGTCACTTGATGAATGGTCTGCGCCTACCAGAATATTGAAGCTTAATTTTGATATTAGTGTAATACAACGGTTTGAGAGAGCTCGTATCGGAGGTAGTTTAAGGGACAATGAGTTGTGTCTGCTTATTAACTATTTCAACTTAGTGATGATGATCAGATGTAGTAATTCTAGTTCTAATTACAGATTGTAGGTTAGCTAATGAGAGTTGCAACAGGAGAGACATTAAAGAAGGTGAGTCCCTCAGTGCTTAATAATTAATACCATAGAACATGCAAGTATTTCGGTATATATAAAGACAACTTAAATCTCACAATATACAATGAACATGGACACCTTGGTTGATGAAGGATAAGATCGTAACTGCAAGAAAAACTGCACACTTCCAAAACCTTCAGCGGAAATAAGTTTTAGATCCCGGTTCTACAACTCGAATTAAGGAATTCAAATCTTATAATAGCTAAGCGTGAACAAATTGAAAGGCACTTATTCTATGGTGTGATTCGAGGTTGGACAAATTGATTGTTGAGGGGGACTTTGCAAATATCGTGGCTTGGGCTAGTGGGAAAAAATTATCCCTCTTGGCGTTTGATTCATATTATTAGGGACATTAGGAGGCTATCCAGAGGCAGATTAATCCAGTTTCATCATGCCAAGAAATTGACAAACTGTATAGCTGATTTTTTGGTGAAAGTAGGAGTAGAAAGGAATGATCCAATTGCTGAGTGGTTGTAATCTTTGTGGAGTATTTGGGTTGGGGTTTTATTGTTAGGCAATGTGAAGGGAGTTTGTTTGTTTTAACTTTGGTGTGATTGGTTTTGATGTAGATTGTGTTGGTTCCATATAAGTCTTTTATCCGGTCCCTTCTCTTGTACTGCTTTTTCTTAATAAATATTTTCTATTTGTCTCTGTTAAAAAAAAAAAAAGATTTAGCCATTTAGAACCATGTAGCATTGCAACTCTAATTGTCGTCTAATGGAAACACCTCTCTAATTGGTGTCACAAGCACACAGTATTCAGCTAGTTTTCCTACAGTTCCCCACCCTATATCCAAATTAGACCCGCTGGATAGTTCTATTGCACATTTAATTATCATAATTACTCACTATTTTTTTTTTTTAAAGATAATTGTATTAATCACAAAAGAAGAAGAAATACAAACAGGAGGCCAAAACAACTGGGCAAAAAGAGCTCACCACCTAAAGAAACCTTACAAGAAAAGACACCCCCCAAAAAGTTACATGAATTTGTTTACAATTTCCGAAGACATAACCCACCCCTGACGTGCCATTTCATCAACAACTGAATTTGCAGATCTTGGGACCCAACAAACCTTAAAACCAAAAGATGCAATAGAACGACGGATTCTTTCAACTTTATCTAAATAGATCCATGGGCAAAGAGAACCCGAAGCCCCAGTCAACAACCTTAGAATCTCCTTTTAAAATACTTCCTAAAGCCCCTAGTTCTTCCAACTCCAAAATACATTTCCATAAAGCATGAAGTTCAGCTTCAATCACTGAACGATTTGGAAGAGGACCAGCAAAAGGGATACTAGTATCGCCAGCTTCATTTCAAATGACACCACCATAGCCAGCTAGACCGAGATCACCCACATAGCTGCCAACAAAGTTAAGCTTAAGGAGACCCAAATCTGGAGGGGACCAAGAAACTTGCAACAAAGTATCCGAATTTGGCTCAATATAATCCATCGAAGCCCAATCCCGACACATATCTGAAACATTTATCCCCCAACATTTTTTCGAACCCACAATCCACCAAGCAACTCGAAACTTAATCACATCAATAAGTTGCAATACAGAAGACACATTTACTTGAAAAATCCTTTTATCCTTTCCAACCATATATACTAGACTATACTCAATAATGTCACTGTCCAAAGGATTCTTCGAAAAGAACTACAAACCAAAAGCACTTCTCTTTAAACTATTTCAAAACAAGCTCTCGAAACACAAAAATCAATACCTAACAGTTGTAGGAAATGAGACCAGATCTGAGATGCAAACCTACAATAAAGAAGAAGATGATTTGCGGACTTAGCATCGGACAAGCATAGAGGATAAGCATTAACAATTATCATTCCTCTTAGTCTCAAGTTATCAATCGTCAAAATCTTCTCAAGGCCAACAAGCTACGCAAAAAACTTCAACTTAAAAGGAGCAACACCCTTCCATATTTTTTAGATTGATACGAGGAACGTCACCAGCACACAACAACTTCCTACAAAAAGACTCAACAGAGAAAACCCGTGAGGGTTGGCTTGACGATTAAGAACCCGCTTGAGATGCGGGAGTTCTTGGGTTCAAGTCACTCTCAACACAAAAGGGCCACTCTCCATAGTGTTACCCTGTGTTTGTAGATAGGGAGGTTTGCACATGCCCTAAGGATTAGTCAGGTACTCTAAGAGGCCTGGACACCTTGGTCTTAAAAAAAAAACACTTAACGGAGAAGAGCCCATGAGGATCATGATCTCAAATTCTTCTATCATATCCACTTTCTACAACAAGCACACTACTCAAAAGATCCATTAAGGACAGCCATCCCTCCATCATCCAATCCTCTAAATCTCTTCTAAATTGAGGGCACCAAACGACCTTGTTCTAATGAAAATCATAACACTCCCTACAAAATTTCTCACTATTTGGTATAGTCATTTTCAATTTCAATAAATTTCACATTCCATATGTTTCATACTTGTTTTTTTATTTTTATTTTTTGGAAAGGAATATGTTTCATAGTTGTCCAACTAATCTTTAGACCATTTGCATCAAAATGTTTTCTCCACATTTCCAATTCATCATTTAGCCAAATTTTTTTCATACTTATTAGTACTGCATCATCTATAAACAATGTACACCGGGAAATTTAGCATATCAAATTATCAACATATAAAGCCAAATGTATTTACCATCAAGTAATTAAACATACATGTAAGAAAAAAAATCAAACATAGCAAGATTTTTCCACAGATCTTTCCTCAGAAAGTCACTTGCATAACATGAGTAACGAAACCAAACTTCTGAGTTTACTTGCATAACATGAGTAACGACCATACTTCTGAGTTTACTTACATACATTTAGAGCTGCATCATTCAATTGGAGCTTCTCCAATGCGTCACGCAACTCAGGAAACCTAACAGAAGGATAAGATATCAGAAGGATAAGATATTAAAGCATCAGCACTGGTAGAATTTATAAAACAGAGGTTTGAAGCTAGGCAAAAGAATTCAGATAGCACAAAGTTTATACTGGTCAGCATCAATAGGAAACAATCCACAGAACACCATTGGAGTGGCTTCTTCATATCCAGGCAAAGAGCTTTTTGCCCTTCTCCCAAAATGAGTAATGGTATCGCCAACTCTAGCATCTGCTACTGATCTTATTGAAGCTGATAGATAACCCACCTGCGAAAAAAGGATCATAAAAAAAGCTAGTAAGCCTAATATATATGCACTATCAACCAAGATCAAGGATGAAGTTAATGAGCTATCCATATTAATGCAACTAAAAGGATGAGGGAAAAAAGTTTGATTAATTAGTTTAAAGAATATACTCTTGCAGACTACAATAAATTTAAGGCTAGTAATTTACGAGATGAGAGAATGGGAGAGAGAGAGACATTTCAATGAGTTGCTTGACCTAAGTTGTTGACACCACCTCTTACAGCCCTTCTTTTAGATAGACAAGGGAAATCTCTAATTACAATCAATAACCTTTAATTAGATACTAATCAATTTAACTACAATATGTTATATCCACATGCTGAAAGGGAGAAAAACATTGTAACCTAAAGGAGCAATGAATAATAAATGTGTATATAATACATTCAGAAGCCCCATTTGTCAAACATTTTCATGCTTGAATAATAATGTATTTTCATAATATGCATGTGATTTAGACAAAGTAAGGAATATATGTAGCAAATTAGGATCACAACTAGGAATATGCCTTGTATATTAAGCTCCAAGATCCATAGTGTGAATTGACTACTATGTATCCAATCTATAGATTAGAATCGCAAAAATATTCTAGATTCTAGTAAGAAGAATAGGACCATAAGAAAAAATTACAATATAATATATTTTACCTCACCCGCATACAACTCCTCAACTTGTAATTGATTTGGCGATAAGACACCAATTTCATCAGCATAGTATTCCTGAATTATTCACAAGCAAAATGATTACAACAGGATAGGTAAGAAAACCATAATAATCAATATGATCTGCAAATTTAAAGAAGAAGAAGAAGAAGCAATGACAGCTTAAGCTTAAGCTCAAGGGGCCGAAACCAAAAATAACATAAAGGGAAGCTCTCTCTAACTAGGCCTGGTTCATCCCTAGCCTAGTTGCAAGTTGGATCAGTTAGAAATAAAGCTCTATGCCCAAAATAAAGATTTTCTTACTAATTTATCTCATGATGGACCCAAAAGATAAATTTACCTAGAAGATAAGCAGATCTCCACAGGAAAATTTACAAATAAATGATGATAAGAAAGTATTTTTTTTCTAAATTATGAATACATCTTCACGAAACAAACCAAAAATAACATAAAGGGAAGCTCGTTCTAACCAGGCCTAATTCCTGTCTAACCTAGTTTTTTTAGCATTAACAAAAGAAATTGTATTAATATAAAAGAAAGTAGAGATAGCATGTTAAAGACTTATACCCGAGAAAGGGAAGTAAAGAATACAGGAAAATGCAAGAAACAGTAAAAGCCAGAACCAAAAGACGAATAATGTCACCCTCCTTCACAAATTAACTTCTCAAAGTTAAATGAAGAAAACACCATCATGTTCCATGCACCAATTGCTGACCTCCTAGCCTAGTTGCAAGTTGGATCAATTAAAAATAAAGCTCTATGCCTAAAATAAAGATTTCTTTACTAAATATCTCATGATGGGCCCAAAAGATAAATTTACCTAGAAGCTTAGCAAATCTCCAAAGGAAAATTGACAATAAATATAGATAAGAAAGTCATTTTTTCTAAATTATGAATACATCTTCATTGAACAGGAAATTTCTCATCTTTTTAGCAAAAATTATTTTGTCTCTTAAAGAAAGTGTTTCTGCAGATATAGGTGTGAATGCCTGTTGGCATAAGCATGTTTGCATGCACATGAGAGAGAGAGGACAGAAAGAGAGAGGGAGAGATCATAGGATTTAGAATATTTTTAAAAAAAAAAGAAGAAGAAGAAAACTCTAGCCAAAGAGGAAACGAAACCTCCAAATCATCATCATCATCATCATCAGCCAGAAAAACCGCCAAATCATTTGTCACAATAAACTTGTCTTGATTTTGTCCTTAATATCACTAGCCCATATTATAACATAAGCAAAATCTTCATTTTGTGAAAAGATCATTTTCTAAAAATTAGGATTTTGAAAATTTCATATTCTCTCTTTGATTTAGATTCGTAACGTTTTTCCTTGTGGTTGACATGGATTTATTGATGCCAAGACTTGTGATGGTTGGCGTTTGCAAATCGAAGATTAACCATAAGTAAGAGGGTCTACATTGAGATTGATAGATGGAACCCACCTTTCCAACAGAAGTAGAAGATGAATTCTCTTCATCATTCAAAATATGAGATCGAAAATCAATTTATTGCAGATTTATTGGCCAATATTAGTGGCTGAAGTTGTTCGTCAAAAACATTTGGTTGAAACTCAACAACAATAAACCTCCTCCTCTCCCCTCCTTTCCTATGTGTCTTGGTTTTCTCTTGGTTTTCCCCTACTTTCTCACATGGAAGTAAAAAATTGATTAGGTTTGAAGATCAAGAACAAGACTTGATAGAGATTTGAACATTGCCACAGTGTTGCAGGTTTCCATGTTTGGATCGACCACCTTTAATGTAAGATTTTTTTCCTTTACTTCTGAGATTTTTTTTTTTTTTTTCTTTTTAAACAAATGCTCAGCATTTCTTATAAATGAAGGTAAGCATCAAAAGAAGCATAGTAGCAAGATTTGCTCCATGTTACATGCTTTATAGATCTTTTCTCAAAATTTCCATTTTAACCCTGTCCCTATGTTTAATGAAACCTAATAAATCCTCCCAATCATACTTCCACCTAGATCTAAACACTTGAAATATTATTTGTTTAAATTTGGAGGAAATTTTTATTTTTGCTATTAGTTTTTGGTTTTTAGATTTTTAATTATATTATTATTATAATTTAAAAATTAAAAAATATTTGGTTCCTTAAACCTATATGTATAACAAGTCTGCACAAATCTCATAGATCTATGCTGTCTGAGCTTTTTTTCCCTTTTTCTATTTAATTTCAATTTTAAGCATTTCTCATTATGTTCTATAAAAAACTGAAAAACAACTCATTTTTACTGTCTTAAACCTAAGTCTATAACATGCAAACGTAAATACCATCTGAGCCTACTAGGGTTTAGTCATTTAGGACATCAGGTTTTACATCTACATCTTGTACTTATAGATGATACTCTCAAATTCTTACCCTATCTCAAACCATTAGTGTCATCAACTAATTTTCTTTTTGCTTAATGGATAGTGACTCGATGCTTCCTCTGATAGGTCAAAGTGGCTCTATCAGATGTGTTGGACTACAGTTGCAGGAAGCCCGTTAGACTTGATCATTTCTATTGATATATGCGGATGAATATTGGATGGTTAATCAATCTGACATACCTTGAATTAGGCGTCCTTTTTCTTACACTCTTCTACATTCGTCGTTCAAGACTTTTAAATGGTAACTAACTAGAATCTACAAAACTTTGAAACAACCTCATAAATTTACAAAACAAATTAATTGAACCATTGGTACAATTTTACAATCCAAATTTAATTTATAGAAAATTGATTATAATACTTTCTTTGGCTTTTGATAGGATCAAATGATGAAGAACGCGAAAAGCCAACGCCAAATCGATGGTATTTTGGCATTTGATAATGATGATTATAATACTTCCTTCAAGTCCTACTGAGCAATTCTTGATAATCAGCTGCCATGTGGTGTTCGTAAACCACAAGGTGATTGCTATTTTAAAGATGTAGTAACTTCACTATCCAAATTTCCTTTTTGTTGCTACCTTATTCCAGATAGAATCAATAAAATTTGCACAAAATTTCAACTTAAAAGACATTCTCAAACTAAACATCCCTCAACAACTTCATATCAGCAATTTTCTAACCATAAATGGCTATTTAGGGAATATTGAGACCATGAAAACCATGAAATTGGATTCTAATTATAAATTTCCAATTTCTCATAAATAAGAACCATCATAGTAAGTGACTAAGTTCAATCCTAGTTAATAAAGTCAGCTACAAAAGATACTTGCAAAATTCCATTTTACCTTCCTGCTAGCCATAAAATATATCTTGTCGCCTTTCTTTAATGTCCCGTCAATAACACGAAAGTATACGATAACACCTCTATATGGATCATAGTAGCTACACAAAGTAATCAATCATCAACAATATAAACAAAAGAATTGCAAGACATACGCACACACACATACACCCTAGTAAAATAAACAGAACAGTAGTAAGAAGCAGTGTATAGATCATTTCAAAAACAAAGAAAGAAAGGAACAACATGTGGTTCTTTTTTTCACCTCTTTTTTTAAGTGTATAGTTGAAAAAAGGAAGAAGAAGAAGATGATATAGCAACTATTCTTTCAACCCGAGCTCCTAACATGGATGACTCAGTCCCCTGGTCATGAGCAAGTGGGACTCTCAAAGGGTATGGATCTGGCCTAGGATCAACTCAATCTGGCACATTACGTGTTGGTCTGGATGACAATGTGTCATAACAAATTGGATCAAGATCTATAAAGAGGATCATTTTGTGAAGGGGCAGAATTCACTTGCGCTTTAGCTCCAATAGAAGAGAAATTGAGGAAGAGTTGTCCAAAGTGGTTTGGACATGTCAGAGACTAGGAAAAGACCCATTTGAAGAATTGAAACTACGAGTACAAGGTATAAGGAAAAGAGGAAGGGCACTAAAGACCTGGAGAGAAGTAACAATTTGGACAGGATAAGAGTGTGGAATCACAAAGGTTGTGGCTTAAGACATGGTAGAGTGGAAGAATAGAACTTCGAAAGCCAAGACTGGAAAGATGGATAAGTGGCATTGACAATGATGGATGATATTTATCTTACTCCCAAAGACAGTAGTGTATGCTAAGATATTTCAAGTAACAACGAATGATGAGGAAAAGAAGAGGACTAGAAAGAAATATATCTCTGCGTGTGGCTCCAACAAAAAAATAAAATGAGATGTCATCTAAAGATGGTTTTGGCATGTGCTTAGGAGAAGGACCAACCCACGATGAATAATTGAAGGGTTGCAACCGAAAGAAACTGGGAGAAAAAAGGAATTCACAAAACCTACCCAAGGTAAATGGAACAACGCTTCTGATGATGATGATGATAGGGAAGGAAGGACCCAAGGTTGATTGAGTATTAAATTAATTGTATTTTCATTTGATGATCATAACCAAGAACCAGCATGCCAAGTCAACAATGTAAATAGCCATTTTTTGGGAGGCTGTTCATGAGATTGTTGTGATCAAATCAAGGTGAGGATTTGAGCCATATTGATCTATGAGAGTCCTCATCGAACTATTCAAAATGCATACCTACAGCATGGACCCTCACTAGTCGATTAAAACCATACACCTTGTGATGATCAGTTCTGTGCTTCAACTACACTGCAATGGATACTGACGTCAAGGAGCAATCCATACCAACACATATGCCAATTTGCAGTATGTGATTGTAGGTCTGATTATCATAGAACCTATATGATTGGGCATAGTTACTGGTAAGCCAGTTAATTATGATAATAGTGTCCCTAGTCTATTTCAGATTTTCAATAATTGCAAGGATAATGGTCATGCTTCTTTTCATCTGACACTTCATAGTCCATAACTCACCTTCGTCATCACGTGCTCATGTGCCAATATGTGTTTCCAGAGCATAAATTCGATTAACTTAAGCCAGTTAACTCATTTGCAAAACCAAAAACTGAATCATCGATTTAATTGTTTTTTATAATGGTTCGGTCAATTAGGTTCAACCATTGGGTCAAACCATTTTGAACTCTAATGATAACATAACATTTAGTGTCACAAACATTATATTTAATATAAATTATCAAAAAAATACTGAAAATTGGAAATCACATAGCAACCATGACACTTTAACAGCAATGATGGGATGTTTTCAAAGACAAAGGAGAAAAAAAAAAAAGATAAATAAGAATTACAACATTTTTTACAACTGACACATCATAGAGATTGACCTAAGATGCTAGTTCAGGTTGAACTACATCAAGTAGACAGTTCATTTTAGCTTTTAAAACTATGGAAAACGAAGCACCATAGATGTTTGCTAGTTAGGAATAGCAAACAAGAAAGGATAATGTCTGTATAACGACTATGCTGTTACATTTTTTTTTTTTGAATAACATGGGTATCCCCACCCCATGTCGAGGTGAGACTAATCCCATGGGTACACGAAACTGCCAACAAGTCTCAGTGTATCGGGTTACTCTAGGAGTAGTCAAACTCGAGTCCTCTAGTCTATTCCTAGAAGCTCAAGCCAAATGACCTACCTGTTCAAGCTCTATAAGAAGATCAACAACATGAGAATGCATAGTGTAGTCATTTCTAAAGGTAAGCTGATTTGAATCCTGCAACATGGTTATGACAATAGCACCTTCCAACAAAACAATAGAACTTTTGTTTTTTTGAGCGGTAATAAAGAATAAATATTATTAAAGAAAAACATAAAGAAAAAGGAGGAGGTCTAAAAGGTATAGACCAAAGAGAAGAAACAATAAACAAGGAAGACAAGAACAAAGACCACTCCAAGAGAACAAATACAATACAAAAACAACTCTGACTACAATCATTTGAATCCTCCCCTTCAAATGTAGAAAACGCCTTGAATAGATCCCTCTACACCATTTTTGGCAAAGTAGTCCACTACCCTATTTGTTGTGCGCCCGATGTGAACAAAGGACACCTCAAGGCCCCTAACTAGTGTCTTGATTTTCTTAACTGTAGTAATCAATCTCCAGGGGGGTCGTTTCAAACATTTGGCCCATTTTATGGCATTTGCCGAATCTTCCTCTATAACTAACTTCCCACCACCTAGACCAACCCAAATGGACAAAACAAAACAATAGAACTTACTAGGAAAAACAAAGAGAGAATATTAGAAACAACAAAGCATGCAAGCATTGACAAGGTCCAGCATGTTTGAAAAGAATATCTCAAAAACAAAAAAGAAAAAAATTGTGAAGGAAGAGACCTATCAAATATAAGAGCTGTTAAGGGCTTTTCAGCAGTATCCTTGGGAGGGGGGATTCTTTTGACAATGGCATTCAGAATTTCAGTGATACCGATTCCCTCCTAAAAAGAGCAAAGAAAAATTAATAATGAAATAATCAAACCTAGCTGTAGTAATGTAGCACTGCATATCACACTATCTAAACAATCAACAAAACATTAGGTCCATCATGTATATGTCCTAATGCTTCTCTATAGATATTGAAACCGTAAATTATAATTTTTTCAAATGAAGACAAACAAAAATTTGAACTAACCTTGGCTGAGCAATGAATTGCATCAGTACAATCCAAACCAATAAGCTGAAACAAAGACAATATTGTTAATACATGACAGTTTTACCACTCAAAATTTAATGATATTGAAAATGGAAACAGTTAGACATGCTTCCTTTGCGCATCATACATTCATTTAGATAAAAATTATCATAGGATATCTATGACTTTTTTTTTAAACACTTCGCAAAGAAAAATGATATTAATAAGGAAACAAGAGTACAAGAGAGGTCCAAGAGACATGTACCAAAACATCCAAAAGAGACATAAAACCATACTGACCAGATCCAGACAAAAACATGTAAAACCAATAAACCCAATACACCCCAGAAATCAATATAAAACATAATTGGCTCTCAACAATGCCTCAACAACCCCTATTAACAAAATCAACTAATGCCTGATCAGATTCCTCACCCAATTTGGCCAGAATTGGCAACCCCAGTAAAACAGAACCCAGATAACATGGATAAGGATTGAGGATCCCCAGCCGTGTCTTTCAAAATCTGTTTTGGGATATGTTTGGCTGGAAAGTACAGAACAGCATTGTGTTATCTGGGTTCTGTTTCAGTCTTGAAAGACTATGAATCTGTAAGGTGTTATGGTCTTTGTATCATCTCTTATCTTTGGGCAGTCTTCTAAGACTGGAGAGTCTGTATGGTGCATCTGATACCTTGTAGCGGTTTTGTTTGTGTTCCCCTTTTTAGGGTTTGTACTGTAATTTTTGGGAGGTTTCCCATTCTTTTAATGAATAAAATTGCTTATCATTCAAAAACTAAGTAAAAATGGCCACCCCATTCACTGACTGCCTGACATGCCCGTCTGTGACACAGCAAAACATCCAAAAGGATACCTCTGATTTCATGAGAGAAGTTTTAACTATTTGCTTTAGCTTACGTCCCATTAAAAACATACTGAGGCTGACATTGGCTAAGTAACCATCTATTGCTTTAAGGTGAATGACTAATCGTCCACCAACCTCTTCAATTTCCTGTGCAACACGATTTGGTTCAGCACCTGGAAGATCTATTTTGTTTAAAACCTACAACACATAAGAAACCATAATGAATTTAACAATGAAATATGTCATGAGCTCATTGAAATTAAACATAAGAATGTGCAAAGGAATCACACTGAAGAGTTACTTGGAGGCACAAGCAGGAAAACAAATCTATAATATAAGTTTTACATAGATGCTCTCTAGAGAGAAACCAAATATTTCTACAGAACAACTGCACTTAAAAGCATGCTTATATTTGGCTTGAACAAAATCACTTTTTTATAATGTGTAGAGTAATAGAGCAAGAACTTACAGGGATGATTTCAAGGTCATTCTCAAGAGCCAAATAAACATTCGCCAATGTTTGAGCTTCCACTCCCTACACCCACAAACGCCATATGGTACAATCAACTAAAATTTATCTTTTTCCCACATGAAGGCCTGGAGCTCATATTTCTATGAGAATAAAAATGTTTATTGTGTACCTGAGAAGCATCTACAACAAGGAGAGCACCCTCACAAGCGGCAAGAGAACGAGAAACCTAGACATCAAAGGGAAAGTCAAGACATTAGAACCAAAAGATCCACTTTTAAGATCCCTATCAAAAAGATACAAAGCTTTTGTACCAGTAGGGATGTAACCTTCTCTCATGTTAGGCGTTTAGCAAATAGAATTGCAGGTTTTCTTGCTAAAGTTAGAGTGAAAAGACGGAAGGTTTTTGTGGATTTTTTTTATGATGTTTGAGGAATTTGTTTTTGGGGCTTTGTATTTTTACCTTGATTTTGGATGTTTCACGTTTTCCGTTGGATGCCATATGTCTCTTTATTTTTATTCTAATTAAGGATTCGGGTACTTCTTTTTGTGTCTTGTATGAGCCTTCTGTCTCCAATTTAACTCTCTTGTGCTAGAGGCTTTCCTTTGTATCTCTTTTTTTTGGGCGGTAACCAAGAATAATTCATTAAATCAAATGGAAGAGAAGTACAAATAGGAGTATAAGAGACTTAAACCCAAAAAGAACAACAAACTGTAAAAGCACCTTTATCCTATACAAAGAAGATAGAAACTCAATTTAACACTGACTGAAAGACCACCGACTCCAAACCCTCCCATAAGATGATCATAAACAAAACATGCCATTAAGATCCGAATTTACTCCCATCTTTGCAAAGAAGTCTGCAACACCATTGGGTGTACACCTAACCTGTCGGAAGGAAACCTCCTGACCCAAACACAAGTTCCTTATTTCCCTAACAACTGTCATTAGTTTCCATAATAAGCTTCCCCTCGACCCAAAGACTTTTTCCTTTGTATCTCTTTCTTAAACATAATTTTGTATCGGTTCATGTTTCAAAAAAATCAACAATTATCTGTTACTTATATATATATATATATATATATAAGACTTTTATACGACCATCAAAAGAATGATGGCTGCTAAAATAATGCCTCACTCATTCCCCTTTTCTTCTCTTTATGTCTTCCAAATCTGTTCACTGGCAAAGCATATCTCAAGAGATTATGGTTTCCTTTCGTATGATGTTAATTTCATTAATCTTAAAATAATGTAAAAATGAATTTCTGACATATGACATTCAGTAGGTCATTAGGTCCAATCATATCCCATACCAATAAGTAATAGAGACCAAACATCTATAACACTCTTCCCATATGATACTCTTAGGTGCAGATCAAATGAATATTGGCTCACTTTTATCCAACGCAATGCGTCTATTGCAAGGACCTTCAATTGAATATAGGAGGTAAACAAAATCACCTTGATCCAATTATAGAAGCCATGTTTTTTAAGTTTTTTTGAATTTTCATGACTTCAATTTTTTTCCTAATAACTAAACTTTCAAATTATTTCCCAATCACTGTTTGTTTGCTTCCCATGTGGGGCCCCAACAGTGGGTCCTTTGGATAGATCTTCTCATTGATGAGAAAATTACATCAATCTAATCATAGAAGGCATTTTTTGGGTTCTCCAAATCTTTATAACTTTAAGTTATTTTTAAATCCTAACAATTTGCTCCTATGTGGAACTAACTTTCACTCCGTTCGATGGCCTATTGAAAAGACATGAATATGGAACCCCGTGAAAATCATGTGATCCAGTCATCGAAACCATTTCTCCAACAACTCCATATTGGTGCATCTATACCTAGCAAAATTTGACCTGACTCGATTACCCAACCCAACCCAAACTAACCCATTTTAATAAATGACCCGACCCATTTATAAATAACCAAAATTGACTTGGACTTGTTTATAGACAGGTAGACCCGATTGACCTCATGATTGCCATGTTTATATGCAACACATCAAACCATATGAGGTATACACTCATTTAAGGAATAGTCTCGGCATGTGTCTCTCTAAAAGAGTCTACTTTTTTTTTTAGCAGTAACAAAATAAATTTCATTAAACTAATCATGACGATATACAATGTGTAAAAGAAAACATGGGTTCAAGAGATGTAAACCGAAGATAAAAAGAGAAAAGAAGTTTCAAGTAACCTGCCCCATAACTTACATACATCAAAATAATCCAAAAGCCCTACGTACAAGAGAAACAACCCATCCCCATAAAGACATTATCCCTATGAGTCATAGATGGTAGGCACCCTGGATTACTGAATCAACTCCATGTTTTGTGTAGAAGTCTGCAACTCCATTGGTCGTCCTGCTCACTTTGGAGAACGAAATTTATCCGTTAATCTCCCTAATAAGTTGAGACTTAATCTCCCTAACCACTGCTATCAGCTTCCACAAAGGTTTCCTCGCCCTTGATACCCATTGGACTACATTTGCTGAGTCACTTTTGATAACAAGTTTACTCAACCCCTCTAGTGAGTTCCAAATAGTGAAGGCTCTCCTAATGCTAAAGAGTTCCTGAAAACCCCCATTCTTCAGAGTTTTAAAAAATGATGATGGAGGGGAAGGGTTTCCTGAAAACCCCCATTCTTCAAAGGGTTTTCAAAAATGATGATGGAGGGGTAAAAATTTGAATCTTTACCCTTACCCCTCCACTACCAAACAAGGGTAATGGGGGGTAACCCCCAGTTACCCCCATCCAAACGCAGAGATAGTGTTATTTGAGGATTTATCCTCATTAACATTATGGGCGCTTGGTGTTGTTTGGAACCCAAACTCCATCTACAACTTGCTTTACTCCCTACAAGTGGAAAATGTCCTTAGGACGCCACAAATGGTTCAGCCAAAGTAGAAACTTTACAGGCTGGCAGACCAAGTCATCAAGGCCCAACAAAAGACTACTATACATCCAAGAATCCAAAGAAACCAATTTCACCAATTGTGACCAGAGGACTTTATGACTTGAATCAAGAATTGCAAATCCTCCATTTGGATTCTAACAATGTAGAATAAGTTCTCAGGACCCCACCAAAATTTCAAGTGGTAAAAGTAAAATTTCTAGTAAGTGGAGCAAGTCTTAGAAACCCCATTGAAGGACTCATCTACACTTGGACTCCAACAAGTGGAACTAGCCACTTACCCTACTGGAGGATTCAAGTGAAACAAGTGAAATTCCTTCAAAATGGAACAAATTATAGGACCCCACTAGAAGATTCATGTGCCAAGTCCCACCACTGTGAACAAGAAACTTGGCACTTACAATGACACTTCTTGTAAATTCATGTAATCTTTCAAGTTATGACTTGTAGAAAAAGGGTGCCAGGCTGGTCTCTCAAGGAGCTGTCAACCCAACACTTAAAATCATCAAACCGATTTTCATATTTTTATTCAAATCTAAATATATATAATTTGTGGACATCAATTTTTTTGAAATGTTAAAATTTGTGACTACAACCATTTTGTAATGGTACTAGGTGCTAACTCTTCAGCCATTCTCCTTCCTTGTTCCTTCACCGATTTCTCCAAGGTCTTTGTTCTTTCAGTTTGTCCAAGTCTAGAGCTGAAAAATGGGAGGGTGAGAGATGAGATTGGAAGAGAAGAAATCTCTATGTTTCTTAGGGATGCAATCAGCCAAGGATGTAGGTTGAGAGAGGGAGAGAGAGAGATGAGAGGAAGAAGATGGAAATTTCTCTATGGAAGGGTCGGCCAAAGGGGTGGAGTTTTTTTTTTTTCAAAATCATCCCACAACCTCTCAACTACCCTCATTAGTATTTGGTTTTTCCCATGTGTCCCTTGGTTTAACCAAGGAGACACATGGATTAAGCTAGGGGTCTTCCCCACCTTTCCAACATGCATGTAACGCCCCATCCTTTTTCACTCGCCGAAAATCAGAGTCTATTTTTTACTTTAACGCCCTACCCTTTTTCACTCTCCGAAAATCAGAGTCTATTTTTTTTTTTTAAAGTAAAGAGTGAAAGAGAGCGGGAATGTCATGACGTGAGCTAAGTCCGAGCTTCCAAAGCTCGACCCTTAACTGGCCAACCATGCGTGTGAATGGACAAGTCCACTAAAACATTTCACACGCGATACTACGACTTGCGGAATACCCATTGCGGAAATAACATCGGATTACAACATTTACTTAGCAAGGAAGGCAATCAATATAAATTAACTTAATCCAGATTAATCATCATTCGATCCATTGCAAATAGTCTAAGCTAATACATTCCCAAATACTAGCTACTCAAATTACATTGTCCATGAATAAACTTAAATAAAGTGAAACTAAATTATCCAATCTCCTAAGCTTAGTTCCGATCGCGTCCTTCGTTCTGTCCATTTCTTGTGTCATCATCTAAGGTAGAAGTGGGCGTTAGACAACGTGCCCAGTAGGTACTCCAAGTAGGGTCAACACATGGGTTAGTACAAAAATCACATAGATAACATAATATCAAAAACATGCAAGTCAATGCCATGCCATGGGTGTCATATGCCTTGAGTCCCACCCATCAGCCATATCACAATCACATAGTATCCCTCTTAATGGATAATGCACATCAAGGTACCCCCACGAATGCCTTACGGACGCCCCGACGGAGCGTGGATCTTCGGTTACAAATCAATCATACATCCCTCTTGATGGATAATGCACATCAAGATACCCCCACGAATGCCTTACGGACACCCCGACGGAGCGTGGATCTCCGGTTACAAATCAATCATACATCCCTTGTACCCCCACGAATGCCTTACGGACACCCCGAGAGAGCGTGGATCTCTGGTTACAAATCAATCATACATCCCTCTTGATGGATAATGCACATCAAGGTACCCCCACGAATGCCTTACGGACGCCCCGACGGAGCGTGGGTCTCCGGTTATATTTCATACCTCCCATGCCATGCATGAGATGTAAGTGCAGACATGCTATGTAATAATACAAATCATAGCATTAAAATCCCATCATTAAGACATATCATTTGATACCAAAATAATTCAAGTAAAAGATTCACATATACATAATCCATGGTTTTCAATAAGGTAGGAATCCTACCAATGAACAACTAATGTGTCCTTGCGTTTTTGTCCGAAAAATGCTCACCCATTGCGTCAAGCCGATTGTACACTGCTTGTGAGATCCCGTTACCTTATTACATATCAATAAATCAAACCGATGCTTCATTTGATTTCCAACCATGCTTAAGTCCACAAACATACCTTAGTGGGGTACGAAGATCACCCCATCTTTGGATTCATTAACCAATCACACATGAGTTAATCATTTAGTATTAATAAACCCTAAGTCCACAAAAAAAACATTCTCCATGGGGTTCGGCCTTACACCATGGCCGAACCCATGGTCCTTCATTTTCACCCCATTTACATCTTAGCCATTATTTCCATCACCTAATTTATTTACTCATGCTTAGGTCCAAAACATAGATCCATAACTAAGCATTTCATGCATGGATCCACAAATGATCCATAAATATAGACCCATAATTAAACCCCTCCATTTCCTAGCTTAATCATTCATTTATCTAAACATGCATAAATCTCTAAATGACCCATTAAAATGGTCCATGGGTTTGGCCATACACCATGGCCGAACCCATGATGTCTCATTTCCCATCTTCTCCTTTAAATTATTTACAATCTTAGGTCCATAAACAAAGTCCCTCTAAGGGGGGTTTAATCATACACTTAGATTCATCATTTAAAGCCCAAAGATCCATAATAACTCCATTAATATTTCTCCATGGGGTTCGGCCATACAACGTGGCCGAACCCATGGTCTTGGTTCTTCCTTATTTCCTCATTTCAAGTTTATCATTTACAACATTTAAACCTTATCTAAAATCACTAACATATTTGCACGATTTTCATCCTTTACCACTCATTCACATTTACCAACATCCTTCCATGGGGTTCGGCCATACAACATGGCCGAACCCTATGGTTCATCATTTTATTTAAAAAATCATACATCCAAGATTTAATCCTTTGATTGGGTTCGGCCATACATCATGGCCGAACCTCATCCAACCCCTTTTTGTCCTTGGTGGTTTTTATACATAAAACCCTAGGGTTTGGCCATGCAAGGGCCAAACCATGATCCTTGATCATTCACCATTCCTTACATGGGACATGCATAAGGTCCTTACCCATAATAAAATTAAGGTTCGGCCATGCAAGGGCCGAACCATGATCCTTGACCATTCTTCACGCTTAAGCCATGCATGCATACATATTGTCCTTAATAGTCCTTATTTACATAACCTATCTTACCCCTTAGCAAGATTAGCGTTTTGTCCTCTTTCTATCTTATTCCTTGGATGGATTTTAAATCCATGGCCCATAATATTTTGGCCAACTCTCCAATCCAAAAAAATGGAATGTTCCCTTAACTCCATTTAATTAATAAATCATATCAAGGAGTACTTACCGATTCCGCGACTCCTCCATTTTCTTTTGCTCCTCCTCTCTTGTCTTTCCTCAATCTTTCTTCTTTCTTCCTCCTTGATCTTCGGCCAAGAGTGAGCTTGATTAAGATAAAATCTCTAAGAGTGGCTCGGCCAAGCTTGAGAATGGAAAACCTTAAGTCTTTTCCTTGTCTTGTTTGAGATCGGCCCAAAGAGTGAGAGGGAGAGGAGTTAAGATAGAAATCTCTCTGTCTTTCTTGTCATAGTGAGAGGATCTGCCAAGGGAGAGTTTGAGAGCACAATTTCTTTGTTCCGATAAGATCCAATCAGCTGAAGGTGTGGTGTCTCTTGGGTTATGCCCCTTTGTAACAACCAAACCTTTCACCTCCCACATTAATGTTTCCTTTGGGGTTTCATCCCATGAGATGAAACTCCCCAACCATGTGCCCCTTGGGTTTCCATCATGAGATGGAAACCCTCCATCTCCCCAACGTGTATCCATGGGTTTCATCTCATGATATGAAACCCTCCACCTTCCCAACTTGTGCATTCAAGATGGAAACCCCCCCATCTTAACTATTGCCCAACGATGGTGTCCTTTGGTCTTCACCATGGCATCCATTCACCTCCAACGTGTGTCCCTTGGGTTTCCACCATGAGATAGAAACCCTCCATCTTCCCACTCCACTCATTTCAATTCAACTCAACTCAACTTAAATGAACTCATTTTCCAACTCAAGCACTTGAACTCACATTAATAAATTCTCAACTCATGTGAATTCACTTTCCAACTCAAGCATCATTTATCCCACTTGAACTCATTCATCAACTCAACTCTATTTAACTGACTTAAAATCAACTCAATTTAATTCAATTTGGATTCATTTCCAACTCAAAATAATTCAACTCAATACTTGGGTTCACCCATGATTGACCAAGTCAATCATGGCTTAGTAGACCATGCCCTCATTTGTATTTAATCATTTGCCACCTTAATTAGACTTGAACTCATTTGGTGGTCGACCAAGTCAACCATGACACATGGCACTTGGGGTCCCACTTAGCCATGTCACATACATGCCACCTCACTTGATGAGGTGGATCTTTTGCCTTGGATCTTAATTGGTTATTAGACCCAAATATCAAACCTTACCCATTTATTTCATCTAGCTCATCTATGACCCATTGGGTCCCAATTGGGCATTTGACCCATTTAAGTACATTTGCCAATTGCTTTCAAACCAAACCCTAATCATCAATTCATCTTGACCCATTGGTCCCAATTGGGCATTTGACCCAATTAAATCACACTTATCCGTTTATCTTCATTCAAACTCTATCCATGACCCGTCGGGTCTGAATTGATCCAATTAAATATATTCTAACCGTATCCACTTTCAATTGGATCTTAATTGGGCCATTGACCCAATTAAATTTATCCTCTACTCAATTACATTCCAAACCCATTTACCTTGACTCATCTTAATAAATTAATCACCATTTAATTTCACTCTTAAGAGGGAATTTCCTTTATTTCCTGGTTTAAGATCTCGGGGTGTTACAATGCGTGCCTTGGGGTTTCATCCAATGAGATGAAACCCTCCATCTCCCCTTTGACTCATTTGAGATGGAGATCTCCCCAACTTCCATCTTGACTCACTCCCCAACTCATCTTAATTGAACTCATTCTCCAACTCAAGCACTTGAACTCGACATTAATAAATTCTTAACAAAGCGCATGTGAATTCACTTTCCAACTCAAGCCATTCAACACCTTTGAACTCACCCATGGTTGACCAAGTCAACCATGGTTAGCCGACCATGCATGTTGCATTAAATCACTTGCCACCTCATTTGAAAAGGTGGATTTGGGTCCCACTTGGCCATGTCACTCACATGCCACCTCGTACACATGCCACTTCACTTGATGAGGTGGATCCCATGCCTTGAGTCTTAATTGGGTACATGACCCAATTAAATTAATCCTTTGCCCATTTACTTTCCAAAATCAATTCAGTTTGACCCATTGGGTCCCAATTGAGTAATTGACATAATTAATTACATTTACCCAACTACATGCAATCAAACCCTATCCATGATCCATTGGATCATAATTGGGCCATTGACGCAATTCTTACCCATCTAAAATCCGTTCCATCCATAGATCTTAAATTTAACGAATTTAATAATTTAAATAGACAAAATCAAGTATATTAATGCATTGAAAAATCCTAGGTGTTACAATATTACCCTCTTTTAAATTTTTTGTCCCGAAAGTCGAGCGAAGTAAGGTTTTCAAACAACTTATAAAAAAAGCTCAGGATGAGCTATTCTCATTTCCGATTCAACTTCCCAAGTGTCTTCCTCATTACCATGCCGGTCCCACACCACCTTGATGAACTGAATGGTTCAGTTCCGTAACACCCTCTGTTTTGTCTCTACCACTTTGACAAGCTTTTCGAAGTAAGACACGTCGCTTTGCACCTCTATGTCTTGTACATTTAGTACATGTGAGGGATCAGGATTGTACTTCCTCAACATAGATACATGGAATAGATTGTCCAGTGATGATAACTGTGGAGAAAGTATCAATTGATAAGCCAATTCCCCTGTAATGCCTGGCCCTTTTTCACTCGCCGAAAATCAGAGTCTATAATTTATTTATTTTAGAAATAAAAGAGTGAGAGAGAACGAGACATCATGACGCGAACTAAGTCCGAGCTTCCAACGCCCGACCCTTAACTGGCCAACTATGCGTGTGCGCGGACCAAGTCCACAAAAACAGTTCACACGCGATAAGGGTTAAGCTTTCGGAATTAAACATAATGCGGAATTACAATAGAGTTATATCCTACCAATTTTAAATAGTAAGGAAGTCCATCACGTAATAATAATTACCTTAACCTAAAATGTCCAAAATAAAAGTCCAAAACATAGCAAATAGTCTAAGCTATTACAGTCCCGACAAGCTAATTACTCAAATTATATTGTCCATAAATAAACTTAAATAAAAGAGATCTAGCTCGTCCAAGCTCCTAAGCTTGGCTCCGATCACGTCCTTCGCTTCGTCCTTTTCCTGTATCATCATATAAGGTAGAAGTAGGGCGTTAGACAACGTGCCCAGTATGTACTCCGAGTAGGGTCAACACATGAGTTAGTATAAACAAAATCACATAGATATAAATAATATCAAAACCATGCTAGTCAATGTCATGCCATGGGTGTCATATGTCATGAGTCCCACCCATCATCCATATCACAATCACATAGTATCCTCTTGATAGATAATCCACATCAAGGTATTGTCATGACTCCCTGCGAATGCCTTATCTGTAGCCCTGAATGGAGTGCGGACTCCAGTTACAATTCAATAGTATCCCTCTTGATGGATAATCACATCAAGGTATCCCCACATATGCCTTATCGGTCGCCCCGAATAGAGCGTGGACTCCTGTTACAATTCAATCATACATCCCTTGGAATCAGTGTGGATTCCTCCCCACGGTTGTTTTATCGAAAACCCGAATGGAGTGTGGACTCGCCTCATTTGTTCCCTCCCATGCCATGCATGAGATGCAAGTGCAAACATGCTATGTAATAATAAACATCATAGCATTAAAATCCCATCATTAAAACATATCGTTTGATACCAAAATAATTCAAGTAAAACATCACATTTACATATTCCATGGTTTTCAATAAGGTAGGAATCCTACCAACGTCCAAATACAGGGTCCTTATGTTTCCGTCCAAAAAATCGATCACCGATTGCGTTGAGCAGATCGTACACTGCTTGTGAAATCCCGTTACCTTATTACATATAAATAAATAAAACCAATGATCCATTTGATTTACAACCATCCCTACATCATCCTATGTCATTTCCATTTACAACCATAGCCTTTTATCCAGTTAAATCCCCTAAGAGGTTTCCATCATACCTTAGGACTGAAATATGTTTTTAAGTCCACAATCATCTATGAGTGGGGTTCGACCATACAACATGGCCGAACCTCACCCTTTTGGTTTTGACCCCTCCTTTAGTCCTTGTTATTTTAACCAATGGTCAACCATTATTCATTCTTTAAAACCCATTAAAATCACTAACACACTTCCATGACTTTCATCTTTTAAAACCCATTAAAAATCATTAACATACTTCCATGGTTTTCATCCTTTAAAACCCATTAAAATCACCAACATACTTCCATGGGTTCGGCCATACAACATGGCCGAACCCTATGGTTCATCACTTTCTCTTATCAATTAAATACCCATGATTATATCCTTTGATGGGGTTCGGCCATCCAATCCCTTTTTAGTTCTCATATGGTCCATGCATAAAATCTAGGGTTTTGGCCATGCATGTTGACATAAGCCATATATACATAGTGTCCTTAGTAACCCATCTTACCCATTAGGGTTTTGTCCATTTTTCCATCTCATTCCTGGGATGGATTTTGAATCCATGGCCCATAACATTTTGGCCAACTTTCCAATCCGAAATGGAATGTTCTTTTAACCTCTTTCTACTTAATAAAAATATTGTCAAGCAATACTTACCTAGGGTTTCCTTAGGCAAGACTCCACCTCCAACCACCCCCATCAATGTGGAGTCTTCCCTATGAGTCCCTTGACCAAACAAGGGAATGCATGCCCTCCACATGTCACACACCACCCTCTCCAACAGTTTTGGCTAGTGGTTTCCATGAGATGGAAACCACCCACCTCTCCTTTGACTCACTCCATCTTTTCATCTTCCATGTGACTCACTCCATTTAAATGCAACTCAACTCCTAACTCAAGCACTTGGATTTATTCTAAATTAACTTAGGTGATTTAATTAAATAATTTAATTCAACGCCCTTCACTTGATCCTCTTTAATTCACCCATGAAGTCACCCATGGTTGACCAAGTGAACCATGGTGGCCGGCCCCACTTGTGCCTTAGTCCACACGCCACCTCGCTTGATGAGGTGGAGTTGGGTCCCACATGGCTATGCCACTTGGATAATTCCTCATACACTTGCCACCTCACTTGATCAGGTGGACCCCATCCTTTGATCATAATTGGGTCCATGACCCGATTAAATCCACTCCTTACCCATTTATCCTAATCATCAATCCATCTTGACCCATTGGGTCCCAATTGGGCATTTGGCCCAATTGACCACATTGACCCAATTAAATAGAATTAATCCTATCCATGGTCCATTAGACCATACTTGGGCCATTGCCCCAACTTTGATCCATCTAACATCCATTCCATCTATAATCTTAATTTTTAACAATTAAAAATAAATAATAGCCAATATATTTATTGCTTTGAAAATCCGGGCTATTACATCCCCCACCCTCTTTTGGATTGGAAACGGTCCCACAAATGTAGGTGACAGTTTCCATTTCTTCCCAAATCGCATGTGTCCCTTTCGTGGCGAGACTTTCAAGAATACTAAGTCTCCCACTTCAAACTCAACGAACCTCATTCTCTTGTCAGCGTAGCTCTTCTGACGACTCTATGCAGTGAGTAGATGCTATCGTATCATCTTAATCTATTCTGTGGTCTCTGCAACTAGCTCGGGTCCAATAGGTGCAGCTCACCGGCCTCTGTCCAACACACTGGTGATCTACAGGGTCTACCATACAACGCCTCCAATGGAGCCATCTCGAGGTTTGCCTGTAACTGTTGTTGTAAGAGAACTCAACTAGTGGTAAGTGATCCTCCCATCCACCTTTGAAGTCTAACATACATGCTCTCAGCATGTCCTCCAATGTCTATATTGTTCTCTCTGACTGTCCATTAGTTTGTGGATGGAATGCTATGCTAATCAATAAATTCGTTCCCATAGCTGACTGCATGCTCTGCCACACCCTGCCAGTGAATCGGCCATCTCTTTCGGACACTATAGTCCTGGGGATACCATGTAGCTTGATGATATCCTTGAATCTGTCATCTTGATTGGAAAAAAGTGTGCAAACTTGGTCAATCGATCTACTACAACCCATATTGCATCGTTGCCCATTGATGACCTTGGCAACGCAGTCACAAAATCCATGGAAATATGTTCCCATTTTCACTCTGGCACTGGTAAGGGTTTGAGTAATCCTGATGGCTTCTGATGTTCAGTCTTGACCTGTTGACAAGTCAGGCAGTGAGCAACAAACTCTGCCACATCTCTTTTAAGTCCATGCCACCAATAGTGTCTCTTTTGATCATGATACATCTTGGTGCTACCCGGATGAATAGAGAGTTTTGTTTGGTGTGCTTCGATCAACAACTCTCTTTTGCAGCTTTGAAGCACGTACGTCCTCCCTCTGAATAAAAGACCTTGTCCCGGTCGCAATTCCCATTCTGGTACAACCTCACCAGTAGACATTTTAGCCCATATCTCTTCCACTTCCGGATCTGTCTGTTGTTCCTGCTCAATCTTCGAAACCATGTTGGACCGTATGATCATATTATACATAATCGCATGATTCTTGATGTATAGATTGAACTCTCGAATGGTATTCAGCATTTCCCATTCCTTCATAATAAAACTAACCACTGTTGTATGTGACACCTAGGCTTTTGTTTGAAGCCACAATTCACAACATGATAACTGAGAAAATGGCCATTGACGACTGTGAAAGTCTTGTTTGCAGCATTCACAACTCAGCAAGAGCAAAATGTAGAGGCTAGTCCTTTGAATTTAAGGATCAAAGTGAACAAATTCACATACCTCATATGAGAAATCAACATGCCCTGGTGTATCAATCAGATTCAAGCAATATGGTTCATTGTCTAATACATAACGCATTCGAGCAGCCTGCAAAAGTCCATAACAAAGAACAAATTGATATAGTTTATAAACCTAAGTACTTATTGATGACCAAATTTTTATTAGTAAGAAAAGAAATTTACTTTAAAGCCTTTAACCATGTTAAAGTAAACACAGATCATGAAATGGAGATCACCATAAAGTGAACAGTGGCAAAAGTAAACAAAAACAACCAGAAAAGCTCAATTGCAAATATCTAAGCAACAAAGGAACCTAAAAAATAGGGGTGAAACTTGGTTTGGATTTTGACCCAACCTACTTGACCTAGCCTGGAAAAACATTACGGATGGGTCAGGGAATAAAAGCCCGATTCAAATTTGAATTGGATTGGGTTCACCTTTGATAATCCAATCCTACCCAATCTTAATCAGTCATAGATGGTTATATAGATATTTTTGTTTTATTCATTTTTTGTGGACTTCATTTCCCAAGTCATTATGATCGAATCTTAAAATCAAGTTGATGGAGAACGTTATGCATGTACATACTGTTTTCCCCTTTTTTCCAGGATGTTAATGTGAAAGCATGCTTAAAATAAAGGAAGGGAGTGTATAAGTCAAGCCAAACCAAGCCATTTTGGACATGCTAGGTTACTGGGCAACATCAAGTTAGGACGAATTATCGAGCTAGATTAGGGTTGGGCTAGGTCAAGATAATTGGGCTTTGAGGTATAGTTGGTTGGGTTGTGTATAGCAAACCGAACCTGACCCACCTGAGTTTCACCTCTACCAAAAATTAGAACGAAACAAAAACCAGTTCATGAATTTGATCTACAAAGCAAAAACAGAGCTCAGAAAAGAGCATTTGAGAAGTTATGAAATTAACCATGTTTTATTAACCTCCATGTGTTCTCTCTCCAAAAAACAAAAATGTATACCAAGAAAAAAAATGAAGTTAGAAAGACAATGAAAAGCTGCATATGTTGAAGAGTGTAAGGACATGGTGGTCTCCCAATAGAAGAATGGATTACATTGGGAAAAATGGGGCTCATTTTGTCAACTAGACCATTTAACAATATCTTAATTATAAAAAGGATGCTGGAAAATGGTGTAAGAAGCATTGTGCTCCTGTTTGAAAGAATACATAAGATATTCAAAGTGGAGCCGACCGTCGAGCCATTAAACTTGTGAACCCTACTATGCAACATTGCACAAGAGAAATGAAGCAACATATAAGACGAAGTATCTAATATATATATATATATTTAATATATGGAAACCCGCCGACCCCACTTTGTAGTGATCATAGGCAGGGCCGGCCCTGGCTTAAGGCCAAACAGGAGGCCGCCTAGGGCCCCCCCAATTTGCCCAATGGCCTAGCGCCCCCACCATGCACTTTCCCTAAGGCCTAGGGCCTTTGAAATTTCAGGGCCGGTACTGATCGTAGGTAAAACCCCGATCCATTACACCACCCACAAGCACCATGGATCAGGTTAGGCGCTCCAAGGGTTTGAGGGCTAGACCTCCCACATAAGATGAGAATACCGAACCACTCGAACAAATAAAGCATTGGGTAAAGGTATTGAAGAAATCAGGGATCTCTTTCTTTCTTTTCCTTTTTTATGACTAAGGTGTCCAGGCCTCTTAGAGCACCCAACTAATCCTCGGGGCAAGCCTCCCTACCCACACACACAGGGTAAATCTATGGGGATTGGCCCTTTGGGATGAAGTGCGAATCGAACTTACGACTCCCGCTTCTTGAGGTGGCTTCATATCCATCACTCTAACCCCTTCGGGTTGATCTCTTTCTTTCTTTTTGGCTCTCCATTAAACGTATTCCAATCTCTATTAACAGAGATGTTGATTCTTTGGCTCGACTGGGAGACCCTATAGTTACTTCGTGATTTTTTCCACTTTTTATGCAGTTTTATTCTATTTGATGTAGTATGTCCTTGAGGAGCTTCAGTTTTTCTTATAACTGAGCCTTCTCCTTGTATCTTGTTTCTCCACTTTTTCTTAATTTATTTGAACTTTTTTATTTTTTAAATGTGGCTTTATGCCAGGAAGTTCAAGTGAAACAAGTCTTGCACGCACATTCAAATCCATGGACTAGTCATGAGTTGAATCCCCACAAAAGGAGAAGTCTTTTTTGCCACTCAACCAATCATCATCATCATTTTTTTATGCCATCCATTTGAGGGTCAGCTTTATGAGTTCATTTTGTTTATGAGGGGGGAACCTCGAGCACAGCCCTAGTAAACCCCTCCCTCCTCTTTCTCCTCTTCGGGTGACATCCACACCTCCACAGGATAGCCACCGGGTTACGTCACGAGAACTCGAACTCGCACCATCCCGCTTCCTGAGGCGGAATGTTACCAGCTGAGCTACTATTTCAAAAAACATGTTTTGTGTCACTAACTCCATAACATGTCATATCTCGCTAATCCACACCAAGTTTTTATTGTCCCCCCTCATAAACTAGTTCATTGAACTTGTAAACCTTCAATTCTTCATACTATGCAAAGTCATACATACCAAGCCCATATCCCAATTTGGAGCCAATGTCATGGGTTGATCACCCGAGACACTTGATAAAGGCAACCTTATCAAGATGGTGATCAAGTCATTGCCAAAAAATAAAAGACAATCCAAGAGAAAGAAAAGTGAATAAGAAATAAAGATGTTCATGGGAGGCCAGAAGATTCTAGAATGTTCTAGTAGTGTCCAAAAAGATGTAGAAATGTATGGATTCAAGTAGAGAAAGTGGTAGAGCTCTAGGCTAATGTAGAAATCTAAAGAGCCATGTAGAGTTGTGTGAGAATTCTAGACTAGTTTAGAGTTGTGTAGACTTGGAAGGGAATCTAGAAGTTTCTAGGATATCTTAGAACATGGAGTGTAGAAAAAATTCTAGAATAGGGCTAAAAGGTTCCCCACCATTGGCTCGTTGCCAAGTGGAGGAATCCTAGCCATTGGTCATCATAGGCTTCAACTATAAATAGGGGTGAACTGTTCATTTATGGCCAAGCTTGCTAAGCTAAGTGTCACGTTAGAGAGTTGGAGAGCTTGTGAGAGTCCAAGCATAGCCTTGTAAAGATTTGTTGAGCAATAGATTGAAGAATTCTCTTTGTTCAACTCATGTACGATCTCTCTCTCAATCTTGTGTGTTCAAGTGTGTGCACTTTGGGATGATCAACTGGTTCAAAATGTGACCGAAAGCTAATCAAGGCTAACTCAACGAAGGAGGCAACAATGAATGCCACAGGCAAGAATCGAGGAGTGATTCACAACGTCTATGAGACCAAGCTCAATTCAATCATTACCATGCTTAGGCTGAATCCCAAATCAAACCCATACTTACACCTAAACACTCCTAAATCATCCTGAAATCACCTGTAATCATCCATGAAATTCTCCTAAATCAACCCAAATTCGGCCCCCCAAATTCATTCCTTTTGTGTATGCGTGTGCATGAGAGAGAGAGAGAGAGAGAGAGGTATAAAAAGAAGGGGGAAAAAGAAGGTACCAAAAGAAGGGGAGCAAGACACACAAAAATGAGAAAGAGGCCAAGAACTTGTCGCCACCACTATTGTGATGCAGAACTGGGGTGGTGAGGGTTTGGTGTTTTTTTTTTAGTAGGGGTTAGGGTGAATTAAATTTGGGCTCTACTTTTTGGGCCTGAAACCAATCTCAACTTGAGAAAGCCCAATTCAAGGTGGGCCAAAGGCAAGTAGGCAGCAAGCTCAAGCTTGACCCATAAATGAATGCCTAAATTAATAAAACAATGCAATACCAATGACGATCAACGCCCACAACCTCATTTATTTTAAAGATATAAATGATAGTGATCATTGGCTTTATAGTCATGTATATGCAGAAGGTAAAAGAGACCATCTCACATCATTGTTATCATCATCAACCCTAATGCCATCTAAAATAATTCTTTACATGACTTCAATGAATCCGCTTAATTGATAGCTTGAATAAAAGAGGAAAACAATTGTGAAATGTTTAGATGATTATTCCAATACAATGTTTGAAGGGAGCAAGCATACCTGTAGTTTGATTGTGATCCCCCTCTCTCTCTCTAGGTCCATGTTATCAAGAAACTGCTCTTTCATTTCCCTCTTATGTACAGTTCCAGTCAACTGTAGTAATTTATCTGCTAATGTTGACTTCCCATGGTCAATATGGGCAATAATGCAAAAGTTCCTAATATTTGAAATAGGGACCTGCTGACAAAGGAAAATTAGTTTTTTTGTCTAAATCTTGGAATAAACCACAACAACTAACAATTATATTTACAATTTTGCATACATTAAAAATAATTAAACCAATAATATCCATTTAATACAATTGCTCAATAATTGATAACAAAATTGTAAGTGTCACAAGCACAACAAAAACATCATAGTTAACTCATTTTTCCTTTACAAATGGTTCTGTGATTTCGTTAAAGAAAGAAAATTGGAAATAAATGAAATATACAATAGAGGAACTTAAAAGACTAGACACGATGCCAAATATTAGCTTAGCACAGAGAAACGTCACACCACACGCACACACCCACCAAGAAATACCCACCACTCTACTAACTCCCTTCAAAATGCATGAGAACTCTATTGCATTACATGAGAGAGAGAGAGAGAGAGAGAGCGCTTACATGAAGTGCATTGGCCTTTTATTGCTTGGTTTGCCTTTTTTTTTGAAACATTAATGATTAAATTCCATTAAAACTAGAAGATAATACAAGATAGGGATCCGAGTATAGGAGATATATACCCGGAGCCAGAAGGAAGGAAAAATAGTAAAAAAGAAAGGAAAAAACATGAAATAAAAAATAAAAAATTCATCAAAAGATCCACCCAATCCAAGATCCAAAAGGAAACCCCTACTCCCCATCCACCAAAGGTTGATGAGATGAAAAGATTTCCAAAGCTGGACTTTGAATATGAACACCAACTTTCGCCAAGAAGTCTGCTACACAATTTGCTGAACGAGGTGTATGAGTGAAAATGATGTCACCATCCTGCACATCCTCCAAATGTCCCTAGCAATACAAACTAACCTCCACAGTTTGCTTTGGTTTGTTGTTTTGGGTTATCTTTCTTTCTCTTCGGGTGGCTTTTGGCCCTTTTGGACAATTTCTTGGGCTTTATTTTTAACTCTTTGCACATTTGGTGCCTTTCAATGAAAATTGTTAACATTTCAAAAAAAAAAGAGAGACGCAAGTTTGATTCCTAAGTAACCTTCTCAAACCTCATGCATAATCCCTTATTGTACCTTATCCTTGTTATAGCTTGTACTAATAACAAAAATAAGACCATTTTTTCATTGTTTCTCATGGAACTCTGAAAATTCAAATGGATTGCTTTGCATCTTTTAGAGACATTCCAGTGTTGTGGCCATAGAATGTGATACATTGAGCTGGAAATGTGTTGTGGAGTACAGAAGCAAGTATCACGACATCAAAATAAACATATATAATTGTTTATTACCATATTCCTTGTTTTTTTTTTTTTGGAAAAGATAACTTCATTACTCAAAAAAAGAAGAATACAAAACCAAACAGGCAAACTAGCCGGCCAAATATTCCTTGTTATTGTTGTAGCAATTTAAATAATTTCATTGTCAAAAGGGTAACAACAATTTCTATTGCACTAAGTTGGTGTCTACAGAAGTAACCATATCCCTTAGACATGAGGCAAACAAAAATATGTCCTTCCTCTTATCCAAGGGTGCATATAGGTTATAGCCCAAATTCTGACCAATCTAAATATTTTAGTAGAACCAATGATTATCCATGCCATTGTGTATCATGTGTTGGATATTTTCCAAAGTCTATAAAATAAATAGTTCAGATAATTCTTTTTATTCATAATAATTTCAATGGATGCATTTTCTATGATTCTTCATGAGAAAAACAGGAACTAAGGGGAGTGTGACCTATGAAAGGGTGTATACAAATTAGATTTTCAAATCAAATGAAAGATGTTGTAAAAAAAAAAAAACTTAAGCCATAACCTTTTAAGCAACCATAAAATATCAGCACACCTTAAGTTCAATGTATACATGGACATGGGAGGGGTATCTAGTATCCAACATTCTATTGCATAGACTTTGGAAATTCATCATCATCATCAAAGTCATTTGTCACATCCATCTAGGGTTGCCACTCATAATTGGATTTGGCAAATTGTTGCCCACCATGCAAGTGCCTATTTGATGCCCACGAGACTTAGAACCTAGAACGTTAGCTCTGGTAGAAGTTGCTTATTATATCTTCAAGGGTCTTCATCTTTTTACTTTTGGCACTCATTCCATTCTCCTAGCATGTTGGGGTGTAAACCAGCTGGATAGGAGCAAAGGGCATTATATTATGCAGAAATAATTGGGGGTTTTCGCTTTTGTTCCTGTTGTTGGGTTTTTTCTTTTTCCTTGTTCTTTTTCTTGGTTATTAATAAAGTTACCTTTCAAAAAAAAAAAAAAAAATTCCATCAGATATCTGTACAATGGAAAACCAATGTCATCAATATCCATAAGTGGCATGACTTGCCCTTTGCTCTTAAAGTTTGAGAAAAGGTCCTCTCATCATTACTTTACTCGATGGACCTCAGTCGCGGGCTCCAGCTATTCTGAGGGAAACTTCGAAAGGAACCAGCTACTAGACGGTTCAATTAGTCTTTCGCCCTTATACCCAAGTCAGACGAATGATTTGCACAAAATCAGTATCGCCATGGGCCTCCACCAGAGTTTCCTCTGCCTTCGCCCCGCTCAGCCATAGTTCACCATATTTCAAGTCCCCACAAGCATGCTCACACTCGAACCCTTCTCAGAAGATCTAGGTCGATCGGTGGTGCGACCCCCAAGGGGCATCCCACCCAAGTCAGCTTCCTTGTGCCTTATAGTTTTCTGTGCTCGTTGATTTGCACACAAAATTTCCATTCAGTTCACTTGCAAAGAATTCTCATTGCATAATTTCCCATGACACCCATGCTCACTTCAGATATCCTCATCATCATCATAGCCATAATCTCATCTATAAGGGATCAGATTTTCGAGTTCTACTTTTCCATTTAACTCCATCATACACTTAAGCCCCCTATACGACATATTCTTTATCCCTTCCATCCAAATTTTCATTGGTGTTATACATCCAACATGTAACATCTCAACTCTACGTTCTGGGGCTGTCTTTGATCTTCGGTCTTCTACTTACAAAGCTCACGGAAGATTAGAATAACCAATAACCCATTCTGCCAATAACATTCAAACTGACTGTGATTGAGGTGCAGCCAGAAGACAATCTAACGAATTCCCACATAATCTAATAAATTGCACAACCAAATATCGTTCGACTTCATCAACTTATATAAAATGGTAAAATTCCAACACAAACAGGAAAATACCACTGATTGGAGCACCCATATTTTCAATTAATTGGGGACCTACCTTGCTCTTACACCATTCAAGAGCCTATGAACACTGCCAACTGTTAGAATAAAAAAAAAGTAAGGATAAAAGAGGGTTCTGGTTCAACTCCTATGGGCATAAGATAGTCGGTTGGCTTATAAAAAAAAATTCACCAAATTTAATTCCAAGTCCCAAATTCAGATAGATTGGAATAAATGGGACGATGGCAATGATTATAAAGAGGTTGCCCTTTTTTAATTAAAAAAAAAAGTTCCCAAATCAGTAGTATCTCAGGAAATGTCATTCAAATAATGCATTTTACCTTGGAGAGGCGAAGTTCGCCGACATCAGCCATGGAATCCGCATCGTAGCTGTTCTTGGGAAGCGTGCCAGTTGCCTGGCAAAAGACGAGGGGGTGAAATCGATGCCGCGACCTTCCGTTTGAGAAACTAGCGGGAAAAGCAATTCTGGGAAGAGAAGAGAAGCGGAAGAGAGTGGAATCGACATTTGGACGATGGCGTTGGGAGATTGCGGAAAATCGAATTGAGAAAGGGCAGATGTCTGTGGCCATTTTGATTGCAGAAGGCGCGAATGAGAGAGGACTGACCTCTATCCGGTCTCAAACGAAGCCTCTCCTCTCCTCGAAGGAGTGTGGCGCGAGTTTTGGTCCACACGTACCGAGAATTTCCCAACAAGTGATGCAGTGACGCGGGTTCAAAATCTGATCCGTTGAGAGGAAATTATCCGTTAGGAACTGGATTATTAGGATAATTTATTTACTTTAGAACTATTAAATAATGACTGAGATTGATTAAAATGTTTATCTGTAAATTGAGAATGTACTAAAATAAATTTGAAATATTTAAAATAATTATTTGTACATCTAGGCATAGAGACAAATAAATAGAACAGTGATAAATATCTCAAAAACGTCTTTCCACGGATATATGATCTATAAAAAATCACTTTAATCAAATTGTATTTTTAATCTTTCCAAATTTTATTTATTTTTTAAATTTAAATCTCATAATTTAGAAAAATATATGATTTGATCAATCTAATCATAATATTATCAAGGGTAGCAATCCTCTCACAAGTATTTTGTGTAACCCGACACGGGTTTTAATGTATTGTCAATTTTACCTTTCGCATGGATAGTAAAATTTTACTGAGCCCATTTACTATCATGCGATTTGATGAGTCGATTTACTGTCAATAACAATTTCGGCGAGCCGATTTACTGTTCATGCGGATTTCGGCGACACGATTTTACTATTCATACAAAGGGTTTGTGAGCTGACTTTACTATTTATACGAAAGATAAAATTGGCAATACACTAAAACCTGTGTCTGGTTACACAAACCTCCCGTGGGAGGATCGCTACCCTATTATCAAATGGTAAATCTTTCAAACTAATCTATCACCATCCATTTCATGAACCCATGTCTAAGTCTGCAGGGTTTTTGGATGCACCATCCTTTTAATTTTGAAGCAGACTTTAGGAATTTAGCAATAGACAAAGCCAGGTTATTAGAGTTGCACATATTATATTTGATGACTGGTTTAACAATAAAAGATAGAATTAGAAAAAAATTGGATTAAGAATAATTAAAAATAGTCCAAATACATAGCAAGTTGAGAGAGGAGGGGCAGTCAAAAGCTGAGTTTTATTTGCTATTTATTTTTCAAACTAGAAGAAATTTAAAATATATTTTACATGCAAATTCGATAATATTTTCCTAAACATAAGTCCTACACTTAAATTAATAGTATAACAAAATTCTGGGCCCATTTTGGGCTTGGGTTAGGTATGGATCCAACCAGTAGGACTCATGTTAGGTCCACTCCTTATAAATGGGGTCTGGGTCCATGTTCATATGGGCCTGAGACGAACCTAATATGTTGAAATCCCTACTTGGAAAGGAAATTGCACTGATTAAAATCATTTGATCGTATCCACTCACTGTATGCTGTGGGTCATTCATGGTTTTGCCTTGCAGATGAAGAATAAGACTCCAGAATGAATGTGGTGGATCATACAAATTACATTTTGCAAGGAGACCTGGTCAATGTATTAAAAGGGAATATTGATCTGATGCACAGTTTCAAATCTCGGAAAAACTCAAGTGAATCGATCGTTGAGTCATGTAAGTCATCAAATAGGTTAGATTCAATAGGATTTCGAGTTGAGTCCAAGTTTTGAGTTTTCAAGCTATGATACTATCTTATTTAGTACATTTTCTTGGCCTATTTGAGCATGTCGGTTTGGATAAGAGTTAATTCGAACTAATTTTGCATTGAATTATAGAGCTTGGACTTAGATCAGACACAAATAGTTCAAAAATAAATAAGGGAGCAAACAGGGCTTTGTTCATCGGTCATTTTTTTATAAAACAAAAGCTTTTTTACATATGAGAAATTATGTAATTTTAAGTTTTATTTAGAGACCTAATTGGACAATGGTGGGTTCCAGTGATATTATATTTAGGATAAAGTTGAGTTTAAAGTTGAATGATTAAAAAATTTAAACTATTTACATTAATGGTTAAGATTTTTAGTAAAAATGTCATAATAAATTGTTTAAGATAAGTATATAAACTTAAAAATATATTAGATATAACCAGGGCTTCAGTTTAAATTGGACTTGGTCTAAATTCAAGCTTTTGTATTGAGTTGGGCCCTTAAAATGCAAGGCCTGAATATGTAGTGATCTTAGATTTAGCTTTATTTTAGACCCAAATTGGACTCGATGCGAGCACAAGTAGAGTTGAGTTTCTAAGTAGGGTCAAGTTCATTCGAAGTAGACTTAATTTAAATTGTAGCTTTAGGCATTGGATGTTGGGATCGAGATATCCAACTCAAAAAACTAGTCCATAAAGTGAAGTGACCTAAGTCTTTTATAAATTTCGAAATCTCCCTCTACACTTTCAATAAAGGACTCATTCACCACTCCAACATTGAATTCCACGACAAAAGCAAATGGGAATTGCCCTGCTTTACGCAAATAGAGCTTGACTGTGACTTTAAAAAAGGGTTGAATACAACTTATGAAAATACACTAAAAGTCGTGATATTGATGGACAATGATTTACTTCCCATTTCAATCCATTTCTAGTGATTTTTTGTGGAGTTGTAAATCCCAATTAAACCAAACACCCCTAACACATTATTTTGTACTACTTTTTTTTGTCTGGCATGCAGTAGATTATTTTTCAATTGTACTAAAGGGTCTCATCACAGTTAAATTTTGAGAAATAATTTCACAAAGATGAACTGACCACTGAAATGGAAGTGACAAACTTGGATAGTTTGGCCCTCACCATTAAATGGTCTCAATGTTTGAAGTCTGAACTTGTATGGTAGCCGAACCGTGGCGAAGACGGTGCGCCATAGAATGAAAAGATAACAAAAATGCCAATGAGAAAAGGACATCTTCAACTTGTTGGGAGAAAAATGGTAGGATGAGTGGATTGAATTCCAAACTCTAATGAAACAGTAGATAATGAGATAACACTGTGGCAGAGACACATGAGAAAGAACCAGGGTTACAAATCTCGGCCGATACATATTTAAAGAACCTGCTATTTTTTAAAAAAAATTAGGAGAGAGAGAGAGAGATCGGCCGAGATCAGCCAATATCAACGAATTTTGGACCCCGGACAAGAACCCAGTGTGGAATGTTGGATTTATTAGCTCAAAAAGGCCTTCAGTGGGCCAAACTATGTTTATGTAAGGCTCAGGCCCAATGAGCCCAGATTGTGTTCGTGTAAGCCAGGGTCGAAATCTCGGGATTTCCACAACCGAGATATCTCGGCCGATAAGCATAATATCGGCTAGAGATAAAAAAAAATCGGCCGAATATCGGCTGATATTTATATTTTTTTAATTTTCTTTTAAAAACAGCCTTTTTTATTTTTTTTTAAATGATTTTTTTCAAAAAAAACCACTGAGATTTTCAAAAAAAAATGAGGAGAGAGAAAAATCTCGACAGAGTTCAAATATCCTCCGAAAATTCAGCTGAGCCAAATTTTCGACCCTCGGTGTAAGCCTAAGTATATAATGTCTCTCTTTCTAGTGCTTTCTTTAGTCATAAGGTTTTCTCCTCAAAGTGAAGAAAGCAGAGAGAGAGAGAGAGAGAGAAACTGAGAGGAAGAGAAGCGAAATAGTTGGTTTGTAATTTTTGTAACTTATTCGAGATCTTCTTATTAGTGGAATTATCACCTCCACAAACGTAGACAGTTTTATCGAATTATATATCTTTCTCTGTTCTTACTTTTTCTTGTGTGTGTTTCGTTTGAATTGTGATTTTGAATGTTTAATTTCACTGTAGAAAATAACAAGGAAGCTTAAGCTTCTAAGTGTACTTCACTAGTGAAAAAAAAACCAAGCAAACGTTTGGTCACTTGGTGACACTCGAGACATAATTGTCTTTCCTCTTTCTCGAGGCACGTTTCGGGTGCGAATAATCTCAATTTCAGAGAAACACGTGTCTCTGAATAGTGCACACGTGAGCCATGAAAACGAGAAAAGAAAACATGGTACTAGATTCTTGACCTTTGGAGAAAAGATGGGTCACTTAGTGGTGACTGGTGGAGCTGGGTAAGTGATTGGACAGTCTTGACCTGTGGACACAATTGAGTAATGAGGTTTTTCTTTTTCAAATTTAATTTATATCAATAAATAATATTTGTCAATGAGATGGACGTCTCGTTCAAATAAAAGAAATGGTTAATAATATAAAAATAAACAAGAATACTTTTACACTTTTATTGTTCATACCATCTACAGAGGAACATTGATGCAGGAATTGATTTCAAGGAGTCCGACAATCATCAGATCAGACTCATCAAGACCCAAATATAAGCCCATTCGCATCTATTCGAACATGGACCCGTTTAGGTGTTTCTTGGGCCTTGAAGTCCAATTAACCCAATATGTTTGCTATCATAGTATTGCGGTATTATAACACTACAATAATACATATCGGTGATGAAATCGTATATACGTATTGGTCTCCATTTTTTAAACTACTCAGCGGCTTACCATTCTTTTATGTACTCTTTAAGTATCAGACTCAACCTAGCAAATACATTGATGCATATTAATTTCGTTCAAATACGAAGTTGGTAACACCCGGTGACATCATAGTTTAATGGTTGCTAGTTGGTACAATAATAGATCAATGTCATCAGTTGGTACTCTTTTGGCCGACATGGGCTCTTGGACTTTTTCAAAAATAATATTCAAGTATTAACTATACACATTTCTAGAAAATTAATACATGATTTGAGACTTAATATCTCATTCTCATATAATAACACCTTTTTTTTTATAATGGAAGGTGTTCAATCATCTTATTCTACTAATTGGAGCACGTGAAAACCTTCTAACATACACACATTTGATAAAGTTATAAGTAATAATCCATTGAAATTGAGCGCGAATAAAAAATAAAACCTTCAATCTCCCAAAGTAATCTATATGTTGCCAGTACATTATTGCACAAATGGTTGATAATCTAGATGGTAGATCTGGAGCCATCAAATCAACAATGGACAGCCACAGGTAGAAAGCTCTACATGTGGAGGATGTGACTGAAGGCAATTGGTGAGATGTAGTGGAGAGGAGGGGTTGGTCTCACCATCAACAAGTTTTCCTTGTAATATGAAGTGAGGTTTTGATGTTAATTGACGCTTAAACTTTTCTTGATCATTTTCTATAGAGTTATTCTTCATCGATTTACGAGTGTGTGAATTGAAAGGTTTATACATACTCATAGAATTAGTCTCATCTCTAATATAGAGTGGAGATACTCGTGTTAATGAAAAAAGACAGAATTTATAAGAAAGGAAATGATTTATGTTCCATATTGAATAAATCTCCCATCAAGAATTTATATTTTACAGTGGCTAAGAAAAGTGTGAAAGCTTTTTGTTCAAGCATTAGCGACCATTGTTGTTGACTTGTTGGCATATATATATATATATATTCAAAACAACAAAATCAAGAAGATGATTATAGTTTGAATCAAAATCTAAATGCAATCAATATAAAAGATTCAAAGGTGAAATCACCGGCATTGGTTGGTGGCTATTTTTTGTCCTCTCTCACTCTCTTTCTCAATCTTTTGTAAGGTGACACTTTTCTTTGACTGAAAGTGAGAATATGAGAGTGGAGGGGTAAATTGTCTGGAAATATCAAAGAAGACCAGTGTAGAAGAGAAAAGGAGAAGGAAGCAAAGGGGTGGCTTGGGTAAACTGATGAGGTAAGGCCACAGCTGGTGGCGGCTGGCTGGTTGGCCCATGAAAGCAAGGGAAGGTTGGCCTTTTGACGCTGGATGGAGTCACCTTGGGACTTGAGGCTTATAACCCAACCCATCCCATCCTTGGCCATTGGAATACTCCATCCGCCACTTCTCACCTCTCTCTCTCTCTCTCTGTCTGAATACTCCATCCGCCACTTCTCACCTTTCTCTCTCTCTCTCTCTCTCTCTCTGCACTAAATCTTCTATTGATTTGCTTAAACATGGAGGTTACTGGTTACATAATATAAAACAGCAAAGAAATATATAAATATGCAAATGGGATTAATGGAGTAGATTAGTATATAATATGGAGAAGGGATTAAAGTAATAAGCTCTTAATTATTAAAGAATAGTGGAGATAAGTATTTCTTTCTTTTCGAGGGGTACACGGTAGTCAAATGTGGGTATTCTTTTTTGTAAAACCAAGGTATTCAGATGTCTCACTTGACTTAGTCGGGTGATCCATTTAACTAATCTTTAGGACATGTATAAACCTCTCTATCCTCACACGCTTGATAGAAACTATGGGGAATTGACATTTTTATGTTAAGGAGGCTTCATCCTAAGACCTTCCACAAAAAAGGGTGAGAATTGACTATCTAGTTAATCCTTTAGGATTTCAAATGTGGTTACTCTACGAAGACATAAAATTGAAAGACTCATTTTCTAGATAGTGATTTTTGTATCATGAATTTTTCTCATAGTGCACCAATATTAAAGAAAATTTTAATTTTGTTCCTACTTTCCTCTTTTTCTCTCTTTTTTGTTTTCCAAAATTAGTAAGTAATTTTTTTTTTAAATTTTATGCATTATGAGAAAAACCCACAGTGCAAATATCAAAAATCACTATCGGCTTTGAGAAGAATACATATTAGGAAGAAAATTGAGAAAGAGAGATGAGAGGAAATAGCATATGCTTCGCTGGTGATTGGCTTTGAGAAGAATACATATAAGGAAGAAAATTGAGAAAGAGAGATGAGAGGAAATGGTACATGCTTCGCCGGTAGTAGCATTTAGCATTGACATTGGAACGATTTTGACGAAAAGGACAAAGTGGGGTTTGGTTCTGTTTCATCAATTTTGCAGAAGGTACTGGTGCATGGCTGCTTCTGTGGTTTACATTGTCCAAATAGGAAAAACATATTTAAATAAAAAAGAAATGGATGAATTTGATGCTCTACAAAAATGTAAAAAATTTATGTATTTTTTTTTTTTAATTCACGTGTAGGGAAACCGTGGGATACATGTGGAAAACTACAGGATACCCAACGTAAAACTCATACGGGTGAGTCTACTACCCCTAAGACACACTAAAATTATGTCATGGAGGCTCGAACCCGTAACTTTCCGCTTCTTGAAGGTGAGAGACAACCAATTGAGCTAAATTATAAATTATTTAATAGAAACAATACTCATTGTCTAAATTAAGAGAATGTATGGTGTCAAATTGGATTCGTGTCAAGTTAACTTTTTGTAATAACAGATTTTCTGTTTTACTCAAATCAACTCAAACTCAATTTTTCATAAAAATTGAAAAAATAAAATGAGATGATAAAATTATTTATGATAGAATATGAAAGATAAAACATGAGTTTGTTTCATTGCCTCGATTATTGAAGTTAGAGTGAAGCACATAGGCTAAAGCCAATTGATAAAAGATAATAAAGTGTTCAAATGGGTTTTTTATTATTATTTTGGAGCCATCATTAAGAACACTTCCTTTTGAAAGTTGGTAGAAAGACTAGTATTCTTGAAATTTAGCCATTGCCAAACTCTTTTATTAACCCTAATATCAAAAAAAAATATATATTATCTCACAATTCTTCAGTGCCCAGCCATCTTAACACGGGCAAAATCTATTAGAAGACACGAGTTTGAGTGAAATTCTCATTTTATCATTACTCGTGTACCGTTCATCAAGTATAGGTGTACAGATAACACTCCGCTCTGAATGTATATGTTACACATATTGGTACACCGATACTTGATGAATAGTACATCGATAGAGATAAAATGAGAAATTCACTCTACCCCGTATCTCTTTACAAATTTTGTCAGTGTTAAAATGGGCGTCCTTCTTGAATGTATTGTCTTTCTAGAGCAGTTCCACTGTACTATCATAGACCTTGATAGGGCTGCAACTCGGTCGGGTTTTGGCCTGACCCGCATGACCCGACCTGAGAAATTATGCTAGTCGGGTCGAGACTTTCGGGTCAGCGGGTTGGGTCGGGTTGTGAAGATAAAAACCCATATGAAATTTGGGTCGGACCAGGTTGAAGATTTTACAGGTTAACTAGACCCGACCCGCCCGACCCAACCCAACCCGTGCAGGTCGGGTCCGAATATGGGTCTGGTCGGATTTTAGAGTTCGGGTTAAGAATTCGGATTGGGTTGAGTTAGATTCCATATATATCAACTTGGGTCGGATTGGATTTTAAGAAACTCGGCTTGTCTGACCCGAGTTGCAGCCCTAGTCCTCGACATGCCAAACGTCAACTCGTAGAAGCTTAGTCTCTTCTGTCTATTACTAGGCATCCAAAATGTGGGTCCTCCATATGATTTATTTCAAGCTAAGGTGCTTGATCAATCATCACTGTCATATTTACTCGATGTGCTTCCATCATGTGTTAGGGCCATACACTGTACAATAATATTAGATGCTCTGCATTGACTTTTCAATAAATGGACGATATATTTTAGAAATATCACATCAATATTTATTTTGATCGAACCATACTTAAAACTTAAACAAGTTAGAAAATTATTTGAAAGGGATCTTAAAAATTTGAAATATATAGTAATATAAAATGGAGAAATGAAAGAATGAACATCGACTAAATAGTTATTCTACGATATCAACTTATTGCCACTTGCCACCCTTTGGTTGGTGCTCTCATCTTTTACCTAAGACTTTTAAGTACGTTGGAGCAATTTTCTCATAACCAATTCCTTTTGGTTCATGTGGGAAATAGTTAGATTTTAACTCATCAAGTGTACAAAAATAAACCAATAGAATCGGTTTTTTTTAATAAATTATTGTTTAAAAATGTATGACCAATAATACAATACAAAAGAAACACAAGAAAAATGCATTTTAAAGAATTATTCTTCCTTTAATTTCAAAAATGGAAAAATTCATTAGAAATATTTTTCATCTGATTTATTTATTTTTGATGACCGAGATGTCTAAGACCTCTTAGAGCACTCAATTAATCTTCGAAAAATGTGCAAACCTCTTTACGTACACATATCAGATAAAACTATAGAGAGTACCCTTCAGAGTTGCATGAGATTCAAATTTACAGATTCCACTTTCTCAAACATATTATTAATGAACAAACCAACTTAAGAGTTTTTTTATCTTATTTAAGTCTTCGTGTTTTGTTTTCAACTTTGATGGCTGCAGTTTATGGTGCTTTAAGGTGTGACACAACATGTTTCCTATTCCATTTCTCTCTTTGATCTGTCTTCTAGTTGGAATTTAGAAAGAACCTTTGGCCATTCTTCACCACTAATTCTTTTCCATATAAATATGTTCTTGTAACTCGTAATCTTCCTTCTCTCGCCCTTTTCTTTCTTTGAAGGATGCCAAGGCACTTCAAAATTTTGAAATTAGGAAACAAAATCTTATCCATTTGTAAGAGAATTTTATTTGTCGGCCTCTTCAAAAGTCGAAAATTTAATTTGGCTTATCTTGAAGTGAAATTTTCGTGAGTCTCTAATGCTACAAATTACTTGTCCTTCAGAAAAAAAAAAACCTAAGGCATTACGTATTGACTGAAATATATCATATAGTTTAAAAATAATGTGTTAATCGATACTATCAATTGATATTTGAATGATTGAGTTTAAAGTTAAATATACAAAAAGAATCATTATATATTACAAAAAAGTGCAAAATTATGTGATAAAAATGAATGCCGACAACCAACAGGACAGCTACTTCGGAGCCCCAAATGGACGGCTAAGATCACCTCATCGGGGAGGGTCGAGGTTACTTCTGGCCATGTTCATCAGGAACGGTATTTCCGTTACCGAATAAACTGATTTGGTGGTCGAGTCATCATGCAATTAAAATCTTAGACAAACTCAGTACAGAGTTAATTGGTTGCATCAGTTCATTGAAAGGGGTCATGGTGATGCCACACGGGGACCATTTTTTTTTTTTAAGTATTAATTTCACTCCCCTTTTTCTCCTTTGGAATCTTAGAGGTAGTTGAGTCAAAGTTCAAGATGCCATTAAATTAGATTCTAAACTTAATTTATCATTTAATTAGGTTAAGCACGAAGATATTTTTATCTATCCTTTTTTTTAAAAAAAAAAACTAGGGAATTTGCCCCTAGGCCCATGTTTAGCCCAAAACCACGAGCCGTTCGTGGGCATATCGAGCACACCAAACCACAGGGTCCTATGCCTGTCTAGAGAGTGGAGACACAAACCAGTGGCCAGCTTCTTTAGTGGGGCCCGCTTTGTCATACGGAGGATGGACACGTGTCTCTCCCTTGCTCCTATATAATAAGGTGAGTGCCCCTCTCATTTTCTCTCAGCAAAGAGTCGTTGGAAAGGGCGAAATAGGGAGCAACGCCTCTACTATTCTGCCGCTTCTTTATCTCCTTTTTTTTTTCCTCTTTTGAAGAGAAACTGGCGACCTCTGTTGAGAACCGGTTTATTGAGCCGGGTTTGACCCGGTTTAACCACGTGAACCGGCGGCCGGAGTCACCGGTTCGAAGCCACATGTACTCCATGCCGGCTCCCAAGACGAAAGCAGCATTCGCAGACGACTCCTCCAGCGATGAGGACGACGAACAGGATTGGAGACCGTACAAGAAGACCCACAACGAAAGTGGAGCCGCCGATCCACGACCCGAGAGACGAGGGGACGGCTGACAGCTGGATCGAGCGCAACCCGTCTCTGATCCGGCTCACCGGCAAGCACCCATTCAACTGCGAGCCGCCCCTGACCCGGCTCATGAGCCACGGCTTCATCACGCCGGCTTCGCTGCACTACGTCCGGAACCATGGGCCAGTCCCCAAGGCTTCGTGGGACGAATGGACGGTGGAGATTTGCGGGCTCGTGAAGCGGCCGACACGTTTTACGATGGAGCAGCTTGTGAACGAGTTCCCGACTCGGGAGCTGCCTGTCACGCTCGTCTGCGCCGGGAACCGCCGCAAGGAGCAGAACATGGTCAAACAAACCATCGGCTTCAACTGGGGCTCGGCGGGCATCTCGACGTCGGTCTGGCGAGGTGTCCGTCTCCGAGATGTTCTCAACCGCTGCGGCGTCCTCAGGCGCAGCAAAGGCGCCCTCAACGTCTGCTTTGAGGGTGCGGAGGACCTCCCCGGCGGCGGTGGATCAAAGTACGGGACGAGCTTGAGGAAAGAGATAGCGATGGACCCTTCTCGGGATATAATCATCGCTTACATGCAAAACGGAGAGCCCTTGTCGCCTGACCATGGCTTCCCCGTTCGCATAATCATACCCGGATTCATCGGCGGACGGATGGTGAAATGGCTTAAGAGAATTATCGTCACCACCAAAGAGTCCCAAAACTACTACCATTTCAGAGATAATAGAGTTCTTCCTTCCCACGTCGATGCCGAGCTTGCAAATGCCGAAGGTAAAATATTCACTCACTGTCTATACTCAACTTGTAGGAATTTTCTTCCATGAACCATATAAACCTCTGAATCAGTGTGTTTGCTATTATTATGGTCGGGGTGAAACTCAATTTGACCTCATCCAATACTTAAGTCAAATTACTCGAATCGGATCCCATTGATTTTAAATTTCACAACCCAACTCAATCTGAGTTTTATATGAATTTTTAATTTTCAAGATCCGACCCATAATATATAAATACATAACTCAAAGTCACTTATTTTTAAATTAGGTCACGCGGATCTAATTAAAATCCAACCCAATTTCAGCTCTATCATCGTATGATTATTTTTATCCTCACATGATATTTCCTAATAAAATATTCACAATTGCTAAGTGCATCTCTCTGTATCCTCCATTAAGCGACTACCTAAGTAGCATAGAACATTTAGTAATGCCAAAATTTTTGGAAAGGAGAAAAGCCCATTGGCGGCGAAAGCTTTGTTGGATAGTCTAATTACTATTTTATTAGGGTCGATATTCGATGTCCCTTTCTTGATTGCCATGTGTCTTTTCTCTAATAATTGTTCCTTTTTCCCCTTCAAAAGATTATCATTAGCAGAATCTTTTAATTTTATTTAATTTGAAAATTGACGAATTATTTTCATTAAGCTAATAATGAGACTGATTTGTTGTGGGTTGCAGCATGGTGGTATAAGCCAGAGTACATCATAAATGAATTGAATATAAACTCGGTGATGACGACTCCATGCCATGAAGAGATACTTCCCATCAACTCAGCAACAACTCAGAGCCCGTATACCCTCAGAGGATACGCATATTCCGGTATCTCTCTCTCTCTCTCTCTCTCTCTCTCTGCGTCTGACTTTAGAAAAATCCATGGTTTGCTTTATTTGCTTGGAAAGTCACTTTTTCCAACTCTCTCTTTGTTAAAGTCAATGGCACACACCGGATTTAAATTCAGACTCCACACCGGATTTAAATTCGGACTCCCCGGAGATGAATTCTTAGTTGGCCCTAACTATAGAAGGAATAATCTGCCACCTAAACTTTCACTAATGCTACCTAATGAATTTACTCATAATCTCAAATTTCAATGTCTACATTGTGTCTAGAGCTCCTGAAATCTTACGCATCTCAGGACCGACACTGATTTTTACCAACACACTTTTGATTGAGCGGTGAAAGGAATACTTTTTGCATCTACCTCATTTATTTAGAATACAATTTTAAAATTTTAATATTAATTATGATGATTAAGAAAATGTAAGATCTGATAGAGATTTAAATAAGGTATTTTTATTTTCTTATATTAAAAAGTTCCTTTTTGTTTTTAATATTTAAGTGTAACGGTGATATAGGTAAGAAAAGGATTGATTGTGAGGATATAATTATGCATTTATAATGAACACTTTTATTATTTAAATTAATATATTAATAAGCTTTTTCATATAAAAGCAGTTATCTTGTCAAAGTCAAAATACTTATAGAAAGGAAAAAAATATCTAACTTATGAAAACAATTGAAGCCATCTAATCCATTACTACTATTATTTAATTTAATTTTAAAATTTCCATGTTTAATGTAAAAGACACTATTATGCTCACATAAATAAATATAAGATGTTAAATTTTTTAACAACTCATTTGGAAGATGTGTTCCAAATCTTGACACATCAATACATTAATTAAGTGTGAATCTAGAAATTTAAGTGTTTAAGAGACCTCAAATGATGACTCTCCTATAACTAAGTCTTAAGATCAAAGTTTTAGATCTTAAACTTTCATGTTCATTTACTTCATCAAATCACTGAAATGTTAAATTAAAATATCCACAGGTATTTCAACTGGTTACCTCCCGTATCAGAAAGTGGAAGGTTGCGGGTTCGAACTCCCATCATCTAATCTTGGTGTGCCCTGAAGGTAGTGGGCTCATCCGTGCGGAGTTTATGTTCGGTATCCGTAGTTTTTCAAATATAAATTAAAAAAAAATGTTAAATTAAAATTTTGATAACGAGATCCCGACAAACAGTCCATCTAAAGAGACTAGGACCACCGGAAAAAAATATTCAAACGTTCCAATCTCATCAAAACTTAAAAAATATATCTGTAATCACTATAAAAAAAATCTACATTTATGAAATCAATGATCTATTTAATAATATATTTCATATCGCTAAAAGAATCTCATAACCTATTTAATTAACACTTAATCAGCTGCATAAGAAACAAGGTGCAAAATGAAAACATCAGCTGTCCATATTCAATGGTAGAAAAAAGGTGGAGGACCAGATAGAGGGCCAGGATTGGCCCAGATTCAAGTATAATAAAACTCCTACTTATTCTTTAATAATTCATGACGTGTAGTGGTTTCCTTCATTGCAATTTGCAACAGGCAAAAGTGCAAAACATCTCAGCTATTAATTTTAAATCATAAATTGAGAGACACTTGTCGTTATATATTTGTTTGAAGAATGATTTGGTTTGATTGAGTAGTGGAGGAGGAATGCTGACCGTCGGATGTTGTTGGGTTTGGTGGGAGCAGGGGGAGGGAAGAAGGTGACGAGAGTGGAGGTGACGACGGACGGTGGAGATACGTGGTTGGTATGCGACATCGACCGGCCGGAGAAGCCGAACAAGTATGGTAAGTACTGGTGCTGGTGCTTCTGGTCGGTGGAGGTGGAAGTGCTGGACCTCTTGGGGGCCAAGGAGATTGCCGTAAGAGCTTGGGACGAGACCCTCAACACCCAACCTGAGAACCTCATCTGGAACGTCATGGTCAGTTAAATTCCCTCTGCAACTTGCTTTGAAATTTTCAAAAATCTACTTAAAAGTCTGTGATTATTTTATTTTTATTTTTCAAATGTTATCCCCATTTCTTCGAGATTTCAAACATAGATTATGTTTTTTGTTGATTGTTTCTCTTTTCCTCCTAGTAATTGGAGAATTTTGTTGGAGTGCAAATGAGAGTCCCACATTGGTTCTAAATTATGCAAATGCATATAACTTAATTCTAACAAGGCAGGCTTTTTGTATGTCCAGGGTATGATGAACAATTGTTGGTTCAGAGTAAAGATTAATGTGTGCAAGCTGCACAAGGGAGAAATAGGGTTGGTTTTCGAGCATCCAACATTGCCCGCGAACCTGTCCGGTGGGTGGATGGCACGGCAGAAGAAGTTGGAGACGTCAGAGGCGCAGGCATTGAAGAAGAGCGTCTCAAGTCCATTCATGAACACCTCTTCCAAGCAATTCTCCATGTCTGAGGTGAAGAAGCACAATTCCCCTGACTCGGTGTGGATCATCGTCCACGGCCATGTCTATGACTGCACCAACTTTGTCAAGGACCACCCGGGCGGCGCCGACAGCATCCTCATCAATGCCGGCACTGATTGCACCGAAGAATTTGATGCCATCCACTCCGACAAAGCCAAGGCAATGCTGGAGGATTACCGCATTGGCGAGGTAATCAACACCGGCTACACTTCGGACTCCTCCACATCCTCCCCCAATTCCTCCGTCCATGGCGGCGGCTCCATCAATCTCGCCACCATCAAAGAAGGAGTTGTAACAAGGAATTTTGCTCTGATTCCGGGGCAGAGGATCCCCTGCAAGCTCATCTCGAAGACCTCTGTTTCTCGCGACGTGCGCATCTTCCGCTTCGTGCTGCCATCACCGGATCAGGTGCTTGGGCTGCCGGTTGGGAAGCACATCTTCCTCTGCTCCACCATCGACGACAAGGTCTGTATGAGGGCCTACACCCCTACCAGTTCAATTGACGAAGTGGGCTACTTTGATCTGCTGATCAAGATCTACTTCAAGGGGGAGCACCCGAAATTTCCCCACGGTGGGCTAATGTCGCAGCACCTTGAGTCGCTTCCGATCGGATCGATGCTCGACATCAAGGGCCCCCTTGGGCACATTGAGTACACCTGCCGCGGCAACTTCACCGTCCATGGCAAACACAAATTTGCCAAGCGCCTCGCTATGATTGCCGGTGGCACCGGAATTACACCCATCTATCAAGTAATGCAGGCCATTTTGAAAGACCCCACCGACGAAACAGAGATGTTCGTCGTCTATGCGAACAGAACAGAGGATGACATTCTCCTGAGAGAGGAGCTTGATGGGTGGGCTAAGAAGTTCCCTAATGTGAAGGTGTGGTATGTTGTGGAAAAGGCCAATGAGGGGTGGGAATATAGCAGTGGTTTCATCACCGAGAGTATCCTCCGGGAGCACATTCCCGACGGATCGTCTGAGACATTGGCACTCTGTTGCGGTCCGCCGCCGATGATCCAGTACGCAGTTTTGCCCAACTTGGAGAAGATGAATTACGACGTCAAGAACTCCCTCCTTACCTTTTGAAGTGAAGCCTTTCTATTCTTTGCTGTGTACATTTGTAAAGATGTAGAGATTTGTTACAGTACTGCTTGTATTCCTTCTCCAGTCTCTTTTCAGTTTCTTCCATGACTTTCCCTCTCAATCTCTTTTGTCTCTCTCTCTATCATGTACAACATTGGTGAAACAGATGTAGATTTTGCACTATATTGTGACCATTCCTGGCTGAAACTTTTTAACAAAGATTATGTACTTATCTAAGACACGAGATTTATGGATGATTTCTTCTAATCTTACTTTGAATATGGAGTGGAAAATCTATATTATAAATAAATAAATAAAGATTTTCCTACTTGCATTTTGTTTAGGAGGAAGAAATTCTCTTTATTTCTTTTCTTTTTAAGACGAAGGTGTCTAGACTAATTCTCTATACATGTGTAATCTTTTTTCTATCTACACAGTAGATAATATTAAAGAGAGTGGTTCTTTTGTATTGAGAGTAAATTGAATCTAGCACCTCCTACCAATGTTATCAAACCCGACCTGGCCCGCAAGTTGACCTGCGGGTCAACCATGACCCGGCTGAGAGACGGGTCGGGTCATTCAAAAATCCTTCTGGATTAAAAATTCTTAAAAACCTAATCCGATTTATTTAATAAACCTGTGACCCGTACATTTAAAAACCCTTGGTTTCTTTAAATGAAGAAAATGAAGATGAAAATGGTGGTTATTTTGAAAATATAATTTTTGGTATTTACAATTGTGTTTGTGAGAGAAAGAATATATATTAATGAAATATAACTTTAGTTAATAATATAATATTATATTAATAGCATGGGTTTGATTGAGTTTGACTATCAGTCAACTCGTTGAACTTGAACCTTATTTAACCAATCCTTTCTCGAAGACGGGTCGAGTTTTAAAACAGTTGTCCCCTACATTTTAAATGACTTTTGGACCACTAATTCGGTTTATCTAATAAACCCGTAACCTTTAAAAACCCTTGATTTATTTAAATGAAGAAATGAATATGAAAATGTTGGTTATTTTGAAAATATAATTTTTGGTATTTAGAATTGTGTTTGTGAGAGAAAGAATATATTTTTATGAAATATAACTTTAGTTAATAATTTAATATTATTTATATTATTATATTAATAGCACGAGTTTGGCTGACTTTGACTACGGGTCAATTAGATTGAACTTGAACTTTATTTAATCAATCCTTCCTCAAAGATAGATCAAGTTTTAAAACAATCGTCTCCTACATTTCAAACGAGTTTTGGACCACTAAACCAACTTCTCCTGATTTTTGGAGGTGACTTATTTCTTACCTAAAATATTTTATCTTTAGATCTATCTTTCAACATCAGCAACTTCTGTCATGGACAAGCCATAGGTAACATATTTGACCCTTAATAGATCACATTTCCAAGTATGCAGTCATCCAATATGATATTGGTACCTTTCTCTTTCTACATGAACTTAACACAAGCTAGACCAATTTTTATTTTTAAATTAAGTTTTTTAATTACTACAAGTTTCAACATTCTTGTACTCTACGCATGAGGTGAATAATATAAATGGTTTTTGTCGTGGGATTTGCTCCCACATGTTTTGAGATAAACCTTGGTGCTACCATTTGACTTATTTGGACTGGCTGTGTGGACAATGACAGTTCAGGCCTGAAGGATTAGTTTTATTGGATCAATACCTCAGGAATACTCTCGTTATTAAAAAAAATTATACTTTTATATTAAATTTCTAAATAAATAGATAATAATTTTAATATATAATAGTATTTTAATTAAAAAAAAATAAAAAATAAATACATGATTGCTCATTTATATTTTTAAAATAGAAATACTTTTTAAAAATAAGATATTGATTTACACTAACTAATGCAAATTTATTGATTTGAAAATTCCTGAATTCTACTATTCCAACCACAGCTGAACTACAGCGCGAGTAGAAAAAGACATTTTGTCCAAAAATATTGTACAACGTACGACGGCCTTCTGAACTTTGGAGGGCCCCACCAAAATACCCCAACCCTTAACTGAAAGGGCAAAGCCAACGAATGGAATGCACTACAGTTAACGTACTTCTCATGTCTGCAACCCTACTGTGTCAAAGACGCAAATGGAGGAAGAAGAGTCCCTTCAAGCCAGCTTGCATGTGTACTTGTGTAGCACAAATAATTTCATTCCAATTTTCTTTTAACATGAATATTATTGAATGAAATTATTTTTCATCGAATGACTTTATTTTTTGAATATTTCAAATTTTCATATAATTTATCTACTTTTGAATTTCATATAAATCCTTTCAATTTTTTTTTTGATTGATTACGTTCTTCTTTCTTTGAAAATGTTGGAGTGATATTCAAGAATTTATTTTAATAAGTGTAATTTTTGAGTTTGATTTCTATTTTATTTTAAAAAGTCATTTGTCAATTGAAAGATTTACACGAGTCATGAAGAATAGTTGAATAGATGTATATACCTTATTTAATACGAGGGAGGAAAAAAGCACTTCTAAAATAATTTTTAACTTTAAAATTGCTATAGGAAGTTAAAAGTGCCTTTAATGTTGGATGTATTCACTCTTCATTTACCAAAATGTGGGTCTTATCTATTGAAGGGAGACTCTTAGTAGTTACCAAACATTATTAGCCTAACTTGACTTGGACCTACCATCCAACTCATTCCATCCCAATTTTAGAGAAAAAAGCGGCAATGATTTATATTTTTTCAGTTTTATTCAACATGTAAAAAGTACTTTTGACACTAATATAAATTTTAATAAAATAAAATCATCTTCAAATCCAACAATTTATTAAAAAAAAAAAACATACATCTCAATAACAATACTACTGAGAATGAATTTATCTATCTATCATTTTTCACCGACTATGGTGTTATCATACAAAAACTCAATTTAAAAATTGAGTCAATTCAGATTGGTTTAAGTTAATTTAAAATTTTATACTCATTTTAACTAAAATTTTATTCAATTTTTTTTTAACTTAAACTGACTCTAAATTTATAAATCCATAACTTAGTCCACTGAATTTTTCGAATCCAAGAGCCCTACCGAGCGACCATACAAGGCCGTGAAATGTCATGAATGACGGCAGGTAGGAAGAAGAAGATGACAAAGTTGGGACGTCATGCTGGAATTTGATGGCCTCGACTTTCGACTACATGACATCCAACAATCTGATTAGTAGGCCCCACCAGCAGCACTCATATGGTGGGGCCCATCATCATGTGTGTAAGACTTGGATTGGTGCAGGAAGGAAGATAGAAGAGGAAAAAGAGCGGGAAGAAGATGCGTGTTGGAGGAATCTTGGGATTCTGCAACTTTCGCCGCATGCAATAGCTACGTCCGTGCCTTGTCCCCGTTGAGCCACCTTAAGTAACCCCATGCGACTCTGAAAGGCCAAACCATTAAATATAAATAAAAAGCGGAAAGCCGTATCATCTATCATTCATTCCTGTACGTGTACTGTGTACATACTCATTTTTTTTTTTGTTAATTTGTATGTGAAAATTGCTGGAAATTGAATATAAAAATTTCAGATGATACTATTTCTTTTAAAATACACTATATTAGACTATAGAGATTCAAATCTGACTATCTCTCGCTTCTTAAAATGAAAGGCTAATCAATTGAACTACATCCATATATATTTATTGTAAATTGAAATGTGAACTTTAATCAATATACACACTAAAAGAATACTCCTCTTTTTATTACATATTTTTCTTAAAAATCATTTTGATTGAATAATCAGATTATATTTTTATATTTTTAATTTTTAATAATTTTTGAAATATTTGTTTTTTTTCATTTTACTAATATAATAAACTATTTAAAAAATATTGATAGAGAGAGGGTCTAAAGTCTAAAGTCTTGAATTGAATTCCTTTTCGTTTGAAAGTAGAAAGGGACAGGAGACAGCTCATGTGCAGCAAAGTGGGTTTTCACGTGACGTGGCATGATTTCTATTGTAGTTTTGCAGTCCTCACATTGAGGAACTCCATTCTCCACGCCTTCCCATTAAGATGGTGAGCCCCACCTGCTTTTCCCAACTTTTTTTTTACAGTTCAATTTATTATTATTATTATTTAAATGTACTGATGTAGATCGAGTAAGGTTCAGTGTAAAAGAATTCAAAGGGTTTGTTAGAATTATTAATTTTTATATTTTAAAAAAATTAATTTTATTTAGTGTCAAATAAAGTCAATGACATAAAATATATTTTATGTTGCATGAGTAAATTAATTCAAAAAGATAGAATTAGAAATAATCATATTAGAAATAATTTAAAAATTACTCTAATAAAAGATAAATATCAAGAAATTTATTTAAGATAGTTTCATCATGTTAGTAAAAGATCAAAATCACCTCTAATATATAAAATTTAAAACTTACAAATTATAGATGCAAAGAGAGGAGTAGATTATTGAAAATATGAGAAGAAAGAACAAAGGAGCACATGTGAGATAGGTAAAATATTTAAATATATGATTTATGATAGAGTCGAATTAGAAGTCAAAAAAGAAATTTGAATAAATGAGATTTTTGTAACGATGATGACATTGACAATAATTTATTAGAGCGTAAAAAAAAACTCAAATACATTGGGCCTCTACACCTGTGGGCTGTCCACTTGGGCTTTTTGTAAATTTCTCTTAGAGAGAGAGTTTTGTGGTCTTACTTGTTTACTTTTGTAATACTATGTCTCAGAGGGGTCTATAATGTGGAGCGTGTCTATGGAGAAAAAAAATCCCACATTACTAATTGCATTGAAATTCTCTGAAATATAAGTGGTAGCCTTCCTTTTTTTAGTACAACACCTAAACCTACCATGAGAGTTAATACCAAGCCCACAGCCTGGGCCAGGCACAAAAAATAACAAAGTGTGTATCAAAACGGGTCCAATATGGAGCCCAAAACAAAAGACCAAGCTCACATCATGGCCAAGGCAAACAGCCCAACAAAAAAGAAAGGGAACATCAGGCGTCCAACAGAATTCCAGATGCTAAGTGGGGGGTGGCTGAAGTGCGTGCCAAGAAGGATGTTCTCTGCAGCAGATGAGAGGAAACTGAAGGGGGTATCCTGAATCAAGCTGAGATCTCGATGCAACCTGGCAAGGAGAGATCGAATGGTATTGGAATGAATAATTAGGCTCCACTCAGGCCTGCGATTACGCAGCAGAAGGGCGAGGCTCTGGTCATTGATAAGGAGTTTTGGACCAACCTCTGGTAATAAAGAAGTTCAAATGGAGAATTGAGTAGAAAATAGGGTTGAGCCACATGCCATATGGTGGATCAAGTGTTTCCTCAAATGGCTCGTAACAAGGACAAGAGGTTCGTAGACACGGTTTGTAAGTGTACATTGTTGTAATCATAAAAGTTGCTGGTTCGAGTCATATGGACATATTATTAAATAGACTGTCAGCTCTATAAACTAAAATGCCAAGTCCTGTGCTAACTCCAAATTGGATCAACAAAGTTTTGCAACCAAATTAATCATAGACTTGCATTATGAGTCTGTAAAAGATGGCGATTCATCCGTTGATCGATGGAGAATAGTTATTTCTTTCATAAATTTATTCTTGGTAAATTGATAACACAAAATTGATTTCATTTTCATGTGTACATATGACAAGAATGGGAATTTCTTCTAAGGGCACAAAATACACGAGCCTTTCTTCCTAGAAGAAGAAGAAGAGCAAGAAAAATAATAGAGAGAAAGCAAGCTTAGGTGAGGCTCTGGTGCTGCCATTTGGTAGCATTGGGTAAGCATCTGGTGGGGGCATCACACATTCATCTCCATTGAATGACATTCTCCTCGGAAATGCCCATCCTTTTTCGAATGAGAATGCGACGCTCGGATCCTTCTTCAGCAGGATTTCTGTCTGCACACTTCCATCATTGCTTGCTTGTAGCAGCATGTCATTGTAGAATGGGATCCCCCAAAACATCCCAGTATCATCTGCAAACAAACCATGAAACAAATTTCAAAAATACATTCCAAAAGAAGGCCTGAATCCAGTGCAATTGAGAAATCGGATCCCGCTCTGGTCAAAGAATGTATGCATTTTGCAACTATAGAGTGCACAATGGTGTCCAAATTCAAGGAATGATATAAATCCTTCATGAAAAATTGCAGTCACACAGAAAGACAACAATATGTATTCAAAACTAATCTGTAATGGGAACCTGTACAAATTTAAAACAGAACGTTGAGTTGGAACCTGAAACTGGGATTTTGAAGCAATGTCACCTATTTATAATAAATTCAATTGACATAGTTGGAGCAGGCCCCTGTATTTTGTCGCCAAGTGACCAAGTGAAATTCTAATTCCTGGGTAAAGCTCAGTGGTGAGTGGTATGGGCCTCAGAATCGAGTTGTGTCTAATGCTAGGATCTCTTCAAATAGTTTATTCAGTCCTAAGTCTAGATAGTGCACTTCTGTAAATCTACATAAACTTACATAATACAAAATTCACCATGTTAATTTCAGAGTATTTCTAGGTCCACTGGTAAATGGATCATGGAATCTCAAGACATTTTACAGCAGCGAGTTGGACCGAATGCACTCAGTTAAATTTTAATGAACACAGATAAGAGAACTCACTTATGCGGCCATACTGGTTGAGAGGCTTGTAACTGAAGCTGAAACTCTGTTCCACACTCTTCAGATTGGGATGTTGCACTACAAGGTTCCACTGACTGTAGTTCTTAACATAGTTGAAGTTCGTCACCGTCACCTTAACCCTCCAATATTGCTTGTAGTTCACCTTCACATGCCAATGCACCCGAATGGGGCACATGTGACTGGTGCACCTCACCATAGGAGGCAGGGCCTCATTTCCATTCGGCATCTTGATCAACGGTGGCGGCTGACTGAACCTGGAATGCATCAATAGGAACACATCGATCATCTAATCACACTGAAAAGACTGGAACAGGACAAGGTGAATGAAGTGGGGTTAGAATACTCACTTCACACATTTGGATTTAGGCTCTTGACAGCCACAGCTACATAGTGTGCATGGCACAATTGTGGTGTTGTAGAAGGACGACAGGGAGACGCAACAAGTGGGGCTCTTCGATGCCCTGAATTGAGAGTAAGAACATGTACCATTCCATGTCGCTGCCAAAATTCATTAGAATTTAGTGAATATGTAGAGCATGAGCAAGACAATATATTGTATCTACATGTCATAGCCATGGTCGATTAGACGTCGAGGTCATTACATTGACAAGGATCTAGGTCAATGAAACATAATTCTAGTATGAATCATTGTCAGGTTCAATGACATAGATCGTCGGTAGCAACTGGGCTATGCTTAAATTGCTGGGTGAGGCCAATAATAAAAGGGTTTGCTAGTCTGCTTCATGTCTAGGCTAGTGTGGAGTGAGCCAAGTACATGATGTAGGAGTGTGAATGGACTGGTAGAGGACTAGGTTAAGAACATACCAAAACTCAGTGTATTTATAATGGAGAACAAAATTTTAAAGTCTGAACTAACCACAACAAGACTCCATTCCAAATTAAACCAATCGCAGCACTTGCAAAAGAGCTTCAACCTAACCTCAGACCCATAATGCTAACTGCAGTTTACTGGCCATCAGTAAATGCGTTGACATTGTAATCCAGGCCTGACCTGAATCTGGGCCAAAAGTTCCAACAGGCACCTACGCCACTGACAACTTGCTCGACCAGTTTGATATCAAAACTCTAGGTTAAGCTTAGCCTTCTTTTTAAGATTGGGCCAGTGCAGGTGCCAATGTCCAATGGGCTCGACCATGTAGTAAGGTTGCAAGTGTTTAGCATTCAAAATTCCAAATTAGTCCAACTTGGTAAATCAATCACATTCAAGAGTACTGAAAATGAGCTTCTGATCAATGGCTGCAAGTGGACAATATGGGCCCCACACGTGGATCATTTGAATGCCGAACACATAGGTCATATCATCACCATCATCATTATTATCATCATCACCATCATCATCATCTTAGTTACTGTATCTCTAAGCAATATATAAAAGAAGAAGAAGAAGAAGAAAATCATAGTTACTTACTGACGGCCTGCCTCCATCGGCGGCCTCCATCATCTGTGAATCGGGTGGGTGGGACTTCAAATAATGGCCCACAAGTGTAGCCGGGCACGCCAAGGGTGAAATTCTCTGGAGGTGACACTGCACCATTGGTGAGGGCATTCCCAACAGCTAGTTGGAAAGAGGAAGCATAATTGGTGGGGTCCTGTGTCATGGAGGAGAGGACCCCACCCCTACAGCAGTTGGAGAACTGGTCCTTGTAGGATGCTGCTCCAGGTAGAAAGTCTATGATCACTGGCTTCTTTTCACAGCAATGTGGAAGCTCCCCTGATGAGAACTTAGAGCAGTTTCCTTGCTCTGTGGCCTCTGCCCCCCACATCTTCCAGATCACCTCATCTCCCTTCCAAGCCCAGCCCAATCTCCAACCAGGCTTCTCGATATGCCGGTACAGCTGGAAATTGTAGATAGTGACCACAGCCTAATCACAGTTGCAACACAAAAGACTTGTTAATTTTTCTTCCTTCAGCATGAAGGCATCAATGTAACATTTCAGTGAATGTAGCAAACTATGGCTTTGTTTGAATGTGGAGAAATGGTTGCCAAGAATGCTGATCCTCCATGAGAAACTCAAACTTTTCTTGTTTTGCTATGCTGCTTTTTTTTTTTTTTTTGAATTTACTTGTGGGAAATCGCAGGATACCCAGTATAAAACCCTCACGGTGAGCCCACTACCTCTAAGGCACATCAAAGTTAGGCCACAAGGGTTCGAACCCGCAACCTCCTACTTTTTATTTCTTTGAAATGTGAAGAAACAAGATATCAAATTTGGATAGTCTAGTTTTGTAGCGCACCTATGAAATCATGAGTGATTAGGTCATTATAATTCTTTTTAGAAACTATCAGCATAGATAAAATGATAAAAACACCCATGATTTCGTATATGTGATTTTCCGTTGATTAGTAGAACCATTTTCATTTGGGCCATATTTTGTTGAGAAAAACCACATAAATCATCTGATTATAATAAATAAATTTTGAGGTTCAAGGTTACATGGTTGGGACTTGGGATATGAAATAAGCATGAATTTTTAGTACCCTATATTTTTTACACATCTCATTAAAAACAATGTTTCCCATTTGAAAAATTAATGAACAATGCTCTACTTAAGCAGCATCTTTAGAGTATATTTTTAATTTATTTATTTTTTAACCAAGTAGACTTTTCCTTGTTCAATGAGAACCAGTGACTTGGTTCAACCATAGAAACTTGTAGTTTCATCAATTGGGTTTTCCACCATGGACCATCCACATACCCCCCTCTTCTCTCTTCATGAATACCCTTTGCAAGCAAAGGGTATTCAGTTTTGGATGCACCCCCCTTGGAAATTTACCCCTCATTCATACGCAGCCATAAAGATACACCACTAGGTGAATTTTAGGAATATTCAAAGAGAATTAAAGCATATCTAGACCTCCAATTTACCATTAATCAAAAGAAGGCCTCTTAAAGTACCCGACTAATTCTCAGGTCATGTTCAAGCCTCCTTACCCACACACATAAGGTAATTCGAGTGATCTTTTAAGGTGGAATGAGAATCGAACTCAAAACTCTTGCTTCCTGAAATAGATTCTTTGCCATCACTCCAACTCCTTTAAGTTGAATGAGAAGTGTTACACATGACAAATAACACATTATTTAGGTCCATTAATAAATTCCAATAAAGAACTTCTTGTGATTTATGTTGCTACTTGCCTTTTTTGCTAAGCAACTGACATGCATGTTTCATTTCTAGACTGGGGTAGAACTCCATGCCTTCACGTCTCAAAGGCTCATGGACATACACTAGAGGGTTTTAAAATTTTGAGACGGGTGACTAGTTAGTCTTTTTACATGACTTATCTTATTCGATTTTTTTTTTTAATTATTGGCCCAATTAATCTAATTGATAGAATCCATTCAGATTTGGATTTTGAATTTTCACTCATCTTGTTATTTGAATTTCCTTCATCCAAATGTATTAGATTTAATTATAAATAAATGATGTGATCTCTCCTTTGGAGAGAGACACGAAAGAATATTTTTTCACACTAATCTAAATTTTATTTTATTCAACCCAATTTAATCCAATCTGAATTGAGTTCTATAATTTTTTTTTTTTAAATGACAGGAAAATATCTTTTATAAAAGGAAAGATAAAGTGGCTTCTCTTTATAGAAAATTGATCATAGAGATTGAAGGTTTTACTCTTGTAGATTGGAACTTCAAATAGATGGAACAAATAACTTTTTTGATGAAAATAAACTTAATAAGGTAAATGAGTGGAGAAAACTTACAGAGTATGTGTCCTCGAGATCCATGATATCCCATTTGATTGTAATGTTCCCATTTGGGTCCAGTGGGTCATACCCATCTGCAAATTAAAATTGAAAAAAAAAAAAATCAATATGTTGCAATTTTAAAATTGATTTTAAAACATGGTTTTCTGCAGGTTGCAGTTTTCTATTCTCTTTCCAATCGAAGAAACGAAGAAAGAGAAGAGAAAGAGACGAACCTGTTGGAGAAAAGTGGATTAGAAGACAGCAAAGAAATACATGAAAAACCCAAGAGCTTGAATAAAAGCTTGGTATTATTTTGTTGTCTCTTCCCATGGTGAAAACCAGAAGAGAAGAAGAAGAAGAAGAGGAGAAGAAGAAGAAGGAAAACGTTTATATTTATTGTCATTACCAAATTGTCATTAAAGTTTACTTGGGAAACTTTCCAAATGCATTGCATTGGCTTCTCCATATAACCTCTGAATTTCTTCTTCTAAATTTGGAGGACAGATGCAATACAGCAGTGTAATGCGTCAGTGGAAAATTATTTCGGCCTGTGTAGCTGAGTAATGAGTTTGTGATTTAAAATATTTATGAGATTAATATAGTGAGATGGGATCAGCAACCTTATAAAATTATAGGAATATTTACTGATGTGTAATTTAAAAAAAAAATCGTTTTATTAAATTTATATAGTCATCTGATTCAAATTAAATTTAATAGATGGCTGACTTATATCACATGATAGTCTACATAGGTTTAGCTCAATTGGTTAACCTCCCACCTTACCAACCTCCCACCTTAAGAAGCTGAAGGTGCCAAGTTCGAGCCTCCGTGGTTTAACTCGGTGTACCCTAAGAGCAGTGAGTATCATCCATTGAGGATTATATTGGGTTTCCCACGATTTCATATATGTAAATTCAAAAAAAAAAAAACTAAACTAATAAAGTTACATGGGTGTAGTTCAACCGGTAATTTCTTGCCTCGGAAAGCACCCATGGCGTCACCTGGTGCTCTAAGGGCAAAGGGTATCACCCATTGGAATTTTAGGCTGGAGTTTTTTGCAATTTCTCAAACGTAAATTAAAAAAAAAAAACTATAATTCAATTATGTTATATTACAGTTTTTGAAAATTAAACATAATCTCTTATTTTATACTTGAATTTTATATCCCATTTAATTATTCATTAAAAATATTTATATATGATTATGCGGAAAAAATAGTTTAATTGGATCACTTTTATGCTGTGTTTTTCTTTTCCACGTGGGAGAAGTGCAGCAAATGCCAGAGCGGCTCAGTGTGGCCAATGCAGCACTGAGAATCCGCAATCCACATTTGGTAGTTACTTTACACGTTCAATTGGGCCCACCATTCACATGGTTTCTTTATATGTTTTTACTAATTTTAAACGCTTTTACAAAATCGCTAGCCTCGTCACGTGAAATCACAACCGTTGGTTCATATGAGCTTACACCCTTTCATGATGCAGCGCCATATCATCATCATGCTAAAATCTTATTTATTTAAAATTTTATAAATCATGATTATTTTACTTCTATTTTCAATTTAAGTTTTTATAAACTACACACAATCAGGCATTTTCACTATTTATCATATTTTTTTTTATAATAATCTCTCTATTTTTTTCACAATTTGTAACCCTCTTAGCCTACTTGTGTACTTCACTGACACAAAAGTCATTTATTTTTATTATTATTATTATTATTATTATTTAGGTTCTTTGCCATTTGTAATTAAAGTGAGTTTGATTATAATAATAGCTTATCTAACTATTCTATTCTGTCTTTATTTAATATAAAATAAATAGATTTAGACGTTTGTCAAATGAATAAAAATTTAATCTATCTTTATCATATTAGTATTAGAAATAAATAAAATTCATCTAAAATTGGCTATAAATAGGATTTGAGATTATAGAATTGAATTCGATGAGTTGAATTGATCTTTGCTACGCTAATAATTAAAAAAAAAAAATACATAAATTTTGTGTAAAAATGGGTAAAAATGTAAAGAAATTAACATTAAATTTAATAAGTTCGAAGGATTTGGCATGTATTAACATAAAAAATAAAGAAAATTTGCAAACAAATACCTAAAATAGGAAAAAATATTTTATAAATAGATATGATGAGTTGGAAAGATTTAACTCCACCTTATCAAATGTACAACTTAAAAAGAAAAAAAAATGTATAAAAAAAGCTAAAAATAGTAAAGAGCATTTTAATATTAGATTTGGTGAGTTAGAAGGATTAGACAAGTTTTGATTAAGTTACTTTTCTTCAATTATTTAAATTGATTTTTTTTAGTTTTACTTTTTATAAATAGGTTATCAATCCAATATATTATGTATTTCACACAAATATTACATTTTGTTTAATTAATATATTATTGGACATTTAAGTAGATTTATTTATTGATTAATTGCTTCAATTGCAAAATAAATCAATATATAATATTATGAACGTTTATGCAAGAAAGTTCCCTCTCTACTGTGCCTTTGTCTTCTTGTATTGGCATGTAAATAGTGAAAAGTGAAGACCATCAATCCTATCTGTTTGGTCAGATCTTTGCACCTTCAAATTTGGCCAAGCCCAGTGTAAATGAATGGAGGCTCAAATACACTAAGAGAAGTTTATGAAGACCGGGCTTTTTTACTTATTTAACCAATCATATATAAATATATATAAATAATAATAATATATTATTTTTTGTCTCATATATATAAGTACAATTCCCTCACTCAAGGTAAAATTATTTAATTAAAATTTGAAATTAGGTTTTAAAGTGAGCTTTATGTCACAAGTCAATTCACACTTCAAAAGTACTAGCTGCTCGCAAGGATTTTCCTACCTCTATTTATAAGCCTAAGATCTTCCAAGATATTTCCTATCTGTTTTGTGATTTTAAGATCAATACACTCATAAAATGAATGATTAGAATTAATTTGCAATATGTTCAATTAAAAAAAAAAAGTCAATATATTCACTACCAAAAAAATCTCACTATCACAATTGCATATCCAAACATAGGTGAACTCAACTTGTTAGTAAATTGGGATTTCTTTTAAATTTACACACTTTATTTATTGATACAAAACTGTGTAGAATGGTGATGTGACATGTGTACATTGACTTGTACATTATTCCAAACATTGTGCTTTTATTGTGCCGAGTATAGAGATGTGGAAATCCATTGTTTAGTACAATTTTTTTATTTGCCAGTATTTTTTATAATTTTAAAATGAGTTAAATGTCTAAATAAGTTGGACTAATTAAATTATGCATTTTAAGCCTCCAAAAATTGTCCATTTTAAATTTCTTTTGAGCTTTTTAAACTTTTGTAACTTTTAAATTATAATTTTATTAACGCAACTAAAGTAATTTTGGGATACTATATTCAAAAAATTGATATTTTCAATAAACCCATTATCATTATAAGTGGACCCCACCTCATCTCTGGCCCGATTTGATAGGATGAAGAGTTACATTGAGGATCATTTCACTGAAAGATATTTATGAGGGGTTGGATTGGGTCAAGGGGATTTAAGAGGAGTCATCTCTTACCTTTGTCAAACCATCCATGGCAAGTAGGAGTGGAACCGATTCCAGGGAGAACGGAAGACTGGGATTTCCGTTGGGAATCTAACCTGGGCCCGGATGGAAGGCGGGCTTACAGCTGGGGTTCTGGTGGTAGTGATTTCAATTTTGGTTCAGGAACGGGCCAATCCAATTTCAGTTTTGGCTCAGGCATAGGCCAATCCAGCACCGGTGCCGGATTTGGGTTTGGATGGAACTCCAGTGCCAGCAGTGCTGATGGCTTCAATTTTGGATTTGGCTTTGGTGGTGGTGTTGGAAACAATAACACCCGGTTCGGATTTGGGACTTCTATGGGCCCAGGATTTACTGGTCCAAATCCAAGATCAAACGACAACAATCAAGATATCGGGCACCGCCGTGTGTGACAGGAAATATGTATATGTGTCAATATGATGTCTGTAGTTTCACCTTTGTCTTTGTTTATGCATGTAATCTTTATCATAGACTAAGAATTCAGCCAGACTCAGTGTCAACTCCAAATAGACTTGCCTTGGTCTAGGGCAGATTCAGTTGGAAAACTTGACCCTACCGGGTTCTTACTCAAGTCCAAGTCCCAGGATTTTAATTGTGATCTGATTGCTTCAAATAATTCTGCTATGTAATGTGTTCCTATCTTACAATTGTAATGCCCAGTCGTGCAATCATGTGAATGTAATTTCATGATTGTGCAATCATATGAATGTAATTTCATGACTCTTAAAATTTAAGCAGTAGAAGATTATACAGTTGCTCTATACATAGTTGGTTCTGATCTGAGTCCATATCATTGCTGTGTTCGTTTTCTTGATTGTTGATTTGTAGCCCAATGATCGGATGCTAATATCTAACATTCTCATGGAATATTAAAACATTGAATAGATAAAATCAACAGTCCAAATTATCAAACCATGCACTCAATTTGTACCAGTCTGGTATCAGAACAATGTTCACATCCTAATGCATCAGGAAACACCATTCTTCTCAGTCAGATACATGAATAGAAACATTGACATCAGAAGACAATACTAGTTGGGGGAGTACGTAATGACGGGTACATATTCCATCTCTTCATATTTCTATGTTTAATCAAATGCTCATGTTTAAATCCTGTGTACAAAAAGAATCCTATCAAACCCAGATTACCAATGACGGAAAAAAAATCTGCCACCCAATTTCACCATCCAAAGGAAAAAAATTCCATGAAATAAAAATTCAAGTCACCGGTTACAGCAAAATTGTGGGCACATGGCCAGCCATTGGAGCCACTTCCATGTTGAAATTGCATGTCATCAAATAAAAAATCTGAATGTCAAATCTTTCCACATCATGTATAAAAATCATAGCAATAACATGAGCTAATAAAAACCAGGTTACTAACAAGTAAAGCATTAGAAGATGGCAGGTACGTACTTGAAAGAAGGCAAAAGTGGTTGACATTGGACACCTTTAATCGAACACCTATTCAAAATACAGGCAAATGACTCGTTAGATTTGGGTATGGTGTGTTTCTAATACTTGAAGATTTACCTCTTTTCTCCTTCAAGGAAAGGTGAAGATCTATAGGAAATTGAAAACTGGGATATCCAATTCAGGGACAGACTTTTTTCCACTGAACATATGACGATGGGTTGACATTCAAAAAATCAAGAACAGGGTAACTTTGGTTCAGAGACTTACACTTGAGTGAGCAGCAAAATTTGCAAATTATCCTGAATTCATTTGATGGGCATCATTCCCTTCCTGAAGACTCCAATTGTCCTAGGACTTGCTTGTAAAAGATGAAGATTTGTGGCTCCATGATTTTGGGCGTTCACACTGTCCCTTCTCCACTGCCATGAAACCAAATGCATGAGAGAGGAAATATCTAAGCATTAAGCAACCAAAGGTAGAGGTTAAGGGTGTAATTGGGTGTCCAAGTGTGCACGGATGAGAATTTTTTCAGCCATTAACAAATTGTGGGCAAAATCAGCACACACACAGATTTGATATATGAAACCACTACCCTGCCTAATCCAGTTATTGATTTCCAGGTCAAACCAGTTGGACTAGAGGCACCCCTGGAACCCACCAAATTGTGGTTTGTAGTTTTTACACCCTCATGCAGTGTAAACCAATTTGAGTAACTAATTTCAATCAAAGATTCAAACCGATATTATAGAATGGTAACTTGAAAGTAAACCACATTCTAGAGGATTCATCCTGCAGACTGAAGAATAATTATTTCTGAAGACATGTACCATCAATATGGGTTCGATTATCTGAACCATATCCCCACTTACTGCTAAGTAATCTGCCCCTTGTACTCCCATCACTAGTTTAATTCCATGTTTTAATTGCTCTCCCTCTTCTATTCCTTGTACCCAAACCATCCGAATTGACATTCCTTGGTATTCTTTTCACCCAGCACCAAAAGACTAAAAGGCCCTTTTTATAATATGCCATCTTCATCATCTTTGTCAGTTTTCTGATCTAACTGGGATCAGTTCTATGAGTTCTATGTTTGTAATCTATCCTATAAAAATCACACCTCTAGCCCAACAATCCAAGTCTTTGAAGTTCTCTCCCTTGTCCTAGTAGCGTCCACTTCTAACTTTCAGTTCTTCATATATGCGACTTTTTAATACACTACACAAAATGTCAACATAAAAAGGAATGATAAAGAAACATAGCCATTGTTGATAAGGACATCATGGGGGCGTCATTGAAGAAAGATGCATCAAAATCTAGATTTTTTTCTCAACATAGTTGGATGATGATTTTGTGCATATTTCTAATATATCTGACCATGGATAGCCTAGATTGTATGTTGATTAAGTAAGGATTTGAAGATTTGCCTCGATCTATCCATTTACATCTTCCAAGTCAATTCATTTATGGATTAGACCGATCTGACTATTGATCCAGCATCATCCGGGCATTTGTTTTTGTTATCTTTTATTAGTGTCATATTGTTTTAGTTTATAGTCTCAAGATTGTTATAGACTTTATTTGTTTTATGGTTTTGATTGTTCATATGTGTGCCTTAAGTCACGTGTCTAAGGTTATAAGAAAGTCTCTTTTTTTTCCTTGTAAATAGCCTTGTAGAGACACTTCTATAAATAAATCAACTGATGAATGAATAAATGAAGAAATTCAAGTTTCTCTTATCTACAGATCCAGTGTGACTCATTCTGCCTCCTTAGTGTGAGATCAATGAACCTTGTGTAACTGAAGGTAGAAAACCTATTCTTCTTCTTCTTCTTCTTCTCTCTCTCTTTTTCCTCCCTTCCCTTTTCTCCTATTTTTTTTTCCCATTTTCCTCTTTCTACACATTTGTCCCTTTTTATCCAAACCCTAACCCTAACCAAATCAGGACCCAACGCCACCATCGGCCACCAAAACCTTGCAGGAACCCACTAATCCATACGGACGTCCATACTTGTCCATGCGACCGTACGGACAGACGGACAAGCCCCATTTTGCACCCCACCTTTGGATCCCTCTCTTAGACCTATAAATCTAATACTAATCTATTGCATGAACCCATTTGAGACCTTACTTTACTTGAAAAGAAAAAATCATAATTCCTTCGGCAAACCCTGGGTGATCCCATAGCCTATTTCATCCCCTAGGTGACTGATTTTTAAATCTACAAGACCTAAGACAAGGTTTGGTAATGATTTAATTAGTCGTTTGAGGGATTTTGCATTGAAGATCACCAATACAAGTGTGAGGGCTTTATGTGTAGGTGTCGTTATTCTTTTTGAATATCTTTGATTAGTTGTATATGTAAATTTGCATTAGTTTTTGTTATATTCTTTATTTTATATTAATTTATCTCTCTAACAACTTATGTGAATCATGGATAATGCTGCATGTCATTTCAGGATTCACCATACACATTTTGCATTCTCAATAGGTATCCATCTATCATTTAGTCTAGGGTTTTCAATATTTTGAATTATCCTACATCATATTTGGTGTCAGAGCTTGCCCTGTGTCAAATTTGGTATCAGAGCTTGTCTACTGTCAATTTGGTATCAGAGCTTTCTTGCAGTCAATTGTGCAGTTGTAGTGAAGTCTCAAAGAGCTCTTTCTTGGGCCTTCAACTCAAGTCCCGTTGTTATCAGCATTATGTGCTTTAGTTCTAACACCATCTCTAGTATGCTGGACCCCAAGCTAAGCAAATTGAACTACTGCCTTCCTGCGAAATCCACAATGCTCTCATCGAAAATTTGAGCCTTAACAAGTTCACCACCCAATTGCATGGGTTTGCCACAATCAATCAAATCAGAAAGCTCATCATAGACAAGGTTAATATGTCCTAGTAGAAAAACAATGAGAATAGTTCTCCAATCAGGCTATCAGCTGATTTGTTTCACATCGTAGGAATCCACTTCAAGGAGCACCTTCTTTCTTCCTCTGCAATTTTTGTAGATTCTTTTGGGGTTGTTTCTGTGTCCTTTTCTCCAGGCTGTTTGCGTACTTTTTTTTTTTTTGGCCATTTTTTTTTTCTGCCTGTCCTGGCTCTGGATGTGGTTATCATTTCCTTCTTGTACCAGTTCTGTGCTCCAATTTGGGTGTTTGTTCTCTTGCTGGAAGTATTCCTTGTGAGGGCTCCTTTAGGTCCCTCTAGCAGCTTGACTGCTACAGTCCCCTATCGGACCTTGCTTGGTCAGAAATTTGAATGATGCACCACCAGCACAGGGGTCGGTTGGACCTTGCTTGGTCCATGCTCTGCAACATGAGCTCACTTGCCCCTTTTTTGTACTCTTGGACATCTTTTCCCTCTTTGGAATTAGATACAGATCTTATCCTAAATATTGGAAGGAGAAGAAAACAACTAAAGAATTGAACACAACTATAGAGAAAATTCAGCATAACTATGTGATAGAAGATTTCCTATCATACTCCTGTTTTTGTTTCATGTTATTTATCCCTGTACACTCACATCCTTACATTAGATCCATAGTATCATTAAATCAATCTGAAGGTATTTTATTATTAGAGCTCCAGGGGCAAGATAAAGGAAAATAAGCAGCATGTAGTGCTCTCTTCCCTTGTATACATTGAAATGCACACAAAGCTTAGAAAGATACCTCCAGAGATCTGGTACTGTTGCTGACTCAGTGGTCTCCTAGTCGGCAATGTGGTTGGACCCCGAACACTTCGGGAGGAGCATGAAGAGGTATCTTGCTGGCTTAGTGCTCTCCCAGGTAACAATGCAGTTGCACCTCCAACAATTTTTGAGGAGCATGAAGAGGTTTCTTTCTCCAGCTTTAAGTCTTCATTTTTTGACTGGAATATCATTTAAAAAGCAGGCAATTAGTAAAACCCATGTATGGTACTTAGATGGTGATTTTTTTCTTCTACTGTATTGCATGATAGCAGTTTCTCTTAGAAATGAAAACATTCACTTTGAGGGAACCTATTCCAAAAAAGTACCTGCAATGGATGCTTTCAAAGTCGCAACTTTTAATGGATGTTGAGCTCTATCTAAATTTCAAGTAACAGGCACTTCCTAGAAAACTTTCTTTTATTGCACCTCTCTTCCTCAGTTGTATACTTGTATGTGATAAGTAGAACATATCATTCATATAGCACCCAATATTGAATCCATTATAATGATAGTATTCTATACAATTGTTAAAGTAACTGATTTTATTGATTAATTTACAGGGCCAAATTCAACAATCTTGCCTTCTGGATTGCAGCAGAATAGGAAAACATAAATTGGTCTGGAGTTCCAACACAAACACATACATTCATGTCACTAAGGACGTAAAATATCAAGCCCATGATGCATATTTTAACTGAAGCACATCAATTAACTAACTGATGACTTTTAAAATATTAAATGGCAGTCTCAAGAGTCTGGTATGTTACAATTATATGAAACTGAAAATAGGCCTGAGATTTATAAAACAAGGGAACGTAAGTTTTAAAGACCACAAATCTATAAAAAACCTGAAATTAGCTTCTATGATTAGATAAAAGGAACCTCATGAAGTAGAACATACTCTTAGAACCTTGCTTCTCTGAGGTGAATGGTTTCTCTCAAAGGCATTGAGGTTGTTTACAGGAATTTCCTCCCTGACAAGTCAAGTATGTAAAACAAGTATTACAACATAAATACAAGCTTGAGTTCAAAGAACATTTCTTGAATATGTGAAATGACTTGAAGCATTGACAAAATGAGGTATTATTTGTCCAAATGCATTCAAGCCGTAACTAGTGCAATAACACACACCTTCAACTTTAAAAGGTTTTTCTTCTCTATTTATTTTCATTTGAATGGTAACATGACTTGAATCTACAGTCTCTGTTATTCTGACTATGAGCACCTGATGGATGGACCTTCTCATGTAATTGATCATGCCCTAGCATTTCTATCAGATAATAGAGCCCATCGTTTCAAAATGGACAACTACAACCAATGGTCTTCATTCAAGGGGAGGAACATCTGATGAGTATAGACTTTATGGAATAACCACAGTAAACTTTGCATCACCTGATGTGGCTTCCACAACTAGAGTTTGTGGACATCGATATATTAGTCCATAAAAGGATAAGTTGATTTTATAGGGAAAATTTTTGTTTCAAAATGCACAGCTAGAAACATACTTAGTTGAGCCTTATTTCTTATGCTTACAACAATATATCTGCAAGTGCACGTCGTTTCACTGGATGTTCTTTAATTTCCACCTTCTGTTCTGCATGTGGGAGCACTTTCCGTTTACCTCTTGGACTTGAAGTAACTTCACAGCTTTGGGAGGGTACACAAGAGAATGATGACCCCAAGATTAGTGTCACTTAAACAATGAACCTTGTTTCTGATCATAAGTGAGCTTGCTTCTGATTCCTCTTCTCCTGATGAAGATGGATGCTTAAGGAGAATACTCCCAAGATCTGTTTCAACAGAAAGCATCAGATCATCCCTTTCAAAAAGCAGTACCTCTTCTAAGGACCCAGATAGATAGGTAGACTTTTGCTCCTGTAGAATATTATAGAGGTCTCTTCGGAGCTCTTCAACAGGTGATGGACTCTGGCATTTATTAATTGTCTGCTTTCTTGAAGGAATATAAGAGTTCCACAAATGTGATTGTACTGAACCTGAAAATCACAATATGAATGGGTCACCAGAGCAGATCACACAAACCACATTAAACTTTGTTATTACAAGATTGTCGAAAACTGGAAATCATAATTTTTCTAACATTCCTGCCAGATAATAGAAAATGATTCATCTAAATTTACAAATCATATTATTCATTGGATATGGAAAGGGTGATCTTCTAAACATTAAATAAGTGAAAATAGAAACTTCTTAATGGAGATACTGTTGAGCAAAATCTGTAAGTTTCAAAAAATGCTGTAACCCCTCACAAGAACATTTATAGAATCCATCAGTCTCAAGCTTTCATAAGCCAGCCATGGTTGAGTTATCAACCTTTGATCTGATAGCCCATGATGGATAGATCACAAATCAGAGCAAGCCCAGTTTGACCTGCAGATGAGCAGTTAACAATGGAAAACAGCAATTGTCCACGTTCAATGGAAAATGGAACAACAGCAGTAAAAACTTCCATTTTGATTTAATTTTAGTGGATAGTCATCACAGTGGAACCTACATAAATGCAGTTTATGTCACCGAAACATAGGTCACATGTATAAACTCAAGGACTCATAATTAGAAGATTAATCCACTTCTTCTTCTTCTTGAAAAAGTATCTAGTTCCTTCTATCTTATTTGAACTTGAATGATCTTTTAATTTTAAATCAATGTTCTTAGACAACTGAAAAGTTAGAAGTCAAACTGTTGGGTACCATCCCATCATGATCGCTTGGATCTTTAAATTTGTACCCCATCATGATCGCTTGGATCTTTAAATTTATACAATAGAAAGAACATCTCAAAAATTAAAAATAATGGGAAGAAAATGTTGAAACACGAGGTCTTTGGTTCGACTCCTCCTGGACTTACCTGATACAAGAGGTTTACTGGTGATTTTGTGTATCCGTGGGATTAGTCTCACTTCCAATGAGGCGTGGGGATTATCCAAAAAAAAAATGTTGAAATTGCATGAGTGAATGGTGCATAAGAATTTAAGAATGACAAACTGCAATTCCATGCAGTGATTACTTATGATGGTTTGGACAAAGCAAATTACAATGGTGAGAACAATAGATGCAAAATAATCTTGAAATGCTCTCTCATGTAATTTGGAATTTCTATACTAATTCTAAATTTTAATTTCCAAGTCACAAGATGGTGCTCTTGCAGATAAAAGTTTTCCTATTTAAGAACTATGTTTCAAACCAAAACACAAATATCAAGTTTTATGGAGGAATTTATTGGCTCCCAAAATGGGAATGACCAGATGAAGTATAGAGCAACTAAATGATTACATTAAATCACCTAAGAGAGGGAGATAAGGCAAGGTTTAGTACTAATCTGTTCATGACAGTTCTACAACATAAGTTTAAAAAAGAGACAAAAAGTTGTGAATTGGGATTAACCTGAGATACTATTTCCATCCATGCTTCCTAGAATACAACTCTCAGAGATGGATAATCCAGATCCTGAACTAGAACTATTGCTGCTTGTATCATCTTCATGACCTGTCTTACTCTCATGTCCAGGTACAGTATCTCCATATTGTGCATAAACTTCATTTTGATTCATGTGCAGACTTCGAGCATTTGTATTTAATGACAAGTTATTCTCTTGAGACTTCCTGCAGAACTCTGAGCCAACGGGTAGAAACCCATGACAATGTAATGGAGTATAGTTTTCTAGTGTACCCTTTGTCCTCCATCTTGATCCACAAGCATTACACAGAACTGGCTTCCCAGGTGGACCATTCCTCCACAGTGGAGTGCCTGTTCTATTCCCAAGTTTAGGATTCAAATAATGGTAAAATGAAGCAATCTACAAGATAAGAATTTATAGATAGTATGTTGCCCAAGTATATGAAGCAACTGGACAATAAACAATCTACTTATTGCTATGCAATCAAACATAGATAACATCATATATGTCAGTGACAGACAAACAGGGATACCTGGAAAACCACATATGTAGACATGCAAGCAATAAGAAATAACGAGAACAAGTGTTGTAAACCAAATTTTAGTTTATCAATCTACGATAGGTAAAATATCATTCTAAGAATAGAAATCATCTGAATAGAAATGCATTGCAACTATTTTTATGTAAAAATACCTCTAAAGATAAGAATAAAAAGATGATGATAAGGAAATGAGAATATAAGGGAATGTTCCATCAAGGTGATGAAGATATGCATAAAAAATTCACATAGTTGGCTTTCTAACATATAATGATGATATCTCAATTCTGTAATGGTTAGATTTTCTGCAACCATATGATTTTCTGATGGCATTTGGAAAGAAGATATTGATATCAAATGAAATAAGAATCTAACTTCGCTCCAGTATCAAATTCTAAGGGCCTTTAATACCATATTTCCTATGAAATTGCAACATAAGAATCCCCTTTAACAATCAAGCGTCTAGGGCCAGCTATCTAGCTGATCATCAAGGCTTCTTTCTTTTTCTTTTTCTTTTTTGAAAATTACATCAAGGCTTCTTTCCTTGCAAATAACACTCATCTATTAGCGTAACCTCGCAATAAGGACCTGAACAAATTATTACAACTACCACTCTTTTCATATCCTAGTTGTCCAACATTCAACAAAAGATTGCAAGTTAACTTAAATGGTTGCAAATCCAAGGAAGGAGGAGACAAATAATGGATAGGAAATGGATTAGACAAAAGACATGATAGATTGTGGACTTTTATGATGGCTGGAATACTAAAATAGAGCCAACCAAATAGATGGGATAAGGATTTGACTATTTGAGAAACCTCAGCAAGAATGGTTGAGATGGCATTTTATCCAGTTGATAGAGACCATAAATTCAGATAAAGTTGGCTGGAATACTAGAATACAAAAGAGCCGACTGAATAGATGGGATAAGGGATTTTACTATTTGAGAAACCTCAGCAATAATGGTTGCCATGGCAATGTATCCAGTTGATACTTGATCTCGCCATGCTCTCATATCTCTCACATCTCTGTCAGATTATATCCAAGCACGTAGCAAGTGCATAATAAAAGACCTCCAACTAAATCAGAATAAAAGAGGAAGTGAGATGTCTGCTGGATGATCATAGTCTCGCTCTCTTGCTATATGAAATGGATGAAAATTCATTATAGTTTCTTCATTTGTTCGTCACAAGTGAAAAATGACAGAGAGTCAAATACCAGAGATCAGTACGACGGCACCAATTGTAAATAAGAGAGGCATGCTGAATAGCAATTCATGCTACAAAATGCTTCCAATACCATAATTGATAACCAAAAGACATTAAAAGATAAATCCATTTGTTCATAAAAAAATTGACACTTGAAGACATCTTTATGAACCCGTCAAGTGAAAATGCTCTACTCCATTAGAAGTACTAAGCAATATAAACTGGAGCCTACAATCTATTGAGTAAAATGTAGTGTTGTAGCCCATGACATGAAGAAAGAAATGGAATAAACCCGTCTTATATTGCATTCATTAAGTAAATTGATAAAGAGACAAACAAAGCACTCATTTCAACTGTTTGGAAAGACCCATGGAGCAGTTAAGCGAGTTCTCATTGCTGCAACCATAAATGTCATTGGTTCAAATCACATTACTATTTGTTAAATATTTATTATTACTTGAGCAATGAAACTTCAATCCAAGCCTTCTTTGGGGGGGGTTTTTCAAGGCAAATGGACTTGAACCTGAAACCTTGTAGTTGAAAAAACAAAGCACCTTCCAACTGCAGTATGAGCTATTATCAAAATTGATACCATGTCGAGAGGAACTAAGAGAACGCATGAACTACACAGCAAATGAGTCACAACTAAGAGTTAAACTCTATCATTGAAGTTAAACCAGTAAATTATAACTGGAAAGCTACCAATTGATATGATTCCAGGAGCAATATAAACAAAAAGTAATTAACTAATGAAATGGGAATTGCAATTTGTATGTACTGAGATTTGAAAAGGGCATTATCTCCAAAAATGAAGAACTCACTTGTAATCCCACAATGGCAACAGGGGCCACTTTTTCCCATTTGTTAGTGTCTCTCTTTGACAAAAAACATCAAACACCAAGGCAGACACAGGAGCAAACCCAAACAGTAATACCAAGACAACTCAACTGCACAGAAAAAAGAAATCCAATCACCAAAAACATGAAACGAGTTCAAAGAATACAACAAAACCTTCAAATCAAAATCATTACCAAAAAGAGACCCATTAACTGAAACATGGGCTGTAATGAGATTTACAAACTTGAAACAATCTAAAGTCCATGTGTAAGAAGATAAAAGGGAACATACGACTTACAGAAAACAAGAATGAAACAGCTTATCTTTATTTATTTTTTTAAAATACAAGGAAAAGCTATCTTGCTCACTTCTGGGTTTTTTGGGTTTCGTTCTCTCGATACTTGTCACTCACAAACACTTGAATAGGGATTTTATCTCCCATTTTGAAATCAAAGTATTCCAAAAAAATCTTTAGGTGAGAGTGTCTCATCCGTTTAATCAATTTCTTTTATATATAACCCACGTGGTCTATCTCATCTGATTGCTTCCCGCCTCAACAGATCGCAGGTTCGATCTTGGTGGTCTAACGTGTGTACCCTAGAGGTAGTGAGGTGGGGGTTTTAGAATTAGGTATTCCTTAGTTTCCTATAAATAAATTAAAAAAAAAAAATAATCTTTTATATATATAAATAATTTTATAATCTAATAAGATATAGAAATTATTGTAGTCTAAGTGCATAGAGAATAATATCGTGTAATATGTATATTTTTGAATTTTTATTTAAAAAGGAAAAAGAAAAAGAAAAAATCAGTGATATTACCCAAAAAATATCACCAAATTTGTTTGAAAAGATTAAAAATAAAATGTGATACTTTATTACTATATAAACAGATTAAAAACTTTATTTATTTAATTTTGTACTTTGAAAATTTGCACTCTTTTGTTAAAAAAAATTAATCAAATTTTAAAATTATCATAAGATCAAGCTGGTCATAGGGAGGTTAAAAAATTTGCCCACTTTTTGGCAAAACTTTAAAATTCAACCCATATGAATTTCTCAAAAATAAAAAATATAGGCTTAGATTTAGCAAAATAGCCAAAATATCGATAAAAAAATATGTGCATTCTATTGAAACTTAAAACTTAGTCCTATGATAGGGGTTAATCTATTGCATAGTGTCACATAAAATTATAATCTCAAAACCAATTGATTGATCAAATGATGCAATTAGAATTTTTTGTATTTTTCATCATTTAAAAAAAAACATTTGAAATTCTCGAGTTTATAACTTGAAAGCAATATTTGAATACGTAAATGACTGATATTTAATGAAAAAATTGCATATCCATAAAGCTCATAAATTTTTGAAATTTATGTAATTTGTCTAGATTTTTTTCTGGATATTGTTGATATCCAAATATCGGCCGATAGATCACTCCCAGCGATTTTTTTTCATCCCTGGTCTAGTGGTAAATATACTTGTTTCTCACGCGGGTGACTTAGGTTTAATTATTGTCAATGGTTTTTTTCTCTTTTTTTATGATTACTACTTTTTATTTTTTGGTAAAATAAGGGGTATTTGTTTGTCCAAATCCAACCTAAATAAACAAGGGATAAAGATTTTCGTTCGAAGTGTTGGGCTCAAACTTTTAATTCCGTTTATATTTTAAGCACAAGCACAGTTAAGTTAAAGCGGTCAATATGCTTCGACAGGTTTTATGTAAAAGCCCAACCCCCGACTCCAACATAAATAAACGAGCTTGGACAAAGATTTTCGTTTAACGGGTTGGACTCTAGCTTTTAAACCTATTTATTTTTTAAGCCCATACACAATTAAGTACAAGCCCTAGGGGCCTTGAAGTAAAAGTCTAACCCCAACCTAAATAAATGAGTTGGACAAATATTTTTCTCCGATAGACTAACCTTGGGCTTTTACTTAAAGGCCATTTATTTTTTAAGTATAAGCTCAGTTAAGTTCGAGTCCGACGGGTCAAGCTTGAGCTTTCTCCAAGCCCATTTATTTAGGTTGGACGTAAACAAATGAACACCCTAATGTTATTTTTCACTTTTTTTAAAATAAAAAATATCATAAAATAGACTCAGGGCCAGCCCTGAGATTTCAGGGGCCCTAGGCGAGTTTTTAAGATGGGGCCTTTATATACTCGTAAAAAATAAAATCATATAATTTTTTTTTACAATGCGTGAAACTAAATAAAATATTATAACAAAGTATTATTTAAAATTTATTCTTATTTTGAGATGCAAAATTACTAATTAAATTACAATATTTAAGTTTTTTTAACATTTATTTTTCAATAGATAAGATAGCTAATTTATTCAATATTTCTTGTGACATTTTAGACCGAAGATAAGATTTTATCAATTTTAACTTTGAAAAACTTATTTCTGCATAGGTAACTGTAATGGGTATAATTAATATTATTTTATAAGCAATTCATGCATTTGGAAAACAATAATTCATTCTTTTGGTAATGCATCTTTTATCATATGGAGTGTGACATTAATGCAAATTCTCATTTGAAACGAATATATTATTATTATTTTCATTTTTCATTTTTTTGTATTTTTTAAAAAATTAAAAATTATCTTAATTATAATGATTTATACTTGTATATTAGTTCTAATAAAATCTACATTGATCAAATGAATAAAGTTATGTTTTTTCATCTCTTCAAATTTTAAAAGTTTTAAATTATTTTTAATTCAAAATTATCAACTCAATATAGATTTCTCTTTCTCTTTATTTAGATGATAGATATATTTTAAAAGAGTCTTTATTAATTAAAATTATTTTATTATTATTATTATTAAACTCAATAAAATGAGAATTATAATAATTATTATTATGATTGTTAGTATCATTATTTTAATTTTTTAACAAAGCGTAAGAAATCTACGCTTTTTCATTATTATTATTAAATAACTTGATAAAAAAAATAATTACGAAATTAGTATTATTAACACATCCAGGATTTGATCCCAGGCCTTTTTCTATATAGGGAGAATTTTAACCAACCGGACAAGAATGTAAATATTCTTTAAATGGACATTATTAACTATTTAACATATGGTAAAGGAACTTATGGACTTGGGGGCCCTAGGCGACCGCCTACTTCGCCTATAGCCAGGGCCGAGCCTGAACAGAAGAAAAATCACTACTTATAAGAATTGAACTCAAGTCATCCACCTGACAAATAAATATCTTTACCACTAAATTACAATAATTCCTATATTTTATTAGATTATAAAATAATATATAAAAAAAAAAAAACATGCACTAGCACACAAACTTTCGCGTTAGCACATGAATGTAGTACAAGAAAGAAATCCAAAAAGAAAAGAGTTTTTATAGCAATCGCTCAAGAATTGAGACAATTGAAATGTTGAATTTTCTCGAAGACAACTAAATTCATAGCTCATGAGGGATATTTTCTATCTCAAAAAAAAGTCTCACTAGACGTACTAGGTATTCTGATGTAAATAATTTTTTTAAAGTAGCAAACACAATTTTTGAGATATTTTTGTAAAAATTCTAAAAAAGAAAGAGAATATAGAAAAACAAGTCACGAGGGTCTCTCTCCCTCTCTTGCGCCTATTCTGGGTATGTGACATTCACTGATTCACATGTATTTGTACTTAGGATACGCTTTTGATTTGAAAGAGCTGATTGTTCATTGTTGTGCGTCTCCCACTCTTCCACTTCTCCAATGTGGTTCCAAGCTATAACCCTATTCATGAAGTAAAAATGTTCGTCTCTCCAACCATCCAAATCAAAGAACTATTCAAACTGAAGAACATGTAATCCAAAAACTGGCCATGTGTATGTCTTTTTGTTGCTTACGCCATACTTTATACGTAAAAGGGAGCACTTGCACACTCGAAAATCCTACTGGAAACTGAAATTTCATAACAAATTATCATTTTACCTCCACATTTTCAATTATTCGAATAAATGTACAGTTCATTTTGAGTTGAATAGTAATACAGAATACTACTCAGCCCCATTTATTCAAATAAATAGTAATATACCACCATTCTTTCCATTCATTCGAATAACCAATCATTTCAATGAATGAACATCACTAGAATCATTCATTTAAATAATAAAATTTCTTTTAAAATTTTAAACTTATTTTTTAAGCACTGCATATTTCCAAAATTTCTCAAATTAAATATCCAGACTAATTACGATAATCTGATAAAAATACTTTAAGACTTCAAGGTCTTTTGACACTCTTAAATATTTAAAATACAGCATTTTACAAATAAGGGTATCCCTAAGATGTGCCGAAAACATATTTAGGAGTGTCAAATGATCTTGAAGTTTTAAAGTATTTTTATTAGGTTATCGTAATTAGTCTGGATATTCAATTTGAGAAATTGTGAAAATACACTATGCTTAAAAAATAAATGTGCATAGTGTGTTAAATAATAAAATCTCCTTTAAAACTTTAAAGTTATTTTTTAAGCACTGTGTATTTCTAAAATTTCTCAAATTGAATATCCGGACTAATTACGATAACCTAATAAAAATACTTTAAGACTTTAAGGTCTTTTGACACTCCTAAATGTGTTTTCGGCACACCCTAGGAATACCCTTATTTATAAAATACTGTGTTTTAAATATTTAAGAGTGTCAAAAGACCTTAAAGTCTTAAAGTATTTTTATCAGGTTATCGTAATTAGTCCGAATATTCAATTTGAGAAATTTTGGAAATACACAGTGCTTAAAAAATAACTTTAAAGTTTTAAAGGAGATTTTATTATTTAATACACTATCCACATTATTTTTTAAGCATTGTGTAATTTCAAAATTTCTCAAACTAAATATCCGGACTAATTACGATAACTTGATAAAAATACTTTAATACTTCAAGGTCTTTTGACACTCCTAAATGTGTTTTCGGCAAACCCTAGGGATATTCTTATTTGTAAAACACTGTGTTTTAAATATTTAAAAGTGTCAAAAGACCTTAAAGTATTTTTATCAGATTATCCTAATTAGTCTGGATATTTAATTTGAGAAATTTTGAAAATACACAGTGCTTAAAAAATAAGTTTAAATTTTTTAAAAAAAAATTATTATTTAAATAAATGATTCTACTGAACGTTTATTCGAATGAATGATCGGTTCATTCGAATGAATGGAAGGAATAGTGGTCATTTTATTACTATTCATCAAATGAATCATCCATTTATTCGAATGAATGGGGTTGAGCAGTATTCCGTATTACTGTTCAGCCCATTCATTCGAATGAATGCCAAAGTGAACTGGACATTCATTCGAATGATTGGAAATGTGGGGGTAAATGGTAATTTGCCATGAAATTTCAGATTCGAGTGTGTAGAGGCAGGATTTCTGGGTGTGTGTAAGTGCTCGCATCTAAAATGACTTGAGAAATAAAAATAGTTTCAAGAAAAAAAAGTGTATTTCATAAAAATAATTATAAATGATTTTTTAACTCTTTTTAGTCTTCCTAAAATGAAGGTGTTGACAATGGCTAGTGGTCACAATAAAATCACTCCTCTTCTTTCCTTTTTAGTTATTTTTATCATGAATCCAATTGAGACAGGTTAAACTCGGGTCGAGTTAAGTTGGATTTCAATAAACTCAACTCAACTCTTGTAAAAATTTATTAAATCCGACTCGACCCGACCTGAATTGCTGGTCTGAGGTACTCAACCTGACCTGATCCGAATTTCTAATCCGACTCAATTTGAGTGTTGTTTTATAACTTGGTGCACTAGAGTAAGGTCGAGTTGGGTTGCTTTTACATTTCTCAATCCGATTTGACTCGAATTTCATGTGGATTTACTTTTTCTCAACTCGATCCGATCCGAGATATACAAAAACATAATCCAAACCCATTGATTTCTCGGGTCGGGCTTTAACTTGACCCAAGTTTCACCCCTAATTCACTATAAAGGGCCACTCCATAGAGTCATCTGATGTATGATAAGGAGACTTACATATACTTCGAGAATTAGTCAGGTGCTCTAAGAGGTCTGGATTAAAAAAAGACAACCTTGGAGGTAAGAAGGCATGACCTTAGTTTTTACTTTTAAGCCCATTCAATAAAAAAAAAATATTTTGATTTTTTCAGAAATAATAGAAAATTACTATTTCAATCAAAACTTTGAAAATATTGAGTCCATTTCAATCAATATTGTGGCCCATTTAAAAAAAAAATCCTCATTTTCAGTAAAAGATTATACATCAGCTTGAATGGCTGAAATATTTCTCTCCTTAAAGTCCAAAAAATCATTATCATCCTAAATTTTTATATTAATGCATAGCAGAAAATAATGGTAGATGGAGCAACAGTCACAAGTTAAGGTATGCACCAATGAGCCGGGAGTGGCTCGTTGGGCCTTTCGGCTTGGACTATTTTAGATGCGCTTGTATATTTTTTTAGGCCCGTAGATCAGAGCAGACCTCAAAATTCAAACCGGTTTAATGAGTATTTTAAGTATGATCTTCTTTTTGAAAGCCCAGAACACCAGAATAATTTAACAGATTTAAGCCTGCAAAGTTTTTTTTTTATTAATTTAAATAGTTTAATTTCGTTATAATAAGGTTTGTCATGTATACTCAATGATTAAACCTTCAACAAGATTTAAAATAATAATAATAGTTCCTTTTTTCTTATCTTTATCCTTAATTGTATTTATTCCAGTACTATCCCAAATAGTCTGCAAACGATGAAAAACAATAAATGGACTTTAAATCACTTTCCCATCTGAGCCTGGACTTTACATTAAAATTTTCGTTGCACAGTGGGGTTCAAATTAGACCTAAACTCAGGTGGGAATAGATAAAGGGGTTGGGCTTGGGCTAGCCTCACGTGGACACTACCAATTTGTTGAACCCCCAGTTTTAGATACATTTATTATTTTGTCAATAACATTGATTTGGCCCAGGGGTTCAAATATCGGCCGATACGATACGTATCGGCCGATATATATCGGTTTTGGATATGTGAATATCGGCCGATATGTATCGTATCTGCCAATATTCACAATATCGGCCGTATTATATCGGCCCGATATCAAAATATCGGCAGATATCGGCCGATATTTAAAAAAACAAGGAAGAAAGAGAAAAATATCGGCCGATATATCGGCCGATAACGATATATCGGTCGACATATCGTATCAGCCGATACCGATTTTTAAACCCCTGATTTGGCCAATGCAAATATAATATACACAGATGGATAGTATTAGAAGGTGCAAGTAGGGGTGAAACTTGAGTCGGGTTTTAACCTGACCCACTTGATTTGACCTGAGAAATGAAGTGGGTTGAGTTTTGCGTTCTGAAAATTAAGGTTGGGTCGAGTTGAAGAAAAACCCGAATTAAATTCGGGTCGGGTCAAGCTTTTTTAAGATTGATTCGATCTGACCCGACTAACTCAAAAAATTTAATATAGTACTTGGGTTGAGTCGGACTAGCAATTCAATTCAATACTCAAGTTGAGTCGGGTTAAATCAAATCGAATTCAATAATTTTTTACATGAGTTACATTTGGTTTTATTTAAATCCAATTCGACCCCACTTGGCTTTCAACTCTAGGTACCAACGATATGAATCTCAGATAAGTGAAGTTTCACTTTTGTTAGGACTCATTTACTTTTTTTTTTTTGTATGGAATTGAATTTCACTTATCTAATTTTTTGCATATCTGCATTGGCCTCTAAATATTCAAAGTTTCAATCACCCAATACAAGTTTAACAAGGGTGGTTTTTTTTTTTTTTATAATCTATAGTGGATTAGGTATCACATTACCGTCCAGCCGTTTAGATTCCATTCAATACAAAAAATAATTTCCAATCATTTGTAGCAACATGTGAAGGTGGGCCCCACAATTAAAATCAACCATTGATTGGTGGACAATTCATGTTCATTGAACATGAACTGTACTTGGTACATACACACAAGTGCTGTGTAAAAAATGCACTGGCTGATAATTCGGCCTATATGATTCTCTCTCCTCTTTTTTTTTTTGGTAAATATTGATATTATTTTATTATTTTAATTAAAAATATAAAATAACCAAAAAAGAAACTTTTTTTTTAATTTGAAAACGTAGATATCGGCCGATATTTCGACTCGGACCCATCACCGTTTTGATTTTTTTTTTTTAAATACCGATATAAATCATCTCGGCTGATATCGGGCCAATATATCGGCCATATCGACCGAGAAATGGGTTGTATGGCCGATACAATACGTATCAGCCGATATTACACTGCTGTTAAAAAGTATTGAATAAAATTTTAGATACAGAGTTCTCTACAAATCATAGATATCCGAATAAAATTTTAGATACACATTTCTCTACAAATCATAGATATCCAATAACTATAGGACTTAAACTTAGAACCACTAATTCTTGAACTAAAAAAAACCTGCCCACTGCATCAAATCATGTGAGTGAATTGAAAGAAGGTGACAGGAAGTCTCAACTAAACTCCAAAGGTTAGACTCCTTAGATTAGAGTTTCATCATTCTAAAGTTGCCTCGGACTGTGGATTGCAATTTACAACTAGACTAGATTTATGCATAAATGCCTAACTTAGACTAGGTTATTAGCACCCTTTAATTAGTCAAATTACAGTCCTCCACTTTGTTATCCAAAACAACAGCTTAGTATAATGGATTAAGTTCCCTTATAGCACACGGTATGTTTGAAGTTTGAACTTTAATGGTCTTATATAAATTTTCATTTGTTCTTTACATTGACTTTCTCTTTATATTAAAGATGTTTAGATTTTTCAGAAGATTCGACTAATTCTTAAGATATGTACAAATTTTCATATTTACACACATCGAATAACTTTATGAAGAGTGATTTTTTGAGTGAAGAGGAAATCAAACTCAAGACTTCCACTTCTCGAAATGGTTCCTGATCACCACTCTAACTCTTTTGACTATTGAAATCTTCCTCTAACTCTTGTCATTGTTTTCTCAATGCTTACTATGATTTGTTGTTCAATCTCAATTTTATTCTAAATCTATACGCTTTCAACAAATATTATTAATCTTTATAGCCTATTGGATGACATCTTGTATCTAGATTATGCCTAAGTACCTAACTTAGGTTAGGTCATTAGCATTGTCAATTACTCATTGCACTTTTTTTATTTTATATGTAGCCATGGCTTAATGAGTTAGTAGTTGGAATCTCCTCTCACACATGCTGGACACTTTTCTTTTAATATTTTGACATATGCACATAGTATGATTGTGAGTTCACCAATTATGCCAAATAAATTAATAAGTACTTCTAGATTTACTACAATCATTATTAGGGTCACTATCTTATATACTTCTAATCGTACTATTAGATTTGAACAATTTTTTTTTTCAAATATATTTTATTTGAAAGATCATAACTATCTGGTATAAAATAACAAAAATGAATGGAAAAAATGATTACTATTTAATACAATAAATTTTGACTTCAGAAGAAGAACTTTCAAAATCAAGCATTCTTCATGATTTTATATAAACGGGATAAAAACTTAAAAGAGTAGCGATTTTTACACGGGAGATTTGTGTAATTAGATAAGAGTTTTAGTGTATTGTCAATTTTACCCTTCATATAAATAGTAAAATCAGCTCACCAACTATTCGTATGAACAGTCTTACCAGCCTGCCGAAATTTTACCCTTACCGGCTTGTCAATTTTACCCTTTGCATGAACAGTAAAATCGACTTACCGAAATTTGCATGATAAGTAAAATCGGCTTACTGAAATTCGTATGAATAGTAATCGGCTCACTGAAATTTTATTGTTCATGTGAAAGATAAAATAGACAATAAACTAAAATCTGTATCGAGTTATACAAAATATCCATAAGAAGATCGCTATCCAAACTTAAAAAGAAAAACTGATTTTCTCGTATGAATAGATTTAGAGATCCCTTTTCATTTTACATGTTTGTCAATCCCACAACGATGCCTTGCGTTCATTCTAAAATTGCTGCTGAGAAAACTGTGCAATATGTGCCACATGCATTCGCTTAATATATCGTTTGACTTTATTCACTGCACTCCTGTTGGGTAAGTCATTGTAATAGTTTAAATCTTGTTAACGGTAATTTTTTTGCCTTTGCTGTCTGTGTTAAAGTTAGAGTGCTATGATTGTGTTGGGTCAGTTCATTCGTCACGTTAACTTGTCTAACGTACACTACTACCATAATTATCTAATAAAATATTATATTCATTCAAATACTTTTCTATATTAAGGAAAATAAGTAAATAATTCAAATTACTTTGCAGAAAATCAACAAAGTCTTATTTCAAAACTAGTAGAGTAATTTTCTTCTCCAATTAACTATATTATGAATGATACCATTAGTCATTCTACAATCTAACACGTCATTTTTTATTATTTTCTTTTATGATTTTCAGTGATGGGCCTATATCTTCGATCTATAACTCAAATCAAATTTCCCACTCATTCTCAGTTTAGGCCAATTACATCAAGTGAAATGCCATTTTTCCAACCACATTTATTTTCTCACAATCAAACAAAAACATCTACTTTCAAGGCATGTGCCCAACTAACTAATGTTAAAAAAAAAGAGAATAATGTGCCATCTCCTTTTTCCATTTGGAAATTTCCCTAACAAAATTACAAAATTGGAGCACATTGGAGAGGTCCCATGTTGACAATACACTAAATAACAAAGCAAGAGATTGATGTTAGGTGTTGCAGATACAAACCATTTGTCCTTGATGAGAAATGAGAACACACACAGACATTCTCTTGGCCAAGATGTGATATGCTCCTGAAGAATCCAATGAACAACAGCAGTCACAATAGGCTACAGTGACCATAGCCAAATGGGAATTAGACACGTGTCCTTTGCAATGAGCACCATGCTTTTAAGTTGTGGAGTCCACATCCATCCAACCATGGTTGTAAGCCAAACAATAAAGGAAAAGGAAAGAAAAGGACAGCACGCCAGCTACTAGCTTCTATTAGCATGGTTGACTTGATCTTAAGGGGAAGAAAACAACATAAAAAATAATCTCTTACAATGTCAATGCTCTTTGAGAGTCAACAAACATAAAATAAACTAAGCTTTGTTTTTTTTGTTTTTTTAATAAAATTTTGGTGGGGTTGAGGTAGGGTGTGATGAGGATGTCAGCCTTGCTCTCAGGTGTCCCAAATTCCCTGCGAGAAAACTGCTGCTACTCAATCATTAAATACATGAAGAGAACAAACCCAAATCCATTGGCTCAAGCCACTCTTCAATAGTTAGGATTTAATCACTGCATCTCTGTCTCTCCCAAACAGATACAAGAATGGGCAAAGGGTGGTTGAAGCAGCAGCTGAAGAGGTTTGGGAGTGAGAACAAGAGTTTTAAATTGAAATCTAAAGACTTATAAAACACAGACTCACTCCACCTATCATATTAGTCTTTTGGTTCAGAAAAGTGTATTATATATCTAATTAAAAGCCATTTTGAAAGATTCAAATTATCTTGAAAAGGGCTCTCTAAAAGCGATGCAATTCTGCATCCTTCTTCAAGAGATTTCCTATTGTAAATGTTAAGAGATGTAAATTTCTTGTAGAATCTTTTCGCATAATGTTTCACAATAATCCATCTAAATCAGGAATTCTGTATCATTTTGAGTCTGGATCCATCTAAAAATGAAGCTCTTTTTGGTGATAGTAGTGTATATCAATCAATACTTTAAAAGATAATCTGCTAGTAACAGACCTAATCATTATTAAATTAAAAGGTGCATTAGTTCAAATCGAGTGATCCAGTCTCATATAAGTCCTTAGGTTCTCTCTTCTCAACCAATGTGAGACTCTCGTTTCCACTCTAACAGTAGGTCCAAGCTTTAGGGTCTTGGATGGCACTATCACATGTGAGATCGGATTGGAGTTTAGCCCTTACTGTCTAATCACGGGAGTGTTCCATGTTAAAACGTAGAACTCATCTCTAAAAACCGACTTTAAAGGAAAGAGTACCATAAACTTATAAACTCCAAGACTTAAAGGTCCACTTATGATGTGAAATTTTGCTAACATTCAATGTTAACAGGCCCTCTAGTAACAAATTCTCTCTCCTTATCACAGATTTATACATAGTTGATTTGATTCAATCCATTGAATCGTGATGGATCCTATCACCTCCACGTAACAACTCACAGGTTCCTATACCCAAATTAGGAAACTTTGGACCTCCCCTAACCTTCCTCAATATACTGCCCACAAAGAATTTGATTAATTTAATGAGTTAGAAGCGTCGAAAGAACCATTTTCGATCAATTTCTAAGACTAAAAATTGTGATTTGGAATGATTTTGTGGGTAATAATATGAATCCCTGTAAACTTATCACTGACTAGAAACAAAAGTAATAACATCAGAGAATCCTCATCCTATTTATTTGGGTGATTGGGCTAAAAATACTTACCAGGTTGCAATCTGCTGAAAAGATTACGATCTTGGATCTGTATCATTTGTTGCTTGATCACACCTCTCAAAAGAAAAAGAAAACACATGATTAGAATCATGTAAAGTCACCACTAGAAAACCAGCCACCACTAGAAAACCATACCTCTTCAGAGAAAAGACATCAACAACTGTGCTACTTGAGCACACTCAGTCCTTATCTTCCAACTTCTGCAGTTTCACAAGAATTTGACTTGAAAACCCAAGTATATCATGATGGTTTCTCAGAGAGAGATTTACAGAGCTAATTTGGCATCCTGGCCGCCTCCAATTTTGATTTTTGGGTACTGGGTTTTTGGTGGAGGTGGACAGAATGCCAAAATGGCTATGTAACAAGGCCACTGATAAACCAACCAGATTCACACAGAGAGAGATGAGAGATTGAGAGAGAGAGAGAGAGAGAGAGAGAGAGAGAGGGGTTTTGAAATTGGAGAGAACAGAGGAAGGGGACGCATGAGAGCATGCATGGTGGGTTGAGTTCATGCGTGTTCTTGCCCTTTTTTCATTATACCCTTTTTGACTTGTTACAAAAGAGGGAAGCAAAATGGGCTGCACTTGTCTCCCACTCAAAGTTTGAGTTTCAGACAACTCTTTTTCTTTCCTCTCTTTCTTTCCTTTCCTTTCTCTCTTAAATTACATTGTAAATAAAACTACAGAGTAAAGGATACTAACATGCGCAAGATGTGACGCTTTCTAAATTGTCAACAGAGATATATTCTCTTGTTTGCATGTATATTCTACGTCCTTTGCAAAGTGGGGATTCAACTTTATACCTGACATAGTTGAGTTGCAGAGGGTTCACCCTTTTGTTTTTTTGGGTGATGGGTCTATGGATCTGTGTCACATACCTCACTAATATGACAAAAATTTCAAAATTGAAAGAATATAGTAAAGAAATTTCTTCAAAGGGTGGTATAACTCAACGCCTATAATCTGGGTCTTCTGTCGAAATCCCAATACTTTTTTCATTGTTTTGTCGTTGGCTCGTCACACAATAGAACCATCACCTCACTTTCTTACAAACTTTCTCTAATTTTCCATATTTATTTAAGTTTCTTTCGTCAAAATTTGAACATAGGACCTAGTATGAACTATAATATCAATTGTTATAGACCTTACTAATGTTATCAAAAGGTAGGGATGATCAGTCTCGTTAAACTTATCTCATACTTGATTGGTCCAACTCAATATTTATGTAAAAAATAATACTCGGTGTCTCTCTCGGAAGAAGAGACCATATTTTTTATTTATAGATGAAATCAAAATACAAAAGATAATGTGAGGAAATCAAATTCAAATATAACAAGACAATGTAGATACAGTGGAAAGCAAATCAAAATAAATCTGAGAGATTTTATCAACTTAATACTCTAAATTTCTTGATTGAACCCCATCAAATATGTGACGAATCATCAATAAATCTCAACATTTGAATCGTATATTGCAGCTTCAGAGGATCCAAAATCCCATTGTCACAATCCACCCAAACTTCGTTAAAGGATGTGCCAAAAAATACAAAAAAAAAAAAGAATGATGAAGGAAAGTAAAAATAATTACAAATGAATATCGGCACTTTTGATAAACATCTAACAAATAAATCCACAGTCAATTGGGCCAAATCCAAATGTCACCACTAACACTATGAAACTTTTAATCATTAAGACTGCCTTGAGAATGAAATACTGTATCTCATTTTCTATGTGATTTTATGGAAGCCCCCTATTTCATCATCCATAGATTATTTAGTGATTTTTGTACTATTTTTTTTTTTCATGGAGCACTACCCTCGTTCTCTCTTTTTTTCATCTTTTTCAAAAGTAAAAGTAAAATTGAATTTTCCTTTTAAGGGTGGCGACGGATTATACATAAAAAATTGTATATAATTTCGATGTTTATTTCCAAGTTAAGTGGCCTACAAGTGGATGGCTGAGAATGGAAGAAAGCAAAAGAGAAGAGGAAGGCCTAAGAATTGATGGCTAGTATTTTAGTATAGAATTTTACTAAAAGTTGCCCTTCAAAGATGCCTAGGGTCATCAGCCTGGGGTAAAAAAGAAGAAGAAAGGATTACTTGGACATATGGGTCTTGATTCATAGATCCAAATCCCAAGTTGTTGATCCATTACATGTGTTGGACAATTTCAAAGGAAGCCTTTAATTTAAACATGAATTTTAAATGTTAGACAGATTAAAAACATTTTTGTCAAAATATTTGAGTATTTGAAGATACCAAAACATTTTAGCCAAAATATTGGACATTTCAAGCCACTTAGGATTAGGTTTGTTTTTTTATTTTTCAAGAGGCTCAAAATCAAAATTTTGAAGATATTGTCCATTTAGGCCATGTTAATTTTGTCATTCATAATTACGAAAAGACCCATTGTAAGTTATGATAATACTGAATAAATTTTATATATAGAGCCTATTTTTTTATTAAAGAAGATCTTTGAAACTCAATATCCTATTATGATGGATAATAGACTGCCAAATCAACTACTTACAGGACTCACTTTCTATTGAATTTAGATATACTATAGGGTTTCTTAATCCAACATACATCATGGTGTGTTTCAATCAGGGGTCCAAATATCGCCGAGACTGAGATCTCGGACGATATTCCAAGATATCGGTTGAGATTTTTTCTCTCTCCTCAATTTTTTTTTGAAAATTGCAGTGGTTTTTTTTTTAAATCATTTAAAAAATTAAAAAATTAAAAATATCGGCTGATATTCGTCCTATAAGGGCAAATGTCGGCTGGGCCCACAACCGATATTCGGCCAAGATCTCGGCCATATTGGCCAAATTCTTTTATCTCTGGCTGATACTGTTCGTATAGGCCGAGATTTATACTCCTGGTTTCAATCTAACCATGAATAATCTCATGGACGTTGATATTGAGGCCTACTAAAAATCAGGGCGAGATATTGAAGTAGAGCCTACATGTAGAATTGGCTCAACTTTACTCTAACTCAGCATATGATGGACCTCATTTGATCATTGAAAATGCTTTACTTACCCTTGAATTATATACTTTTATATTCTTTGTTGATGGGACAAGTTATTTGGTTAATATTTTAACTAACTCTTGAAAAACTAATCTAATTTTTATTTGCAACATAAGCTTATGGCAGAGTTTCCCTTAATCATTTCTCAGGAATATTAGCCGAAGTGGACACCGAACCCAATCTACTTCGTCCGTTGAAAGACTGACCTCTTGAACTAGTGTCATGTTATTAAGTGTTAGGACTGGGTATCCAGCCCAAAAGGCTAGCTCATTAGGTGGAGTGACCCAAGTCCTTTATAAGTCTCTAAATCTCTTCATTCACAACTAATGTGGGACTCGTTCACTGTCCTAACAATCTCTCCCTCGAACAAATTTCTTCGGCAGATAGAACGTCGACGACCACCTGTTTGATTAAGGGATCTCTTGGGTCCACATACGTTGAAAATTAATCTCAAACCCCTGCTTGATTTCCAAAGAAGTGCGGAAAGAACAACACTCACCAGGACACAAAGTTGAAAAAGAAGATCAAAATCAAAGCCAGCTGCATATAATAAATAATCAACCACCCCATCGAGACTATCTTCTCATGTACGTGAAACATGGCGCCTTCTTCTAGAAAACATTGCATTATATAGAGGATGCACGAGAGTTGAAATAAGTCTGCATGGAGAATCAATCTACTTTGATACAGGAAAGGCAGTCAGTCAAGAATTCAAGCAGTACACATTTAGGGTCAAATTCACACCAATATCTGGAAAGCCAGGCTGTTTTGAAGAAAAAACAAGCTCAAGAACTTTGACAGTTGTGTAATAGCCTTGTGATGGGCTTCTTTTATAAAAAAATCATGACCCATTTCAAACTGACATTTCAAAAAACCTTCTATCCAATCCTAAAGCCAAGCTTTACTCATTTCAAAGTGATAAAGATTCCATTCAACAAGGAAACTGAGCTTTTTGATGGAAAACCCAGCCCGAGTGTCACCTACCTGCTGTACTGATGTAGGGCACAAGAGTGTTGGAAAGGCCATGGTCCATATGGACGTCGGTCAGTGGAAGCTTATTATCAGATATGTACTAGTCCGGTCGTGGGTCGATTTTTTAATAGAGGGCAATTTTGTAATTTCACATTGCACTATTATAAACCTTAATCAGGACAGTATATAAAGTCTTTTTTTTTTGTGAGAGAGGAGAGAAGAGCGAAAATTGTAACAACAGTGGGCTATCTCTTCTTCGTTATTTTGTCTTTGAGCATAGTAGATTTAGTTTGAACTTCTGGACATACCGAAGAGAAACCAAATAAAATTTCTGTGTGTTTGTATTTGTTTGATCTATGATTTGTTTTTTTCTTCATTGTTTTGTGCGCTGCTATTCACAATAGTGAATATGATCCACAAACGTAAAACATAGATAGGTCGATGGGCCATGTTTGGGTTCCTATCTATTCACAGTTTACCAATGATTCTTGTCTTTAGTTAGCTGCTATCCAATATGAATTTTAATTTTTTTTAATGACTTTTGAGTTATGATGACTGAGATTACATTAGATAGGATACGATGATTTAGGTTTAGAAGGGTTTCTTTCTATACATTGCCTATTGCCTTTTCTCTAATGAAGTTTTATAATTAGAACCATGTAAGGGGCCCGGGTGTGAAGTAAACGATATTCATTTTGATAACATGGTTCTTGGTTGGAGCCTTTATTAAACCTGGCAACTGGTAAAGCCAAGTTTGATCTCTTTTAGTTATCATTTACTTTGGTTTCGAATATATTTTGGATCTTGCTAAATGGGTTAAAGTTGATTTGAGTCTATTATGGATTCAGGTTAAATTTACTTATTTATTTAGCGAATGAGACTTCTTTAACAATACATATATCAAGACTCTTCCTTAAATAGATGCAAGACTCACGTGAATGGATGTATTGTATATAAATATGACAATAGTTGAGTTACTTGAATCTACTCATTTATAAATAGTTTGGATCAGGTCTATCCATTTATAAACAGATTCTGTCAGATCTATCTTTTTCTGCAACGGATTAAGTTAGACCTACCTATTTATTAAATGTGTTAAGTCAATCCAAGTCAATCATAGGTAGAGTGTCATCACAGGGGTATTTTTATAATTTTATATTTGATGTGATCTATATTTTATATTTGAATGATTGTTAGGGTTAAGGTCTAGATCAAAAGAAGCATAAACAAGTGAGTATTGTGACTATATTTTTGAAAATAATAAAATTTATTGTCATTTTGATATGGACATAAATAGTTAAAAGACATCTATGCATCACATAAATTTTGTTTGCTTTATGTGATTTCTTATGTATTTGTCATATGGTAATTTCTTTTATTTCAACACAGCCATATCTGTCAATCATTTTTTTTCCTTAAAAAAGTCTGAAAAAATAGGCTGACCAAGATACTTGGCTGACTCAGTTGACATGGCTTACTGACTCGACCATTGTGACTCCACCCATTCGTTGAGTTGATGGAGTATTGGTCATAGGCTCATGGCTGATCCAAGGGCTGCTAAGTGTTAGAATATAGAAACCACTCAGGTGATGCTGTTTGGATGGCTGAATCAAATAAATGAGCCAGAGTGAGTTATGGTCCAATCAATTTGGGTTGGATTAATATAAACTTAGAGCCTGCAATATTGATTTGGGCCTTATCATGGACTTATTTGGTGGACCAGCTGTATCATTTTTTTTTTTAAATTGAATGACATTATTTTGAGACTTTCTTTACCGACGATTTCCTTCAAAATCTCTAAATATCTGAAATTTGTATTTTAAATTGAAAAAAAAAAAATTACTTATGAACTATTTAATTTTGACAAACCTTCCAATATTATTTTAATACTAATTTAATTATTTAAAATACCTCATCTCTAATGACTTTATTTGGGACACTTGAACAAAATATTGTTGGCCTTGGACGTCCCAACAAGACTCACCTTATTTGGGTCTGAGTTTAGAAAGTGGACCACTAGCCAATTATCATCTTTTTTTTTTTTTTTATCTTTTTTCAACTGGTTAGGAAATGGGCCCAGCATTGGAGAAACGAGTTTGATTGTGCTCTATTTTTTCTAGGGCCTCCTAACAGATCTACTGAATTTACGTAAATTCAAAAAAAAAAAAAAATAGTACTTCCTTTATTCAATGTTGTTCTCCTATATTCAATTGAATAGTGGTAGGTTTTTTAAGTCCACTTGTTATCAAAATATTGCAAAAAGTATTTTGTTAAAGTTGAGTTAATATATTAATCCATTTCAGCTATTTTTTAGATTTTTTGAGTTTTATTTTAAAAATAAAAAACATTTAACCCATCGAGACTGATATTACTGCCAAATTTTTCCTATGGAATGAGAGATAAAAATATCAATTTTTTTAAAAAAATATTGAGCAATAGATAATACAATGTATGATCGTATATAGTATCTACTAATGATGTTCCTAAAAATCACCTTGATTTAATCAACCAAATAATATTTTTAATCCCATAAAAAATTTGAGAGTAAAAATAATAAATGGTAGAATTTTAAGACCTTAAATATATAGCTTCATTGATTCTACCAAAATAATTTTTGTAGACAATATATGTAAATATAGAGTTCTTTATCTATAAATAAAATTCTATAAAAATAATATAAAATTTTCAATAGATCTATTAGCATCAGCATTAAAGTGTCATTCCGACTACGCAAGACAGTGAGTGAATAATTATCTTCTTCTTTTTTAATGCCCGGAGTTTGGTACCCTTAAGATGCATATACTCTCACATGAATTCTTGATTTTTTAATATAGTCCTCGTCACGTGTGCAAACCTCTCTAGTCTCAACCCGACCCGGCTCGAATTATAACTCGACTCAACCCGAATTCTAACCCGACCCATATTTTGAACCCATTTTAGTCTAAATTTAACCGGGTCGGGTCAGGTTTGATCGTATCAGGTCAAATTAACTTGAAAATCCCTCAACCCAGCCGACCCGAATTCAATATGAGTTTCAATCTTCTCAACCCGACACGACCCGCTGACCCGACTTCATGACCCGCTCCAGTTGATTTCTTAGGTCTGGTCATGCGGGTCGGGTCAAAACTGGACCCGAGTTTCACCCCTATTGCCTACCCACACACCGGGTAAAACTACATGACGTAGCACTTTGGAGTGCGATGAGATTCAAACTCAAGATTCCCACTTTTTGAGGCGAGTTTCTGGCCAACATACCAATCTCTTGGAGTTATTCATGGTATGTCGTGGATAGAAGTTTCAATTTGCAATTTATAGAATAGATTGGGTCAAGGCGATGATGACAACAATGAATACTGAGCAAAAACAAATTTGAAAGCAACAAGATTTTGATCTAACTATTGATTCTGCAGGTCCTTGATTGGATGAGCTTGATGAACTGATCAAATAGACCCTGGGGCTCATGCCATCCCCAATCAATCCCTTCACCCGTATTCTGGAATAGGCAGTATGCCCTTGATCAGGGGTGAAAAATTCACACGCGCCGAGATATCGGCCAATATGCAAATTTCGGCCGACATCTCAGCCGATAAATTTCTCTCTCCTCTTTTGTGTTTTTTTTTAATATCGGTATTTTTTTTTTCTGAATTAAAAAATAAATAAAAAATCCAAAAGAAAGCTTATTTTTTTTAAAAAAATTGAAAATGATAATATCGGCCGCGATATCAACTCGGGCCCACCACAGTTTTGACTTTTTTTTTTTTTAAATGCCGATATAATAAATGTCGGACCGATATATCGACCATATCAGCCGAGAACTATTGCGTACGGCCGATACAATACGTATCGGCTAATATGATAAGGCTTCAAAAAACTGTATCATATCGGCCGATACATTTTGTATTGACGGATATCTTCACCCTAGCCCTTCGATTGCTCTTAGTTGACCGTACGTTGAATAGGTTAGAATGATCTTGATTGCTCTTAGGTTGAATCTGCTGCTGCTTTTTTTCATCTTTTTTTTGAACGGTCACTGTTGAGATTTTGTTAAACATGGCACATGCTAAAAAGTTGAAAAAGGTTCTACATAAATCATTGCATCAATGTTGACATTAAACAAGGTGGCCTATCTTAACACGGACATTATATTTTAGGAGACACGTATTTTAGTGAACTTCTCATTTTACCCCTCATCCATCTTCAGAAATTCATTCACTTTCCAGTAAATCGGTTCACTTATTGGTGCACCGAACTGGACTCTTTCCATTTTCAAGTAAATCGATTCACTCATCGGTGCACCGGACAGATGAACCAATTCATTGAAAAGTAAAACGATTTCTGCGAGGGCAAAGTGGAAAATCTGAAAAATTTGTCTCTTAAAAAAAAAAAATGCCCGTATTAAGATGGGCACTCTTAAACAAAGATATTATAACTCAATAAAATTATTCATTATACAAAAACAATATCCCTCTTTTTGAACAGTTTCTGGGGTGATGAATACTTTCAACATGGAAGCATGCACTAGAATTGTGTAGATTTCGGCTGTACGTGATGCAGCCAAATGTTGATGTGTTGGAAAAGCTAAGAAGTCTTTGGTCAGCCTACCTTTGAGAAGCCTCTGGATTGGCAGTTTTTCCTACTGCAGTATGTAATATAAATATATCTGCATGTTAAGAGAAGGAATCCATAGAGCAAAGAGGACGTGTAAAATACTTTCTACCATGTCGATACATATCTTATTTACCGATATATATATATTTGTGATAACATTTTCAGTACATATTGAATGATAGAAGACGATATTCAGAACTCTTACTACACTCATTCTGCCCAATCATTATCAGATTTGTTTTTTCACAGTTCATTTTTCTACTCCCCATCCATATTTTTCCTGAGGCACATCTCAATGTACATTGATCTTAATCAAATGAACGGTTCAAGATGAAAATGAATGGCCCCACCTATGTATACTTGTGGTCAAGAACATAATCCATTTGCTTAAGAACCCTAAAATTCCTGAAAATTGTAAAAACTAAAAGCAGTGTCATGGATTTCAGTAGCTGGAAATCTCAGTCAGAGGACCTCTGCCTGTCGTATTTGATTAGTTTTTCTCTCTTCAAAAATTATTTATCGTGAACCATTTCTCGTAATATCTTATATAATAAAATTAGTTGGTTTGAAAATTTTACACTTAGAATTTAAACAGAATAAACTATTTTAAATACAATTTAAAGGTTAAATAAATTTAACTGTTCATATTACTTAAATTTAATCTAATGAGAATAATTTTATTGAAGGAGTAAGAATGAATATGAAAGATAAAAAAACATAAATATAATAATTAAAAATTAATTAGTTGATTGACATCGGTGTGATAATTTCTCTTACTTCTATATATATAGCAGTTAAAAATATCTTAAAGAAAATATTATCCTCTGATTGGAAGGTTCTTCCTCTCTGAATAGGCAAAAATTCATACCTTTGAGCAGAAATCTTGTCTCCGAGAGACGGGTCCTGTTGGCATCTTTGTGAAGTTCTTGCCATTTCGTAGAATTCCTTGTATTGTTTTACACAAAGGGAAAAAAAAAATTTCATATGCATACAAAATTACAAAGATATAATATCTTCCCCTCTATAGTGGGACTCTATATGATGGATCCACCATTTTCAGAATGAACAGGTTTCCTTTGTCGCCTCTGGAGATTCTGCAAGTAAACAAATTCATAGATAATATGGTCATCAGAAGAAACAGATAAGGTCATTGGTCCAATGGAATGTGAATTTATTTAAAGATTGGACTGAGTAGATCATGTTTACTCGTCTTTGGAGTGTTGGATTTTCTTCTTTATCCACTTTTGGTCACCAAAAACTTATTCTAAACACTACCCAAAGAAACCGTCTTAACCATTGGAGAACACTTGGATAGTCAATGGTGGATTGCCTTTACCCCAGAAACCAGCTTAACCATTTGAAAAACCAACCTAGACCTAAAACCAGAGAAATGATTAAATGAGGTTGACCACACGGTAAGTTAAGATTGAATAAGTTTACATGGGGTTCCACTTTAATCAAAGAAAACCCTTGGTTCTTAACAACTGCCTATGATTGTTGATGGGCCTCAAATATCAGCCATCCATGAGAACTATTCACCACTAGATTGAAATAGACCACAATGTATGATTGATGAAGAGACACAGATAGTATCCAATCCAACAAGATCAGGGCCTTATGAGTAGCTGCCTTTTTGGTCTATTATCCATCATGATAGGATGTTGAGATTCAATGGTTTTTTTTTGGCCCCACATAAGAAATTTATTCAACCTTAGTGCAATTTACAATAAGGTCAACCCATCTTCATTCCTCCTCAAACTTTTGTCTTGCCCCATTTGATTATGTTTACCATCAACTGATCAAATGCTCATTTTTTGTTTCCAATTGAAAGAGGACTATTCATGGCCAATAGATGGTAAGGCCTATTTCCTGAAAAGTTATGGTCAGCAGCACACAAGGTCTAATCCACAGGATCATGCCTAAACAATTCTCCACTGGACTAGTAAAGTGGGACTCTTGCATTACTAGTTTAAGGATGTCCAACCAAGAAGGAGAGACTATATATCAAGCCATTGTCATAGAACATGAGCAAGAATGAGAAACTATCTGAACCAAAAAGAAATAACTGGATATAGTTTCACATCAAACTCCACTGCATTTGACTTACCGTAGCTCTTCCTCCAGATAAGTGATCTCAAGTTCACCACGACCTCTTCCAGGTGCTTTAATCGGAATCTGCACAAAAAGGAAGGGAAATCACATTTGGAGAATGAGGGTATTTCCCATGAAACATATGCGCATCCGTGCTTAAATAATCGAATCGTCCACTCATACCACTTATTTTTCTCATGGTGTGTGTGGGAGGCAAGATGGAACTGTGCTAAATAACAGAACATCTAGAGCCTATTTAATGAAGCAAAACAAATTAGAAGAAGAAATTGCATATGAACCAACTGTGCAAGTAAATAATTTTCCACAACAAAATCTATTTGCAAAGCACCTGCCTATCCTAAAGCATCAACCTCTTCATTCAATTGCCATGATCACCATGGCAGGGGTCAACAAGCTTGTCCATCTCATTCACCATTAGTGCAAACCATGGTGACCCAATAATCACCATTGGACAATCCCAAATGCATTTCACCAAGCCCCTTAATCAACAAGAACCAAAATGAGTTTAACACCTACTGTAGCTATAATTTATATGGGAATGCACCAAGTTGCTGTAGGAGAATGGATGGTATCAACAATCAACCAGTGTTACTCAGCTTGCTGGCAGGACCCGGAACTAGTATCTGCATTGTAGAGTTCCAGATTCGAATCACCAAAAGCCATTTCAGGGTGCAACTTGATGAACCATGGATTGTGATATAAATCTACCAACTTTCTAACAAGGCACTCCATTTTTTGAATGGCAAGCAGGAAACTAGATTTCATGACAAAAAAAAAAAAGTATTTTCTAGCTTCAATGTGAGCAGGAAACTAGATTTCATGGCAGAAATGCCTTGTGGATGATTAACCCTCGTTGCAGGAACTATCATTCGAAGCTCAGAAAACCTACCAAGCCACCCTATCTTAAGACATGACCCACCATCCTTGACCCGATTTTGACCAGATTGTGATTGTTTGACCCGGGTTTCTTGGGTTTGACCAGTCTCCGCTAAACCCGCACCACTTCCGCTACATCAATTTGGGCTAGGTTTAAACTTTTTAACCCGAATCGGAAATTAGGTTTGGGGTTGAGGGCTTAGTTTAAACCCTCCCAACCCAAATCCATATGTTGAAGGGTGCATGAAAGGAGTTGGGAAAGTTGGGAAGCATAAGGTTGAGTGGATAGCGCCGCCTCTAGGATCATGCAAATTCAATGTGGATGGGGCAGCAAGGGGTAAACCCGAACCGACAGGAATAGAAGGGGTGTTGCATGATGATAGGGGTAGAATGCTATTAGTATTTTCCGAGCCATTAGGGAGAATGGCGTCAAACAAGACAGAATTGAGAGCAATCAGGAAAGCACTCCAGGTTTGGTCTACGCTTAGGGTGGGTGACCTCATTATCGAAAGTGACTTGACTAATGCCATCTCCTCTCTTTAAATGCCATTCTCTCTCTCTTTCTTTGAAAAATTGTTCAAATCATATTTTATAGCTTCTACAACTTTTTACTTTGAAATGTGGGATTGGGATACTTATAAAAAAAACCTTTTTCTTAGAAATATTTTGCCCACGTTTCTATTTCTTTTTATTCGGTTGAAGAAATTAGTCTAACATGGATGCTAAATGCCCACCAGAGTGTCCATTTTGTAAAGCTTTTAAAAATAAAATCTTTGTGGTTTTTCTTTTTTATGCCATACAAAAAAGCATACAAATCATTAAAACACATTTTTCATAGTACTCTTCAAGTATCAAGGTGTTCAGGTGTTCGAGAAAGGTACTGGTTTCTAACACAAGACATTGAGTATATATGTATCCTGGCATCTTAGTTCATGGCCAGTCCAATACATACTACCCCTCTGCATGGCACAAAATTGAACATCTCCCGTCTTCAACCAGCTTATTTAAATTATAAATCATGTGACATTTTTTCAGAACGGTGCAATATCAAGTTAGTTAACCAATACAGGTGGTGACCAGACTGAGTGGCCAGTGCAAGATAAGATCTGCAGAAGTGACCCATAATTAAATTTGGCTTTTTAATGCTTTCCATATTATTATGGGCGAGCCTATTTATTTTATTATTATTTTTTGAAAGTTTGAGGAGGAGAAGAAGAACCTGATTTTATTATATATTCAAGAAAAAAAATACATCTTCATGAAAAATAAAATATATGCTCAAACGTAATGCATTAACAATCTCATTGATTTTCCACTTAAAACTAGATAGATAGATGATAATTATATTTAACTATATAAAACATCCATGATTTTATTATATCTTCAAGAAAAATAGAAAATAATTTATGTGCTTAAATTTAATGCAACAACAATCTGTTAATTTAACACTTAAAACTTGACATTTAGAAGATAATTGAAAGTCAAAAAATTTCATTTCCAGTAATTTCCAAGAAAACAAGGGTGTATAAGCAACAAAGAGTAAACTTATACACCAGTTTCCTGCTCATAGATACACTGAAATTAGTCAATCTGTAATCTGTATGTAACACTGACAGATTGTTTCAGTTCAGGTCACCTGTACCATCAGCAAAATGTCATAATTCTCAATGCAAAACTGAACACCTAATACAAAAATAATAAATGGCATTATTAACTTACAAAGCCAGCTATTTTGAAAGTATCAAATCTAACAGCCACCCTTCTTGCACTCAGAGGTACCAAGTTTGCAGTTACCTGCAGAAAACTGGAGTTCAATTTAAAGATAAACCACGGAGAAGGATCGTATTTGCAGAAAATATTCAATTAGACATTTGAGATTGGAAGAGAAAGAAAAGAGGAGGGAAGGGGCAGCTGCTCTATGGCTCACAAAGAAAAAATGTTGCTTTAGCATACTATAGACAGAGTTTCTATACCTGAACAAAACAGATATTTGTATCATAACTGAACAAGGAATCAAGCTGAGAGTAAAGCAGTTATTATTTTGAAGCAGAAAGAATGAATTGGCTTACAAATAACAACCACATACAAATTTACAAACAACATAGATCACACATTTCAAATCAGAAACCACAAAGAGAGATCACACATTTCAAATCAGCAACCAACACGGTAGATCACACATTTCAGCAACCAACAAGAGTTCAAGACTGCCAAACAGGAAAACAGATGCTGTCACTTTTTAAAAATTTAAAATGTATGTGTATCTAGTTACTATAGACTCCTCAACAAGATAGACCAAGCAACGGCTTCATAGTTTAAGGGAAAGAGAAGTGAAATGTTAAAAATGATAAAAAAGAGTCAGCTTTGGGGTTGACTTAAATTTCTTGTAGATGCTCATAATTTGGTTTCCTATGCAACAAGGTTGATATAATGATCAGGGAAAAACACAAGGGTATAATGACGCAGAACTCATTATTGAAAAAAAAAAAGTGATAAGGTAATGCTTGCTATGGAGGTTTTGGTAATTCTTGGTGTGCTTGCTGCAATTCTATGGTGCTTGTGGTCGGAATGCTTCAGCAATTTGTGTTCATTTTCTTTAATGGTGGCCATTAAAGCTAAAAACAGGATTAGCACTTGCAACTTCTCATTGCAAATTTAGGTGGCTGTATTCAGATGATTCAGACTTTGATCAAGATTGCATTGTCTTGCCTCTCACAGTTCACATTGAGTTGTTCCGCACAGGATTTCAGCACAGGATTCCACCTCCTCTATCTTTCAAGTTAAATTTTGAAGGCAGCTGTCGTTATAGAGAGAGTTTACTGCAAGATACCCTGACACATCAAAGTAGTCTACATTTCCATATCATGTCTCCCTGCCATATCCACTGCCATGTCTAGGCATCATCATAGGGTTTAATTACAAAAGCAAATTCCCATATTATTTCCTCTTCCTCCAACCCTACTTTAGGCTCAGAGCCTCATATGCAAATGAACTGGAAATCAAGAAGCTGATTAAAGGATGCATATTGTCCATCATTAACTATCTTAGAGGCAATAATCCAAGGAGCTTCTCGTCATGCTATCACTTGGTGTTCTAAAAATCCAGACTACCCATGGAGGTTGGCTGATTTTATTCAGGAGACGAGACTTCATTTCTGTCTAGCATCATTCTCTGAATATTCACAAATTTGCTGACATGGAGACTAACAGTTTGTCTAGACTTGGATTATCTTATCACCTTATGGAGATTCATTATTGCATTTTGAATTCTTTTTTTAACCTCAGTTTTTTTTCTTAAAACTGTAGGTGTTGTATACTTCCTTTTCCTTTAATCTAAATATCACATTTCAAAAATGATTGGGATTTTTTTTTGAAAGGTATGATGATTGAGAAACTTTTGATATAATTGTGTAGAATTTTATTATTTAGAGAAAAAAACTACAATCATTTCCTTCTCTTTCCATGAAAAGACGCATGATGGTACAAATTTGCTTACAATATACCACTTTGAGACACATGGAGTTGGGGGAAAAAAATTGCAAGCGTAGTTTCACCTTCCAGATTAAGTTGATCAATTGATGAATTTGAAGACACGTTGTTCTTGATTAAAGCGAGTTTAACGTGGGTACTATGTGTAATAAACTAAATTAATTATAACAACATTAGGAATAAGAACTATTTAAAAAAAAAAACACAAATAAAAGAAAGCATTCATCCTCAATATAAGTATATTCACAAGAACATAAACGTGTGGCTCGTTCAAGCATGCACAGATCAAAGATTCATTTTTAGGTTACAAAGTGAGCATGCATAGGTAACAAATGCATTACATAAAGTTTCCTATTTCATCATACATTTTAAAGTATGATATCACTTCATAAAATCTCTTGTATGCCTTTCTGTTACACACAGCATTTCCTTTATTTCAATTCTCAACCTTTTTCTCCATTTGTTAATTACTGCCTTTACCACAACTTCATTTTACAAACCATGGCTATGTATGACCATGTGAAAATTAAATCAGTTTCATAGTGTCATCAAGCCTCAAAAGGTTCAATGCAATAGTGTATTGAACTTACAAGTAGTCTTTACATTCAAAAAAGAAAATGAATCCTGTGCGAACAGATGCCAACAGGCTAAATTACAAGGGTATGGGTAAGTGTTGCAATCCGTCATGGTTATGAACTTATAGGGTGTCTGATATAGGAAATTCCACAAGAAAAAATGTGGATTCTGCAATATATTTTAATAAATTTAAAAAATATTCATTTAGAAAAGAAAATAATGTATAAAGTTAAAACTAAATGGACAAACATGTAAAGTTAAAACTAAAATGTACAGATAAGTAATAAACACTTCATTTATTTTAGTGAGATTCTAAAAGGGGAAAAGGTGATAATACCTCTTCATCTTCGACAACATTAAGCTAGTACTAAAAGAATCCGAAAAGAATTTCACATTAAAGCATCCAACACATGTAGATAGTCACCACCATGCCTTTGAGCTTGGAAGCATAGATTTTAAAATTTTGGATGCTGGGAATAAAGAAAAATATTATTGAATCGCAGTAGAACATGGCATGGGAGAAAAAGACAATTTTGGGTTCAGATATGATCATTCGATCTGAAATGGAAATAAGAATGGTTCTTGGGCAGATCAAGAGACTTCAGCAACTCCTGATCCAGAAGTCAACCTAATTTTCTTGCGAGTAGCTGATACACATTTGAGTACTTTCCACGAAGATCCTTCTGTGGCATTCAGCCAAAATGTCGTAAGGATTATTGTGGTCCATGGTCACATGAAAATACCTCTTTGCCGGGACTTTTTTTTTTTTTTTTTCTGGTTATCCAAGTTTCTTGAAAGCGCAAGCATTTTTCTTGAGTGATATATGGCAGAAACCTTCCTCTTTTTTTCTGATGGAATAATAAATTGATATGGGAACTTCAATCATAAAAAGAGATGAAGATACACACATTGACTGACAAATGTACAATATAGGATCACCAGATGGAATACTGATCACATATACCAACTATCAAGTGTGAGGAGAGAGAATGGAATATAAGTATACCATAATGATATTTTATTTTCTGGGAGATAATTTTATATGAATTCACTGAAAAAATAGAGAGATAATTGATAGAGGGCTGGATAAGTCATCATATATGACTAATAAACAATTAATTCACTAACAAATGACAAAAGTCGAAAATCAGGAAGAATTCAGTATGCTGGACTGCAAAGTACTAGTGAGAATATCAAAACAGCCATAAAAAGGCTACATATCAGAAAAGAACCTGGTTGAAGTACGGCCAAGTTTCCATATTTTGAGCCCTAAGCGTATCCACATTAATTGCTTGATAGATTTTCCCATTCGGCCTTAAAAATTTTGGTCTCTGTATCAAAGACATGGTGGATAATTAGTTACAGATTCTATTCTAACAATACATATATAGAGAGAAAATACATATGATTTTCTGAGTAACTTCCAAATGAAAACATAGAAATGGATGAAGATCGGAGAAAAATCTACTAATGCAAATATCAGTCAAGGCACTAAGATTTTGAATGGAAAAAAGATGCACAAAGACAACTCAAATCCACATATTTATGATTGCAACAATGAACACTACCTATTTTGCAGATAGTAACGAAATATGCCCGTTCAATATAATTTTGAAAGAGAAAAAAAGTCATGATGGGAATATCACACCTGGCTTTGCAAAATTGATCTAGAAGTTGTATATTTAAGTTCCCATTTTCCATTCAGCAAATCAGACTTGAGTGGTTCTTTTATGGCATTGAGATCTTCAAGCTGACGTGCTATCTGATAATTAAGTCAATTCCAGAAATCAGGACCCAGACTCAAACCATCTCGAACAGATAATCTGTAACATTACACATTTTAAATGGCTCCCGCTAAAACTTGGATTGAATGATTGAAGATTGATAAAAGCATAAAAAAGAAAGAGATATGGAGAGAGCAGAGAAGGCGACCTGGTCTACTTGGTCCATCTGTTCGGGGGAGGCCGCAGCGCCACGGTCGAGGGGAGCAATGGCGTCGAGGAGCTCTTCCTTCAAGGCTTCTGGGTCTTTTCCTTTCTTCTTGGTGAAGAAGGAGGAGAAGAAAGTGACCTGGGTCCTCCATTTGTGGTCTGAGAGCTTGATGATGTCACTGTTGCTGGTGCTGAGAGAGCTGGATTTGGGAGGGGAGGGAAATTTCAATATTGGGGTGGAGAAATGCTCCGAAAGGTGAAATGAATGGAGAGTTTTCGTTTTCCGGTGATAGTTTTTGGGAGAAGTGGTCATGGAGTGAGGGAGAACAGTGACGAGAGAAGAGGAAAAAGCCATGGCTGCCATTCGTTTGGCTTTCAGTTTCCAATTTTTGAAGGATGGACTGATAAATGCGAGTATGTGTCCTGGCTCGTCGGGCAGCAGCTCGGGCGGGGTCGGGCCGGATTATGGGCCTGCCCGAGCCCAGTCCCCCGTCTTTGCAATTAAAGAAAAAATGCTAAACATTACATCTACTCTTGTAACTTGTAAGTTGCTCAAACATCTTGAGTTAAAATTCAAATTCATAATAGTAAAACAACAATGAATGAGTTCAGTTTGAAATCTATCTCATTATTTTAGTCTAAAATGATTTTAGAATTTTTTTAATGATTAAGGTGTTCGAGAGTCTCACGTGTATTTTAATAAGGAGCATTTTAACTCAATTAATTTTTTAAATATATACAAGTCTCTCAATCTCTCACATACTGATGAAACAATTATCAAAAGTGGCCCAAAGGGATATTAAACATAAATCGAACTCAAGACTTTTCCTCATAAATGAAGCTTAGATGAACTCCTCTTAGGTTAAAAAAATTTTGAGCTTTCAAAGTTTGAAAATAATAATTTTTAATTTTTTTATAATTTATTTTAAAAAGTCATAATAAATGAAACAAAAAATTTATCTTAAACAATTTTCTCTCTCTTAATGTGATTCTTCCAAAGGGAATCAACATTCCAGCAAGCTCTACTTAGAGTGCAATTAAATCTCAAAATTATATTACTTATTTTCCGCGCTTAATGCCTTGTATAAAAATATAGGAAATCTCCAAAAATGAGCAGGGAAAAAGAATTCAACAATAATGCATATTACGTTCCAACTTCCAAACAAAGAAGAAGGCAGTCGAGTCCGAGCGGCAACAACTCTTTCAAATCTCTCTCTCTCTCTCTCTCTCTTCCTTCTGCAAATCCCCACTATCTGCTACTGTATCAGTGCAGCGAGTGACATCAAAAGACTAAAGGAGAAGAATCAAATTACATGGATCTTACTTCCTAAAAGTTAAAACCCTATCAATCTCTTCACTCAATCCCTCCGAGATGCCGTTGAGATTCAACGATGGAGAGGAAGGCTGACCCTTTCCCCTCATCCGGAGAGGGCCCCGCTGCCTCCCGACTCTCATCATTGCCTGCGCATGACTCCGATTTCCTGGCCGCTTTCAAGCGTCACAAGCCCCTCGGTAAGCACCCCCCTCCCTTTCTTGCTCTCAGTAATTCTATACTCCTATTTAAATTTTGGGTTTTTCATATTGAATTGTGGAAGTTGGAATTCTGGTGGTTTTCCAGGCATGCTACCGTCCAATGCTTTGCGACCAAGGCGTGTGCTGGTCCCTCAGTCAGAATCAACAGGCAAAGGTAACAACATTGGAAAGGGATCTGAAAAATTGAGAAGTGCGGTTGTGGCAGGACAAGGCAGCGTTGCACAAGAGGTATTTGAGAAGAGGAAGAGTGGCGTGGATGCAGAGACAATGCCGCCAGACGATTCCTCACTCACCCCTCCTTCCCTTACTGCAACTACGGTTACTACCCTTGACGAGAACATGGCTTCTTTTGGCCTGCAGAGGGACGAAAGCAGATTTCCTGATGGGGGTTTTGCAATCACTTCTTCAGAAAGTCTATTGGATTGTAAAATGGATAAAGTTATGTCTTCATCTTGTTCAGTTATGCAGTCTGATTCAGGCGATGGAATGAACAAGATCCAGCTCTCTCATGTTGCAAATGCCAACTCAACATGCCCTGGAGTGCCTTCTCTGAGTAAGCAGACAAAAAACAAAATCTCAATTTTTCTCCCTGCGAGTGAGATGCATATATTACCTGAGAGTGCATTGGAGTGCATGTATTGCTAATTGCAAATGGTTTTGAAAATTTTGGAAAAATGGTCGACTGTCCAAATCTTTGAGCCTGGTGGGGAATTGGAAACTGCATTTTGTGGGGTATTGTTTTCTTCATTTTCCTCTGCTGATCTACATTGGTGTTTCCTCTCTTATTCATTTTCAATGGACAGAGAGAAAGCAGTTCCCTACTGAATGTATTTTTCAACTTTCTCACTGTACTTCTCATTCCGAAGCATGGAACTTTAGTATAGAGCCATTATTGAAAAAAAAAAAATTAATAATAATTGGGTCCAACAATTTTTGGTTAGCATTGGTTAGTTTCCTGGAAAATTATTTTCCTTTCCATTCATCCAAATGAACTTAAGGAGCTGTTTGCCATTTTACAGCTGATGGAAATGAAAACACAGAAAAGGAGACCTTTCTTTCTACTATGAAATAAGGGCTCTTTGCCAAGAGCATAAAATGAGACCCTTCTCTCTCCATCAAACAACTCCATTTCCCAGAGAGGGGGGATCAGAAAATTTTATGAGGAAAAGTGGGAGGTTTTCCGTGCATGGTGAGGCAACATTTCATTCATTTTCAATGGAAATAAGATTTTTAATGCAAACAACAAAAACATAGGGTTTCCATGGCTGACATGGCTTCAGATTTCATGGCGCCTATCAGATGATGTGGATCATACCCAAATGTAATTTTTTTTCTCTGGATTTCCATAGGGAAATTGGCAAACAGCCCTTAAATGTATAAGTTGATGAGAATCCACCCATTAACTACTGCTACTTGGGTTCTTACAAATTCATCCTTGGATTTCTGTCAACATTCATCCATATATTCTGTATGTATGTGTCTGTCTATCTCTGTCTGTGCAGGGGCCGATGAACGAATGGCCACTGATGCTAGAATCAACAATTTATCATCTCATTTGAGTTCTCTTGCATTGACAGAGGGTGGATCTAGTCTACGCAATCAAGCAGAAGCATTGACCTCAAACAGTCAGAATCTAAAGCAGCAAACTTTCAGCAAACGGAAATATCAGAAATAAGTATGAAGTCTGCTGTAACCCATTTATCAGAGATGAGTATGAGATCAGGTGTAACCCATTTGTCAGCAAAACTGGGTGTACCAGTTCATGACCTGCACTTGGTAACCTTTCCTGGGAAGGATGCACTCCACCCCATGACTCAATCTTCAGTTGCAGGCTCTTCATGCATAACAACAACATCCATCCATTCGATGTCTGAGCCAAAGCTGACTTCCACAAATTACAATCCCCATTTGAATCGAGATAGCTGTGCACATATGGAAATGGATCCCTTGGACGAGTTTGATTTGAATCCACAACCTGTAATTCGAGGATCTTCAGTACTCTCATCAGGTCCTTCGTTTCAGTGCTCAAATGCTGTGTCTAGTAGACAGACGGCCATGTCAGTCCAAGTGTCTTCATCTGTTTCTGAGGTCTCAGTGAGAGTTCAGGACTCTAGTCTATTGAAGGGACAAGGTCCTGTGACAAAGGAAGGCAATGTTGCTGATAATCCAAAGGCAGTTCATTTTGAGGAAAAATCAACCAGAGGGAAAGGGGCACTGGTTGATGCCACTGATATGCAATCTCAGGCTCCTCAGTCAAGAAACCCATCTTCAAGTGTGAACTCAGAGCCTTCTCAGGCTAGCAAAACAGAAAAAAGTGCTGGTGGCCGAGGGTCGTCTGTTCCTCGCAAAAAGAGCTATGATCCTGACGTATTTTTTAAGGTTAATGGGAAGCTTTACCAGAAGCTAGGCAAGATAGGCAGTGGAGGAAGTAGTGAAGTTCACAAAGTAATATCATCCGACTGTTCCATCTATGCACTTAAAAAGATCAAGCTTAAAGGTCGTGATTACTCTACTGCTTATGGTTTCTGTCAGGAGATTGAGTATCTCAACAGGCTGAAGGGAAAAAGAAACATCATACAACTCATTGACTTTGAGGTACAAATGCTAATTTGTTATTTGCCATAACTAAATTTATTTTAGTACAATACTGACTGATTTATGCTTAATTTTCTAATTATGCACTGAAAATGCTTAGCTTAAAACTTTAGAAATTTACTTAGGTTAATTTTTCCAGGTTGAAATATTACAGAATTTAACTTGCTGCTGAGAACAAGTTTGGAACATAAATGATACCTCGAGGAAATACTCTAATCCATCACATAAGGATAAGGATATGAGAAATTTGACACTGCAACATTTCAATTCTGAATTTTCAATACTGGTTGCTGTCCCAATTGCTAAGCTACAAAGTTGGCACTTCAACCTTGAAACTGTGAGATATAAAAAAAATACATTATTCACTTTTGAGTTGAATATCAATACTTGGTAGGTGGAAACTTTGAGCCTTTAACTCAAATGCGGCCTCAAGCAATGTCCCAGTTGTACTTGAGAAGAAGGATATTTGTTGTGGATGTTTAATGTTCAAAGTATTGACTACTGATCCTAGATAATAGTTCAATTTACTGTATGAAGAAAATATATAATAAAAAAGATGATATTTCAAAATTGACTATTATGTCTTTCTACATTGATCTACTATCATGTGGATCTCTGTTGCTAGTGTTTTTTCTGTTAAAATTCCTACTGATATTCCAATGCAAAAAGAATTCTGCTTAAATGTTGGCATTATGTTTTTCATGTCACTGGGTGTCACTAAGAAATCAACAAGAAAATCAATTTCCCAATGCAGCAATAGTGACACTAGATCACACATTTTTTAGTCATATCTGCGAAAAGGTTTTGCATTTTGGGGTTTCTAGGACTTGTGCTTGTGCTAACTTTATCATGTATGCTTACCGTCATGGACTGAGAGCTACACTTGATAACCTTGCCTGTGCAACACTTTTGCAATTATGCAACCCTCATATGCTGATATGCCACATAAGCCAGTCTTACTCAACCCCCTCAGTGCTAAGACCCTCAAGGTATTGCTACATAGAGAGAAATGAAAGAAACACTCTTGCTCGAAAGGAAAATTTGAATTGCAAAGAGAATGATTACAATTATGAGTTACATATGAAAGACTCCCCTCTTTCCTACTACAAGACTAAGGACCAATGGTCTAGAGAAACCCACTTTGTGACCCTAATTGCTAAGATCCGTTTAGATCTTCCACCATCCACCTTTTGGCAAATCCTATAGAGTTCTAATTCTTCCATTGTCATCGTCGTCGTCATCATCATCAAATGCCACAATCCCATCCATCTGGAGTCGACTTTTCAAGTTCAGTTCTAATTCTTCTATGGTTTAAAATATTGGCCGATAAGTATTGTATCAACCAATATGAACTGTGTATTAGTCGGAATTGGTACCAATTCTGATGTAGGACATGCAACATATAGATCCATGTTTAGTATTTTTATATTTTCGCATTATTTTATTTTTAGAGTTCTTGTTTAGCAAGAAAGCCAGGTCGGTGGCTTTTCTAATTTGTTTAGGAGTCCAAATAAATTTAGAACTTATGGTAGAGTTGGAAACCACTAACATGGCCTTCCAAATTTGTAGGACACTAGAGTTCTTTTCTATTTTCGTTGGATTGTTTTATTATAAATACATCTACCGCATAGAGAAAGACATACACGATAGATTATTGAATGAAATTACTCAAGGCATAGCCTTTTTCTATCTTTTCCTTTTATCTTTCTTCTTCCTGCCTAGTTGCAGGCGTGTTCTGCATCAATTGGCATGTTCGGGGGGGGAGGGTGTCTGAAAAAAACCTCATGCCCTTTTGAGTCCGCCTCTGACAGTCGTCACCTCCTGCTGTAGCCATCACCTCTGTTATACGCAGCCATCTTCGCCTCTTACTGCTGTCCTCTTCCACAAACCCCATCTATCGCCCATGTGCATAAACCCTTTAGTCCAGTTCCATTCGTATTGTCCTTTCCCTTTTCTATTTCACTCGAACCCTTCGCATCTTAACCCCATGTGACCTTCTCCTGTCCTGTGCCATCACCATATCCCCTATTCGCTGCCCCCTTCTCTCGTTTCCCTCTTTCTTTTCCATTCACCCATTCGTATTCCTTACCCAAGAGTAGCCCTAATTTCATTACACCTGCATGTGCCAAGCATCCTTTTAAGTCCCAACCCACACACGTGTGAGTAAACTTAAGTTGGAATTCCCGATATTCGTCAGGACTAACTTGTTTTGATTTCTTCCCTGCTTCCAAGCTAGAAAGTGATATTGTAAGCTATAGCACAAAACTAATTTATTGTTGATATTACTGGCTCATATTTTCATGTGAAAATATCGGCTTATATGAATTTGAGAGGAAATGGCCTCTCTTGCTCAAAATAGGTGTTTAAATACCCAACCAAATTCCGCGATATCGGAACTCCAACATTTAGTTGTCAGAACTCCGATATTGTTTTTAGTATCGGAGCTCCGATACTATCGTATTGGAATTCCGACACTGCTCTGGTAAAACGGCTTAGTCCAGAATTTGCTGCTCTCGAGTCGGAACTCCGATAGTCCCTTATCGAAGCTCCAATAGTGTCGGACTTCTGACACTTCTATATGGGAACTCCAACCTCTGCACTTAAAAAATTTCTCCTTTAAACCACTTTTGGGGAGACCCCGAGTTCTCCCGTCTAGTTAGATGAGTGAGAAAACACTCTTAATCCAAGTGTCACAAGTACCACCCAGAGATTTTGTCAACATACAATTAAATAAAGTCGGGTCACTACAGGGGATTTCCTTCAATTCACTACTACTGGACAAGGCCCCTTTGGTTAGAGAGAGAATTTGAGGAGAGTGAGGTGCTAGAGGCACTACAAAGTGTGGATGGGGATAAGGCTCCTAGGCATGATAGGTTCAAATTTAAATTCCTTAGGAGGATTTCATGCGATTTTTTAAAGAATTTCATGGGAGAGGGATTTTGAATAAGAGCATGAAGCATTGCCTTGTCGCCCTCATTTCATGGAAGGAAGGGGCTTTAGAGCTCTCCCATTACAGACCTATAAGCCTTGTAAGATGTGTGTACAAACTTTTAGCTGAAGTGTTAGTCGCAAGGCTTAGGTTGGTCATTTGAGAGTTACTCGGAGAAGAACAGGGGGCTTTCATTGAGGGAAGACAAATTCTGGATGGGGTATTAGTAGCCATCGAATTAATCCATGCTAGATGTAAGGATGGCCAAAGACGTGTTCTACTAAAATTAGATATGGAGAAGGCCTATGATCATGTTAGTGGGACTTTGTGGAGTATTTATTTCGAAGAATGGGTTTTGGTTCCAAGTAGAGAAGTTGGCTAAGAGCATGTGTATGAGAGTCTCCTTACTCCATTTTGGTAATGGCTCGTGAACCGAACCAATTAATGCTACTAGAGGGTTGAGACAGGGAGATCCTCTTTCACCCTTTCTGTTCACTATGGTTGCTGAGGCCCTTAATGGTTTAATGAGGCGGGCAAAAGAAATTCAACTCAAGAAAGGTCGAGAGATTACTCTGGGTAGTCTATCAATTAGTCACCTCCAATTTGCAAATGATACCTTGTTGTTTTGTGAAACATCTAGAGAAGAACTATGGGGAGTGAAAATGGTCCTCATATGCTTTGAGCTAGTCTCGGGACGTAGGATAAATTTAGGGAAAAGCAATAGAGTAGACTCCCAGGAATTGTAGTCTTTGTCTAGAGAAATTGCCATTTACTTTCTGAGGATGCCAGTGGGTGGGAACCCAAGATGATATTAGCATTTTCTGAACCTTTAGGCATCATGAACTCGAATGAGGCAGAACTGAGAGTAATTAGGAGAGCACTTCAGATTTGGTCTAGGTTTGGGAATAGAAGGCTTATTGTCGAAGGTGATTCGACTAATCCAACCCCCCCCCCCACCCACACACACACATGGAAGTTGGTTACCATTTTTAGGGACATTTGGAGGTTGTGTAGGTCGGGAGATATACACACACTCCTTGGTCGTCGAACAATATTGTTGATTTTCTAGTAAAGGTGGAAGTACAAAAATATAGACCCGCAATGGAGCTGCTTTGATCATGATTCTTTCTAGGTGTATGGGGAGTTGGGAAACTTCATATGTATCTATGGTGGATGGGTGTACTGTACTTATTAGTATTTTTAGTTGTTTCTTTTGATATTTCACATTATAGTAGTGTATACCTCTCCTATACATGGTCTATCTCACTTGTACCCTATTTCATCATTAATGAATTTATTTGTTACTATTTCAAAAAAAAAAGGCTTGAGAGAAGAAATGATGCGCCTTATAGTCATCAGCTTCTTCTATTTATGCTCAGGTGTCTTAAGATGCATCCCATGTCTTACAACTGAATAGTCTATTCAGAAATGTCAATCGAAATGATTTATTCTCTTTTTTTTACCCTTTACAATCAGTAATAAGTCTAATACCTGCTTGCTTGAGTCCGTTGTAGGTGACTGATAAGATTTTGCTTGGGGAAGTTATGAGTGGCTCCATGAATATCAAGGATGGAAGAATCAGGGATGACGCATATATTTACATGGTGCTCGAGTATGGTGAAATTGATCTTGCTCATATGGTGTCACAAAAATGGAAGGAAATGGATGGGAAAATTGATGAAAACTGGCTCCGCTTTTATTGGCAGGTCTTCTCACCTCCTTCTGTCTTTTATTCACAGTTGCAAGTTTCTTGGTTATTTGTGAACTGAGGCAAAGTTGGGCATAACGTTTAGTAATGCCTAGTATTTATGATTGAAAACTTGAACATTCTTACTATAAAACATACTGGGATGCTGCCTAGGAAATGATGCAGTAGAGGAAGAGAACTTTGTTTTATTTTCTTCATCTTGTTTTGAATGATTGAGAAATTATTGAGTTCCAGAAAATATGTATTTTATTTTCCATTAAAAGCTCAAATTGGTTTTAGACTGCTATTTCATCATTATCAACATAACAACCAATTCTGCCCTTAGGTGTGCACTTGGATCTTGCCCCTAGTAAAAAGGCTCATGATTAGGTCGGGGCATTACTTTTAGTTTTGATTCTTATGGGTTATTGTGGATATTTCGTTGTTTTAATGATGTTATTGTATTTTCTTAAATGTTCAATGTTGGTGTTGATACAAAATAAAGCATATTGAAGTGTATGTATACATCTATAGAAAGAAATAAAATAAAAAAGTGCACCGGGCAAATTTCAGCTCACAGCTAGTGGTGCTCTTGACATATGTCACCCTTTGCACTTTGATTATAAGTTCATGAGGTCAACATCTTGCTGGAATTGTTGTGACATTAGTTGTTTTCCATCAATTTTTGGTCCATTTTCCTTCTCTATCATACTGGCTCGACTCTTTCCTCTTGTAATAGTTCTCTAGATACATTTTTTTTTCTCTTCTCACATCAAATTCCTGGTTTTCCATACTCATTAGGTTTCTTTAATCACAGTAGCCATCTTGCCCTTTGTTTTCTTGTTGAGGTTCTGTTTCTAATTATGAAGACTGAAAGGAACTGTTTGTGCTTGGGTGCAATCATCCTTTAAATTAATGAACAAAGTTCATGGTATCTTTTGTAACCATTTAATGATGAAGTTTATACATTAAATTTTGTAAGGGTCCCTTCTGTTTACTTGCATAAGAAGATTGCACTGTTTTTAATGGGTTTTCTCTACAGTTCATTCCCATTATGAAACATACATGTGCTACCTATGAGATTCTCGATTCTTATTCTGCCCTGTGGATAAGCACAATGAAAAACCTTAAATTTTGACAGTTGTCAAATGACAACTTTTTTCCTAACCTTTCAAAAAGAAAAAAGAAAACCCTCAGGGAAGGGTTATTATTATTATTATTTTTTGAGAGGTAACAAAATTTTATTAGAGAAAGAATGTACAAGAAAAGAACTCAAGGAGAAAATGGGCAAAACACCAACCAAGCTACATGATAAATAGGTGCAAATACATTTAAGAGATATCAAACTAAGTTCCTATAAATTATCCACCAAATAACCCTTAAAAAATATCTCCTGATAAAGCGCATTCAATGACAAAAGACCTGATGCGGCAAAATTAGATTTGGAGTTGAGGAAGCCTTGCAATTGAAAACATTCCTATCGTGCTCAAGCCAAATGGGCCTAGTGGTCGCAAGAGGTACTAGCTTCCGAAGGGCTTAAGCTTTTCTACGGAAAGTTCCAACCCCTAACTATGAAGGAGAGCACCAAAAGAGGAGGGGAGCACCTGGTGGAAAGAGAAAAGGGAAAGAAGATATGACACAAAGGGGCAACGAAGGAAGATATGGTCAATGGATTCTTCACTACTTTAACATAAGTAATAAATATTACTGAGGGCAAAATAACGGACTTTAAGATTATACAAGGTCAGGTTTTTGTACCAAGTGGCCAACCGGTGTACCTTAGTCTTGCATTAGAACTAAAGGATTTTCTTTTTTGAGTCTTTTCCTTGGCTAGTGATTGAAGCACCCTCTACACTTCAGCATTTACAAGAATTTGGTAAGCGACAAATAAGCAAAAAAGTACAGGGGTGCCTAAATCGCTAGCCCTTTTTCTTTTAAAGATAACTTCATTAATCACTAAATTGATATCCTTTTGTAATATAATATTTAGTAGTGTGATATTAACAGCAGTTAACTTTGATTTCGGACCAATTTGAGAGTGCATGGCCCTGCGTTAAGTTGTCCTACTTGCAAATTTTCAGCATCAGTTTAAATAACATGGCACGTGTATGCAAAAGAAGTTATAAGATGCTTTTCCACTTGGTGGTGTCCAGAGGTGGTTCTTGTGCCTTGCATACTGATATAATGATGCGTATTTATACATTACCTGTTAATTCTAAGGTAGAATTAGACAAATGGTTTCCTTTGCAAAACACTGACAAGTTCTATTTCCGCAGCAAATACTCGAGGCCGTAAATACAATCCATGAGGAGCGTATTGTGCATTCAGATTTGAAACCTGCTAACTTCTTACTTGTCAAAGGTTCATTGAAGCTGATTGATTTTGGCATTGCAAAAGCTATAATGAGTGATACAACAAACATACAAAGAGATGCACAGGTTCTTATTTAGCTATAATTATTGTAGATAAATGTCAATACTTTCCAAGAAGCAGGATGGGAGAACAGGGCAAAAACTGATTCTTTCCTACTTTCTATACTACTGCAGGTAGGTACACTTAACTACATGTCTCCAGAAGCATTTATGTGGAATGAGCATGATCAAAATGGAAACACCATAAAATGTGGTCGCCCATCTGACATCTGGTCCCTTGGCTGCATTCTTTATCAAATGGTGTATGGGAGAACACCATTTTCTGAATATAAGACATTCTGGGCCAAGTTCAAGGTCATAACGGATCGAAACCATGAGATTGTATATGATCCGGTTTCTAACCCATGGCTACTTGATCTTATGAAGAAGTGTCTTTCATGGGAACGCTCGGATAGGTGGAGGATACCTCAGCTGCTCCATCATCCATTTCTTGTCCCTCCAATACCATCTCAATTGCCCACATCACAAGATGAACAATGCAAATTGCTTAGGCAGATGTCTGATGCTTATCGAAATGTCCCTGAAGTATCAAGGCTGTGTTCTCAACTTCAACAGCTCATATCAAATGGAGCTCATCCCACCATGTAAAATATAGACCAAAAGAATGTATTTGTAGGAGAGGAATTGGACAAAAGCCATCAACACGGTTGGTAGTGCTCAGTGTTGCAACTGCGGCTTCTTTTCATGCTATTAATTCAAAAAGGAAAGGGATTTGGTTTTTAGCCGTACCCACCGGTTACTTGTAATTGTATGTGATCAACAGTGTTTTTGGGTACAAAGTGCTTTTGTACAAATTTTCTGCCATTTTGTCTGCAACCCACATGCAAATCCCAAAGTTGAACAGTGATTCATTGTGCATTTATGCTTCACAAAACTGGTGACCAATATATATAAGAATGGAAGTGGAATGCTGCATGGATCCATTTCACTGGATAAAGGAATTTGTGTATTCTAGGTATCTGTACGAAGTGGAGTGCCGTCATGGACTGTTGCGATAACTTAACTAGTGGATGAACCAGAAGCTGGTATTCCATCATCATCCCTGCCATCATTGATCATTGAAGCCTACTTTTCCATTCTAGTAGAATTCAGAACTTTACCTGTTATCATTCAAGAGAGTTGAAATCACTATTAGTCCAATAATGTTTTCAATATGAGGCAGGCCACGATGTATATGACTTGGAATGGCTAGAGGGCCTGTAAAATTTCAGCACATTTAGCATTTCTATGGTGAGATTTGGGCAGTGTACAAGAGTTATATGGTGTGATCTTTAATTTTTAATCCGATAATGGATTTGATTAGATGAGTGTCAAATAGGGTGCTTGGCAGAGCAACCATGCGCACACAGGGTGTCGACTGTGGACATGTCATGCAAGAACTGGGTGGGCCTGACAAATCAAACTGCTATTAGGCCTAACGAATAAGTATCAAATGGATGGATTCGTGGATGCTTGGTTCTTAAGGATTGCAACATTCAGAAAATCCTAACTCACCTTCGGCTCTTTTCAATTCAACAATCAAAAAGATTAAAAAAGGCCAATTTCTGAGAATGGGATTGTCACTGTGCGATTCTTTCACTGTGGTTTGCAAAGAATTGAATCGCCATTAATATTTCAGTGAAAATACTATGGAGTCGTTCCATTCAAGGGAATGGCCTGGAGAAGTTGAGCGTGAATCGAACTCAAGGCGTCATTTCATGAGGTGGGCATCTTGGCCCCTCGGATTAAAGTTTTTATTCTTAGCAGAATATGCTTTTCTTCAGTACCTTTCTTCTTGAGACTGGGTACCTATGCTGTATGGACTCTATTGTTTGTAGTTTGTACGGAGCTGGTTCATGAACATGACTGGGTGGTGTTAAATTCTTAAATGCCCGTTAACAGCCTCCAAAATGCACTATTAGTGATGATCCTTAGTGATTAACTTTGTAGGCTTCTTTTAACCGATATTATTCAGTTCGGGTGTCCAGTGCCCCTCTCTACGGCCCATTTTGCTAGCTTCTATACCAGAATCAGAGTGTCAGAACTATCCAAACTGTTTGCTTTACAGCCTATAATTGGATCTGGCAATGGGTGGATGGGATTTATTCGGGTTGGGTCTTCAACCCAATTATTCATTGCCTACTTATTTATTCAATGGATCACCTGCTTAAACCCATACACATCAGGTCACGTCTATTTAAATTTATGTCTCCATTTAATTAAAAGAATTGATTCATCTAACCATCCTAATTGGACCCATTTAACCATTTGTGCATTTAGTCATTTACAAAAGTAAAATAAGAAATAACTTTTTTTTGCCAAATGATGGATTCTCCATGTGCCTATAAAATCCAAATTCTCTCACAAGGATTTGCAATATTAGGCACAAGGAAACATTATAATATTATATGTCGAGTAATGTGCAAGTCAGTCCAAATATGCCACATCAGTGGTCGCATTGTAACGTTTAAGTTAAAAAAAAAAAAAAAAGGTAATTCTCTTCTAAAGCATGCGTACACCCTAAAAAGAAAAAGCACATAAATACCTAACTTTGCTAAGTAAGTTGAGTTGGTTTCTAAGGTAAAACACTTGGCCGATACATCTCACTATTGTATATGGTGATACATATCGGCCGTACAATGCACTTTATTGGCCGATAGGGGCTATTAAATAGTCATATTATATCAGTCGATATAATATAGTGTCAGTATTATTCTTTCTTTTTTTTTGAAATATTGTCATTTTTAGTATTATCGGTTTCAATCCCACATTGGATATAATTTTAAGAAGGTTTAGAAGCAAGTTCTTCAAAAGTGAAAAGTATTTGTCCATTCCAATGTCTCTCTCTCTTCTTTTTCCATTTGTATTTATCCATCTTTCAGTTATTTGCATCAATTTTTTTCTCTAAGATAATCTTAATTTTGGAGTTTTGTGAAAATCTTATTTAGTAAAAATGATATTGAGTGTTTATATAATTGAAAAGAGATGTCTTAATGTCATTGATATAATTTTTAGCGTGTTTGTGTTATTTTCCAAATTTTTTTTTTAGAAATTCATGAAATTCGAGCTTCTAAGATAATTTTCATTTTGGAGTCTCTTGCGAAAAATAGTTAAGAAATATTAAATAATATGGAATTAAATGAAGATGCCTTAATGTGACTTGTGACTTAAGTAACCTCTAATCTATCTAAATTATCTATTATGGATATTGCTAAATTATTCTCTACATCTTCAACATGATCTTTATTGTTGCTGTTGTGCCTCTTACTGTGTAAACACATGCACTCAATGGATATAATTTTATTTCTATTTTTTTTACTTTTTATGTCTTGACACTAATTATTGCTTCAGACAGGATAAAAATCAGCAAATATATTTGAGTTTGAGTCATAATTGGTCATAACTATGGTGTTGCCTGATCAAAATGATTTGTTCCCCATCATTCTACTATTCAAGTTGGTCTGTTCATATTTCATGGTATTTGAATATTTTTGTCTCATGCTCTGATCATATTAAATAATTTTTCTGAGGTCCATTTCTTTGGCTTTTAATTTCTCTCTGCCAACAGAGAACAGACTGCCAGCAGGCACTCCTGAAACCTGTCTTCTTCTAAAGAGAGCTTTATATGGTTCTTTATTGGTTTGTCATGGCATGGAAAGACCATGTTTCTCCCAAAACATTTGCAGGGTATTCTGGCATGTGAGCTTAAAAAGAGATTTATATTATCTCATGTAACTTGGGTTGAAATTCGGATCGAATTTTAATAAATTTAATTCAATTCACTTTAAAATTTATTGAACTTACTCAATCAGACCCGATCCGACCCAAATTTCTAACCCGAGTCAACTCAAAGTAGTGTTTTATAACTTGATGCACGTAGATCAAGTTGAATTACGTCGAGTTTGATCAAATTAATTTTAAATTTCTTAATTCAACTCGACCCAAATGTCACTTCTATTTGTAACTTTTTTATTCGGATTAGAAACCTCAATTACAAAATACAATGAATAAATAATAAGTAAACTAGTGGCAAAATGACTAAACTAACTCTAATCTAATACAAATAGAACACACTTACAAGATAGTACTCTCTCCATCTCATTTTAAACATTTGCATTTTTTTAAGAAACTTGAATTTGACTTTAAACTATCATATAGCTGAGAGATGATTCTCATTCTTTTCAAGACACTTTATACTAGTCTAATATAAATGGAACAAATATTTTTACATAATTTTAAAATTCATATAAGACAACTAAATTGAGACAGAAAAAGTATTATAATATAAAATCTAACATCTCAAACAAGTAGTGTATTTTGGGTAAATCCAAACAGTGGAGAGATCATTAGTTGATGGTCTAATGCTGAAATTAAAAAGACTTGAATACTAACTAGTACATGGTACAATTTAAGCTTCTTTCCTAACCGCTCAAAAAAAAAAAAAAAAACTAGTACGTGGTACAATTTCAAATGTATTGAATGTGTACTGTAGCAGGTTGTGGCAGTTTCTCCAACTTTAAGCCTTTGTATTCTTTTATTCAGACTATCATAAATGTACGTTGGACAGGGAGAAAATGTACCAAGTCTAGTGTGGCAGTCTCTTCATCTTAGGAATCTGTGTCTATGGTGGACATGGATAAGATGTACCACCGCATCTTTTTCTTACATCATCTAAATACAATTTCTTTTAGGGTGGCATTTTAACACGGAAAATATTTTTTAAGAGACATGAATTTTTAAATTTTCTACTTTGTCTTTATCTATTTGCACAAATTAATTCACTTTTCAGTTAATCAATTTATCTGTCCGATGCACTAATAAGTGAACCGATTTCTACAGATGAGTGAGGGGCAAAATGAAAAATCTGAAAAATCTATACCTTCGAGAAGAGTTTTTTCATGTTAGAATGGCCACCCTTTTTTTATACTCATTTTTCATATTTAAGAAGGTAGAGTTTATGCAAGTTTCATATATGTTTCCACTGAAATACTCTTGATAATTTTTTTTTTTATAAATGTGTTCAGGTCTTTAAGAACACTCGACTAATCTTCAAGGGAATTGGAAGCCTTCCTACTCAACACTACTGCTTCTTAATGTGGATTCATGATCATTATTTTAACTCTTTTGGAATTCAAGACTTTGATGATTTAATTCTACAGGTTAAAGAGTGGATTCAATTCTATGGTAAAAAAATGTATTGTTGGATAGATTATCATAAGACTAATCTCACTGTAAAAATTGGGACTAATTGAAAATCATAAACTTATTTTTTTTTAAATGAAAATAAAGCAAAGCATTGATTAAATTTTTGTTATTTATCTTTGATCAATCTGAGAATGCATGAAATGAACATGGATCTAGTATTTTTATCATTTTTGGGCTATTTAATATGGTTTGGCCAATACATATCATTTGTTATCCATATTGGGTCAAAATATCGCCGAGATAGACTTGTATTACTAATCTATCATTGATACACTACGTGTCACTGATATATCGATATTTGACTGTATTAGTTTCAAATTAATATTTAGACCCTTGATTATAAAAAAAAAAAAAAGTTTAATCAAAATTTAAAAGATAATAATTTAACGACTTAAGTCCATTATAAATAGAGTCTTAAATGTCCTTAAACACTAAGGTCCAAATATCGGCTGATACATATCGTATCGGCCGATATATATCGGTTTTTTTAAATCGAGTAATATCGGCCGATACGATAAGTATCGACTGTACATACCGAATATCAGCCGATATGGCCAATATTCGGTCCGAAATATCGGTCACAATATCGGCCGATATTCATAAATATTGGTATTTAAAAAAAAAAATTAAAACACCGATACGGTTTTTTCGCGGTTTTTACACGGTTTTTCTCGGTTTTTCGTGGTTTTCCGCAGTTTTCCACGGTTTCCCAGGGTTTACGGTTCTCAGGGGTGTTCACGGTTTGTGCGGTTTTTCGCGGTTTTTTGCGGTTTTCCACCGTTTTACGCGGTTCAGGGTTTACGGTTCTCAGGGGTGTTCACGGTTTTTTGCGGTTTTTTGAGATTTTGTCACGGTTCATCACGGTTTTTTGCGGTTTTTTCACGGTTCCGATATCGGAGGAGAGAGAAAATGCCGATATCGGTATGAGAGATAAAATTATCGGCCGAAATATCGTCTGTATCGGATATCGGCCGAGCCGATTTTTGAACCCCTGCTTAAACACACATTACCAATGAGTTAATTGACAAAAGTATCTTTTGAAATACAAACCCAACCTCATTTTTGTTGTACAATTAATATATTATCTCTTTCTCAGGTCATTAAAATTTAGACCATAAAATCATGGGTTAAAAATGATTAAAATCATGAAGATAAGTCTTCAATTGATGTATTTGTAACAAAAGATTGCATGTTATCAGCAAAAGAATGACAATATTTTTATCACATAAGATTCATCTCTTAAAAATAAAAAAACAAAGGTATACATGTATTTATGGATCTTATTAAATTTTATAAAACTATTAAATCTATCATTTAATAGATCAAATGAGAGGATTGTGGTATATTTTACAATTTTTTTTATAAATACTTGTTATTTTATGCATGAGTAATAATCTCACCTGATAAGATAGGTATCGGATGTACATGTGCGATAGTTGATATGGCTGATATATTGGTGATATACATCACCTAATATCATTAAATATCGCTGATTTTTTTTTTTTTAAAAAAAAATTGAATTTGAGCCCAGTCGATATCTTTGTCGATATCGGTCAAATATCGGCTGATTTTTTTATTTTAATTTTTTTTTCAAAAACGAGCCTTTTTTATTATTATTTTTATTTTTTTAATTCAGAAAAATAAAAAATAAAAAATGCTGATATTTTGAAAAATTAAGAGAAAAAGAGAGAGAATCAACGACATTGACATAACGGTCAATATCTCAGACCGACCAAGATTATCACCCCTGATTTTATGTATTTAATAGATCAAATGAGTGGAAAAGACTACAATGACTCTTGGAAATAATTCATGAGAATGGCTCTTTTCTATATTTTGGTCCATTCAAGATAATAGATACCTATTCGGGTAATATATATAAATATCTTCATGATTTTAATCATTTTACCTCAATAATTTCAATATATATATTAATAAATAATCATTCGATGATCATTCCTCTTTTGAAAATGTGGCGTTATCTTGTTTAGCTCACTTTTTATAGATTTAAACGACATCATGATATGACATGTATAGAATCATTTTATAATTTCAATAGATCAGTCAAAATATTATACCATTCCCATCACTCAACCCTTTACATTCAATATCTTCACTTCAAAATTCAAATAAATTCAAATACGTCCCTATTGCTAGAGTATTTTAGACAGCCGTTCCATTGGCAACTAATGGCAGCTGGTATGGTTATCATTTATATGCATAAGTATGTCGTATAATTTAGCTAGTTATATAATTAAATAATATTTTTTTATGATATAGTTGGTTATAATTTTTAACCAACCTCATCATATAGTATAGTGTTAACTATAATGACTACTTTTTAATATTTTATTATTATTTTTTTATGTACATTTTTTTAGCAAATTTAAAAGAAAATAAATATAGAGACATTACATATTTTTTTACAAGTAATTAAATAAAATATTATTTTTAATATTTTTGTTTCTCAATAGCTACAATTCTAATTTTTTGTACAGAATAATTTTAATTTTTTGTTTCTCATATATTTTGTTTACAAATATAAAGGAAAAAAAATCAAAAGGTAAAGAGTTATTTTTATTTTTTGTATAAAAAATAAAATAATAAAATAAAGAAAAAATAAGTATTTGCCCTAATATACAAATTATACCCAAAAACAAAAAAAAATTCAAAATAATCAAATAAATAAATAAAAAGAGAAAATAAAAAAAATCAAAAACTATATACAAGTTATATATACAGCAGTGTGTATATATATATATAAAGGAGAGAAAAAGAAAAGTAGGAGAGAGAAGTTAAATGGTTGGCTACACTTGTGTTACATATGACCAGCTATTTAACAAACATTCATGTGGGCCCCAAGTCACCATACCAGACGCTCTTGGTCAGATTACATTAAGTGCCTCAATGACGCCAATCACCTACTTTACCTACCTTGCATTCCTACATATTCATTGATTTGATAATCTTATCTCACCATATTATTTGGTATTAATATATGCATCCTATCAGCGGATGAGTCTTTTAGCAGACACAGATTTTAGTGAACTTTCCATTTTATCCTCCTCCGTTTGTACCAAAAAAATTAAAAGTCAGACATTCAGGAACCGGTGTACTGACCAGATCACTTTTTAGTGAATCGGTGCACCAATTTGGACACTTTCACGTTTTAAGAAGTCGGTGCACCGACCGGATCACTTTCCTCAAATTCTCATTTCCAATGATTCGGTCCGGTGCACCAGTCTAGTGCACCGATTTAGTGAAAAGTGAATTGACTTCTAAAAGGTTTTCCAGTGATCAGGTCGTGCACTGGTCCAGTGCATTGATTCACTGGAAAATGAACCGATTTCTAAAAGTTTGGTTTTTTTTTTTCCCCAAATGGATAGAGGGGGTAAAATGGGAAGTTCACTAAAACTTGTGTTTGCTAAAAGAATATATATATATATGTATATTGAAATTTACATGTGAGAAATCGCGGGATATCCAGCGTAAAACTTCCACAGGTAAACCCATTACCCCTAAGGCACACCAAGGTGAGGCTATGGAAGCTGGAACCCTGCAACCTCCCGCTTTCTGAGGCAGGAGGTAACTAGTTGAACTACACCCATTGGTATTAATATTTTTATCAGTAACTCTAATGTGAGAATAATCACAAATGCTTGTGACTTAATTCTCATTTAAATAAAGTGTGATAGAGTTAGGAGTTCATTCACCTCACCACTATAAAAAGGTCTGGTGTCCAAGTGCAAAAGATCAACTTTTTTTAGTCATTGAACTGATCCAATCTAAAATAAGTAAATGGCTAAAATAAGGGCATCTTTCAATTGATCATTTAATTTATTTAAATCAAATGTTGATAAATGCTTAATGAGATTTTATTTTTTTACAATTTTTTGGTGATTGACAATTGAAACGTAAAATTTTATTTTGGTCTGTTGTGTTAGTATGCACCACTATGAATTATGGGTGCTTCATTTATGAGTACTTGTGTGACTCACCCAGTGTTATGTTATTGTGGTCCCATTTTAGTTCTTATTCTAAAAAGTTATTGATGAGTTTGGCTAGGCCTAACGCGAAATATGGGTGTCAAATTGGGCAACATAACATGAGATATGATAAAGAGTCTAATTTTCATTTTTCAATAACTTTGAAATTTTTAGTTTATTAATCAAGTATCTACTATTTAATATTAAAATAATTACCATGTCCTCTGTTTCAATTTTATCAAGGAAAGTCTAAAGAAAAAGCCTTAAAAGAGAGGTGTTAACACATACTTGATTGTGTAAAAAACTAAACAGATGGAGAGAGGAAGTAGGGACACCATTCAAATGGGACATTCAAACCTTCATTCTTCCGATTTTGGAATTTGGGATGTAGTAAGAATGATTCTTTATAAAGACAAAGATTGGAGTAACCCAAAGGTGTTAAATTTATAGTCAGAAATTCACCTTAGGAAGTAAAGATTCAGAGTTTGATTCACACTCTATTTTAAAAGATCGACTTCCCATAAAATTATTTGGTTTCTGAAGATTAATCGAATACTCTAAAAATCTTAAAAAATTACTCATTTGATAATTTAATTGTGTGACAAAATTTCTCTCTATTCTCATTCAAACTTTAAAAAAAAAAAAAATTTACGTGTAAAACCCCCACCGATGATACCCATTGCCTTTTCCCGAACCGAAAAATTACTCATTAAGGGGAGCCATACAGACACCTGAGTTCAAATGAATTCTCGTTTCTCAATCAATTTCTACAAACAAAGTATCAAAATTTATTTACTTTGAATTTTATAAACTCCGACACTGATTTTAAATGAAAAGGGTATAATTTTGGACTTAAAAAACAGTATTAAAAAAATTAAAGAATTTTCCTCTTAATTCTTTAGGTACGATTTTTTAAGTCCAAAATTATACCTTTTTTACTTAAAATCAGTTATCGACTTCATAAAATTCAGAATAAATGAATTTTGATACATTATTTGTAAAAATCAGTCGAAAAACGACTTCTTTTAAAAATCTTACTTCACAGTCCACTTCATTCCAATGAATTTTTGAATTCGTCCGAACGAATATTTTGATTAAGTCGATCACAAGTTCGAAAGATGCGAGTGTTTGTAAGTAGGAGGATAAAAATGTAATTTTCATTAATTTTTGAAAAATGAATATATAGAAAAAGATTTCTTCTGAGTCTATATCAACTCCCCTTAAGCCACATGCGTTTGAAATGCCAAAACACTGTTAGACAAATCTATTTTACATAGCAATTTCTCTTAGACTAGTCTATTTTACATAGTAATTTGTTTGAATATTTATGCATTATTCAAATACAGTAGACAGTGACTGAGAAGCAGTAATTCACTGCAGAGAATGTACTGCAAGTGCTGTGAAGTCTGCCTATTTGGTCCAAGCAGAGACATGGCTGTCTTTCCCTGCAGTGGGCTTTTTTTTTTTATCTTTATAGCCATTTTTTTGCTGAAAAGGCTGCAGCAAAACGTGAAGGACACTTTCCAGCAAAGCTCCATTAATCTTCCCTTCTTACCCATTTAATTATTACTTGTTCTGTAGAATCTTCTTTGAATGCACTTACTTAAATGTCACGGGCCTGCTCTTTATTAGTTAAAATAACACGATGAAATCAAAGTTTTTGATTTTATTTTGCAACAAGACATTGACGATAAGCTGTTTGTAATTTTGTATTCAATACCATTTAGAAGGAAGATTCAGTATGCCTAAGAGAAGTGGGAGGACCACCACCATTTGATGAAATTTCATCTTTTGGAAATGATTTAAGGATAAAAACAATTGAAAAAGACCAGAGAGAGTTGGGTTGGGCTTTTGTCCTTTAAAGGAACTGCTGCATGTTGGAGGCTTGGAGCCCACTGGGATGTTTATTTTGGTTGTATTTGGATGGGCCTATCTTTTATATTTTTACTTATATGGGTTTGCCATGTGACAGGTGACTTTATCTCATTGTATCATTTCCTTATTAATTTTTTTTTTTATAAGTCATATATTTGAAAAAAAATAACCATCACCCACATATTGGTGTGCTTCGTATTGTTTTATACACTTACGCATAGAGCCTACTAAATAGAGTTGTGATGAATTCACAAAAATATTACCTATTATGTTTTTATAGAGAGAGAACATTAAAATTTTATTAAAAAAGAGAAAGAACAAAGCATAAACAGAAATAGACCTAAAAGACTTGCACCCAAGATAAAAATGCAGAAAAATGCAGCAAAAGGGCTGCAACAAGCCAAAATCAAATAAAGAAAAGAAGAAGTAAGCTCTAAAGTCTCAATCCTCAGATACAAAACTACTCCATTACTCGAATTGTTGATCTCATTTTTGAAAAAAATATCATTATTTGAATATGAGACTTACCAAAAATTTTCTTAATTGGATCATTCAAGCGATATTTTTTAAGAGTTTAAAGAATAAGAAATTATAAAGCATCCATTTGTATATTTGCTTTTGGCACTTTTGCTCTTTGCAACTTACAATCTAAACTATATTTTACAATATACTCAATGCTCTCATACTTTATACTTTGCTTCTCTACAACTTGCACTCTATGCTCTCCAATATTGCTCTCTGTTTTCTATTTAATTTGCTGCACTATTCACTACAATTTGCACTTTATTTTCTTCGAGCTGCAATGTTTACAATCTGTAGCCTGCAAATTGCAACACTTTCACTCTGCAACCCACATGTTGCAACTCTGTTATGCTCTGTAAATGACAATTTGCTACCTCAAACTTTCATTTTGTTATGATATACTATTTTTTTTTTTTGGATTAACGTGTGGGTAATTCAGACATAGTTCAGCTACACCCAACCTATTATACTTTATACTCTACACTCTACAAGATGAGCTATTCCTGAGGTTAGGCCAGTTGAGCTATTTGTTATTTGATACTCTGTATTTTGCAATTTGCAATCTACATCCTATTATACTTTATACTCTACACTCTACAAGATGAAGCTTGTAGCTTTTTACACTTTACAATTTATTCTCTACTTTCAATCCTAATCATTGTATGTTCATTAACTTTTCTTTTTACTATCTACTCTTTACTCTTTTCATTTTTTTACCTGTCCAGCCATCTCACTCGACTAATTCTCAGAACATATATAAACCTCCTAATCCATAAGCACCAAATAAGTTCTATAGAGAGTGGCCATTTGGGATTGAATGTGAATCAAACACAAGACACCCACTTCCAAAAGTAGATTCTTAATCGTCAAATCAAGTTCTCCACTCTGCAACGTCCACTCTTCTCTTGAAACCCCAATTCTACTACACTATTCATTACTCTATGCTATTCTCTCTCTATGTCACTCTTTACTTTCTACAACCCTGCATGCTATAGCTTGTAATTTGCTCTTCTATTCCTTGTAATTTGCTCTTTATTCTCTACCTAAATTTTCTCCTTTCTTTCTTTAGTTTACTCTCTTCAACATACAACTTGCAATCTATTACAACTTTGTAATTTGCAATCTGTAATCTGCACACTGTGATTTGAAATTTGATTACAACTTGCAACCTTTGAATTCAACAACCTATTGCACTCTACACTTCACAGTCTGCTACACGTTACATTCTGCACTATATGTTGCAATTTACTTTGTAATCCACAACTTGCAATATGTAACAGTTTCTTATAGTCTACATTCTACAATCACCTACAACCTATAATCAGTACTTTTTAAGTTCCCACGCAATGCATTATGCAATATACGATTTCTAATAATCATCATCATCATAGGTAGGGGAGAAACTCGGGTCGGGTTTTGGTCCCGAACCCGCATGATCCAGACCCAAAAATCATGCAGGTCGGGTTATGAAAGTTAGGGTCAGCGGATCGAGTCGGGTTGAGAAATCAGAAACCCACATTTAATTAGGGTCAGGTTGGGTTGAGAGATTTTTAAGTTAACTCGACCTAACCCGATCAAACCCGACCTGATCCGGTAAAAAGTAGGCTAAAGTAGGTTCAAAGTACTAGTCGGGTTGGATTTCGGGTTGAGTCGGGTTATAATTCGGATTGGGTTGGGTCAAGACGTCCGGGCCAAAAGTTCGAGTCGGGCTAGATCGGGTTCCATATATTAGTAACTCGTGCCGGGTTGGGTTTTAAAAAATCCAACCCGACTGGGCCCGATTTCAACCTGATCATAGGACATAATCCATCTATCTAGAGTTGGATTTTTTACTTTTACTTTTTTTTTTTCATTTAACCCTGTATGCCATTATGTCTTTATTAATCCCTTCGTTTTACATTTTCGGTGATCGGTGATCTTCGTTTCCTCTATGTATCTTTGATTTGTAACTTTCCAACTTTGTGAACCATATTCATCTCTAGTCTTCGATTGACATGACCAAACCACTTAAACAAATTTATCTCATTTTGTTACATGTTTGGACCTTTTTAAAGATTTTTTAATACCATCATCTCCTTTACACTGTGTTTATTTGTGGTTTCTTATTGTCAATCATTCTACTTCATAAGTATGTTCTATTCACTAAAATTAGATTGCATTATCCTACACTCTACAATTATTACACTTCATACTCTACTCTTTGCAATCTATGATTCAAGACCCACTAAACTTTGTAATTTGTATTCCACACTCATTAGCCTCCCTATACATTGCATTCTACAATGTACAATTCTTACACTCGATACTCTGCAATATATAGCATTTATTTTTAATATATTTTAATATGATACTTATTCTAATCTACACTTTAAATCCGCAATCCAAAAAAATCCACGCTTTCAATGTTTGTAATCTGCAATTTGATATAATGAGGTCTATTTGATGCACGAGGTTTTGCAGATAGTTTCGTATATACATACGATTAGTCTCACCTCCAATGTAAAATGATAAAAATACACATATTTAAAAAGATATCATACTTTTCCATTAAAATAATAATATAAAATCATTCTTCTAAAAAAAATTCACATAGAACTTCAAATAAGGAAGGTTGAAGGCTAAGAAAGCCCTTAATATGTTATATATCTCTCTTTATCTCTTTGCTTGAGCGTTACGAATTACCACTTTCCGAAGCAGGCATCTACTAATTAAAATAATGACAATAGAGTAAAGAAATAATAAACATGTCTCATGCTCTATCTCGTGGATTACACCATAGATTAATAATCAATTATTATTTTCCAACAAAGGAGTGAAAGTTGTGTCTAGTAATCATGGTATTTAGTGCCAATCTCCACAATACCCAAAAAGAATTTAATTAAAGAAATTAAAGTAATAATAAATTTCCTCACAAGCATGAATGCATGATTACCCTCTTTTTTATCTCTTGGTAAATTTAATTTTCTTTTACCTCATTAGGAAAGATTCCACATTCCTATATTTTAAGTCCTAACTTTAATGTCTCTTTAAGTTTACTCCAATCTTTTGTCTATATATAAAGATTACTTTACTTATATAATTTGACTTGATTTGAGTCAATTAATTTAATAAATAGATGAATATTATCTGAATTCATTTATTAATGAATAAAGTCAGCTGCTTTGACTATTGTAACGTCTATAATCTATATACAATACATTTAATCATATAAGCCTACACTCATTTAAAGAGTAATTTTAATATGAAGTAACCTGGCAAAATTTGATCATACTCAACTTGACATGACCAATTTTATAAATAGATTGACTTGACCTGAATCCTATTTTTGAGTAGGTTGAGTTGACTGATCTAATTATCACCACATATAATATACAACACATACAATCAAATGAGGACTGCATCGATTTAAGGAATAATTTTGGTATGCAACTCGTTAGAGAAAATCTCCTTACGTAGATAACTAGGGTAACCCAACTCGAACATGAAATAAACCAAACTAATTTAACCTATTTACCAATCTCGAAATAGACTCGATTCTAAAATAGACTCAAACCGAATAAGACATAAATCGAACTTGACTTGACTTGTCGCTAAGTATAGATATGAGTCTCGCTAAATAAGCCTCGTTGATCAGACAAATGAGCAATCTAACTCAAACACAATCCAATTTAATTTGAAAACTCATTTAACATAATATAAAAGTAGATTATATTAAATTAAAGAAGATTGACTAAAAATTCAATTTGACCTAACTTATTGTCAAATTTAGTTTCTACCCCTTAAAACATGGTCCCCATTTTAATTCCAACTTGCCACGTCACACAAACGTGGACTGACTCGACCAATCCATCGAATGTGGCTGAAACTTGAAATGACCCCGCACCGTAGACGGTAGGAACAACAAAAGTCATCAAATAATTCTAAAATTTTCCTGTAGACACCGACGAAAATATGCCATAATGTTTTTGAAATACTATTTTTGTCATTTTGTATGATAATTCGTACATACTTTCTTTTTATTATTTTGATTTAAAGTAAAAAATCTTTGCATCATTAATATGAAAATTAAATGTAATTGTATATCATGATTCGCTATTAAGATGCCTCTTTAAGAAATCCAGTTTAATATTTAAAGATGCAAAGATTTTGAGTTTACTGTAGAAAAATCCAGTGTAAAACCCCAATAGGCCCTTAGAGTACACTAGGTGAGACCATGGGGCTTGAACTTGGCACCTCCTCTTTTATAAGACGAGAGATTACTAATTGAGCTAAATCTACGTGTGCAACTTAATATTTAAAAGTACAACTTGTCCGCTACTTTTATTTTTAGTTTGACGTTTTCTTTAAATGAGTCCTACTTGTCAATTGTCATGAGCTCAGCATGATTATTGTGTGTTTAAATACCATTATTTTGTTCAATTTAAAATTTAATGAAAATAATAGAAAATTTATAGAGAACTTTTTTAATATATTGTGTCTTATAACATTTTACAAATTTTTAGATACATGATTAGGTGAAGAACTAATTACATGGCTATAAAATAAAAGCCCATCTAAACTCTATGATATGTCTAAAAATTCAAGAAATGAAAAATATATATGAAGCATATATATTTGACAAGTATTTTATTGCATTTGAGTGGTGCTATTATCTATTAAATTTTTTTTTAAAAAAAAACTCAAATTAGAGAATGTAGAGAAAATTAGAAAAACAAAAAATAAAAATGGGAAAAAAATAAAAACAATTAATGGAGACATCCATATTTTAAAAACCTTGAATGCTTAATCTCAATCCAAATCAAATAGAAAATACCAATTTTATCTTAAAATACTTATACCTAAATAGAAGATGGTATTTTCTTGGTACATTTTCACTCACCAAGACTCAAGCCCGGCTCAACCAGTGTCGGTCCAAATAGAAGATGATATTGGTTGCGGGCCTATGCGTATTGAACTGTGAATCGATCTCCGAAGACATTTTTTTTTTTAAGTTGGTTCAGTATGTTCAAGAACAAATATAATTTTTCTTTATTTTAATTTTCTCTATTTTAGTTAAATATATCAATTTTCAATTATTGTTATTATAATATCATAGTTGAAACGAGTTCTAATTTTTCAAATTGTGTAGGTCTGTAAGACTCCAGCAATTTCAATTAACTAGCTTATGAAACCTGGGTCAGGTTGAGACGATAAATTTTCGAAATTTAGGTCGGGTCGGGTTAAAGAATTTTCAAGTTAATCAGACTTGATCCGACTCAATCCAATTTGAGTAAAATTAGATTAAAATAGATTTAGAATTTATATCGAGTCAGGATTCAAATTGAATTGAGTTAGAATTCAGGTCGATAACCTTCCAATTTGATCTAAAAAGGCTTGTTGGAAGAAAGACATCTTCCTAGTAGAAGCACTTCTTTTCAAGAACTCGTATGGTCGAAGCCATTATCTATATAGAGTATAGAGATATGACTCGTGATTAGAAAGCTCGTAAATCTGAGAGTAAATTTCATGACCGTTTCTTTTAGACTCATTTATTCTATTATATTATATAAATAAATAATCCATACTTCATCCCATCCCACTTCGTTTAAGCTCATTAGTCCAAGTTATTAATTTTTAAAAAAATTTAAAAAATGAGTTACAAAATAAACGAACTTTAATAAGGTAGCGATCCTCACAAAGGATTTTTGTGTAACTAGACACGGGAATGAGTGTATTTCCCACTTTACCTTTCATCTTGGTGTACGGTAAAAAAAAAAAAGTAAAAAATCTGCGCCGATGAGCCAGTCACTCCAAAATGGTGAGCCATTCTGGTTTGTTCATCACTCCAAAATGGCGAGTTGGGTTCGTTCATCACATGTGAGTTTTTCGCTAGGGTTTTCAAATTAGGTCATTTCTCGACCGATTTCTACAAACAATGTATCAAAATTCATCTGCTCTGAATTTTATGAATTCCGAAACTGATTTTAAGTGTAAAGGGTATAATTTTGGGCTTAAAAAATCGTACATAAAGAATTTAAGAAAAATGGTCTTCCTTCTTAATTCTTTGAGTACAATTTTTTAAGCCCAAAAATATACTCTTTTCACTTAAAATCAGTCTCGACCGATCACTCCAAAACGGTTAGCCGGATTCGTTCATCACCCCTGAGTTTTTCGCTAGGGTTTTCAAATGAGACCATTTTTCTACCGATTTTTACAAACAAAGTATCAAAATTCATTTACTCTGAATTTTATGAACTCTGAGACTGATTTTAAGTAAAAATGATATATTTTTGGACTTAAAAATCGAACCCAAAGAATTTAAGAAAAATGACTTTTCCTCTTCATTCTTTGAGTATAATTTTTTAAACCCAAAACTATACCCTTTTTCACTAAAAATCAGTCTCGGAGTTCATAAAATTCAGAGTAAATGAATTTTGATAGCTTATTTATAAAAATTGATTTAGAAACAGACTCGTTTGAAAACTCGAGCCAAATGCAGAAAAAACTCACCATTCATGAACGAACTAGAACAACTCGGTGTGGTTGCTACCATTCAATAAGTGAACTCATGAGTATATATTAATTGGATGAACTCAAGCTGGATGTAAATATAAATAGACTCGGGGTTTTTCAGTAGAGCGGGCCTTGAGCAGGCCTATCATAATAGGAATGAAAAAGTCTCCCTTGGTCAAATTTAAAACTAAGGCTTCCCACATCAATAAAAGATAATAATTATAAAATACATTTAAAATCTCTAAGGAAAATTAAAAAATGATTTATTTTCTGTTATTACATGTTGAGAATATGAGATTCCCTTATAGTGTAATTTTGCATTTAATTATGACATAGGCTAGGGAGACACTAACGTGACATATTACTAAATAAATCGTGGGTATCACAAATTTTAGTTCATTTGATAGGTAATTAAATAAATATGAAGTATATAAAGTTCTGTTATCAATTGATGATCTAAGTCATATAATTTTGACTTTTAAAATTTGATGAGTGTAGATCATTGATTTTTAAAAAATTAAATCAAGAGATACGATTATCACATCAAGATAAAACTACATATAATAACTATTCATACGGTTCTTTTTATATCAGACCCAACAATGTAGACTTCAAAATCCATTTAATAACATATATCATTAGCATATCTTGCTTAAAAAAATCTCAATTGAGATTTTGTCATAATTATCCTACATTGACTGGATATCCAATACTTCCGTCAGCTCATTTCACAGTGCAAGTCAAATTAGGACTCAGGAGTATGGTTGAAATCGGGCGGGTTGGGCTTGCTTTTAATAAATCCATATCAAATCAATTCATATAAAAAATTATTGAGCTCGACTCAATTCGACTCAAGATGTTGGTCTGAATTGTTCAATCCAATCAGTCTCAAGTTATTGGCCCAACAACCTGACCCGATTTTAGTCCAAACTTGGAGGAAAAAAAATCAACATGTTTTTTATATTTCCTGAAATTCAGATTAGGATCGAGTTGATTTTAAATTTCTGAGTCCAGTTTGACCCAAATTTCATGCAATTTTTTTTCAAACCCAACCAGTTATTCATGTGAAACTATTTCTATTTTATATTAAATTTATTTTAAAAATAAAATATATACAACTATTTAAAATACCCAAGAGACAACATATGACGCAAAATACTTTTAAATTATATGTATATTATACTTTCGCATTCTCTCCCTCGTCTACACTGTAAATTATTATTGGACTCAATTCAAAACATCTATGTAAAAGGGTTGGTTATAGGGTGAAACTTGAACTCGATCCCAGAAATCAGTCGGTTTGGGTTATGTATGTGTATATTTTGAGTCGGGTTGGATTGAAAAAATAAAAATCAGCATGAAATTTGGATCGGATTGGGTTTCAAAATTTCAACCTAACCTAACCTAACATGACGTTATCTAACTCAACTCAAGTGCACCAAATTATAAAAACAACACTCGGATTGACTTATGTCAGAAATTTGACTCACGTCGAGTTGAGTAATCCGGGTCATCAATTCAAGTCGGGTTCAATAAATTTTAACATGGGTTGGATTGAGTTTATTAAAATCCGACGTGAGTCGACCTGAATTTCAGCGCTATAGCTGTTGTAAAAGTTATTAAATGATTAAAAACACCTATTTGAATATCTCATATTGGATGATTAATTTTTTTATATAAATTAAAATTTAATATATATTTTTTTCATATAAAATCAAATCATCTCCTTCACACAAAACATGTGATATTTTCATTTGTTGACCGAAAAGCCGTGAAAATGCATGCAATGGTTGTCTAAACTAAAGAAGATGCTGATGCCTGAAACTTTCACTTTGGGATATGGCATAACTTACGTGTTTGGATGAACACAAACACAGAGAAATCGACAAATTCGCCTTACCTTGCGACGAATTTAGTCATTTACTGTGAAGGTGTAACCAATGGATTAGTTCAAAACCTTTCCTAAATCATCCCAAACTTTAAATTTAAAATTTAAATCTAATCTAACATGTAGGGCTGAAACTCGGGTGGAATTTTAATAAACTTAACTTAATCCATGTCAAACTTATTAAATCCGATCGACCTGAATTGTTGAACCGAATTATTCAACTCGATCTGACCCAAATTTCTGACCTAATTCAATCCAAATGTTGTTTTATAACTTGGTGTACTCGAGTCAAGTCGGTCGAATTGATTTTAATTTTTTAAACCAAATCCAACCCGAATTTTATACGGACCCGATGTGACTGACCCGATCCAACTCAAAATATACAAATACATAATTTAACCCACTGATTTCTCGAATCATACAAAAACCCCGACAAGTTTCACCCCTACTAAATATGGGTATATTCTAAAGTAAGAATTTAATTAATTAAAAGATGGAGTAGTACAACCATATTTTATTTTAACTATACTTTAAGAGAAATACTAAAATAATATAAATATGTAACTTCAGTTAAAAAAAAAATTATACAAGGTATTATATGGATTATTTTTTACCGAGGTTGATCGCTTAACAAAGTCTGACCCCTACTTAATTAGATGAAATATATAAATGGTTAGGTGGATAGATTGATTTTGGGATAATTATTCTATTCAAGAGATGTCTTATACATTAAATAGTAGAACTTACTTAATGATAAAAAAAAAAAAAAAAAAAATTGATAGTTGAATAGTTTAGACGGTCAAACTATTCAAAGTTGGGGCTATGTTATCATCGTAACTCTTGATTTTTAAGATCAAGATGAAATATTTCAATTTAATGGTGAGGATATCCCAAATAAATGTCAAATAAAATTAGATTTAAATTTAATAGAGAAAGGAACAACTTGAACATTCTGAATTCAATATCTGAGCCCTATGCACCGAGAAAAGCCTCCCCAAGCTTATATTAGATTTTACTCTGTGTAATTACTTCAAATTTAATATATTAAACACTAAAAATCAATTTATAATAATCAAGTTTTTCGTTTATAATCAATATCCACCTTTATATCACTCCATATAAGAGAATATCTTTTTTAAAGATCAAGGTGTCCAGATATCTTAGAGTACCCGATTAATTTTTGAACATATGCAAACTTCTTTATCTATATATACCGGATTACGATAAGAGGAGTGACCCTTTTATATTGATAATGACTTGAACTCAAGATCTTTTACATCTTATACGGATTCTTGATTGCCAAACTAATCCATACAAGAGAATATGTATCTTAAATCTATAAAAACATTAAATAAATAAATAGTTGAATAATTTATTATAAAGAGTACAAAACTATCTAAATAAGGATTAATTGCATCATATTTACAATTTATTTTTAAGATTAAAAATAAATTTATAAACTATAATATTTTTTTTTTGTAGATCTTAAATTTAATATAATGATGTATTAAATTTACATTTGAATAAAAGACGAATGAAGCGTGGTATATATTTACATAACAATAAATACATCAATATTTTTTATTATAAAAATATTAATGAACTTTTTTTTGTATGATCAAAAGTATTGAAGTCTCTTAAAGCACCAAAATAAGTTTTAGAATATGTGGAGTGATCTTGAGATGAAAATCAAACTCAAAACTTTCGCTTCCTGAAATGGGTTCTTATCCATCACTCTGACTTTTGAATTAAAAATATTGATTTACGTTAAAATTATTTAAATGACAAAGACAAAATCACGATCATATCCATTTTTAATGGAAAAAACACTATTATTTATGCGACTATTCTAAAGATAAAAGCTTTTAAAAATAAATAAATTAAAGTCATAAAGTATAAATAATTAAAAATATGATTATATAATTCAATTAAAATAAATGGCGTTGTAGCTCTCCAACGTACGCATTAAAGAAGACCGATTAAAAATAAAAAAATAGAAATAGAATATCATATACCATTATTTTATTTAATTAATCAGAAACGTGGAGCCCATTTCCTAAGTCCTAGGGCTGAAATGTCGAGGAACCGGAGCGGCTTCAACACGTCTCACTCAACGCCCGTCTCCCATCACATGACTCCGCCACTCTATTCCTTCAATCATAAAACTCAATAAAAGCAAACAAAAAGAAATGCGAGTGCATGGAAGCTCTTCAGTCCGGTGGATCACCGTAACCCCCAAGTGGGTCCCTTTAAAAACCCACCAAACAGCGACTGGCTTCCGCCACTGACAATTTACGCCTTTTGAATCGTTTCAATTTGCCGACCTAACTTCCTCTGACGCATCCCCAATTCCCCGGTTTCTCCTCCTCTCTTCTCGTTTTCCGCGCTCTTTCTCTTTCCGCATCTATCGCAGAAAAATACGTACACGCATACGTCTTTCATACGTATAGGATACGGTTGACCGTACGCCCTGCTCTCTCCTCCTTTCTATTACCAGCTCCTCCGTATTTCTCTCTCGCGTTGCCACCAGTCGTGGCGAGCGATCTCGTCTTCATCCGGTAATCGTCCGCACCACCGGAATTCCGTGATCCTTCGGTTGCACTTTCCAAGAAAAAAAAAGAGAGAAAAAGGGGGAAAAAAAAAAAAAGGACGAAGAAAATGAGCTGAGGATCCTCGAATACAGTTTCCTAACAACTGCCTTTATCTTTTCTGTGATTTCATGCATCCCTTCTGCTGCACTGCTCCTCCGGTGCGTAACCCTGCCTCGCAATCAACGCCGTTGGCCGATCTCTTCGACATGCCCCGGACCGTCCGATCCGAGTGCATCGGACGCCGCCGGCCTGCAAGGAGCCATGACTCGTCCCCCCACTCGTTCAATTTTGGCAACGGAAACGTGGGGCCCGCGCCCCGGCCACCCCACGCCACGCTGGCGAGGTCGAGGTCGCTGACGAATCCTCAGTCGTCGGTTGCTGTACAGGATCAACAGGCGGCTTTGGATCATAGAGAGGCCGTGAGGTTGAACGACGTGGTGGGGAACGGTATAGCGGGAATTGTGTACAAGTGGGTGAATTACGGCAAGGGGTGGAGGCCCAGATGGTTTGTGCTGCAGGACGGAGTTCTTTCGTACTACAAGATCCACGGGCCGGACAGGATCGTGCTCAACTCGGAGACGGAGAAGGGATCCAAGCTCATAGGGGAGGAATCCATCCGCCATGTCCGCCGCCGCACCAATTGCCACTCCCATTTACCCTGCAAGCCAATCGGTGAAATCCACCTCAAGGCAAATCCACACATTCGTTCTCATTTTTTATTCAATTCATTTCAATTCTATTCTATTCTGAATTGGTTCCATCTGTACATTGTGTTTTCAATTTGGTTCACTTCAATTCAAATTGACTTTGAGTTGGATCCATCTAGACAGTGTGTTTTCTTTTTGTTTCAATTCAATTCAAATTGATTTCAAGTTGGGTTCATTTAGACATTATGTTGTCGGGTTGGTTATATCCAATTCAGTTCGAATCAGAGTTGGTTCAATTTAAATATTGTGTTCTCAATTTGGTTGTATTCAATTCGATTCAATTCTGAGTTAGGTCCATCTTGTTGGTTTGTTTCTAGATTGATGCATTTTGAAATATTTGATTTTTTTTTTTTTTAACTTGGATCTTGATCAATTTTTTAGGTGGCATCTATTAGAGAGAGCAGATCAGATGACAAACGATTCTCAATTTTCACTGGAACAAAGCGGCTCCATCTCAGGGCAGAAGCACGGGAGGATCGGGTGGCATGGATGAAGGCACTGCGGGCAGTGAAGGACATGTTTCCAAGAATGTCAAACAGTGAGCTGATGGCTGCTCCAGTTGGCGGGTTCATTGTGTCTACAGAAAAGCTCAGGCAGAGGCTACTGGCAGAGGGGGTAAGTGAGGCTGCGATCCAGGATAGTGAGCAGATCATGAGGATCGAGTTCTCAAAACTTCAGAGCCAGCTCCTGATTCTCAACCAGAAGCAGTCACTGCTCATTGACACACTACGTCAGCTTGAGGTACACTCAATTTGTGTTGAATCTCTCTGCATTATTGACATTCTTTCAAATCGCTAGTTTTCTTGTTCACCGATGCTTCATCTATGAGGTTATGACGCTTTTGTGATTTGGGTTTATTGTTACATCTCTACTCTGCATCGTATTGTTACATCTCTACTCTGCATTGTAAATGCATTTACTGAGCTGTGTTTCATCTGTAAACATGATTGGAAATATATGTCTTGGATAATCATTGAACCATTGTAAATTGAGATTTCAATGTTAATGTCAGATTAAATTAAACAGATGGAAGAAGAAACCTAATCAAACTTTATTATATCAAACAAGGACACATCTGTTTGATCAAGGTCACCATGAAATTCTATTCACAAGAATACATAGAACACCTTTGCATGCATGACATTAAAAACATTTTCTGTTATATATAAGCCTGATGTCAATTTTATGTTTCGTCTGCGTTGGCCTTTGTTCCATGGACATTTTTCCTCTTGCATGTCTTCAAGCTTACCCAGTGTCAAGTCCACACTTGAGATCAGTATTTGCAGGTCAGAGTGTTATAGATGATTGAATTATTCTTAACAAGAACCTGTAGCACACCTGGTCAAGACTTATGATTTTATTCTAGAGGTTGTAGGTTCAAGCCCTATGAGTGTCAGATAGGACAGTTAGTCTATGGAAAGAACTTGCCAAATCCAAATATGAAAGCCTATCTCAGATTGATGGGATAAATGGTTAGATGATGATGATGACGACGACGATTGAATTATTCTTATTATTGAAGAATATTGCAGTTGCAGAGATTGGTACTTGTTGCAGTCTTGGCTTGATATCTTTGTTGTTGGAAGCACTCTTGTTTATTATGTCGCATCAATGGTTGTTTTCCTTAAATTCACAGTACGACTCTTCCTTTTCTCAGAAGCTCTCAGTTGTCCACTGAAGGACTATTTTGATACTTGTTTGTGTAGACAGAAAAAGTTGACTTGGAAGATACAGTTGTTGATGAGAGTCAAAGGCAGTTGAAGGAGCAAGAGGATGCTTCTAGACCAAAGAACGACAAATCTAGTGGTATGATCATAACTTAGAATTATAGTCCATTCATATTGCACAAGTTTGACTTCGAGCCATCTACTTATGTGCAAACTAATATTTTCTTTCATATCATAGCTATTTCAGGGAAGAGTTAGAGATAGGTTCCATTGATCTCTTCTTTTGAAACTTTGGTGGTCTACATATGTATTTATGCATCTTAACTATGGTATTTTGATTCCTCCAATGCAACCTATGACCTGAAAAGAAAATAAATTTCTAAAATAATCTATTATGTACAAGTACGATTTATGATACCTTCTTTGTGGATGATACAGTTGTGTGCATTATCCTTTATTCAGAACATTTAAGTATTACAATGACATGGAATTGCGGATTCTATATTTGAAAGGTCTTTTGATCATATTTGACATATACAATTTCAAGAACATTCGTGTTGCATGACAAGGGTATCTGATGCAACTTAAGGGTTTGTGATTCTTGATGAGTTCTCTTTATTACACTTGATTTGCATGGGATGGGCTCAGCTGTAATGTAACTTGAAAATGAGAAATCTGAGAGGTAGTTGTTCCACAATGGAGATGCTTCTGAGAGTATTGCACGTGACAACCTTTAAATGTTAGGAACCCTTAGACATGTTAGTCTTGAATGATACTAGATAAAGAGTAATTATTCAATGCAGGTAACTTGGCAAAGGTGTGATACAAGCAGGCAACTGTTGAGTCCACCTCAAGTTAAGGTACACAGTATATCATTGGATCAGAAGCCCTTGACCCTCTATGCTTATCACTTAGGCTGGAATTTTGACCCTTGGTTTCTCCAGTTGACTGATATCATATGAGTACGTAGGTGAACCTTAATCTGGCAGTATACCTTGATTAGGTGTCAACATGGTTCACATTTTACTCTCTGTATCAAACATACCTTAGTGTCACTTGTATTCAAACTATCGTCCAAGATAGAAAATATAAAGATCAGTAAGGATCAGGGAGCACAAGTATCTTCAGCACCATCTTAGATGCTGGGGAGAAATTATCTTTGATGGCAGTCAAAAGTACCAAGTATGTCCTTGGAAAGTCACCCCTTCAGCTAGCTCTAACTTATCTTCTGTGGAAGTGCTCTTGGGGACTCATGAACCTACTGGTATTGGTTTTGTGGGGTGTGATGCTTCAGGTGCTATCGTGTTTTCTTTCTCAGGGCTGGCTGGGTCATTTTGCCATTGATGCAGTTCTGGCCATGCTTGTTGGTTTGAAGGAGTGCTTCTAGGCACTTTTCCTTGAATTAGAAGCTAATTAGGAATTTCATTGTTTGGTGCCTGTTCTCCATATGTCATGCATATAACGCTGTGCCCGCCCACTTTTTTATTTTCGTTCCTCCATTTTTTACTGCTTTGTTCTTGTATATATTTTCTTAAATATTCGTTGATGGGTTGTATTTATTCTGTTTATTCTTTTTTTTTTTTTTTTGAGCAATGATGTATTGTATTTATTCTTTTTTTGTTCTTTTAAATGATTTTTTCAGAAGGTAGTGCAACTGAATCTGATGAAGACAATGAGAGGCATGATGCTATAGAGGAAGAAACAGAGGATGATGATATTACCTATTTTGATACACGTGATTTTTTGTCATCAAGTTCTTTTAAAAGTAATGGGTCTGATTATCGGAGATCATCATTTGATTCAGATGATGAAGAGTTTTATGCTGTCGATTCTCTTAATGGAAATGATGCTTCCATAAAATCTGTGGGATTTAACTATCCTTATGTTCGGCGTCGGAAAAAATTGCCTGATCCAGTTGAAAAGGAGAAAGGAGTCAGCCTGTGGTCTATGATTAAAGATAACATTGGGAAGGATCTCACCAAAGTCTGTCTGCCTGTTTACTTTAATGAGCCTCTATCTTCTTTGCAGAAAGCATTTGAAGATCTGGAATACTCTTTCCTTATTGACCGAGCTTATGAATGGGGTAAAATGGTAAGCTTTGAGGGGCATCTCACATTCAATTATTTATTTGGATGGCTGTTGAACAAAAAATAATTATGGTTGCTGATTTGCACTTTCCAGAATCATTTTACTACTTGAGAGTTAGTTTTATTGTCTTAAAATGTTGTTGACCATGTTTCAAACACGAAATTTTCTTTTACCACTGCCGTTCCAATGCCAATAATTTGGTAAAGTTCGACCTTTTTTTTTTGTCTTTGAAGTTCACTTAGTCTGTAATTTTAGGTTGTGTGGAACTGATTTGCACAAAGATGGCATTTTCATTGAAATTCTGATGTGGAACACGATTACTGTTACATAATATTGAAATATACACTATAATATATCACCATCGAGCAGCTCTAGGGAGGCTGACCATTTATCGTGGGCAGGGTCCCACATAGTTTGGTGGGATAGATATAGGACTACATAGATAAGAGGATTTAAGGTAAAATCTCTTTATCCAACCACTTTAACTCTGTGAGATGTTTAATGAAAAATCAATGGCTTGTGACAGTCAAATTTTTGAGGTCCAAAATCACTAGGCTAGGATGATCAATTGGAGGACTGATTTTACCCACCCATTGTCCTTGCCCTTTTCTAAATATCCCTACCAAAGATGTGAGGCGGCCCATTTAAAAAATTTATAGTCAATCTCTAGAGTTTTTTATAGGCATTTTGTTTGTACAAGATATATTGTGCATGATTGTGAAATAGCATTGACACCTTACAAGTACAATCGTGAACGTAGAATCTGACAATCTGCACCATAGGGTCTAGTCTTGTGCAAGTAATCTTTTGGATCAGATATGTGCTCCATGAACAATTAGGAGTTCAATCAAAAAAATAAGTGACTAGCATTCAATTGCAGTGTTCTCACTCGTTGCATCCTTATTATAGTTACTAAGATGATGTAAAGAAACCAAGATGAAGAAATGTGGTCCCTATTGGCCATTCCTTGTTCATTTGGTTGGAATGCAATAGAAGGATCTTGGAAAATGAAGCATCCTTCAAGGAACCGTTGGTTCAAAGAATTAAATCTAACATCATCCAATGGGCTTTGGCTACTGATTTGTTTTCTGGGTTTTCCATTAGATTGATTTCATGGAAAGTGGGATGAAATATCCTGAAATTTGATCTCTCCTTATTTATTTGATCCTTGTTAAACTTGTTTTTTGTCGCTTTGGCCCAATATCTTTCTGGGCCTTAGCGTCTTTGTACTACTTGCTTTTGAATAGAAAGTTTCTATTTCCCTCTCAAACAGTGAGAGTGTGGTCCCTGTATTGCTGGATTGTGACTGGCACTTTGAGTCTCTCTCATTATCTCTTATGAAGTAATGCATAGATGTATAGATTTATGGAAATATATGTAATTTACAATGATTAAGATGATAATTAACCTAGAAAAGTTGCTCTCACCATGTCATGACTGTATGTGTGGCATTCTTCCAAATGTATTGGTCTAGCTACAGCATTTTGGGATGGTGATTTGACATCTTTTATTACTGTGGGTGATCTTATTTTTCTTATGTTTAGCATTTAGGAAGCTGTTTTTAGCATCAAATGGATGGATTTTTTATAGTTTATTGAGTTTCTTTTGTACATTTTGTACTGGGGCATGCATCTCACTGCCACTAACACTTTCTTTGACCTTTTTGTCTTCCAGTCAACTGCCATAAGGTCATTGGTCTTTTTGGAAGTTGCATCCTCCTTTGTTTAGCAGATTTGATATGGGTCTCAGTGGGCCTTATCGCTATCTTGCCAGGTTCATGAGCAGCTTGGGCCTAGACTTCTTTTTCCAGTGGAGTGGGTTCCATTTTAAGGCTTAGACCACCTTAGGTTAGTGATGGATAGCTTCATTATAGGAGAGCGATGGGTAGCTTCTATCAAAGATTAGATGAGGAAGTTTTTTGATGTATTTTATACTGAGCTGTGTACCTGAAAAACCTTAGTAGGTTATAGAAATTCTTGCCTATGTTGCTGTAAGAGGACATGTTGTGATTGTCAGATTTGACATGATGCATTTGCATTTTGCTCCAGGAATTTCTTTATGTGATTGATTTCTTGTTTAGAGATAAACCTTCAACTGTTTTTACTGATATGCATTCTTTTCTGCAATTTATGTTATATGGCCTGATAATTTACAAATGTGCTGATCCTGAACAACTTTTTATCATAGAGTTATTCATCTGAAAATGGTAATTTCATCAGTATAAGATGTTGACTTGTGACTAGTTGCCACATTGTTCATATACAGATTCAATGTTTTTGTGTACAATGCAAGATAATGAAATTCATTTCCATTTGAGCATCTAGTTTCTTCATTTCTCTAATTTTTCTAAACTGACATTCACCTCATTTGAAATTCCATAGAATAACAACCTTATGAGGATTCTCAACGTGGCTGCATTTGCTGTATCTGGATATGCGTCTACTGAAGGAAGACACTGCAAGCCATTTAATCCTCTTTTAGGGGAGACATATGAAGCCGACTATCCTGACAAAGGCATCCGTTTTTTCTCTGAGAAGGTTATGCAACCAAAATGATTGATTATGTGGATGAAATCACTTCGATTGAATCTTCCTTCATGCTTTCCAAGTTTTCAATTTATACACTGTTCTGATACATGATAACTTGCTATGAGAAACTGCTGAAGTTTCTACTTCTGTATAAATGTGAGTTCTGACAAACAAATATGCCGTAGGCTTGACCGTAGGCTATAGCGTAGTTAGCAACTACTCATTGTTGTATCTGTAAAATTTGTGGTTCCAAGTCACATTACGATTTCAGAAAAAATAAGAAAGCTATTGAACTCCTTTATGGTAGCTATAGTACTATGGTCTATGGGTTTTACAATTTTGTTATTCCCTTCTCGGTGACAATTTGATTCATGGTGCTCTTCTTTCCTACTAGTATCACCAAGTAAGGTCATTACAACCTGGTTTAATTGGAAAAGTTTATTGGGAAATGATAGAAACTAGTGGTTTTCAACAAGTCTAATCCAAAATTTATTAACTATAAGTTTTCAAGAAAATGATTTGACTGTTATCATGTGAAGAGAAGCAGGTATGTGCAAACTCATGGATCACTGGCATTTTTATAAGGTCTGAGCACCTTGAGGAAGCCTTGCCTGTGAAGATCACTTTGTAGCATGACATTTTTTGGAAGTCCCATCAATAGTTGACCTCAAAATCAGCAAGTACTTTTGATTGCATAACTGAGTGAACAACTACTTGAATCTGGTAACTCATCATGCATTCCACACTGTACCTTTTCCATGTTTGAGTTTATGATCCGTTTGATTCTTCCTTTGTTATGAAATGAAGTTCATAGCAGCTGAGTTGATTCCCCCATACACCCCCCCCCCCCCCCCCCCCCCTCTCAAAAAAAAAAAGAACTCAGCAAATATCTCTACACTATCAGTTTATTGGTGAGGATGACTGCCCAATCAGTTTGGTGAAACAGACATTGGGCTCTCTTATGCTTCAAATTGGAATCAGGATGATAGTAAGTAAGAGAAGTGGTTACCTTGTCTTGGTCCTTGAGACAACCATACCCACCTCTTTTTTGAGCATGTGGCTCTTCAAATTTGGCATTTCCCATCAATCCATCACCAGTGTCAGAATAAATGGTGCTAGTGGGTCCTTGCCTCAATCCTTGGAATAACCATGTCCATTCTTAACTGCTCGTCTTCGTACTAGGTTTGCATTTTAATCAATTTTCTGAAAGGTTGCAGCAACATGTATTGGATTAATCAAATATGATGTGACGGGAATCTTTTAATAACAAAAATAGCAGAAAGATGTTTAACTGTGTTTTTTTTTCATCAAGGGATTGCTTCTGAAACCATTAGGAAATATTCATGGTTTCTGCTTGTAGACACTTTTCTATATACTCCAAATGTTTGTGAATCTGGGGCATATTCTGAATCAGTCAGGTGCCAATTCCAATTAGGCAGGTCTAAACTGGATCATTTCAACGAAAAGCTATTCATTGAACCAAGTAATGGTTGAAGGAACTAGAATGGTTAAACATATTAGGAAGATGACTGAAAAGCATTGATTATAATAGGAGTAATCATATTATAGTAAAATTTAGAGCATACTAGATATTACTATTCAATCACTCTCTTACTATTTCAAAATTGAAAAAAAGGGGTGTGTATTTTTTATAGGGTCCATGTTCACTTGAATTTTACGTGAAGTTTATTAATCAACATAGGTAGTATGGATGCTGCTCTCCTAGTGTCTTCTTTAGCACATTATCACCGAGTAGCGTCATCATATTATCCTAAATTCCCTTCTAGCAGCAAAAAAAATAGAAAATTGCTAAAATATGGAAGTTCAAAATTATAAAAGTTGTTGTACACACACTCAGATACAAACTGTTGGCAATCTTTCCAAGTTTGTAACTTCAAATTGGTTTCCTGCCATTCTGCGCTTGTGATCATATGACATTATATGATATGGTTATCTTTCTAAAGCTGCTGAATTTGATTATTTTAGGATGTAGTTGATTTCACTTCCTGTATTTCTTTTCTTTTGTGTTAGATATTTGAAGAGTCGGACAAAATTTGGATCTTGTTCATGTCATCTATCTTTGATTTGCTTACGTATGTAGTTGTTTATGCGCATAATACCATATGCTGAGTTATTTGATATTTTACTTTTGTGTCAGGTCAGTCATCATCCCATGATTGTTGCATGCCATTGTGAAGGAATAGGGTGGAAATTTTGGGCAGACAGCAATCTAAAAAGCAAATTTTGGGGTCGTTCAATTCAAGTTGATCCTGTTGGTGTTCTAACTCTTGAATTTGATGATGGAGAAGTTTTTCAGTGGAGCAAGGTACAACCATGAATGTTAATATAAAAATGGCCTCTTTGTGGTGTTCTGGTTTTCCTAGGCCTTGATTTTTGTTTCATCTGGCTGTATTCTTGGGCTGTATTTATGTGGTTCCCTCAATCAGTAAATTAGAATCTTCCTAAGTTCTTTCATTGCTTGCAAGCTGAATGTTTGAGAATTGTCTTCTTCAGGTCACAACATCTATCTACAACCTTATATTAGGAAAACTTTACTGTGATCACTATGGTACCATGCGAATACAAGGAAATCGTGAATATTCTTGTAAATTAAAGTTCAAGGAGCAGTCTTTAATAGACCGTAATCCTCACCAGGTAATATATTTACTGTCTTGTTACCTCATTTTATAAAGTAGTTGGTTCAATTTTGAAGTCTGGAGCTAGATGTAGTCATTCCTTTCACATCAGTTCTTTGTTAATAAGACCTATAAGCTTAGTGAAAAGATGTGTTGATAAGCCCAAGTGGGGAGAATCTTGTGATTCAGTTAGCAAGTGCTCAGATTTGCAACTGTAAAGCTTGTGGATTTGAGGAGTAATGTGATCATTTCAACCCCACCCCTCCACTCCCCAGGTAATTTGTTTATTGGCTTGTTGCCTGATTTTAGACAATAGTTGGTTGAATTTTGAATACTGGAGCTAGAGGTAGTAATTTCTTCCACATCAGTTCATTGTTAATAAGATTTGTAAGCTTAAAGACGAGTGAATTTTTTTTGAGCAATAACATAGAAAAATTATATTAATAATAAAAAGATACAAAGGATGGCATCTATGGGTCTAAGAAGCATAATATCAAATAGAGCCAAAAAGAAAGGTCAAAGTACAAAAAACCAAATAAATCCCTCAATCAAAACAAAAGCTCCCTCTCCCAAGAAGTCTCATAGATAAAACACAGCAGTAGTACTGGAATCCACCCTGTTCTTGGCAAGGAAGTCAGGGACCCTGTTTGCATATCTCTTGATCGCCACAAAAGAAATCTCCCTTCCAGAGCACAACGCTGTGATTTCGCTCACTATTGTGATCAATTTCGATGGGGGTCTTTTTAAACCTGCCGCCCACTTAATCGCATTTGTAGAATCCCCTTCAATGATCGGTTCTCCCCTTCCCATGAGAGACCAAATGGTCAAAACTTGAAAGATGAGTTAATATGATTAGCCCAATGAGGAGAAAAGCATGTATCATAGTTGGCAAGTGCTCATAGTTGAAACTGTACAGCTTGCGTGTTCGAGGGGAACATTATCATTACCATACCCACCCACCCACACCCCCCCCCCAAAAAAAAAAACTCACCCACCCCCTTCCCTCTCTTTTCCCCTGCCAAAAAGGGAAAAAAGAAGAATAGAAGTAAAGTCTAAGGCGGACTGAAGAAAGAAAATGGGATCAATCTTGATTGTGCTTGGGCAGTAATGGTGAAATTTAAATGGTTCATTAAAGATAATGAAATAAAAGATTGGTGGTGGATAACGCCATCTAAGGATCTATTAATTACAGAATATCAAGCAAAGAGGATCATGAAGCAAAAGCAAATAAAGGGATAATCAACAAAACACCTGATGCAGAAGTAAAGATTAACCTTTTGAAGATGAAGAAAATGAGAGCATTAGTCTGCCTAAACAAGTATCGGCTTTGGTGTTGGTTGATTTAACATTGGCAACACAATCTTATCTCAAAAGAATAACAGCAGATCATAAGAGAGTGCTGTTGTCTTCTTTATAAGAACAGTACTGATATTCAAAATCTTGTTAACTGTCAAGTTAGTAAACTTATGAATTAAATTATGAAACATGGGAGAGAGCAGTAGAGTAACAACTGTAACAAGATTCTAGTACTTTAGGGAACCATTAAATTTACCTGGGTAGATCAACAAGAAGTTAATAATTTTCCAGTCAAGGAAACTAGTGTAAAAATTGTCTATTAATGGGTGACAACTAGTGTCCATGTATTAATGGTGACAACTAGTGTAAAAATTGTGTGTAGAGTCGAGTCAATAGAATTATTAGTTAGGGTTGGGCTTCATCAATGCTATGCTTTGAGCCCATATTTATTTGTACTAGTTATGAATAATTTAATATCAGAAATCCAAGATGATTCCATGGTGTATTTTGTTTGTAGACAATCTAGTACTAATTAAAGAGATAATAAATCAACTTTTTAGCTCTGATTGTTGAGGATAAACTTTTTAGTTGAGTAGTTTGAAATTAGTATGATAAGATATATGAAGTGTACCTTGGTTATTTAATTGAACATGACCTAGTGGCATAGTGTGTGGGACTTTGATACTTGGTGCAATTGTAGATAGGCTTGTTCCTTAAGCCCACACTTGGCACAAGACCTTCCCGAACCTGTCATTAATTAATGGGTTTGAACCCCTGTCCAGCCAAGCTTGGGCAAATTTTTTCACCCGGTTTACCTAAACAGGAGGGCTTGGGCTTTTACAAGAAGCCTACAAAAGCCAATTAGGGTTTTTTGGCACTTTTAGCCTCATATGCGTGTATGTGTATACCTGGTCTATTTCCCTTTTTTTTTTTTTAGATTAATTTTGAAAATGACTGTTTGGATTGAAATCAGACTTGACTAAATACTAAAATTTCAGCTCAAAACTCGATTTTTGGCCACTTGATCTTAGTGATGAAAGTTATCAAGCATCATATATAAAGTGGCTAGAAATTGACTTTTGTGCTCAAATTTGGTCCACTTCTAGCTTATCATGTCTAGTTTCAGTCTGAACAATTAAATTTTTAATTAGTCGGAAATGGACAAGCTTAGGCTATAACCTTGAAAAGCCTGACACGTTGTAGGTGGGCTTGGCCTTTAGATATTCAAAATAGGTTGGGTTGTGAAAGGGGAAACCCCAGATCTTGTGAACAGGCCTAATTATAGAACTGTATAAAGGTTTTATTTTTGTTATAGCTGTTAGGGTGAATGCAAGGCAGGGAAGTGTAAGCTAGTTGGTGAGTTTTGTGTGATTATAGCGTACCATGTTGTCCCCGAGTATGAGATTGTTGGGTAAACTCCGGATGCACACAACCCCCTACTGGACCTATGCTCTTATGGTGCTATTGTTGGGCAAGGAAAAGTACACATGTAAATATGGACAACATGTGATGGGGATGCATATGTTAAGGTGGATGTGTGGAGTAATAGAAAAGTTAAAATTGTAAATGAGTATATTCAAGGATACCTTAAGGTTTTCCTAATAAAGAAACATGAGGAATGTCTAAATGGTTTGAGCACTTGTGGAGCTGATTGGAAGTCCTAGTGCAAAGAAAAGAATGTTTATAAGTAGGAGGTATTAGAAGAATGAGTAGGTTACTAAATACTCGGTTATGTGGTAAAGAAATGACGTGAGAAACTATGGACAGACAGAAAAACATGATCTTTGGTAGGGTTGAGTGGGAGATGCAGAACTTGGAAAGGCGACCATTGTTGACAGCATAGTGGCTTGATAATGAGCTCATTGTTGATAAATCAAGATTTGCAGGTGATTGTTGTTGTTTTCTTTTTCTTTTCCTTTTCTTTTGAATCGTAGTGATTTTGTTCAGAAGAAAAGAGAAAAAATATAGTACAAAGAAAAAGCCGAACATGGCTAAAACTGAGACAAAGGGAGGAACAAACCTGAGGCAGCTGAAAGTAAAAATAAAACAACCCTGAGAAAAACAACCCACTGGAGAAGACAATAACACTGGAAAAGGATACCCAAGGCAAACTGTAGCTAGGATAAACAGAATTCAATAATCACCGGTAACCACCTGCTGCCTGGAAACCCCCCTCTTAGCCAAAGAATCTGCTTCACCCTTAACTTCCCTAGGAGCTAAGGAGAAAGAAAAGGCAGAGCAAGCACTAGAATCAACAATTTCCTCCATAATATCCCCCGTCCTCCAACGGTAAGATGAGTCCAAAGAAGCCCAGCTGATGACACAGGTGGAACAGACTCCTTTCTTTAGCAAGCTTTAGACCAAAAAGGAGGGAAGATGCTTTGGCTTGGTAAGCAAAGCAACTATCAGCTGGACTGCAGAAGGCCATTATAGCCTTGATAATCTTTGATCAATCCACCAATCTTAGCTGGCCCAGGACTCCAGGAGAGCCCAATGCACTCCCCTCAAAATTTAACTTAAAACTGCAAAGGAGGCTGCCAAACATACCTGATGATAATTCGAGGAGAGATCCATAATAACCTTGCTCCAATTTCTCATAAGATCATTAGCTGTATAAGACTTGAATTCAGGAAGCACTGCAGCCCAAGATGCACACCTCCTTTCACAAGACAGGAGAAATCCTCCAAAGATGAGGCTTTAGTTCTGAAACATCTGCTGTTCCTCTCAAGCCAGATGGACCAAAGCACAGCCACCCAGTAAACCTTCCACAGAATTCGACCTTTACCTTTGAACATGCAAATATTACAACTTGGGAAGTTACCGATCAGAGAACCAATTAAAACCCAAGACGCATTAAACCAGGAAGAAAAATTGGATTCCATATATGCACTGCAAAAACGTGAGAGTAGTGTCACAAAAGACACACACACACACACACGAGAGAAGCAGGTGGCAAGAGGTCTCGTAATTTCTTAGGCATAAAATACAGCCATTCACCAGAACCAATTTACTCTGACGCTGTTGAAGGTTGTCAAATGTCAAGATCTTATCTTGACAAGCTGCCCAGCAAAAACAACACATTTAGAGGAAAGTTTGGCCTTCAAAACGGACTGAAGAGGATTACTTCCACCCCACTGGCTGGCAAGAAAGAATGAAAGGACCGAATGGAGAACCTTCCTCTACTATCCAGCTTCTGAAGGCATTTTTCAGCACGGTCAGGATTAATGTAGTATGAGTGCAGGAGATAAAAGGATGCTATAGAATTCTTCCTCCTCCCAAGACCTTCTGAAGTAAGGATACCAAGAGACAAACATTTTGATGCCAACACCATGCTATCCACAACCTTGGCATTTTGATCAGCTGCAGTACACAACAGAAGGTGAAATTGGACAGCTAGAGGAGTCTCAGACACCTAAACATCTTTCCAAAACAGAATTTTTGTTCCCTTCACCAGCTCTGTATTTGATGTTAGAAAAGGAGTCTGCTACCGAAAGGATGCTTCTCCAAAACTGAGATGATCTGCTCAAATTGTCCAAGGGTCTCCAACCATCCCCATCAGTGTTGTACTTTCTGCAGATGATGGTGTTCCATAAACTTACTGAATGTCTCCAACCTCCAAAGCCATTTCCCAATGAAGGCTTAATTCATAGGCTTTAAACGTCCAAGCCCACCATTACTAGTCTGTAGACACACCTGAGACCAACAAACCAAATGGTATTTTTTATTATCACTAGCACCATGCCAAAGGAAGTCTCTCTGTAGCTTTTCAATTCTATGAATAATAGAGGCTGGACACCTGAAGACAGACAGGAAGTACACTGGAAGATTGGTAAGAGCGGATTTAATCAGTCTCTCTCTCCCACCAACTGCTGGACAGTTACTGGTCCAAGAGCAAGCTTCCTCCCTACTCTTTCCACAACCAACTCCTAACATTTAGGAATTTTGCCATCGCTCAGGAGATTGCTGTTTGTTGAGATGTGATGCTGTTATTAGTCCAATGTCATGCATTGCCTTTATCATGATGACCAATTCCTGCTCCCAGACTTACCTGATACATGGGGCTTGCGGGATGGTCTCATATATTTAATGGGATTAGTCTCATTTCCAATGAGAGGTGGGGATACCCATGTTATCCATAAGGAAAAAAACATATGTTCTTAGTTCTGCACTTGGGTGTTTTGTCCTTTTTACAAGAACTGTCCTTTTTGTTGGTTCCCAACTATGATGTGGTGTTTGATCGCTATTTGTGGGGTTACGAAGTCATGAGAGTCGATGGTAATTCACTTACTGTATCATTTCCTGCCCATTTTGCTGTTTCAGTCTCATGGGGCTTTAGTCTGTTTCAATGTTATCAAATCCGACCCAACCTGCGGGTTAACCGTGACTCAGCTGAAACACGGGTCGGGTAATTTTAAGACCCTTCGAGGTTAAAAACCCTCTGTGACCCGCAGGTCAATCCAGTTTTTCTAATAAACCCGTGACCGTTGATCCTTAAAAACCCTTGGTTTTCTTTAAATGAAGAAAATGAAAACGAAGATGTTGGTTCTTTTGATAATATGATTTTTAGATTATTAGTTTTTAGTATTTACAATTGGTTTGTGAGAATTTTTTTTTTATGAAATATAACTGCTAGTTAATAATTTAATATTATTTATAATATTATATTAATAGTACGGGTTTGACCGGCTTGGACTATGGGTCAACTCAGTTGAACCCTATTTAACCCACCCTTCCTCCAAGACGGGTCGTTCCACGGGCCGGGTTTTAAAACATTTGTCTGTTTGTTAATGATTTTCAATTAACCTAGTGATGGTTACATCATGATAAAATGATTTCTTTGTCAACACTTGGGTATTTGAGAGATACAGCAGTAAAGAGGGTGGGTGAATATATCTGAACAGAGATTAGATGGGATAAGGCTTCTTTATGATGATGATGATGTGGTTTGCTAACAACTTATTGCACTTTGATTTAGGAGAATTCATTTTTATGTAATTTTTCTGCAGGTACAAGGTATAGTTCAAGACAGGAATGGAAAAACAGTGGCCACAATATTTGGAAAATGGGATGAGAGCATGCACTATGTGTTAGGTGATTGCTCTGGGAAGAAAATGGAAACGATGTCTGAGGCCCGCATGCTCTGGAAACGGAACAAGCCATCTCGTTTCCCCACAAGATATAACTGGACACGCTTCGCAATTACACTCAATGAACTTACCCCTGGCTTAATGGTGATCTTCATGCTAGCCAATCTTCTTCTATAGGAATGTAATCTTGATGGAAACCTTTTAACTCTAATCTATCACAAGCAGGAGAAGTTGCCATTCACAGATTCAAGGTTGAGACCTGATCAGAGGTGCTTGGAGAATGGGGAATATGAAATGGCTAATGCAGAAAAATTACGGTTGGAACAGAGGCAACGACAGGTGATTGTCATCCGACAGTAACGAATGCTTGCACGTGCACACACACATGCTTGAGACACACCTACACACACATACACTGCTGTACAAAATCTAACATGTAATAAGAAGTCAAATACTTGCATGCAAACAATTTTAGCATCAGATTGTTGCTGTACTTGCCGAAAGTCCGTATTACTGACAATTATAATTTGGTGTGGTTTTGAACATGAGCAGTCACGGAAGATACAGGAGCAGGGTTGGAAGCCACGGTGGTTTGCAAAGGATCAAGGGACTGACACGTACCGGTACTTGGGTGGGTATTGGGAAGCCAGGGAACGCAACGATTGGGACAATTGTCCGGATATCTTCGGCAAATTTAACGCTGACGAATCTTTTTGACTGACTTCATTAATTTGAGAGAGATGATTAGTCTTTCTCTTATCTTTTTTTTTTTTTTTCATTTTCTCATTCAGTTTGGGATCCTTGTGATTCCATTTTCAATGCTCGCCATTCGAGCATTTGAGATGTTGATTGTCCTGTCAACTCAGAAGGTGTTTCAATGAAATAAAATTAGAAAGAGCTTTCTCTGTTCCCTCTCTGGCATTGTCATACAAATCCCGTTTCATAGGAGGCAATAAGAACTCTCTCTTTTACAAATGAAATTAGATAAGTGGAAAAGAAGAGGTTGGGAGGCTCAGTCAGAAAATGGACCACCAGGACCACATGTGTGTAGCTTAATTGGTTGCCTCCTGCCTCAGGAAGCGGGAGGTTGTGAGTTTGAGCCTCTATGGTCTAACCTTAGTGTGCCCTAGGGGTAGGGTTCGCCCGTTAGAATTTTACGTTGGGTATCCCGCCGCATTTCCAAAAAAAAAAATCACCAAAACCACATTTACAATAGTGACCTTTCATTTGTGAAGCAAACTACCTATCCTGCCGAGTGGCAGTCAATGGCTGCCTACCAATCTCAATCCAACTCTGGACATAGGAATACTTGTGTATAATATGCCCAACATTTTTTGTAAAAATAAAAATGATTTTATATTGAATTTTCTTTTACAAATCATTTCTATTGAAAATGGTTTTCTTGGTTATTTTTTACAAGAAATGTGATAAATGAATGATCGGAGAGAAGGATAAAAAGCAATTTTCACAACTTACACATTTAAAGATCTATAAACTAACTTAAGGATTAATGATAGCCCAACGCAACCCTTGACTTGATATATGATCCAATTGATCCATTAACTCCATTGTAATATCAAGTCCCACATTGTTAGTTGTATTGGAAATTCATTGGTATATAAGTGGTGGCCTTCCTCCTTCTAGCATGAGGCCTTTTGGGAGCAAAAATGTGTTAGTTCGCTAAAGCATAGCCGTGCGGGCCTGTGTGTGTAGGCCCAAAGTGGACAATATTGTGCTAGCGTGACGAGCCATTACAAATGGTATCAGAGAATTGTTAGTTGCATTGGAAATTCACTGGTATATAAGTGGTAGTCTTCCTCCTTCTAGTATTAGGCCTTTTGGGAGCAACAGTAGATTGGTTCACCAATTGCAAGTCGTGCGGGATGGGTCGTTACATCCATTCTTATCTATGACCCAACTAATCTAACTCATGACCTACCATCCCAACTAAATGCACCATATGATTTGATCCATGACCTAACTCAGGGTCCAAAGGTTCAACCTAACTATACACAATATCTATAATCTTTTACTTATGACCCGATTCAATTTGAATCACAGGCTTAACCTCCTTTCTCCTTGTTCTCAAGAATTGACATAACTTGACCTAATTTATGAATTTCTAGTTCTGAGTGAGGTGGATTAGGTCAATACCCGATTGAATTGCTCCTTATTACGTAAAAACAAAATATAGATTGAATATGATTTTATTATTTTTAATTTTACAAAATATTTTTATCATCATCATCATCTAAAATTTTATATTTACTACTCCAGCTATCCCAAATTAATTGTTTTATATGGATTTTAGAATTGTTCCAAAATAGTTATCTCATTTATATTGGAGTAGTATAAGTGTGTTGAAAATGGATGAAATTACATGAAGTGCTAGCCTATATAGAGAGTTTTTTAAAAAATATAAATATTTCAAATGAGACAACTAAAATAGAACAGAAGGAGTATAATACATAAATCACTCGTGTAATTTAGGTGAGTTGAGCTACTCAAAAGATTAGACCAAGTACTTACCACTTGAACAGCATTCATTAGAGTATGTACGTTAAAGAATCTTAATGTACATGATCATAGACTTCTTTAGATCAATTTTACTAATGTCATGTATATATTACACCAATAGATTCTCTTGTTTTGGGAAAAAAAAAAAAAAATCTTTTAGAGGCTTCTGTAACGTCCTCCTTGACTTTCTTCCAGCCCATCTTGGATGAAATATGTCATCTCTCAGGATGACATTATGCATTTCTTCTTCAAAGGTTAGTAAAACATTTTAGTAGATATTCTAAATATACATGTAAATTTGAGAGGTATTCGTTCGAAATGATTTACTCATGTTAGTAGAAGAACAGCTATAATCCAAGTGCATAGAATGAAGAAGCTATGAAATGAATGCAGTACGAGGAGAGAGCAACATTTGAAATTTACGGATGAGATTAATCTCAACCGAAAATGCAAAAATTAAATTTTTTATAGTATTTTTTAGGTGAGATTTTTATTTAAATTTATTCCTTAACTCACACTATTCCTCTCTAAATTAGACCTTCGTTGATTTGATATCAAAACAAGTTACACTCACAGTTAGATCAATCAAAATCGTAGGCCCTTTTAGATCTTTGTGGCAAATCCATTTTCGAAAGATTTTCTAAAAAAGCAATTAAATAAAAGAAAATAAGAAAATGTGTCCGAGAGAGAGATCCCTTGTGGGCCACTCTTCATGACTAAAGCTAGTCAAATGAGACAATTGAATCTTAAAATGTAGTCAGAATAGTCCTGGGGTAAAAAATGTGTTACACCGGTAAGAGACATCAATATGTCTGTATCTGTGCAACACAATGTATCAATCATTACAGGCCGATACACCTCTATCCACACTCGTGCGTTACTCATTTGGATCCCGACCGCAATCCACCGATGCATTGCGACTGATACGTAATGTATTAACTGCATTTTTTACCCGTGAGCCGAACTTAAAGAGTCATTTTCTCTTGATCATATGTCGTTTGTTTGGTCCATAAAAACGTCCAGTTGTGTTAACTCTACAGTCACCCAAAGAAACCCTAAAGTTAGGAAAAAAAAAAATGAAAACTAGAAGACTTCCAAAAGAATCTATCCCTTGGACATGTTTGTGTATTGGACAAAGTCCAAATTCAGCTAATTTCACCAATCATTTCATCAACATGCAAGGCTGATTCTAACGTGGTAAGACTTTGGTTCTTTCCCTATAAAGATGGCTTCCACTCCTGTAATGAATAAAAATAATAATAACAAAGAAGCATGAGAATAGGGAAGACCATACCACATTCCACATTCATCAAATGAGGGGTGTGACATATAACTTGCATAAATATATTAAAACATCAATAACCCAATGACTTTGTTGTTGTTGCATATTTGAATTGTGGGTTTATTCCATATCCTAACAAAAAATCATTCATCATTTTGAGAATCCTTTGGATAGTCAAATAGGACATGGATGCATGTAGATAATAAGTTAAAGCTACTCAAATATTCCTATACAAGGGAGTGGACCTCATTTGATAACATCAAGTTGATGTAAGAGAACAAAATGGGTTTCTCTCCAATTCTTCGTTGGTTAGATAGAATGGTTATCTTCCGTCTTAAGAAGTGGAAGATATCAGATTTGAATCTCACAAATTAACTTTGGTAATGCCTGAAGAGGTTTTTGAGGATTTTAATAGGATTGTATCTCAGGTTTTTTACGTGTAAATTCAAAAAAAAAAAAAACTTACGCGGACCGTCTTTAAATTTTAAAATGAAAATTGACTTTTTTTAAAGAAAAAAGGGCTCAATAGGATATTTTTCTCATTTAAAATTTCAGCTTTTCTTTTAAGATCACACGCTAAAGATGGTTTTCTGCAATACTATAGAAATTTTAAGATTTTAATGGTTTGTACAAATAATAAAAAATTATGTCCAAAGTAGGGAACTAAAAAAATGCTTTTATTTGGAATAATGAAAATTATGAAACCAAAGGGTTCTAATGAAAAGGAAGGCAGCATCTGACTCCACTTTAATGAATTCAGAGAAAACTCGAACTGATCACCTTTCAGAAACTCTACTGCAATTCATGGAATTTATTATTGGACATCAAGCGACAATCACTGACCACATTGTACATCATTAACGGTATAGATTTAAATGAATGGGAATACAACTCTAACCTTTAATAAATCTCTTATCTTCACCATCATTACAAAATTTATTATTATTTATTCTAATTATAATTTTTAAAAGAATAAAAGTCATATGTAGTACATCAGTTAATGTGTGAAACGAATGACTGTATATTACTAATATTTGAGATATTTGAGAGTGAGTTCTATTTCAAAAGTATTATTTAAATTTTAATTTTCAAAGATATTTGAAATTACTCATAATTTTTTTTTTTTAAGACCAAGGTATCCAGGTATCCCACCTGGCTTAGTCAGGAGTCCCACTTGACTAATCTTTGGACGTGTGAAAATTTTCTTATCCACACAGGCTGAGTACAAACTAAGGAGATTGCCCCTTTTTGTGTTGAGGGGTCGTAATCATCACTCACAAACTTTATATATGAAATTAACAATAGAAACTTGAACTCAAGACCTGTGGTCTAATCTTAGAAGCTTAGACTAACTATACTACTCCTGTAGATTAAGGTGCACAATTTTTTTTTATGGAATTAACACTGTAGATCCTATCAATGAATTTGATTGATCCTTTGAAAGAGTGAGGCCATGATAAGAATTAAAGAAGAGTGGCACCATTTCATGGGTGTCCATCCTAACACGGGAAAACTCTCTTAGGAGACATAAGTTTTTCGGACTTTCCACTTTGCCCTCATCTATCCGAATGAAAAATTTTAAAAATCAGATATTCAGAAATCGGTTCACCAACTGGATCATTTTCCACTGAATCGGTGCACCAATTTGGACTCTTTCACATTTCAAGAAATCGATGTACCGACCGGATCACTTTCCTCAAATTTTCGTTTTCCAAGTGATTCAGTCGGTGCACCAATCCAGTGCACCGATTCACTGGAAAGTGAACCGATTTCTGAAAGTTCACTAAAATCCATACGGACAGATAGAGGTAAAATAGAAAGTTCACTAAAACTCGTGTATGGTAAAAGAGTTTTCCCGTGTTAAGATGACTACCCCATATTATGGGCTGTAATAAACTCCATATAATCGCAGGATTCAAATTCCAAATTTGCAAAGGAAAGATTGAGTAAATGTAGACAGACAAGTGAAGGACTGCAAGAGAAAATTGACTGTCTAAATGCAGTATGGCCTTCATTGAGGCCTTCATTCATGAGGTACTGAATGGTAGGAAGTCTCTGCATGTGAGGCTTATAAATATGAAAGGTCCCTCTCGAGACTCATATGGGCTTGAATTACTTCTATCCCCAAACCACGTGAGTGAGTTAAAAACTTAAAATCAAGTCATAGCAACTGAGTTACTCATCCCATGCCCACAATGTGATCCACACAGTTTAGTAATTGACCTTAATTAATGAGAATTTATCCTCTAGTCTTAGAAAAAAAGCAAGTGCCCTCTTACACGTCATTGTTGTCGTGATCATCAATAAATATAAAAATATATATCTAACATCGAATTTTTTAATTCGATTTCTCCGTTTGAACTTATTATAAATCATAAAATCAATTACACTATTTAAGTGATCTATTTTTTCTCTCTCTGTGCCTGCAATTTATAAAGTAAGAATTTTTTTATTAGTATAATTACATAGTTTCAAGTTTCAACTATTCCTAATAAAATGGTAAGTCCTATCCTCTCATAGGTTGGTGGGAGGTGGGCCTTATGCATCCCTTGATGGCCAGCTATTACAATAATAACATAATAATGGATATATAAAAAATTCATCATAATCACTATCATCAAAATGTTATCACATTTATTTGGTAAAAGTTTTAAGAGTACTACTTTACTCATTAGTATTTAAACGCTCCATCAAAGTTTTAGTGAGATAGTTGTGTACGGAATTAGAAGTTGTGCACTGTATTACTGTGTAAATTTATGTGTTTGGTTCACCGGATGAGATGAAGATAGACTTATTGGAATCATCTTTTTTTAAATAATCAAGTATGTTTTTAAAGACTATAAAGTAAGTGAGATGAATTTTTGTGGACAATAAATTGAACGAAAGACCATTTCAACAAATCCATTGTAACTCTATTTGGTAGACTTGACGATTAAATTTGCATGATAATACTGTAGAACCCAGTATGTGAGTGAACATGTCATTATGAGCTTGAGACAGAATATTTTTTTTTTTAAATGAAGGGTGAAAATTATATTCATCCAAACGGGTGATACAAGTGGCCCACAGATAAAGCATCAAAAACCACTTAGAGACAGAATTTATCATTTATAAGATGCGTATAATACATTCTAAAGATGAGAATGCATTATTGTGATGGATCAAGCAAGAGAAATGAAATCCTATTTCAGAATACTACATTAAGGTGAGCGATCATCCCACGGGCACTTTATCTATAGAGACACGGGTTTTACCGTGATGCCCATTTTGTTTTTCACCTGTCATACCGAAAATGTAAAACAATAGGAATGTCAGAAATTGGCTCACCGAATCATTCGTGAACAGTAAAATCGGCTCTCTGAATCACCTGTAAATAGTAAAATCGACTTTCCGAATTACCTGTAGACAATAAAATCGACTGTCCGAATCACCCGTGAACAATAAATCGGCTCTCCGATAAACCGATTTCTGACATTCCAAACTTTTTCAGTACAGCAAGTGAAGGACAAAATGGCCATCACGGTAAAACTCATTTTTGTATATACAAAATTCCCACGAGATGACCGCTATCCCTACCCTAAATTCCATAATGTAGGTGCTTCTCTCTCTCACAACCTTGATTTTGTAAAATATGATAATTGCCCAACCAATGATAGTACCAATGCACTAAAATCAGAACAAGGAGCATCCTTTAATTGGCAGAGTCAACTACTTCAAGCAGCTAACACTGTCCATCCTTCAAGCTTCTTTACAGTCTCATTAAATCCATGATTTCACTAGTTTAGGGTATTATGTGTAGTTTAATTGGGCAGGATAGCCTAAATTGCCTATGCTTGGCCGCCGACTTTTTTTTTCCTACCTTAAATAAAATACTTGCCCTAATAACCTCATAGCCGGAAGATGTTCATAAGTCAACTTCATGGGGCCCACTTGTCAAAATGGTGATATTTCATCTTTTTTTTTTTTAAATTTGACTGTGAGAAACTTTAGATATAGTCAAACTAAATTTTTTTACTGTTGAGTCTACTATCTCTACGGTACATTAAATTTAGAATAGGAGAATTTGAATCCGTTTAAATATAAAAGTATTTAATCCAGTTAAGACTTGAAAATATTAATCAAAGGGCAAACCCTAAAAATATGAGTTATTATAGGAGACTTCATGACAAGAAAAAACCATAAAATTATTTAAGAAAAGGTTTTTGAACATTTAAATACTGTACCGAGGAATGTAGATCATCATGCAAGACAAGCACAGTTCAGAAAGAGAGAAGAAAGAATTTGCGGAAGTAAGAAATGAAGAATTTGCGGAAGTAAGAAATGAAGGAGGAGGGTTTTACCTCTTTAATAGTAGAACATTTTCCCTGTAGAATAAGAAATTGAAGAAGACATGTATAAGAAGTTAGTAGGTTATTTTCCATCGATTTAATGAATATGTGCGGATGGAGAGATTTAGACATGTTCGTGGGATTAATTTCACATTTAATGTGAAGTAAAGATACCTATGTCACAAAAAAGAAATCTACTATTTAAGTTATTAGATCTCATTGTATATTCGATCATGTGGATCAAAGGAGTTGGAGCGATGAGATCCATTTGATTAGATTATATGGATTTGTTAAAATAAACAATAAAGATTAGATTGAATTTAATTTTAAAAGATTCATACACACTTTTAGATAGCCCTGAGTGCCCGTGTTTGAGTGGCTTTGGTTATTGTTGGGACTGCTACGAACGAGTCCCATATTGAAAGTGTAGAGGGAGATTTAGAGGTTTATAAAAAACTTGAGTCATTTTATCTATTAAGACTAGTTTTTTGGACTGGAAGCTCAGGTCTTAAGAGTCTATCTATCATCTCTCGTGATTGATCAAAAGACATTACTCTCTTTCAATGCTCCACAAACAATGGCAAGCTGTTGAAGTGGGATCCATGCACTGAGAGGTTGGGTTGGTGAGGTTTATCTAATTATATGGATCTTGCAAATTAAAAATAATATTTTTATTTATCTATTTAAAAAAAAAATCAAGTTGAATAGTCAAATTGAGTAAAAAAAGAAATCTGAATTAGGTCAAGAAATTTATTATTACACAGCCCAACCTGACCTAATTCATTACCAGCCCTAGCTATATGTTGAGAGGTTAAGAACACATGGAAGAAAACCCTTTTTAAATATTTTCATCTCTATTTTAGTAAACTCTATGATCCATTTTGCCTCCTTTTTTTTTTTTTTGATATGTCTCCTTCATTCTTCATTCTTACGGCTCAAGATACATAATGACATAGCCTAATAATAAATATTCAATCCATGTAGTCTAGATCTAACATCACTCATATGATTTTAACATTATTAAATTCTATTACCAATGGCTTCTGTTACTTCATAAATTGCTAAACAATTTGGACCACAATGCCATACACTTCATAATTGGAATCTATATGACACTGAATTGCCTGTCTTTCTTGTCATATACATTGTTGCTGATGGTACCCTAAGTTTTGCTGCTGATTGGATCTATACAAAGATCTTTTAATGATAGTTGGTGCAGAGAAATTCTTTTACACATCTCTAGCCAACTGGGTCACCATCACAAAGATTCAAAGTTAGTCGGAAAAAAACACAAAGATAAAGATCCAAAGTTGGATGTTGGATCCAATAAGACTTCACAAATTTGACTGAAGTCCGATTCTGATTGAATTACAAGTCTATGAAAATTATATGCTGTGGCCCAAGTTCTTTATAAACTTCTGAATTTCCTTCTACAGTTCTAATGTGAGACTCGTTCATAGCAGTCTCAACAACCCCCTCCCTCGAACGAGGCCCTCCGACAGAGAGAGCGATGCCGACCATCCCATTCACCTAGGGGATCTTCTGAACCCATATCAGGTAGTTTGAAATCTTACTCTGATATCACTTATTAGGACTTGGGCTTCCAGTCCAAAAGACTAGGCAGTTAGGTGGAGTGACCCAAGTCCTTTATAAACTCCTAAATCTCTCTCTACACTTTCAATATGGGACTCGTTCGCAGCAGCTCCACCATAATTTGATGGTCAAAATCCACCATTGTTTGCAGGAAGTCTTGTAATCAAATTCCCTCAACACAAAAAGAATCACTATCTATTGTTTTGTACCTTGGTAACGGCGCTAAAAACTTGTTGTGCAAATTTTAAATTTATAACTCGCAAGCGCACGAACCATTAGATAATATAGCGATTAAGTGCGAGGTCGAACCCATCGGAACTTAGGAAAATATATCCTTTAAAATACAACATTGAATTAGATATTTTAAGAACTTTGAGAAATATAGAGATAAATCATGAACGTGGAATTGTTAATCTAATTTATGAATTTTAATTTTAATTTAGAAACATTCTAGATTTAAACATAGAATCTAACAATTTAACTAATTTTAATTAAGATGGTGGAATTAATATAAAAATATAAACAATCTTAATCTAATTTAAAATACAAAATTAAGATGCAATTAAATTATTTCCAATCTAGTTCATCAATTTCACGAGTTTTTGGATTTATAAACAAAAATAAAATTAAAGACATCTAAATTACATCTGTACATATTTACAGTGGAACTGGTTCAAAGAATCAAGGAGGCATTATTTTCCATGTTTTTAAAAAAATAAAACAAAGGCCTAGAATACGGAGCTCACGTAAATCACCAATCATGCATTCAAATTTTTCATCGATAAATACTCTAAGAATTAAATCCATGGATTTCATTAAATTAAAAATCTCAAATTAAACCTTAGAATGAATAGAATTTAAACTTCATCTCCAAATTTAAAATATTTCATCGCACTCTTAAAATAAGAGCCTTAGATCGAAGAAGGAAGTCTATTCAATCTAAATTTTCATCACATTTAATCTGAAATAATTAAAATAAATCCACACATAAACTTAATTAAAGAATAAAAATAAAATCAAATAATCATCATACATAAATTGAATAATTGGAAAACCATAGACTAAATATTTCATCACACCTTAATTTTATTTATGAAACATGAATTTAGACTTACATATCAATGAAATTTTAAAGAAAAAGAAATACAATGAAAATCAAAATCCACCAACCTTAAAACCCAATGTGGATTGAAAATCCCATAGTCTTTCTCCTTCTCTTCTTCCTCTCCTCTCCTTTTCTTCAATGCCCAAGTTCAGTTTTCTCAATGGGAGAGGGCTAGTATTTATAGATGAAAGGAGGTGGAATGAATGGATTGGATTCAAAGATTTAAATAAAGCAAGGGACACATGGAGGGCGGATTTGATTTGTGCTAAATATGGAATGACTTAAAGGAGGCAAGGAGCTAAATTTGTATAAGGAAAGTGGGTGAAAAATCTCGTTTTTTTACATATGCACCATCTTGCAGCTCAGTTTTGACCCTTTTAACTTCCGAATCAGGAAAAATCGTAAACTACAAAGTTGTAGCTCTTGAAGTCTTCTTTCCAACGCAAAAAGAATCAAAGAAATTGAACATCGGAATAGAAATTTATGACCAAAATACCAAACATGTGTCAAACCTTCCTTATTTTTCTCCCTTTCTTATTTTCTTTCTTTCCTTAATCCACTTGCCAAATTCGAAAATCCTCTTATATTGACTTCTAAATTTCGAATTTCCTCTTGAGATAATGAAGATATTATTCACACATGTGGATTTCTTCATGGGCTTTTCTTAATGGGCTCAATAATTGGGCTTGAGGTCCAAAATAACTCATAATGGGCCCAGGCTTTATATTTAAGCATTTTTTCTGTCATCCTCACTTTTAAACCTGCAAAACACAAAATTATACAAATTAGATAAAATTAAATAAAATGAGGTACTAACAATGATAAATTTAGGAGTAAAATATGTATTTATTTTGCATTCATCAACCCAAGTCCTTTATAAACTCCTAAATCTCTCTCTACACTTTCAATATGGGACTCGTTCGCAGTAGCTCCACCATAATTTGATGGTCAAAATCCACCATTGTTTGCAGGAAGTCTTGTAATCAAATTCCCTCAACACAAAAAGAATCACTATCTATTGTTTTGTACCTTGGTCTTCAAAAAAATGTGTAAAATAAAGTCATTTTGTTGGATTCTAAAGCTATGCTGCTGATTCTTGATGTCAACATATGAAATAAAGCTCTTGTATCCTATGGAAAGCTTTGATTTGAATGAGTATGTTGGGCTTCTTTTTTAGAGTTTGTAACCCACATGGAATTATTTAAAGGGCAATGTAGGAACTTGTTATTTAAATGGAGAGAAGAAACATTCTCAAGTGGCTGGCATGATTCAAAATAACAACAATACATTGGTCATTAGGAATGAGACTAAGGATTATTTTAGAATAATAATGTTGACACGTCCGTGATGTCCACATGGCAGCTATCAAATGTGGGGCACTTTTGTCATTTTGAAATTTGGGTGAGAATTCTTTTCTGGAAGGTGGTATTGTAACCCACTGGATGACCAATCCACCAACAGGATCTAGTTTTCACAACATGTGGGGCCAACTTTAGAAAAAAGGGTCACCCATTTCTCCTGGGTCCCAATTTGCAATGGGTGAAGAATCATAATTTAAAAGAGAAGTGACAAAATGAGGTTGACCATATGTCACACTATGCTAAAATACATTTAGTTTTTACAAAATAAAATAAATAATAATAATAATTTTACAAAAGAGAAAGAAAAGAAAGCCACCCTTGATCTTAACATATGTCATTATGCCAATAGTTGTTAATGAGCTCCAATTATCAATTATACATAAGAACTAATGATGTGTGGTGGATTAAGAGACCTTATAATGTATGTCAATCCAATAGAAATCGGGTCTTATAAATAATTAACTTTGCGGTCCCTTAATCATCACGATGAGATGTTGAGATCTAATAACTTTGATTAATAAGATTCATACCACGTTAAAGAAAATAAAACGAAGAAATAAACAGCCTCACCTCTAGTGCCTCGTCTTTCTTATTAATATATTAACTATTAAAAAAAATATCGTATAACATAAGTTGAGTCTACTCTAACAAGTCTCAAATTCATAGACTTTGGGTTGAACCTTCGAACCTAGAGAAATATGAGAAGTGTCGGCATATATGGTTCATAATAATAAGTTTAAACTACTAAAAACACCTCCCTACTCCCTATATTTTAAAATTGGCTCATTAGTAATATAAAATTTACTAGTTGAATTTTAATAAAATTTAAAAAAAAAAATATAATGCCTTGATGGATTCTACATTCCATGGTCTAAATTTTATATGATTTTCTAGCCTCCATTGGTTTTGTCCATATGAAAGGGTAAATGCTAGGCACTAAAACAAGATTAGAATAAATTCAAACTCTTAAGGTGTATATGTTTTTTTAATCTACTAAAGTCTGAATCCCTTAATCTATTTAAGCAGCACCTCAGTCTATGATGGTTACAGTAGAATGGTCCACTGTCTAATTGGGTTCAGATGCATCAACACAAAAGAGTTGTTCATTAATTGATTTTTTATTTTGTTTTCTCTATGAATGTGAACCATTGACTATTATTATCACCAATTAGACAATCATCATTGCAAAAAGTATTAGCACTTTCTTAATCAAAAGATTCTAAACTTAATCATAAAATTCCACAAGTACACTCACTATTAAAAAAAAAACATAATCACAAGCAAATCAATTTTATTATTATTTTAAGTGGGAAAAGGACCAGTTCCTTGTACAAATGTGCTCAATAATGGATTGTTTAAATAAATCACTAATTATCTCAATTTTGTAAACATCCCATTTCAAAAATTAAGGGTAATGAGTTCAAGGGCTAACTAGCCTAAATTACATTAATTTATTTCATTTAATACTCTTCAAGAGCTAACTAACCTAAATTACAGAGGCAAAATAGTCATTTTTCCTGATTCATTATTAATATACATGACTTGATTAATTTAATAAATTTATTTTAATGGTATAATTTTTAATCTACACCTTTGTAAAAAGCCCATCAATACTTGCATAGAAATGAGCTCTATGTGACAAAGTCAACAACATAGCTTTCAAACAGGACCAAGACTAGGACTCACCCAATCATTGGGTTGAGTCAATAAGGAGCCTTAGTGAGTCAAATAGTTCTATTAAAAAAAAAAAAAGTGAAGTCAATTTTTTAATTATAGAAATTAAAAAATAATTTAAAATAATTAAAATTTTAAATATAAAATATAGATTTTTAATTCAAGACAAGTTTTCTGTAGACTATCAACTCAAAGAGATTCACATAATTATATTATGAGAAATGATCAAACGTAAGAGATCTAACCATGATAAATTAGGTCCCAATATCTACATTCTATTATTTAAATATTTTCAATAAAAGTCAGATATATAAAACTTGACATTATTGTAATCATGTCTCTTAGGGTATTTTTTATAAGTTAGTTTTAATTTATACTTCTGTAACACTTTAAATATTAAGCAATATTTGTGATACGCTGAGTTTTTTCAGAACTTGACATGACTGAGTTCTCATAACTCATTTTGATTTTAATAATATTTATTTTTATTTTATATATTAACTTTATAGAACTAAGATATATATTCTACATATGTTTGAGATAAAGAATAATTTAAAAACATCTTTTCTATTTAGTTAGTGGTTATATGAGCTTAACGAGAGTAATTTGTTTCAAATTCTAATATCAAAAATCTTTTTTTTTTATTTTATTTTACAGAGTGAGTCACTGTCCATCTCATTTTCTATTTTTAATTAATTTAAGTTAGCTTCTATTGATTTTCTATTTCAGTCCCTATAAAATTAATGAGGGGGACCTACAATTTCAAAATTCTGAGGAGAACTGATGCAGAACAAGGTGGGCAAAGAGGTCTTGTGTAAGTGGGTGAAAAGAGAAAGAAAGGGCCCCAAGTTTGTCGGTTGTTCTCAAGCTAAAGGCAATACATCCACAAAACGAGGACCTAATTTATTTTATTTTTTTTCTTTTTCCATTTTCTATTTTCCATTTCTGAACTAGTTTTCTTCACTCTTCTTTGTTTTCACATGTTAATAGAAACCCAAATCTTTCTTCTTCTTCCTTTGGAAATTGTGTAAAATTAAGTCAACTAATTTTTAGTTCGATTTTAACTTTATTTTAAAGGGTCATTTTCGTATAATTATTCAACTAAACTGATTTGTATATGCTTTAATGATTAATCGAGTGCTTTAAAAGACCTGAACAATTTAATCATTAAAAAAGTAGAAAATAATCAATAAGACAAATCTTTCAACCTTAGATCACTCATTAGTCACCGTCTGGTATTTGTTGACTCATGCCTTTCACAGCTTTTTCATGCCATATTGTCTGAATTTTAAGTCAATATCACATGATAACAATAAGCAAATATAAAATTTTATAAAAGATTTTTAATTACAATTAGAAGATATTTTATAATTTTCTAACATAAAAACATTACATCTGAAGGTGAATGAATAGACCAAGAGGTGCAGGATTCGGACTACAAAACCAGTGCCTCTTTTCTCTGGTCCCCTCCCTGAAGAATCAAGACAGAAATATACCCATGGACTCACGTAAGTAGATCAATTAATTTGATCTTTAAAACTAGAGTAATGATCTTGAATTGGACTATTTTCTGAATATACAAGGCTTCCAAATGATTTTGTATATCTGGAATTGAAAAAAAAAAATTCAGCCTAGCCGATACGGGTAGGCAGCTGATATGCGTTCGGCTGATACTTTTCTTTCTTCTTCTTTTTTAAAGTTTTTTTTTGACAAAATTAAAAAAAAATCAAGAAAATTATGTGATTTATAATTTTGGCACTGCACCGACTGCCCAAAATCCAGGAATTCCAGCACTCAGAAGCTTGTGCCCACAATGGCCTGCAACGTCCCGCTGCAACACGGTGACTGATAGACACTGATACATATCGGGCGATACGTATCAATGGTGAAAAATCTGATACATAATGTCAGATACACACTCTATTAGCCATTACTGGAAGAATAAGATGGTACAACGAGATCATATTAACTTTCAATTAATTATGATAATTGAAAGTCAAAATAGTTTCAATATATTATCTTAAAAAATTAACTATTAGATAATCAATGATCCCCATTGACCCTTGTGAGCCCAAAAATTGAAGATATAAGCACCCAAACCCAATATTTTTTTTTTATAAAGAAAAAATAACCCACATAGAAACAAACCCTAGCTGTTCAATACTTGGCCTTCATTACGTTTAGGGTCAAACATGTTGGTTCCTTTCCTATTATTATTATGACCATTACTCTAAGATGGAAAGGCAAAAGGGTTTGGCATGATTGATAATTTCATGGTCGAGATTTATGGGCCATGATGGTCCGCTGGTGGGACCCATAGGCATGATGAGAAGGGGGCCCAATTGTTATGGCCAGCTTCTTATTTGTTATTATAGAACAAACAAAGACCAAGTTTGAAAGAATGGAAAGGGGATTCTGCCCAGATTCCGGCGTCTTTTATTTCCAAGTCTGAAACCTCTCTTCCAATTTCAGTAAAGATAGAAAGCTAAGAAAGAGTAGAGTGAATAGGTGATAGGCCTGCAAATGGCAAAGCTCCAGAATGAAAACCATCCTCCTCAAATTTCCTCACCCATCAAAGGAGAGTAGAGAAGATCAAAATTCACACGCCATCAAAGGAGAAATGAAGCATTAAATGAGGATTGCTTTGTTTGGGCCTACAGAGGCTCTTCTTCGAGGACTTGGCAGAGGCTTGCAGTAGGAAATTGGTGCAGGCCTCAGCACCACTTTTTTGCTTTTCTCTCATTCTATGTCATTGCATAAAGGAGAAAGAAGAGAGGAGAAACTTGGGCTACAAAATTCAAAATAAATATCATCAACCCTTTTTTTGGAATTGGATAACATAAAGCACATATTCATTCACACAATGTGTAGTAGAGATGAGATATATATTAAGAATGTATAAACATGGTTAAAAATAGCATGGATAAGTTGGTTAGCTAACCTATTTTACAATAAATGATTATAAATTTTGTCATACAATTTTACTTATGTCTCTCTTATCAAAATAGGAGCTGTGATCATATAAAAATAGCAATATCGAAAAATATGAAAGACAAATCAAATAAACAGAAACAAAATCACAACACAAAAGTTTATATAGTTTTCTTTCGGTATATTTAGTGGGTTCAAATCAGATCAATAGTACCCAGACACTCAATAATAGAATATTTGACCGTCAAAGTCAAAACTTAATTGAATGACCCTTGTCCATTTTAACTTCATAAAATTTTATTATTTCAAATTATTTTTTTAACTTTTTATAATTGAAAAAATATTACTTCATCCATATGATGAAGTTGATATTTTTGAGACCTCATATTCAAGCATAGATATAAATATGGGCCCCATAAATGTATCCACCCACATTTGCAAGTGATCATTTTATATTCAAGAGACTACTAATGAGTGGGCAGATTCATGTCGGAATTTTACAAACTTTATAATTAAATAATTATACAGCTACTCCAACCATTTAAGAGGTTTTTTTTATATAAATAATTGTAATTAGTAAGAAATCAAACTATATTTTTTTTTGCAATACAAATCTAAATTAAATGATTCTGATCCACCCTTTACTTCGCGCCGTCTATGCCAGGCTAACTTTGACAGACGAAAAATAATTCCCATGGACCTCTTACAGTGTGCAGTCTGGTCCACTTTTGACACGTAGAAATGGGTGGTAATGTGGTATTAGAATACCCCATCTTAAAAAATAAAATTAATCAAAAATTATTTTAAAATTTTCCAAAAATATAATTGAAAAATCAAGCTTTAAGAATTACTCTGCTAAAATGGACTTTTATTAAAAAAACAATTTACTTTTAAATAACTAAATACGATTGATTTTGTACTATTTTAGATGAGATTAAAATCCAACAAGGCAGCATCTATTAAAATAATAATTAAAGGAATAGTACGGACGCGGGTTACACTGCTGGACGCTTTGACCTCTTAAGAGCAAGATCCAAATATTGGCCCTCGCTTTTGAGCAAAATCACCGAAATGCCCCGCGTGGAAAGGAGGGGAGAGAGAGAGAGAGAGACTTGACTGGGTGGGTCTTACTCTCATCCCTCCAAAGAAGCAAAAGAAGCAAGTTAAAGGAAGAGTAAAGAAGAAAAACAAGACTCTTGTGGCTTTCTCTCCTTTTGATGCTCCCTCCTCTCTCTCCTGTCTCACCCTTTTGCTTCTCAACCCTCTCTGCAGTCAGTAGTCCTGCCAAAAGCAAGGTTTTCCACCATTCAAACAGCAAACACAACAGTTGCAGTAGAGATGGAGAGAGAACCCCACCAAGAACAACATCAAAAAAAAAAGAGGGAAAAAATATATAATATATTTTCAAATTCATCATCTCTATCTTTCCACTGTACAATTCTTATTGCCCCCATAATACCCCCCAACCCCACTTGCAGATTCTAATATCTCAGAAGCAGAATTCTCTCCTTTTTGCTTCTTCCAACTCACAACATTCTCTGGGTTATCCAAAAAAGATTGAAAAAAGGGAAAAAAAATCATAATCCAATCTCTCCTAAGCACCCCCCCCCCCCCCCCCCCATGAACATATACAAATTTCCCAAGGCTGTGAGCTTCAAAATTCAGCCCAAACATGCACCCCATCATCTCGTGATTCATCGTGCAAAAGTTCAGGCTGTGCCCATCATCTTAGGTCCCACTGGGATGGACCCGGATTTCACACGGGCGCAATCAGTACCCACCTAGACATCGGGATGATCTCTCATTTTGGGTTTCCCTCGACATCCTTTGGGGAACTCTCTTCCTTTTGGCTTTCTACTCCACAATGTTTACTTGTCTTCCACAAAGATTCTGTGCATGAAATCTCGGAACCTCTTCGAGTAGAGCTTTGGATCAACTGCAGAAATTGATGTGGGATCGGCCTGCAGAGACTTGTAAGCATGCTCCAGCTTTTTGCTAATATCATAGTCTTGGAGGATGTCAATTATCCCAAAGTATAGAATAACTTCGCGGATTTCTCCATTGCCAACAGGGCTGGAATCACCTCCACTCGAATGATACAGGTGATATTGGTCAGAATCGCTTCTCCTCTCCACCTGCTCTGCTCTTGCTGGCATGTTTGAACCCAACCGAATCAAGAGTTTCCTGTTGACATGTCTCCAGATGATAAATTTAACAACATTTAAAAATTCCAAAAGATTTCTCTCTCATTTATTGTGCTAGATAAAATTAACAGAGACATGACTAAATTTTGAACTTACAATCATGAATTCATGACAGCAGGATTCTCATTTTTTTTTGGGAGCAACTATCAAGTGAGTTTTTTATCCAAATATCAAATTTGGGAGTTGAGTACTGAAGTAAAAGTCAAAAAAAAAAAAAAACTGATCCCACCGCAAGATAGACAGAAGCGATGGTTTGATGATAATGATGCAACTATCAACTGCTAACAATTCAAAAGCAATTGGTTTTCCTTTCATTTTCAATCTCATTAACAAAGAATGTCTCTACCACAATACAGTTGTACTAATTGATAAATCACTGATGACATCATGAGAATGTATATAATAGACAACGCACCCGTTTTCTCTTTCTCCAAGAGGGAATTATTTTGTATACACAGGCTATTAAAATTCAAGTTGTTGGAAACACAGTTCTGATTAAAACAATAATAAACCATGCCCCACCACCTCTTTCACGAAGAAACTGTTTTGATTCCTCCAATGTGAATAAGCCATTACAATAATTCCGAAATGATAATTAATAATTCAACAAGTTCTAAACAAGTCAACAAAGATCTACAATTTCCTAAAAGAACCCACACAAACTGGAAAACAACAAAGATCAACTTAGAAAAACAGATGATCACAAAATCATACCTTCCAGATAGAATACGGCCCACATCACGCTCATCTGTTTCTGAAAAGTGATACCCAGTTGGGTCCATGCCTCCTTGATATGATTCTCCTTTGCCTAGAAAAAATACCATACACCATTGACTTGAAGGTCCATGACAGTTTATTTTTCCCACTGTCACAATTTTAATGCAAAATTAAATACAAAAACCCAAGGAAGGAAGGAATAGGCTACCTAGAACATGCAGCATCCCCATCTTATCGAAAGAATTGTCATCACGAAAGTGAAGGCCCACCAACAGACTGTAATCCATGATCCTTTCTGCTTCCAAGAATTCACAGTCCTGATCAACTTGCCTGAAACAGGACCAACAATGAATAGAGCAGTTCCTCTTACACTGGGAAAACAAAATAATAAGTTCAATTCTAAAACGGATGCTAAAACTACCTCATGAGTTCCTGGTACCATGAACGTTGAAGGCGAAATACATAATTCAGGTCAAGATCCTTGAGTGTTGTAGTCTCATCGATCTCTCCCTCAGACTTGTCAATAGTACGGCCATGGGATGATCCTTTCAGATCAAATCGCCTGTGAATATGATATTCTGAGCAGAACAAATTGCCCATTACAATGAAACGAACCTGGTTTGTCAATCATGGAAGCAAAGAAAAGGGGGAACTCCAATCAATGAATAAATGGTTTTGATATTTCCGAATTCATGCCCGTGATAAATACATCACATGCATACCTTCTGACCACCAACTGGTTTAACACAATGCACACCAAAGAACCTTGTGACCAGCGAGTTCTCATACTGACAGACATGACGATAGTAACTGGAAAGCATTCTTAGCAGTACCTGAAAATCGTTGTCAAGCAAGATGCAAAATTTTAATCTCGAGTCTGTTGGTGTACCACTACAAAAGCATCATGTTTAAATGAACGGCAGGCAAAGAATCAGTGTTTGCCCATCCCTCACTAGAAATGAGGCATTGCAGCAATTAGTTTTTAACAAAATTGATATCCAGAATGAGTGGTTAACAGTTTCTCAGTGAAGATGGGCTACAGAAGCAACTGGTTTTTTACCCAAGCTGGTATCCAGCAATCAGAACTGTCAATGAATTTGGGTGGAAAAGGGATTATAATGGTATTAAGGTTGTTTCTGGCATCGGATTTCCATTGAACACCACAAATGGATTGGTACATTATACTAAAGCACTCAAACTGCATGCAAATAGGATTATTGAATCCAAGTACTGATAGATTCTAGAGAAGGAATGGAACTGGTATCTTTTAAACTCAAAAGTTCCCGAATTGTGTCAAGTTCATATGCATTATGCCAATTTTGTTAATGCCATCCATAAAGAAAACATAAGAAATATGTTTGATATAAAGGAGAAAAAAAAAGGTTTCCAGTACGCTCTAACCTTTACTTCAGATTTTTTCACTGTCTTTATCATGAATCGGTCATCCTGGGTCAGGTAAAAGATACTCCCACTCTTCCCCGGAGAAGACAGCTCTCTCAGTGCATCATCACCACAAATGGCAAGCATGTAATCAGCAGGATCTATGGCAAACAAGCGCCTGAGATGTCTGATAATCCACCAAACCAATCGTCACCCATAAGACAAAAGCAGATGAAAGGAATGCATACAGCTAGAAAATTCAATCTCCAACTCCCCAAAATGGATAGAGGTTCTATCCAAATAAACTAATACATGAGGACGGGAATATATGCAGTTTCAATGCTACATATTTAATTCAGGGGTCTAGATCCAAATAGACCAAATCATTTGAACAGAAAGCCAAACAACCCACATTCTCAATTCTACAGTAGGAGGGTTGGCGGCCAGATCTGAATAAACTAAAACATTTTGAATAGAAACCCAATCAATTCTTATTCTGCATTCTACATAATGAATTGAGTGTCAGATCCAAAAAATGCAAATACATTATAATGGAAAACCCAAACAACTTATGTCATCACTTCTACAGAAGGATGGTCAGATCCAAATAATCTGAAACATCGGCAAAGAATTCCAGAGAACCCACATTCTCATTTGCAAACGATAGATACCTGAAAACCATGGGGCAGTAATCCTTCCATCGGAATTCAACTGATTGATGTGGAGGTGTGACCTTAGATCCTTCAGGTGGAAATCTCGTCCAGAACTTCTCTCTAGGGTCAAAATCGGATGGTCTAAGAACCCGCATCGAAACTGAAGAATTCCCAACAGAATGCCTGCAAATAAAACAAGCTCACTGTCTCGAACAAAGTCCAATTTCACTCAATGCCATTGAAAACAAGAAAATCCCTCTCAATTATCTGGTAAATTACCTGATACCCAACTGCAGATTGAGCATCAGATCATAGTTCTTGTGCCCTTTTGATATTGTCTGCCCAGGCTTTTTCACATCGTTGCCAAGATTGCCAGTACTCCGCCGACGCGGCTGGGCAACATTGCCCCGGAAAAAGTCTGTTGTCCCATCCCGGTAGAACATGGACGCCTCCACATTGTCGATGATGTCGCAGGTTATGTCGCCAGCATCACCGTCTGATTCCCAAATACAGATTCGGGGGAAACTCCTCTCTGTGAGGCTCCCCCTTGCAGTGCCGTCCACAGATGATCGTTTCCGTGAAGCTGGGCAGCTCCGGCTCTCATCGAATGGGGAAACCAATGGGCTCCGCCTTAGATTTGTCATAGCTTCAGCTGGGGACTCCTTACCAGTTCCAGCAGGATAAAACGTTCCCTTGAGCTGTTGATTTGGGTCCTTGCTCCAGCACCCGACGTAACAGCTCCCATCGGGCCAGGTAAAAACGCCGTTTCCCTTCGGAACGCCGTTCTCCCACTGTCCATTGTATCGGTTCCCGTTGGCCCAGATCAAGACCCCACGACCCGATATCACGCCGTTCTTCCACTCCCCCACGTACTCGTTCCCGTTGCGCCAAACATAACGGCCCTGCCCCTCCTGCAAGTTTCGGCGCCACGTGCCCTCGTAGAAATCACCGTTGGCGTAGCGCTTCTGACCGTAGCCGTGTTTCCTGTCGGCGACCCAGGAGCCCCGGTAGGTGTCTCCATCGGCGCCGGTGAAGGTACCGAAGCCATCCATCCGTCCGGTCTTGAAGTCGCCCTCGTATGTGGCGCCCGAGGGCCACGAAAACTTGCCTGTTCCCGCAGCTTTGCCCCGTCGCCACTCCCCCTCGTACATGCACCCGTCTCTCCACAGGTACTTGCCCGTTCCGTGGGGCACACTACCCAAGCAGCTGCCTGTGTATAGATCGCCGTTGGGGAGCACCTTCTCGAAATGATCGACGGTTGCAATTGGAGAGGTGGAAGTCGGAGTCACACGAGATCGAGTGCGGAGCACTGAAGTAGGTGGTTGTGAGAGCACTGGAAGGTTTTGATCCTCCTCTTTGCTGTAATTGTTGTTCTTGTTCTTGTTGTCCTCTTTCTTGTCTTTGGCAGAATCGTGAGCAGCAGCAGCAACGTCTTCTTCATTGCCGGAAGGTTCCCGCATTCTGGACTTAGACCCGACGGATCCCCGAAATCCGCCCCAGAAACTGACGGAGCATTGAACTGAATCTCAGCCGTCGATCACTGCTGCTGGGCCACCCAAACTCCTCTCTGCTCTCTCTCTCTCTTTCTTTCCTAACCTTTCCCTTCCTTCTCTCTCTATTGGATTAGGAATAGAAATGGGAATAGCTATGGAGAGAGATATTAATGGGTTGGCTGTTGCAGAAATCACCAGCAGCAGTAGCAGCGAAGAGAGAGAAAGAGGGGAGAGAGAGAGAGAAGGCTCTTTTGTGCCTTGGGAACGTTGCTCAAAGGGCAAATATGCCCCAGCAATACTCTTTTACTTTGAAATGACGATAATACCTCCGTCTTGTTCCCACGCATCTACCAAGCTCCCACGCGTGCTACAGATGTGGCAAGTGTGAGTCTGTCATTGGGTCATATGAGATCTACTGAAAGATCCAGTAACTGGGCCACATTGGACAATTCAAAGACAAAGCTGATCATTTGCCTAACACATGTTTTTAATCAATTTTTGTTAATTAATTTCTTATTGATTTATTGGTAGACAGAGAGAGCCCAGCTGTTCTTGAGTTGAAGTTGAGTAGATAAAAGAGTTCCAAATATAATAACAATAGCCACTTTGTAGAGTTTGGTATCATCTCCTAAAAAAAATAATTCATAAAATCTTATTTTTTTTAAAAAAAATAATCAGTTTCGAGAAAATCTAAAGAATTAGATTGGATGTTGCATTTTCATCATCTATTTTAGAAAAAAAAAATTAAATTTTACTAACACACAGAAGAGATGTAAATTCTTACTTTTACTACACCTATTATTTGTTAAGCTATCATAATCAACTTTTTCAATTTACGTTTGTGTATGTTGGTAGAGTTAGTTATCTTTGATGTGCATTTTAATAAACTATTAATATAATTTAAAGTGTTTTTATTGTTAAATGAGTTATAAAAATATAATAAAAATGAAATGATTAACATTTAAAATAGAATGACAAAAAATGATGGTTCATAGTTCATACATGCAATTAGAGAGAGAGTAATCTTTCAAGAAGAAATTATTAGTTGGTAGCTCCATTTATTGTGAATCGGTAGGAACACATTTTTTATAATCATGATAAGTTGGCTTGAAAAATCAACTCTTGTAAAAAAATCATAATTATATTCAAAAATAAATAAATATTTTATACCGAGTTTAGATACAATTATGCTCGATCTTTCAAATGTACTTGTCTTTTTAACCTTTTGTGTGAAGTTGTTGGTTTAAAAGTAGATCTCACAAAATTTTAGCCGACTCAAATAAAGCGTACTTTGAACTTAGGCTTGTTAAAATTTGACTTGACTCTATTACTTGAGCCGAACCGAGTAATTTAAATGTAGATGGGTTTAAAATTCTTTGACCCAAATTCAAATAAGATCCAATACCAAACTCATTACCAGGTTATTTAAAAGTCATGCTTTTAAATTTGAATAGTCTTTTTTAAAAATACTTTTTTTTTAATTTGTCAATGGCAAATCCCACAATAATTAATAAAAATTCAACCAACATGGCATGGTATGATTGTGGTGACAAGATAATTTTATTGATTACTCCCATGATCCTATCCAATAGGAGATGGATAGAAATGTAGGAGGGGGATGGGAAGGAAGAGGTGGAATGGGAAGAAGTCATTCGGGTTATGATCTAAGTAAAGAATTGTACAACCAACTTGTCTATTACAGGCTAATTTATTAGACTTGGCTTAGCATAGTGATCTAAATAAACTAGATTGACTTCTTTTTGTAAACATTAAGTTAAAATATACAATTAAATAAATCGAACAAATCGGTTCTCATCTATTTCTGTAGTTCAACTAGTTATCGATGTAGAAGATACATCAAGTTAGCCGATGTACTTTGAACTAGGTTTAATTAAATTCAAGTTGACACTGGCTTAAATTGAACTTTTACAATCAATAATAACTCTATAAATTCGTCTTAAATGATTTGATGTTAGTTGTTAATTATAAGATGACAAAATTAAAAAGTTATTACATAAATTATTATATATTAAATTTTATAATTAAAAACTATAAAATAGAATATAAAAAAACCCTTTTAGTCATTTCGAATCTGCACTGAGTCCCAGCAAATAGGTATAAATTTGAAGATGTAATTTTTATGAGAGCACCTGATCCTTAAGGTACAAATAGAATTTAGAAGGAATGTTGATCCACAGTATATTTCAAAATGAAAGTGATAGGACAAGTAGGGTCTTCCAGGTGGCCGGATCCGGTGGGCTTGTTACATTTATCAAATTTGGGCCCACTTCCATTACAACTGGGCCCATTTTCTATTTTAAGTCATCACGACACTAGCAATCAATGTCGATATTGTGAAGATATTATATGTTGTGCACCAAATCCAAATTTTCTATTTTATGGGACACCGTGGTCAGTTTGGTTCAGTTCAAATTTGGGTGATTGACCCTTTTTTTTTTTAATTTTGTTTTAAATGAAATTTATCTAAATGAGTTTGAATGGGTTGAACTCATTTATTAAAAATATTTAATTTAACTTCTATTTTTCTTAATTATTTTTTATTTTGATAAGAATAGTAAGATGGTTGTGTTTATCAGTCAATTTCTCCTAAATTTTCAATTAAACACACTTAATTTATCTATTTATTAAATGAGTCAATAAAATATTTATTAAATAGTTTTATATGTGGGCAATGCCAGCCAAACATGGCGGTCTGGTTACTATAAGAAATATCAAGGTTAGAAATGCAGTGATAAGAAACATAGGATATATAATGTAATTTTTTAAATAAAATGATACATGATATATTTTAAATTTAAATATTTAAAGTGATATACTTTAAATTTATATTTAACCAAAAATGTATTGATAAAAATGTTTTATGCAACTGATGCAAGCACGTAGAAATAGGATGATTGGAGATGAAAATAAAAAGTTTTAAATTATTAACACTTTTAAATTCACCAATCAATCTTTATAATATTAAATCGAATGAATAAAGTACTTTTTATATGTAAAATCTTGAATATAAATATATTACAACAATGAATTTTAGTAGTATTACTCAATAATAAATACTTTAAAATCTTTGACGTTTATAGGTGACCATAGTCTCAAGCAGTGGTAGAAATCTCAGTATAGACTCATAAATTTTTCTCTCCTATATCTTTTTTTACAAAAATATCAATATGGGCCGATATTAGCGATATATATCAGCCGATACGTAGATTATTACCATACTTCCAAGTCTGAACATTTTTATTTGACCAAATATTATTTCTTTGCTATCTACTTTTTTTTTTTCCACCAATCATGCCTTGAAAATAGGATATGGGTAATTGGGCAAGCTTTCTGAAATCCAGAACAATAGTCAACAGATTTCCTTTTTTTTTTTTCTTTTCACATGACTACATGAGTTAAAAATTGCTTAAATTATAAACAAAGTGTCTATTTATAGGGAATGACATTTAAAATAAAAGTGAAAAGTAAATGGGATCTCAGTAGGTAGGGAGGTATTGGTAATTAAAATTTTCTAATTTTGGTAATTTTGGATTTTAAAAGGCTAAAAGAAAAAATATTCATAATTGACTATTGTTCGAAAAAAGAGAGATTGAGGATTGCAGGATCAAAAAGATATGTGAGAATTAAAGGGCTTCTGATTTAATATATAATTTCAAAAAGATGAATATCTACTTATAAAAGTTTTTTTTTTAGACTTTAGAGAGATTTCTACAGACATATCTATTCATTTAGACTTAGAGATTTGTCCACACTAAAGTAAAGAGAGAGATTCAATTACAATAAGATAAATTGATCATCACTCTAACCCCTTTGGGTCAGAAGAGGTCGCGTATAAGAACAAGTTTGGTCTCAAGAGATTAATTTAGAGATAGAGAGATGTTCAATTATAATGACATGTCTATTCATTCAGACTTTTGAGAGATTTGTCCTAACTAAAGTAGAGAGAGAGAGAGAGATTCAATTACAATGAGATAAATTGGAGATATATACCCAAATTGAGAGAGATTCACTCAAAGAGATTGAGATTCAAAGGGAGAAAGAAATTTATTGACATTTAAGTAGAGAAACAAATTCATTACAAAGGGAGATCTTTACCTCAATAGATTGATAGAGAGAGAAAAAAATAGCAGAAAATACGAGGATAACTTGATCTCATGGCTTTTTATAAAGAATGACAGATTTTGACCACCAAACTTATCTTTCAGAATTTATTTGCATTTGCACACTTCTATACTTTTCTTTAATTTTAGAATTTTTAACTCTTTTTAAAGAAGAAACTAAAACAAAACATGATAAGAAAAAAAAAAAAAATCACTTTTTCCACAGCCAGCTACAAGATTGGGAATTATAATTACTCCTCATACAAGCAGCCAAACAGTCTGATATGAATGGTCGGCACCCCAACACATGAAATGCATGAAGGAAGAAATGGAAAAACTCTACAAGGAAACTCCTTAAATGAAGAGAAACTGTACCAAATTTAACATCTTCTCCATTTTAGGCATCCGACATTTGTGGAGGGGATGAATCATGTGCTCTTATCTCACTTCACCTTTAAAATTAGATAGGGATGGAAGAAAATATGTCTAATCCAATTCCACTCCATGTCTTTATTTGTACACAACAAGTGATGAGTTCAAGATGGAGAAAATTGTGTCGGTTGAATTTTAATTGTACGTGTATCAAGTTTTCACGTGTAGCCATTCGGTCTATCTGTGAGAGTTGGTGTGTAGTGACAAAAGGCTCATAGTAATTAATTTGACAAACCAATAACTACATCTAAAAGTTAAGGTACCCTCGCCTCAACAATAGCTTTTGAGAGTGAATTCTACTTCAAGAATGTTATAAGTCTTAGTTTTCTAACATGGTATCAGAACAGGTTCCACGTGTCTAGTCCACGTGAAGGCGGGTATGAAAATTCCACGTGTAGCTGCAGAGCGCAGCTGTACGTATGTCACTGCACATGAGGACAGGTGTATAACATTTGAGACACACTCCTCTCAATAACTAACTTTGTTTTTGAGAGTGAATTCTACCTCAAGAATGTTATAAGTCTTGATTTTCTAATAATATGTAGTGTATATCTTAACTACTTTTAAAATATTGGCATATTTGATTTGCCAAATCAAAAGCATTTTTGTTATTGTGTATTTTTCTTTAAAAATATATTTGAAGAACTGAAATGTTGTGATTTAATAATGATTTGTAATGTATCTAGTAAGACTCAAAAATAAAATATAACCTAAGATAAGATAAAGGATTTGATTTTTCATATTTCATCAGCTTTAGAGATTTTAGTGTATTAATTAGATATCTAATATTTTACTATGTTCTATATTGGAATCCCAGTGATAGAAATAGAGGGGAAAGGGCCACTTAGTGCTATTGTGAAAATTGTCATAGAGGTGGAAAATGCTGCTTAGTTTCTGTCATACTAGCTACATAGACTGATATTTGAATTTTAAAAATCTCATTTTAAGAAAACATAAAAAATATAAAAATGTATAAAAAATCACAGATATCTAGAACCTGAAGATATTATTTTTTCAAATATCATTCAAGAAAATTGGAATAAAGCTGCAGAAAAAAAGATGAAAACTGAAGAAAAATATTATGAATTACAGGAACTTAATTATAATCATCATCATTATATATTTTTCTTATTATATAAATATAAATATTTTTGTGAGATTTTCTCAATAATTTCTCAACAAAAATTAAAAACATTCCGATATTAACAAAAACCAACAAAAAATGGCCGAAATTTTTAATTCGATCGATCTTTATTTAGCATAGATAAAGTTGTAATATGGAGTGAACTAAAAATTTGTTAAAATACTAAACTTTACTTGGTAATTGAATTTAAATTTACTTTGAATATTTAAATCTATGTAGGATTTTATGTGGTTGTATTATGTTCTATTATAAATTTGAAATTATTCAAGTTTGAACTCAACCTAAAAGTAGGTCTATCCATGAGCTGAACTTTCCTGTATCTCAATCAAGCCCATATACATATATATAAAAGCCTAAGCCTGCCCACAACCTATTGGACTTTGAAGGGCTGAAGTCCAAAACCCCCATTTGAGAAAGTATGAAGCCTAGGTCTGTTTTTTTAGCCCTTTTCTTAAAAGAGGTGTAACTTATCAAGTATTACTCAATTAGGTGTTACCGACTATTTTTTTTCATTTAAATTTTTGTTGGGTCCATTAAAAATAAAAATTTTATATTGAAAGTAGAAATTATGAGCTATAAGTTAATTTACACAGAGCAAGATTTATAGACTTTGTTACGTAAAGAGTAGACTAGGCAACCGGCCAAATTGGGTTGGATCTTTTTTCATTTCAAGATTCAAGCCTATTTGGCGTCTTTATAATAAGCTTAAGTTAGTTTGAGTTTATTTTGAATTCAAGTTGAAACAGTTTTTAGGATCGAATTTTTCCATTAACCTAATTAAGAAAACTTTTCTAGACAGACATGTATCAAGGTTACCTCTTAAATTGGTGTAGAACTCGTATAGTTCAATGTATTGCCTATGAATATGGAGATATTGAATCATTTGGATATATCCATTTAAAAATGGGTTTGAGTTGGATTTGATCATTTATAAAAATGGGTCTATTTGAATCAAGTCAGATGATCAAGTGGCGTCAGATTTTGTCAGGACTATAAAAGATAGCCCATAGATAACTAAGAAATAGACGGTTAAATTTGAAACCAAAAGGCTTACACTTGAATAGAATTATCTTCAAATTATGCTAATCTATTTTTATAAACTTCAGATTAATTGATAAATATGCTTTGATCTCAAATAAATTATACTATTTTAAAACTTTGATGAATCCATCCGACAAGATTAATGAGCTCCAATAGTCATACTATAAAAATTTAAATATCATACCCAATATGTTGTGCTCAAATTTGGTCTCCAATCTGTTGTTCACTGGTAGAATGGAAACATTAGCAATATGTTTGAAGCCTGAATTGGGCACATCCACACACACATAATCAGCCGTCTCGATCACCAAACATGCCTCTTGGTCGGTTGGTGGTGGCTGAAAATGGTGCCACCATGTTTACAACTTTATATCATAATAATGGAGATGAAGACCCCCTTGAGGAGTCCTTCCCTGCATCAGAAAATGACACTTGGCAGGCCAACCCAACACTTTATATTCAGCCTTCTCCCTAGTTCCTCATACATGGCTCCCACCATTTTCCCTGTTTTCCATTGGTGCCCAACCTCCCAACTCAATGTGGCCATTTGGGGACAAGCTGACTACAATTTTAATTTAAAAAATGGTCACAAATAACTCGTGTTGGTCGAACGTGAGTCTTTTCTTTTATAACCAATGTGTCTAGGAGTCTTACCTGTATTTTGACAGAAAATATTTTAATATGATTAGTCTTTGGGACACGTGCAAGTCTCCCAATCTCACACACACTGGTAAGCAACTACGGCGAGTGGTCTAAAGAGGTGTTGAGCGTGAATCGAACTCAAGAACTTCCTCATAAAGAGAGCTTCTTGACCGTCAGACCAACCCTCTCTTGGATTTAGAGGACCTAACGTGATCCAATAGTGAAAACAAATCAAAAAAAAAAAATAGTCCAAGCAACAAGCCTTAGTTAAGTGGTGTCTAATTGATATTTAAAATGATAAAGGATTATTGAGAATAGAAATGATTTTGAAAAGAAAATTAGTGTCTTTGATAGTTAGAATGATTCTAAAACAGTAATTCAAATTGACTTTGATTCGTATATGGGTGCAGTCTTCACCCTATCAATTACAAGAAGATCTTGAAGAAGCATCAAAATTGGGCACGCCACTCCCAAGTCCCCAAGTGCGAACTACATATGAAACAAAGTGGAAAGTGGTCCCTTGGAATTTAGATTGGAGATGGTTCCAAGAATCTGATCCTTTGGTGGTGACTGGTTAGCCATTTCTCTTGTTATTTACAGGGCAGTAACTCGAGTGATTCCTCATTTTCTATCTTCTATTCCTCAAGTTGGCAAACATGTCTTGTGAAGTTGTGACATATACGTTGAATTTTGCTGTGGCTGCTTCCCATGTCTGCTGATTCTTCCATTCTTAAAGACATAAGAAATCCACAATATTCACATCGTACACCAGAGACATTTTGGTAGGTTTGAGGGTTTGACTACTATCATAATTTAACACGCCAGATTAGTGGATGAGAATTAAATTCTCATTTGAATTGAAAGAGGTGGACAGAGAAGTGAAGTGGGTAAAGACTGGAGAGAGAGAGAGATGGCTTGTTAGTGATAAGTAAGTCGATCACCCACATGTGTGTAGTTCAACTGGTTGTCTCTCACTCCAGGAAGCAGGAGGTTGAGGGTTTGAGCTCTCATGGCTTAATTTTGATGTGTCCTAAAGGTAGTTGGCTCACCCGTGAGGGTTTTAGTAGGACTGTGTCTAAGTTTCTCACACGTAAATTTTTTTTTAAAAAATAATCAGCTCTATTAATCTTCAAATTTGACAAAATAAGTAATATACCATATACTCCTTAGACAAAATAAAATGAAAGGAAAACTAAGATTTTGCTCCTGAAATAATATTCTTACATATTTCTTAATTACCTAAGTAGAAGAAAAAGAAACCTCACCTAATTTTTTTTCTTGATGCCTCATCATCATCACCCATGTAAGCACCATTGAATTAACAGTCAGGATCTCAGGATCTTTGTCAATATGATTTTGACAATTCTATTCTCTTGTCTGAAGTTTTGAAAAGAAGTAATACAAACCCTTGACTGAGGAAGTGTTTAGGTGACCCAAGGGTAGTTAGTAGAGTTTGATGGAATTCAAACTCTGAGGTGCACCCAAAAGTCTCAATGATGAAATGTATCACGTTATGTTCTTTCTCATGACAAGTTGAAAATTTCACTCAATATTTTTAAACAAATAATTTAATTGAGCATCTAACAGTTGAGCTATTGTAAAAATTATTGTAATTTCTAAGAACTATAATTTTTCTTTTTTATCAGTTTCAAAAAAACAATAATTTACCCTAATGAACCGTTCCTTGACATGATTACCCGTTTCCCGTCCTTACAAAAGCTTAATAGTAGACATACTTTCCTCTTTGTATTATCTACATAAATTAATAAAATTATTTATCACGGTTTTTAAAAAAAACTTAATCATAGACTCAAATCAACTTAAAAGCAAACAGATATGACACTCCATATTAACTTTATATAATTTCAGAATAATATTGAAACTAATCATTTTTTTTTTTGAATTTACGTATGGAAAACCGCAGGAAATCCAATGTAAAACTCCTACAGGTGATACCTACTACCCTTAAGATACACTAGATTAAGTCATAAGGGCTCGAACTTGACACCTCCCGCTTCTTGAGAAGAAAAGTTAACCAGTTGATTAAATTCTAAAAAACGATCAAAGTAAAAAATAACTTAAATGCTAAGTTTAAATATATCTAACCGTAGCTAAAAAAATGTGGACCTTATTTTATCATTTCTTGTCATTTGCAATTTAAAGCATTGGGCCCACTGCATAATGGGAGGGTCCCTCATTCTTTCACCACTCAACTATGGAAGAAAATAATGGAACCTACCCACCAATGGGTGAGGGTCCCACAATTGTTCCAGAACGATACCGACCCGAATTCATGTCACCAAAGATTTTAGTGAATGAACAAACCAGAGGGGTGAAACTTGGGTAGGGTTTATCCGACCCGAAAACTCAGTGGGTTTGGATTATATATTTGTACATTTTGGGTCGGATCGGGTCGGCTTGAAAAAATAAAAACTTATATGAAATTCGGGTTAGGTTGAGTTGAGAAAATTAAAATCAACCGGATCCGACCTAATGTAACCCGATTCAATCCGAATGCACCAAGTTATAAAACGGCACCTGGGTTCACTTAGATTAGAAATTCAAGTCGGGTCAGGTTGAGTCACTTGGGTGAGCAATTCGGGTCGAGTCAAGTCGGGTTCAATAAAATTTGATGTGGATTAGATTGGATTTCTTAAAATCTGACCTGATTCGATCCCAGTGTCAGTCCTACCTGCAAGTTTTGAACCGTAACGGTTCGGATGGTTCTGCCTCAAAAGCCATGAGTCCAGCCGAAGCAAGTATCTTGGGGTCCAAGTAGCAAAGCCCGATCACACTGACACGTCTAAAGGCTAAACCGACTCAACCACCCTGTCTTTGTTTCGTAATGGGCTGTTTTGGGCCTCTCTCTCTTTGTTTCCTGCTGCCTCTTGGGAATTGCTTGTGCCACGGCCCACGGGTTGATGCTGTGGGATCTGTCACCATTTTGGGCTTTTTTTGAATCCTCTCTTCTTGCTGGGTCCCGGGCTTTGGGCTTCTCCTTTTTCCTGGGCCATGTTGGCCTCTTTTCGTTCTTTTTGTTGTAATTTTGGGGAGTTTTCCCTTCTTTTAATGAATCACTAATCCACCGTTTAAAAAAATTATTTTAAATTTCAAATGATCATACCCAAAAAATTAAAGAAAAATGGCATACCCTCTTAATTCTTTAGATATGATTTTTAAAATAAAAAAATATATCATTTTCACTTAAAATCAGTCTCGAAGTTCATAAAATTCAGAGTAGATGAATTTTGATACTTTGTTTGTAAAAATAGGTTGAGAAACCACCTCGTTTGAAAACTCGAGCCAATCGTGCAAAGGTTACAGTCCGCAGGGAGGCCGCTTCTCGACCGATTTTTACAAACAAGGTATCAAAATTTAGAGTAGATGAATTTTCATACTTTGTTTGTAAAAATCGGTCGAGAAATGACTTCTTTTGAAAATCCCTCAACAATCCATTTGGAAGTTCGATTGGACGATTTCTGAAATCGATTGGACGATCCCTGGAATCGATCGCACGATTGTATACGTTTAAGATCGATCGATCGAAGCGAAAATGAACTGTCTGTTTAATCGCACAATTCCACGTGGAAGGACAGAAACGTAATTTCTACTAAAAATTTGAAATGCAGTGTCTACTGACAGAAAATTGAAGTGTCTGTATGGGCGGCTCTAAAATTTTGATTATTATAGAGAGTTGATTTTTACAATCTATCTCATAAAGCTTTGCTTCGTGAGGGGAATTGAGTTGACTTGAAAGTAATTTGTGATATGTGAAGTAGAAAATATGAAAAAAGTGACTGAGTAAAGTTGTACCTTCATTGAGTTATTTTGACTGTGTATCGTGATTTTAGAAATTTTAAATTTTATAATTCATTAACTTTACATACTCTCATTTATGTGATTATCATTTTGTTTTAATAAGTCACTGGAGTTTTATATGATAAGAAAGTTCCGAAATACTTAAAAAAAAAAAAAAACGATTTTATAAAATATTTATCAAAGTTACAACACATAAAGAGCAAAGTGATGAACTAAATGACAATGGACAGATTAGAGTGAGAAACATATGCATCTTACCTTGAAAGAGTAAATTAACTTTTATGAATAGAGTTATAAATAGAAGATCAAAGACCGCTCAAAGAGGTAGACCGGTAGACCTAAGAAAAGATGAAGTGGACGGTACAAAAAAAATACATGATAGATAATATAGTGATGAAATCAGGGTTTAAAATTCGGGTAGATCGATATCTCAAATGATATCTTTCTCTCTTTGTTTTTTTTTTTTAAGATATCAGAAGTGTTTTTTCTTTCTGAATAAAAAATTTTAAAAATGTACTTGTTTTTTTTTAAAAAAATTGAAAAATAAAAAATAAAACATCGGCCTATATTGGCCCGATATGGAACTTTTTTTGTAAAAAAAATGATAATTTTGAATATCGACCGATATTTGGCCAATATATTAGTCATATCATCCAATATGTTCACGGTACGGTTCAATATACATCGTATCGATTGATATATATCAGGGTTCAAAAACCCAATATGCGTCCATATTTTACCAGCTGGATGAAATGTATGATATTTGATATAGTTAATTGGAGGAGTGAAACTTAAAATCTAATTCCAGATAAATGAGATTGAAGTTTTGATGATAATAAAATATAGATAATTTTATATTAATATTTTAAATTTATTAATTAATATATATGTATCCTTGCATGACTTCTTTATTCTCGATCATTTCCATTAACTTTATAAAAAAATATTAAGATATCCCAGATTCACTTGGATCCCTCCATATCTTGTCTTACACTTTACTCAAAACCAGTACTCATAATATAACACCTCGGATCTTCTCTGTCTGAACCCATCAAGCAGAAGGAGTGTAGGACCTATAGAGTCTAGACTCAATTCACATTCTCAGTCAGGCTTTCCCTTTATTCTTGATATTTCTTTCCACGAACAGGAACTAGTTTTTTTAATTTTTAAACAAGAGAGACTGAGAGAGAGAACTGATTGACCAGATGAGTGTTGGATTGTGGTTCAAAAGGTAATTGATTATTGATAGAGAGACCGAGAGAAGTTGCAGAATATAAGCTTCTGTTGCAGACAGTATAGAGTCTCCACTCTGTAGCAGATACCTCTGTATTTGAATTTGATTTCAGCCCAATTTCTCTTTTTAAAGCTGCTAATAATTTATCATTATCAATAGATGTGAAATTAGAGAGTTCAAATCGAAGAGATATTGAATTTGAAAGAAAGAAATCCTGAATTCTGATGCAAGTTGAGGGGTGGTGGCAGTCACATTGACTTGTCCTGTGGTAAATGGTAATGGATGGACTGATGGAGGACATGGGTGTCGTGAAACTTTGAAAAATGGCCGTGCATTGTACTGTAAAATGGGACCTCAGACTGAGCAACAGAAGGAGAAGATGTTGCCTGCAGTTTCCTTTCATTTCCATAGGATCCTGCAACTCCTTTTCTTAGATTTGTGTGTACCACTTGTCACCCTCACTTTGTCGTTTCCAATCCTCTTTTCTCTCTCACTTAATTTAAGGAGATCAAGGCCATGAGATCAAGGCCATTGAGCTAGTGGCCACACAAAATCCAATGCAGACCTTATTCTAAATCTCCCTAATCATCGGACTCCACTTACAGACACCTAGAAATCCTATCTCTACACATCCAAATCTGAAATGTTGTGACAAATTATCATTTTACCTCCACATTTTTAATTATTAAAATGAATGTACAGTTCATTTTGGATTCATTCGAATGAATGAGAATTAATCCATTCGAATGAATGAATGCCTAATTCATTTTGGCATTCATTTGAGTAAATGGGTTGAACAATAACACGGAATACTGTTCAGCCCCATTTATTCAAATGAATATCGTTTCAACTATACATTCGAATGAATGAAGCCCATTCATTCGATTCCTACGGCAGCAAGAAGCAGTAACATTATTTAAATAATAAAAAATATTTTTTAAACTTTAAAGTTATTTTTTGAGTAGTATGTATTTTCAAAATTTCTCAAATTAAATATCCGAACTAATTACGATAATCTAATAAAAATACTTTAAGACTTCAAGGTCTTTTGACCCTCCTAAATATTTAAAACACAGTATTTTACAAATAAGGGTATCTCTAGGCTGTGTCAAAAACGTATTTGGAAGTGTCAAAAGACCTTGAAGTCTTAAAGTATTTTTATCATGTTATCGTAATTATTCCGGATATTCAATTTGAGAAATTTTAGAAATACACAGTGCTTAAAAAAATAACAGTCTATGTTTTAAAATATAGACCGTTATTTTTTAAGCACTTTATATTTTTTAAATTTCTCAAATTGAATATCCGGACTAATTACGGATAAAAATACTTTAAGACTTTAAGGTCTTTTGATACTTCCAAATATGTTTTCGATACAGCTTATGGATAACCTTATTTGTAAAATACTGTGTTTTAAATATTTAGGAGTGTTAAAAGACCTTGAAGTTTTAAAGTATTTTTATCAGATTATTGTAATTAGCCCAGATATTTAATTTGAGAAATTTTGAAAATATACAGTGCTTAAAAAATGATAGTTGTGTTGAAAACACATTTAGCAGTGTCAAAAGACCTTGAAGTCTTAAAGTATTTTATCAGATTATCGTAATTAGTTCGGATATTTAATTTGAGAAATTTTAGAAATACACAGTGCTCAAAAAATAACTTTAAAGTTTTAAAGATAAATTTTATTATTTAAATAATGTTACTGCTGCTTGGTAGGAATCATTCGAATGAATGGGCTTCATTTATTCGAATGTATATTTGAAACTATGTTCATTAGAATGAATGAAGCCGAGTTACTGTTCAGCCCCATTCATTCGAATGAATGCCAAAATGAACTGGGTATTCATTCGAATGATTAGAAATACGGGGGTAAAATGGTAATTTGCCAGAAAATTCCGAATTCAGGTGTATAGAGGTAGGATTTCCGGGTGTGTGTAAGTGCGGCCAATTATCAATATCTATACTCTATATTGGAAGTGAGACTAATTTCACAAGCATATGTAAACTTCTAAAAATCGACCGATACATCTCGTGAAAATATCGGGTACTTTAAAAAAATTGAGGATATTAACCGATTTGTTTAAAACTGTCAGATTTGAATTTTTTTTTTTTTTTTAAAATCACTTTATCTAGCCGATATTGGCCGATATCTCTGTCCAATATCGGCAAAAATTGGTTTTGGACAGGAAATCAAATGGGTTTGGAGAAAACCATGTGCTCAAAATTGCCCTTCAAAAAAAAAAAATTCTCGGGCCCCCCCCCCCCAAAGCTCAGTGGGGAGCTCGACCTCGATGAGGTCTGTGGAGATGGGATTATCAGTAAATATTTGACAACTAAATTCCATATGCCTAAAAATTTTAACAGTAATTTGAACATCTAAATAAGGAGCCACACATTCCACTTTCTACAAATTTTTTAATTTTTTCATAATTTTTTTAATAATTTTGGAAAATCCCAATGTTTTAACGTTAAAATAACATTTGAACATGTAAATGACTGATATTTAATGAAAAAAAATTACACACCCAATAAGCCCATAATTTTCTACATTTTCTATAATTTTTTTGGATTTTTTTTGAAAAAATAAAAAAATAAATCTGATGAGAGAGAATATTATCGGTCGAGATGGCTGATATGTATCACATCCAATTTTTAAACCCCTGCTCTAAATCTACATACACTAATTAAGTTCATGGAGAGTAGTCCAGAAGAGATAAACGTGAATCGAAATCAAGACTTCGTTTCATGATACTGACACTTCACCTTGCAACTAGGGCTGCAACTCGGGTTAGGTTTTGGCCCGACCCGTATGACCCGACCTGAGAAAATCATGCGGGTTGTGTCAAGAATTTTGGGTCAGTGGATTGGGTCGGGCTGAAAAGATAAAAACTCGTATTAAATTCGGGTCGGGTCGGGTTAAGGTTGGGTTGAGAATTTTATAAGTTAACCCAACCCGATCCAACCAAACTAAAATTAGTACTAAAATGAGTTCAAAATGCGGGTCGAGTCAAAATTCGAGTTGATTCGGGTTAAAATTTGGATCGAGTTGGGTTGTGAGATTCGGGTCAGGTTCCATATATATCAACTCAGAACGGGTTGGATTTTAAGGAACTCGACCCGAGTTGCAACCCTACTTGCAACTTAACTTGGAAAAAAAGTGGTGTCCAATTCTTCCTCTAGAATGACTCTAAAACATTAGGTTCATTGATGGAAATGGATATATATTTAATGAAAATGATGAATATGAAGATGAAATTTATGTAAAATTATTTTATTGATTAAATAAATTATATTTTGAATAAAAAATTTAAACCTAATAACACAGTTGCATTTGTTCTATTAAATTATAATTTCTAGACTTTAAGTTTGAACCTAAATGTTATTTAGATGAATATTCTCAAGTCTCAACACTAATGGACTCTAACATTGTCGGTCCCATTTTAACATGCGAAAACTAATTAATTATCATTTTATAGAATAAAAAACAAGAATCCTCTCTTCTCTATAGTGTCGAAGATGTTTTATTATTATTTCTGTCTCAATTTTTTCCAGTGGGGCTCTGTTTTCGGTCTTTCTTTAAGACTCTCTTGAGTCTGTATTGATGGTGTCTAGTTTGGGTTTGAACCTTTTTATTTGGAGGTGCCTTGCTTTTTTTTCCAATTTTTTGCATCACTACTATAATGTTGGGACTTGCGAGGTTTTCCTATTATTTGAATGAAAAATTATTCATTATTAAAAAAAAAAATTCCTTTTGACATTTACAGTATTATCCATGAATACATACACATGTAAGTGGGTTAAAAAAGTTTTTAAGATGATTCTTATAAAAAGTTTAATTTATTATTAAAAAATATGATTTTTAAAGTTTTAAACTCTATAACCAAAATGGAGTCCATTTTTGTATGAATTTAAGTATTTAACCATAACTTTTAACTTAAAATAAATTCAATTTAGTGGGCTCTACTCCATATGAGGCTCTATACAGAGAAATGACTTTTTAAAAATAAATAAATAATAAAATGTCAGTGCTTCCTTGAGGTACCCAAGATGCTTCCTTAAAAAGGAATTATTTTTTTCACTCATAAAAGTGAAAATACTATTAATAATTCTTTTCATAAAAAACAAAAAGGCCTTAATCACAACTTTTGAAAAATGAGATAATAGTCATAACGTAATAATTTAATATTTAATAAACATTCGTACATCAGATATTAAGCTTAAAAAAAATAAATGAATCGTCTGATAGAGGTGCGTATTAAGGCTACAGTAGCATCGTAGATTGAAGAATAAAATGAGGCAATTTTTTTTTTTTTTTAATTATTTCGAGCATGGCTAAAGTAGTGAAGTTTCTAGTTTAGGCGTCAGCATCTAACTACTCTTTTGAGGCATGTGAGAATTTTTCAATCTACATAAACCAAGTAAATCTACAAGAATTCGTTAAAAAAAAAATTAATTCATTAAAAAAAATAGTGAAGTGTATATCTTCTTATCAAAATTTGGAAACTTTTCAGAAATCAAAACGTATATATTTAATGTTGTAAAGTTGGAATGGAGCAATCAAAGTCATTCATCATCATTTTACAGTAAATTTAATATAGTTATAAATTATTAAATTAGTTCAGTTTCATATAATTAAATTTATTTGATAGGTGATTATATAGATAAAAAATATATAAGTTTCACTAACAGAATGACAATTAAGTAATATAATTTTAGTCTTTAAATTTCATTAAATATAGATTTTTGATTTTTGAAAATTTAAAATCAACAGATGTGATAATTAGATAAAGATAAAATTTCATTAAATAACTTATTTTTATAATTTTATTTATATCACATTCAATTATAAGATTCTAACATCCATTTTGTTATGTGACTTTATTAAAGAATATTTGTAGAAGTAGTTAGTTCTTTTATGGTGGGATGAAAACTATAAAGTGAGGTTTTGGATTACATTCACGACTCTTTTCTAGATTAGCTATTTGTAAGTTTATTCGGGTGTGTGTGGATTAAGAAATTTTCACATGTCAATTTTTTTTTAAAAAAAGAAAGAAAAAGAAAATAAAATGGTGGGATGGGTGGATGTATATTTCAATCAACGTCTCACATGGATTGGATTAGACACAACGAAATTAGCATTTGTCTCACATGGATTGGATTAGACACAACGAAATTAGCATTTGGCTCTCAGCATTGGCTGTTGCTGGGGCTTCAGGGATAAGATGAGATGAAATAATTACGTCAGCAATGGATTGAGAATGAATATTCTTCGCCATGTTTTCCGTGCTAGTCTACTACCATCTCTCCACCATCCTTCCTGCACTCCTCACTCCTGTGCCTTCCCCACTTTCCCTTCCATAACCGAGTGACTGCTGAGTACTGACTAGTACTCAACTCCTCACTCCTGACGGTCCGTCCGTCATCACATTCGCAGAGTTCCGTTCCCGGAGCGTATCTTATGGATTCGATATCCCGTTATTGGTTTAAGTGTTACGGGACTGTCGTCCACAATAATCAGTTCATCCAACGGCTGAAATTGTTACACGGGTAATCCCGAAACCGGTGTTCAGGTACTAACAAATCTAACGCAACAGTCCCACTCAACACACTGCAACGTCAGAATTTCCGTATGCTTCGTAAAATGAGATCACGTGCATATTAGCCACCATACTTATATGCCGGATAGATGACGAACTGATTTCGTCAGTGCGGGTCAATTTTTGACAATTTTTTTTAAAGTTTGCTGTACGATATATGTGAAGGGTAAAATAAAAATACAGTAAAATCTGTATCAAATTATATAAAATATCAATAGGAAGATTGATTCTCATTGTTTTAATGTGAATTCTATTCAATGATAAATTTAAATTATATAAAATATAATTTAAATATTTAGGGATTTTTTTATGAAATACCTTGAAAATTGTGATTTTGGATGGCAGTGCTCTGAAAATTTTATTTGAGAGAGAGTGTCACTTATGCCCTACCAGACTTCATTTAAATGAATTATGGACCTTCACTTTCACTGATTATTTGAAAAAAGTCATGTATTTAAAAAAAAAAAAATTCATTCGTGAATTTCTTTAAAAAAATTCAAACGATGTGTATCTCTTGAGAAAGATGTGTTTGTCCAACTAACTCAAAGGGGTTAAAGTGATGGTCCTAGAAACCCATTTCGCGAAGTGAGAATCTTGAGCTCGATTCTCACTCTACTCCAAAGGGCCACTTTCTATAAAATTATCCGGTGTGTGGATAGGGAGACTTGCACATGCCCCAAAGCAGTGGTTGAAATTTCAAATTCGACAGACATATCAGTTGTGAAATCTTTCTCATAAATTTTTTTAATTAAAACCACCGATATTGGACAATATTGGCGATATATATCTGATATCGCCCATGATATCAGCAAATATCGACCGATACGATATTTTGATATTAAACCTACTACCCTAAAGATCAGTCGAATACTCTAAGAGACCTGAACACCTTTATTGTAAAAAAAAAGGTATACTATCTAAGTAAGGATCTTATAATTGAATTCTTTTTTCCCTCTCTCATGATAGATGCAACTCTTCTTCACGAATCACAAACAGTCCTTATACCAAATAGTCCTAAGTCCTTACTAGTCATTCCTAAACCCAATCCTTGAGAAAATTATAAGGTCCATTTATATCAAAATTGGGCTAATTGGGCCTTCAGGCATCATCCAAGTTCAAGACATAGCTGAGAGTGGGGTTTGCCCTGTGCAGTTGAATTTTGGGTCCATTTGTTAACGGGCTCTTGTTAGGTTGTCTTCCAAAGGGAAAAGGTCCCATGTTTATCTCTCTCTTTGACCTTTCTCATTAGACCTATTTATCATTCAATTACATAGAAAATTCAGTTGCAAATTGAAAAACAAATCCATAAGAAAAGGATCAAGTTTTCAAAATGAAGCTCAAATGCAGCCCAAGGTGGTTAAATTCCCTGAGTATGAATTATTAAATTTGAATCTGGATGCACCAGCAATCGTCCCTTCATACATAGAGTTGAAATGGGCTGGGCTTGGACCTAGCCTGCTAAATGAAGTTATTATTATGAAGTTGAACTAACACTCTCTGAACTTTTGGGCCTAATTCTCTCTATAGATGTGAGTGGACTCAGGACCGACGTTCCTTTTTTCACATCAGACTCATTGTGCTCCATATTTTTGGGCCGAGTTCGTATAGCTACGTATCATTAAATTGTAAAATAATAGGATGAAATAATGAAAACAAAGTTGTATATCATAGAAATTCCTTCTTTTTCATTCCAAGTCTTCATGTCAAAGAAATGAAATCAGATACAGGCAATGACACACTGAGTTTCAATTTTAGGCATATAGTTCTATGATAGGACTAGATCAGATTAAGATTCTCTTTCATTATCATGGTATCTTGGCCCATTTGTTACTGAAATCTGGAAAGCAGTCTGTTTTTTAAACAGGTCGAATTTGAGCATGTAGAAGCCTCTAGATCACTTGCAAATTGGTCTTATCATGACTGATGGATCTTGAATATCAACGATTAGTTATCGGTAATGTCGATAAACTGGATTCATTTCAGTCTGAAGCTTGTCCAACTGAGCCCATTTAAGTTATCAGATAAGATATTCTGGATCAGGGCCAGTAGACAGGCCTGGTAGTCCAATGCGCAAAAAATTAAGCATTTTCGTAAGGGATGGAAAAATTCTGGGCTCAGGCTGGTGTTGACTGCACCAAGTTTATTAATGAGTGCTATTTAGATGGCAAATTGTGAAACGGATTTAAAGCATATAGAGAAAACAAATTAGCCCATTTAACTATAGGACTAAAATCGTCACGACTGGGTCCATTTCTCTGGTCTAAACAAAGCTCATATCCAGCGTAATGTGGGTTGGGCTAAGTCTGGGTTTGGACTGGTCTGGCCCATTAACATAACCCTACTCACAACAGTGGACTAAAACAGGGGAGAAGTGATTCCAGTTCACAGTCCTGTTTCATCATTTTGGGAATTTGAGAATTCGAAGTTCTGGTAGCTTCTCCAGTGTCTCCGTTGGGCCTTGCAGTAAGCAGGCATGCTTTAAGACTTGTTTGGTGAAGTTCTGATTTTTTTTTAAATGGTTCACATGTTGATAGATAAAGGAGCACTAAAGGTGTAGATAAAAATAGAGGAAAGCCAATAAAAAACTACAAGCAAAGATAACTAGAAAAGAAAATGCCCACAGAGAAGGCCAAACCCTTGGACATAGAATAAAACACTATGAACTCAAGCAAGATCAACACATTCTTTCCAGACACACAAGATGTCTGACATAGAGATGTTCATGAATTCCTAAAGAGAAGTAGAGCGCGATATACACTTGGTGAAAGCATGTATTGTAACCACATCACTATCTTCAGTAGTATCTTTGAAGACCCTCTTTATTGCCACAATGTCCCAATCTAATGATAACTTAGCCATCGACGATGACATAGTCCAAGCGACACCAAACTGGTTTAAAACCGAGTTCCAAACTTTAATGGAAAAGGAACAGTGAATAAGTAGATGATTCGACTCCTCAGAGGCTTGAAGACAAAAAGGGTAAGCACTAATCATTATTCTTTCTTTATTCCGCATATTGTCTTGGGTCAAGATATTTCTGCCCTCGAAGGTGCTTTGGATCCTTGTCACAAATATCGGCGGTATTTTCAAATTTACCGCGTTTTTATCGGCACAATACCATTACCGCATTAAAAACGCGTTTTTATCAGCACAACGATAAATTTCCGGTAAATTCCAGATAAAAACGCGATAAACGTTAATAACGTGATAATATCCCGGTAAATTCCCGAGAAATTCCCGATAAATTCCCTATACCATTTTTATTTCATAAATTTTTTTATTTATTCTATTTTTTTATTTTTTAAATATTATAATTTCCGCGAGATTTTCCCGTTAAATTCCCGGTAAAAATCCGAAAATTTAAAAATATCCCGTTATTACCAATTGCCGTTAATATCCCGAGAACAGATATTTGTCACCATGCTTTGGATGACCATGTTTTTTTTTTTTCAATAAAGGAACTCATCCATCAAATTTCAGAGATTTTAGCTTCTCTAGTGTGCCAATGGAGTCCGACAATGCTGTTTGGTATGATGCCAATTCTCCCACATAGTTCCAATGACCTTAAACTACTCAAGTTGCTTAAATCTTCTGCCATCCAATCGCCATCCCAAATCCATAATAGGGTTTGAAGGTTGGCTAATTTTCAAGGTTGTGGATGTTGTCCCTTCCTTTGTGGGAAAACACCATTTCTTAATCGCAGGTGGCCTCAGCTGTTTCATTTTCCATATATCTTCTTGAATGTGGAGCAGACCAAAGGTTTGAAGAAATTCGAAATTTATTCTAACTCCTATGATTAGTGACTGCAGATTATAGAGGTTAATTTATATTGAGAAATAGAACTTTTTAACCCTTAAAGCCATACTTAAAAAGGCTTTCTAAGCTGACTTTAGCACATTTTCTATATAAGTACAGATCTTTAAAGCCAACACAATCTCATTATTGAAAATAAATTTTAAACCTCGCATCTATCTTTAATTTCATCCTTCCAAAAGGCAACTGCAACTGTGTCTGGTAGCAGACCATGCACTGGGTGTTGAAATGATAGCCTGAACCTTCCACAGGTGCTTTAAGGAGTATTCTTTTTTATTTTATTTTATTCTATTAGGCTATTTTAATCAAGAGAAATGCTAGACCCATGGTCGTCTGCAGCTTTGTCTGAGCTGCAATAGATCCATTTATGAATCCATAACCAAAAACCCAATCTGGAATATTGCTCTTAGGAAACACTTTTAAGCAAATACCCAATTCCATATTCAAACTCTTGATGAGTCTATCCGAGTCCTAAACCAAATCTAAATTTTAATTAGACCTTCTAGAGTCCAAAAAGGCCCATGGCCTGGATCTGGATTTGCATTTTGGATGAATGTCCCTGGTGGGTTATGTTCAAATATGCATTTAGTGGACTGGGCTCATCCAAACATTTACAGTAGACATTGATAGGCTTATTAATTTCACTGCATGGTGAGATCAGCTCATGCCTCAAATATAGGCCCACTTGCCCATATCAAATGTTTCCTTGTTATTGAAGTTGCCTTATTTAAAAGGGTTAGGAGTTATGTGATTTAGGTGAAGTAGTTTTTATTTATGAAAAATTGAAGTGCTATAATAATCAAATTTTCAACTTTCAGAATCACAATGATAGAATGATTCAATGAATTAAAATTTTATCAATTTAATATCTTTATCATTTTATACACATTCCTAACAAAGAGGTTTGACCCTATTAAATATTTAAAGGACAGAAAAATTCATTCTCTTGCCTTGTGAGTCAAAACTGGTGAATTAGGGTATCTAAGACTAATGAATTGACTGATCCACAGCAATTAAACCAAGCAATCTAAGATTTTTGAACTAAGCAATCCATGGTTGACAAACCAAGGGTCTGAACTAATCGAATTGTTTCATCCTACTTGGGTTTTTTAACCATGATCACGACTGATCACATTCAACTTTTCGACTAGCCACTCAATAAATCTGAACTTGGCATTACAGGGATGGAGTTGGGTTGAGGAATTTGGGTCAGCTTTAGCTGGGTTGAATGTTTGTTGAATAGCCTTGAGTTGGTCTGTCGACATTAAAGCTAAACTTGCTTAAAAGTTAAGCCAAGCAAAGTCCATCTTCAGCTTGTTTTAACACATCAAGGATGAGATTAAACAACAGTGGTGGCAATAGGTTGGGTTGAGTACAGGTTTTAGTTTAAGTGACTATACCTATTTATTTTAAACCCTAAGTCCAATTATAAATGTTGGGTTGTGAACGAGAGTCCCACATCGGTTGTGAAGGGGGGAAACTAAGGATATATATGGACTGGGTTACTCCACCTATCAGGCTAGTCTTTTGGGCTGGAAGTCCAGTCCCGACAGTAGTATCAGGCACAGGTTCCCTAAGCCACAGCATGTGGACTCAGGGATCTCCTAGATGAACGAGATGATTAGCGACATTTTATTCGCCGAAGAGCCTTGTTCAAGGGGGATTGTTAGAGTGCAGACAAGACTCCACATCGTTTGTGAGGGGGGGAAATCTATCAAGATAGTCACTAATGTCATATAAACTCATATCAAAGGTGGCACCATTCGATTGCACCATTTCATGCTCACGGTTTTATTTTTCAGCACATGAAAACGTGTCATGTCTAAGGGGAAGAGCTCTACCATTTTATCTAGGAATCTATACATTTGCTCTTCTGATGTGAGACTGTCATGCGGGTCGGGTTGAGAATTTTGGGTCAGCAGGTCAGGGTTGGGTTGAGAAGACAAAGACCCACATGGAATTCGAGTAGGGTCAGGTCGGGGTGAGGATTTTACAAGTTAACTTGACCCGACCTAAACTAACTCGACCCGACCCGACTAAAATGGATTCAAAATGCGGGTCGGATCAGAATTCATGTTGATTTGTGTTTGAATTCAGGTCGAATCAGATTGGGTTCCATAAATATTAACTTGGGTCTGGTCGAGTTTATTAAAATCCGATCCGCTCGACCCGAATTGCAGCCCTATCTATTCCAAAATCCATCAGGCTGGCAAGCGACTCTTTAACGCTCAGACGACCTGGAATCCACCATTGCAAGCATCATGTAAGGTGCTGCTGCTTAGATGGAGGGCTTGAAGAGCCTCTTTTCTCTTTTTCGTAATTTTGCTGCTTTTAATAAAATTCTGTACCAAGTTGATGTGGCACACTTTTATTGAATTTATATGTGTCCCAAAGTATTCTTATTGGCCTAATAACAACACCAGACGTGGATTCTCTGGTGACCATTGTATGCGTGTCACTTCACTCCTGTTGAGTGACAAGGGTGGAGAGAGGGAGAAACAATTCCCTGAAAGAAGAGTAACTAGGGTTCCCATCCCACCAAATTAACAAAAGAAAAGACAAAAGAGGGTGACCCCTGGCCCACTCACCTCAGACAATCATTCATATCTGCTCATTTCCTATTCTGTATACGCATGGCCCACTAGAATCAGGACGTATAAATGTGGGCCAATCTGTTAATTACATGGGTGTTGCACGCGTGCATCACCAACAGTGTCTTCTCTCTCACATTTTAATTCACTGTTCTGTATGGTCGGTAGACCGCATGGAGTAAAAGCCCATCCTTAAGTTTCAATAATAGCAGAAATAAAGTAAAATGGTATCAAAGGATTTGACTAAATCGGGCTAATGCTTGACCATCTTTAGCCTATTTATTTAGTTATTGGACAGCTATTTTAACCCAAAGCCAGCCCATTGGTCGAGTCAAACCCTTCTCAGGCCGATATGTATTTGGCTGAATTTTAACCTTTCGAATAAAGTGAAAGTGATCTTGGAAATCCATTACAGAGAAACTGTAATTACTTTGTTTCTATTTGTCTCCTAGAGAAAATGGAGATGAACAGTATAAAGTAGAGGAATTGTTTTTTATCATTTTCTGGGAAATTTTCATCTGTTTTAACTATGATGCACAAAACCCATTAGATTTGGTTACTCCAATATCTACATGCAATTAAAAAAGATAAAGAATTCCAAGACTACGTGGAGTGAAATATATTGAAATATTACTACTACTCTTTTCTTAATATTTGATCACTATTCTCTACTAAAAGTGATGATAATTGTTTTCGTTCCGAAACTCAAAGGGGTTAGAGTGATAGTCAAGAATCCGCTTCAGGAAGTGAAAGTCCTGACTTCGATTCCTACTTCACCCCAAAGAGTCAATCTCCGAAGAGTTACCTGGTGTCTATGTATAGAAAGATTTGCACATACTCTAAGGGTTGGTCGGGAGCTCTAAAAGGCCTGAACACCTTAATAAAAAAATTATATTCATTTTGGATAATACTACCTTTGCTGCAGCTAAGATGCAGTAGTCTGAGCTTCTGTATAATATGGCAGATAATAAGTTTTAGCCAAAAGAAAGAAAACCAATGGTTGTTCATAAATAATAGGTCTTTTTATGCAGGTTTGTTTACAATTTCTATTTTCCATATTCTTATGTAATTTGTATAGTTTTTCTTCTGTATTTAACCTTCTTTGCTGGAAGCCTTTTCCTTCTTACTCTCTTACATATGCTGATAGTTTTGCTCTTCTTCCGGCAATAGATGACAAAAGGTAGAATAAAATGGATGAACTTGAACTTCCATTAGGCTCCAAATCATTCAGTTCATTATTTAAATGAAAATAGTGAATATCAAATCAAGCATTAAATATGTAGATCTTGAACAAAAATGGATCAAAGTCAATTAGTTTATTCTTCTCTATTCACATTATTTAAAAAATAATAATGTGATATGTTAATGGCAAATCAAGTATGAAACTTATATTGAACTAAAATTTAACACGGCAATATCGAAGTTGAGTTGTGTGTGGGAACCACAATTTGATCATCCAACTACTGATAGTTACAGCCTTCGTGAAAATGTCTAAGATAAAGCCAAAACTAAGGACATAAAATATCGGCCATTCAAATTTCTACATGATTCATGTTGTGTTTCATTCTTGACAATACTATGTTGGGCTACAAACGAGTTCCGTATTAGAGGTGTAGAGTGTGATTTAGGGAATTTATAAATGACTTGAGTCAATCCACTTAACAAACTAATTGTTTTGGTTGAATACCCAGATGCTAAATACCAATATATCAACTTGGCAAAAAATGATATACATACACTACTATCTTGGATATTGTTTGTCAAAATATTGATTTATTCAACATTTGTACCATATATAATATTAAGCAGTATGTTTTCAATGTAAACAAAAATACCATATAATAAAGAGCAAATTTCGAATATATCAGTTAATATATAAATACAAACAAATACTTGAATTTATAAAGTTAACATTTTTTAAACCTAATTTCTCCTTATCCAGACAACCCATTGGAACAATAGTTTGCATCTCATCTATTTTATATCAATTTAATGTGAAAAATGAAAGACCATAGTATTCAATACCAAAATCATGGAAAACCCTACACCATTGACAGGTGAAGTCAACAATCACAAGCATAATAAGATTCACAGAGATAGTCTAGTGCTGCTTCAGATTTTATGCCAGAAAATCGTGTAAAGCCATGCGTATCTATAGAAGTCAAAAGAAGAGCACGAGATGTTGTTGCATGTAAGCATGGATTAAGAAGTAGAACTCATGATTCATAGCCTAATAAGAACTTGTTATCTCCTATTGAAAGGCACGACGTGGAAGACTGACAGCCATTCCCTTCTCATCAACCACCCATTCATCAAATCCATAATAAATCTAAGAAGAGGACAGCAGAGTCAATTTAACAGAGATAGGACCATGTTGATAATCTCTTCATGTCACCTTCATCTCCAGTCTCTATGGAAACTTGACCTCTCCCGTGGGCAACAAAACCAAGTGGTATTCAGCAGTGGGAGTCATCTGTTGGGTCACACCCACCGTCAAAATCTGTATTGATTTCAGTAATCATCCTCACCATTCAATTCGATTGGTGTAGATTCTATTAATTGAACAACTATCTAGTGGCTAAGACATTTGAATGCCAATGGAGGTTAATGAGTTGCTTGACACTAGTTTAGTATGTTGCAGCTGCTGTGGATGAGTCTCACATTGAAAGTGTAAAGAGAGATTTACGATATATAAAGGATTTGGTCACTTCACCTAACAAGCTAGTCTCTTAGAATGGATACGCAATCCTAATAAGTGGTATCAGAGACAAATCTCAAGATAGATCATTTAGACTCAAGAGATCCCCAGACAGACGGGATGACTAACCTCATACATGGTGGGATTTATTAGGGCTCCTGCGAAATAAATCCTAACAAGTGTTAAGGTGCCATCTACCAGAGGCTTTTATATAATATGAAATGTGTAACATAGAGGGTGTCTAAACTGACACAATTATATAATATGTACAGTTGAAAAACATCATACACTTTAGAGATAGAAAGAGATTAATTCATTTAAGCAAGGTTATTTGTTGTTAATGACACATGCAGTAGCTGACACTGTTGGGAAGATTTGCAAAGATTCTGCTGTAAATCTTCATTGATCTTGTATGGTTCAAATTTGGAATTAATATGAGCTAATCTATGATTTAAAAATCATATAAATTCTAGAGGTAACATGGTCCCATTTCTTTTGTGGCCTATTCGAATTTTAGGATGTATCCATTGTCGGGTCCTAATTCTTAATAATTTGCGACCATTAATTATCTTATTATTACTGTCATTATCATCTCTGAAGCATTTGGCTCATCTAATTAAATTGATATCTTCATCCTTAAACTATAAGGATCATATATAAAGCGAAAAGACATTGAAATTGTCTGCTCATATCTTACTTGATGATCACATTTTCTTTGACAGGAAAGGTCCTCCAATCAAGCTGGTGGAGATGGTTGATGAACTCGTGAAGTGAAAGCATAAATCATTCATTTTGACTGTGAAATGTGTAAGATGAACCTAAGATCTATAAAAATAGAATAGTACTAGAGAGATTGGAGCATGATAGAAGATTTTGTGGATAATATATGAGACTGACTCTATATTAGAGGTGCAAGTTGGATTGGGTCAAACACGAGCCCACATGAAGAACCCTTACAATTTAGGTTTGGGTTGACTAAACTCGGATCTAGCTCGTATTCGGGGGTAAAAAATTCATGCCCAAATTAAAATTCAGAACAGCCTAGCCCTAAAATATGAAAGCCCGATTTTGGCTCAAAAGCTCGATCCATATTATATAAAATCTAATTTTCTTTAATGGGGCCTATAAATAAAATTCATGTTGAGCTTAAATTTAACTAATTTGAGTTAACTTGGTCCCAAGTTAGATCTTGAACCCTTAAATTGCAATTTAGGCCCGAGTTCGACCTGGTATAAAACCTAACCGACTCCATCCAAGTAAAATAAGATATAAAAAAATCAATAATGTGCATCTTACCTACTTAATACTTTTATCATTTTAATAAATAACTTGTATAAAAGTAAACTCATGGTCTAAGTTTGGTATGTCTTAGGGACAGTGGATTCATATGTAAGAGTTTACACTGCGTGTCTTGCAGTTTCCCACGCGTAAATAAAAAAAAACTCTTTATTTAAAAAAAAATGAAAAATAGTAGACCCTATAGGGTTTTGGCATCCGACACATCTGAAAATAATGTCTGAAACATGTTTGTTTGTGGTGTGGTACGTTCGAGTTGCAGAGGCATCATCTCCTAGCTTTAGACATGGAACCTGGTCATTCATCCCTCGTATTCTATTGTTTTTGAGTGTGACTTAACATGTTACACAGAGACCTTGTTTCTATTCAAACATCATTCCAAGACCCTCATCACAGTACACTTGGCTTCAACAACATTTGGATATCCTGTCCTCTGTATGATACGGTACAGGCTGGAAATAGGTTAAAATTAGGTAAAATTGCACCTGTCAATCTTAATATTATGAGCATCTATTGTAAAGCTTATTCATTTATTGAAAAATTAATAGATTTGATCCGGGATCTACATCCATCGTTATAATCCCATTTGGCTAATCGATCATTAAAGTATTTGTAAAATAGAGTGTATATGGTAAAATAAATATAAAAATATCATACGAATTTCGATTGAGACGACTTAAGAGGCATTTGAATGAGCATAAATTTTGGAAGAGTTTTGATATCATTTATCACTCTGAAATCAAGTTTAAAGTTCGACTTTCGATTTTTCAAAACTTTAAAGTGTGATTATCTGATCCATAGAGATTTTGAAGATGTCCGAGAAGAAACTTTTGATGTATTTGATAGTATGAATGTTTATATGTAATAAATTACATTTACTATTTTTGAACTTACTATAAATAATAATTACTATTTGTAGTATGTGGGTCCTAAAACATGTAAAATAATAGGTCGCAGATCTGAAAGTGCAAACCGCATGTATTGGACGGTTCTCTGGAGTTGGGGAACTGCGAGAAGGCATCTGAAAATGTATTTTTTGGAGAGAAAAATGGAAGAATTTCTCTCTCACGCTCTTGAAATGGTTTTTGGATTAAGGTTAAGATATTGTTAATATTTATTGATGACTTATCACGTGTTTAGTGAGATTCAACCTAGAGATTTGGAGTATAAGTATTTAAATGAATCAATCTGACATGGGACAAATTAAAAAAAAAACATTTTTTTTCATATTTCATCCGCTCTAGAACTTTTGATGGATTGATCAGGCTTCTAATAATTAATATTAAGATATACACCATGTTGCATATTCAAATTCTAGTGAAAGTAACTTAGAGAGAGGTAGGCTGCAAGAGAACATTATCATGAAAACATGACGACGGTCTTATTCTGTAACCAATCAATGATTATTTTGAACTTTTACATTAAATTTAATTCATTTATTAATTAAATTTAACTTTTATCAATTTATTTCTCTATTACGCCAGATAGGTTTAATTTAACTTTATTCTTCAGATTAAATTTTAGGTAGATTGGCAAATTAGGTAATGATTTACTACTTTCAACTAATCTCCTGATCTAAATATTATTAGTTTAAACTTAATAAATAGCTACGATCTTATGATTGAAGCAGTCGTTTCTTGAGATGCACTCTTCCTACCCTCTTTTTTTTCAAGAATAGACCACACCCAAATGAATGGTCTAGATTTAGCAGGAGACAGCCACATCTTTAACCAACATGATGAGCCTTGGTGGGTCCATAAAAATTACAATTTTCAAGTTTAAAGTGAAAAAAGCCTATTTATATCCAACAAAAATAAACAAATCGGATCTAGCACAGGCGTAATAAGGAGGAGCACTATCATTTTAGAAGATTGGGAGGCCAATCAGAGTTCAACAAAATAGGTAGGATTCCTTATCTCAAATGGCCGACAAAACAACACAAGTTCTTGTTAGAGTTTCCTATGATTAATTAAATGCCACTGCCCACTTCATACTGCCCACTTTCATGTAAATGCTAGAATCTAATTTGTGATCATAAAAATAAATATTTTACAAATTAATTAAAATGTCACTTTATATTTAAATTTTGAAATTCAAATATTAGTTGATGTGAATTGTTTTTAGATAACATGGATATCTCCACTCTATATTGAAAGTGAGACTAGTCACACAGATATACGAAATTATCTGCAAGTCTCAAAGTTTGAGAGAAGTCGAATTCAAGACCTCTAATCTAATCTTGAAAACACAAACCAACAGATCTACCTGTGTAAATTAACTGAAATGAATATTATAACTTTGTGGTTAAACATTTCTTTAATATCTTAGTTTGAAGAAAATATGTATTGTATTAGTCAATAATGATCTAATTAATATTTCAAATATTAGACCAACAAATTTAATATAAAATTTTAAATTAACATAAGGTGTCAATCGTATGACTATTTGTGTACGATCGATGCTGAGTGGCCTGAGCAAGCGAATAGAAAGGTGGGGAGTTGAACTCTTGTTTGTGGAAGACGAACAAAGGAGTCCTGCGTCGTGTAGGGTATAGACGTTAATCAGTTAGGTGGAGAGATTAACGACCCACAAATTAAAACTGGCAAAATTAGTGTGTCGAATCTAATCTAGGAAGAGGTGAAGAATAGGATAATAATAGAAATATGGTCAAACTGTCAAAGTAGGAAGACCGTCGAAACACCGGGTCCCACTCAACCGTCTCTCTCTTTTCTATTCTTCTTTTTCACTTTTCATCACATCGTCAAAGTTCAAAGCAGTAAAACCAGCCTATTATTCCGGTGACTGAAAAAGATGCCTTTTAAAATTTAAATGACTCTTGCTCTCTCACCAATCCGCCATGGAAACTCAGTTTAATTTAATAGTTTATTAATTTATTAAAAATAATTTTACTAAAATAAATTGGAATGATACAGAGAAGATTAGTATGACCCTTGTAGAAAGATGATACGCATAAATTGAAAAATGATACTAAATTTAATTCACTATTTTAGTTTGAATTTAATTTTAAATTTTAAAATTGATAAATTAATCATAAGAATCCACCAAAATCAAACCTTGCTAAACCTATAATGAAGACTCTAACCACATGTACCTACTTCTATGTGTATCTATTACTCAACTATATATAATTAGATAATTTTGGAGTGTGTGATCTCTAACTTTGGGATTGACCAGACCTTTCAAAGCGTGTGTAACAAAGAAGATCCAATCTTTATGTGTCCTTGTCTCAATCTCTCTCTCTCTCTCTCTCTCTCCAATCTCTCTCCCCTGTGGTCCCTTGGCTTGGAATCCAAGTTGCATTTCACACTCGTTCAAATTATCTGCTAAAAATCAATTTTAACTTTAAAAAAATTGATTAATTGAGTTTAAAAAGTTGTTTCCTTATCTTTAATTTCAAACCCGGTTCCACTTTTTTTTTTTTAAAAAAAAAATTGATTTAAAATTGATAGTAACGGCAGTGTACTTTTTTCACCACCACTTAAATTATAATACGTGGACAAAATGAGAAACTCGATGTCCTTTATTATTGAAATCACTGGTGTCCTCATCTCTTCTCTTCGCACAGTAACATCAACTAATACTGATCAGTGATGGATTATCGACTTAATTTCAGTCAGTTGAGATAGAGTCCAATTATCCTTCAAATCAAAGACACGATTGTGGGTTTATGAATCTAAAATAAATTTGTCTCGTTAAATATTAATAGTGACCCGATTTAAAGTAAGTAAAATAGATGATTCAAAAGTTTTTGTTAATTGTCTACTTTACTTAAAGATGTCTTAAAATGTATTTAGCAATTAAGAGTAAGAGATTCTAAGGATGAAGATGGTAAAGTGAAGATATTAGAATAGTGTCCACTTGTTTGACAATCATCAAATGAAGAAGATCTATAAAGATGACAAGAGACTTTTAACGCGGCTTTATGTCTGTCAAGTGAAGAAAATCTTTCTCTCTTTACAAATGTGATTTTACAAGTTAGAGGACCTGATTCACGAGTAATAACCTTTTTTTAAAAATATATATTATATATACATTTCATGAATATGACTTTATATATTTGTTGAGTGTATGATACAATCGATGTCACATGTGATACACATGTTACACCAATTTAAACCATTCAATTTATGGTCCCCTATGTGATTAATGAATGATGATCCCTAATTTGTTACTGATTGAAATATGTTGAAGTTCAATCCCCACCGACACCTGCCAATTAAAAATCTACCGTCCATTTGATGGAATGGTGATCAACCTTATTCATGTTATTTTTCCTATCCTACATTTATGATTGATTAGGACTTTGGCAGTTTGGCTCATGGAACTTTGGTGGGACATTTAGGCCTTGATTAGCAAGCCCAAACATGAGACTAGTTCTTCATTAGATGAGCCACAATGTTAAAAAAAAAATAGTAAGCCGCACTCGAATAGTTAAATTGTTAAATATTATCTTAGATAATACTCCTTCCGTTCCATTTTAAATGTCTCATTTGAAATATTTGTATTTTTTAAGAAATTCTCTATATAAGACCAATACTCCATGTAATCTCATTCATTTTCAACACACTTTATAATACTCCAATATAAATGAGACAACTATTTTGAGACAATTTCAAAATCCATATAGGATAACTAATTTGGGACAAAGGGAGGAGTTGATATTGTCCTGGATAAAAACAAGTTCTTACCGAACTAACACATGAAATGACTCATTGTTATAAATGTAGAATCATAAAATAATAGATAGCTTTGTGCCCATTGTGCCAAAAGTTATTATCTAAAAGCTTTGATCCAACCAGATCATAAATTATGATAAATTTGAGTTAATTCTTCTCTTTTTTTCAATCATAACCAAACTCAGTTGATGTAAGTTTCTAGAATTATATTAGAGTTATTGGATTTGACTTCTTCCAGATCTATTTAATATACAAAGTTTGCGAATGATTTCGTATTTCTATAGAATTAGTCTCACATTCAATATAAGGAGAGGATACCTATGTTATCTAAAAAAAAAAAATCTCAATTCAATAGTAACTAGGTTTTATTGAAGTATAATTTGAGTGTCTATCATTTCTTATAATTTTTTTGACATTCTTATTTTTCTTCGACGAAAAGGATAACTCGTGAAAAATTTACAATATTTTTTAAAATAATTATTTTTTAATTATATCACTATTTAATATAGAGAATTTCTTATAGTATAGTATATGCGAGAAGCCCTTTTACAGAAGGAAATTTAAACAGCTATACCACGTAGTTTTAAATCTCCACTGTTACCATTCAAATCAACTCATGTTCATCGGTAGGGCCCACATCGTCTCATATTGGTTGATTTGAACGTTACTGTCACTCTTTTAAAATTTCCTGTATAAACTATAAACTTTGAAAGAGTCAAAGCAGTATCAACCATACAATAATGCACATAATTTTTTTTTTTTCAAAAACTAAAGCAAATGGAATCATATAAATTCTTAAAACTAGTAATATATATTTTTATAGACTTTTTTTTTTGAATTTACGTGTAAAACCTCAATGGATGATATTCACTGTGTTAAGGACATACCAGATGAATTTATGGGTGATTGAATCTGACATCTCTCACTTTTTTAAACAAAATATTATCAATTCTATTCAATCTAAACTCTTACTTATTACAGTTATTTTCTCGTTTAGGTTAACTTTTGTGTATCAAATGATCATAAATTTAGAACAAAGATGAGTCTTTATCTATAAATATATAAACAGGTTTTTTTTTATATCTTTGTATATGTTAAGTAATCTCCAGAAACATATTAACTATGTTCTATAAATGTATTTTAAATGTGATTTACAGATCCAAAACTTTAGAAGTAACCCAGATTTACACTTAAAAAGAGAATCTCTCCGCATCATTTCAACTAGATTTTTGTCTCTCCGTACTGTACAGTTTCCACTGATCCATGACAGTGATTATTCCATGGCATAACTACATCAAACCATCCTTTGGAGTTTGTGTTTTTGGAATTTGAACTTGAAATCCTGAATTGGTGGGTCGCAGTGGTTAGCTTTAGCTTTGAATGCTGGTGGATCAGATCTGCATTTCCCCATTCAATGTGGCCGTGAGAATGGTCCATGTGAAATGAGAGATTGTATTAGGATGGGGAGATAGAAGTGATGAAGTGAGAAATTTTCTTTGAATATTTTTTGAATGATTAGAAGAGTTAGTAAGTGGCAAAAGTTTCACATTTATTAATTTGAAAAATCAATGATTTTATATAAGACTAGTGATCTTAAAATGGACAAAATCTCTTAGAAGATACGGAATAGAAGTGAAATTTTCATTTTACTTCTACTAGTGTACCGTTCATCAAGTATCAGTGTACCGATAACCCTTCCATATACATACAGAGCGACGTGTTATTAGTACATCAATATTTGATAAGCGATACACCATTAGAGTAAAATAAGAATTTTACTTTACCCGTTTCTCCTAATAAATTTTATCCGTGTGAGAATGGGCATCCTTCATATAATATTCAAGACATCATTCTCTCAACCACTGATTTTTGAAAGTGAGATCTTTGTAAAAAATATCATATTATAATTTTTTAACATAATATTAAGACTAGATTTTACGTATAATACACGTAAACGTGGATCTGAAGTTTCAACGGTTAACTTTTAAAAAGTGAATTTTTCTTTAAAAAATATTATCATGTCTCAGTTTTCTAATAAGAGTACGAGTTACAAAATATTATTTTTTTATAAAAATAACAGTGTTATTCAAAAGATGAAAAGATAAATAAAAATTTTCTATCTTTGAAGAGCCTGAAGAATCTCGTCCTTTTTTTAAAATTTTCCTCGTTGGCCAGGCAGAGTCTTGTCAACCTTATCATGTGAAAAGGAGACTCAAGGTAGGGGGAAATTTTTTGGTGGTGGACCCCACACGTGATTCGGCTTTTATGCGTGCACCACGTGGCGGTTAAGAAGGTGGAACCCACAAAGTTGCAGAGGAGGAGTGGGGACCAGGTTTGAAGCATTTCTTTTGGATTTCACACATGGTCTTGACTCTTGAGAGGGACAGATTTGAGGAGAAAAAGAAAAAGAAAATTTTTTAGGTATTATTTACTATTGTTATTATTATTATAATTATTAGAGAATAGAGAGGAGAAATATGGAGCCCATGGAGATTTTATTTGTAGGGTGGGAATGAAGACGTGGGTCAGATGTCCCCCCCCCCCCACAGTTTAATAGTATTGTCTCCATTACTATGATTACCAGATTTATTCCATGTTCCCTCTCCTCCCTCTTCTGTTTGCAATATCCATTTCCACGAAGAGGAGATGGAGTGAGTGGCCATCTTTTCCTTTCTTTTCCACCCAACTATAATTACCATACAGAACACGAGGAGGAAAGGCCAAAGGCAAATGGCCAAGCCAAACCCCATATGGGGGCCATTTCTTCGTAACTCTTAACATTGACTGTTTTTCTAATTGCAGTAGTAATATTTAAAAAATCAATATTTATTGAACTCTTATTTACACAAATGATTCGACACTCTTCTTTTAATGGTTAGCTTTTAAGAATAAATTTTACTTTAAAAATATTATCACATCATAATTTTTTAACATACTATTAGAATAGGTTCTGAATGCAATTATAGAGTCAAGTTGCAAGTGAAGACGGGTCTGAAGTTTTTACGTACAACCGTAGAGTTCAGCTGCACGTGAAGGCATGTGTGAAGTGGCAAAAAATCTTACATTGGTTAGTTCGATAAACGAATAACTCTATATAACACTTGAGACACTTTTCTCTCAATAAATAGCTTTTGAAAATGAGCTCTACCTCAAAAATACTATCATTTCATGGTTTTCTAATATGGTACCAGAGTAGGTTTTAAGCTGCATGTGAAGCTGGTCTGGAGTTTCCACGTGCAACTGTAGAGTCCAGCTGCATCTGGGGACGTATGTGAAGTGACACAAAATCTCATATCGGTTAATTCGAGAAACTAATGACTCGATATAACACTTGAGACACCCTTCTCTCAATTACTACATTTTGAAAATGAATTTTACCTCAAAAATGTTATCACCTATAATTTTCTAACAAATGTCAACTTTTACTACTTCAATTTCAATTCAAAATGAGCTATGTATGTGGCTCTTTTATCTTGACAAAGGTTTTAAAATTTTGAAAAAAAAATTATAAATCAGGTTGCATGAGATAAGTCCCTTATTCATGTTGATTGATAAAAATCAGATCGAACTTTCAACAAAAAATTAATAATGGGTTTCTTTAAAAGTTCACAGTAGATTATTGTGGACTGATTCACAGTAACAAGATGTTTAAAATAATGTGCCCTGAATAATAGCATTGTCATTTAAAAAAGTTTAACCTAAGAAATAGCTAAAATCAAGTTTTAAAATCACATATGACACAGATATATTGATTGTATCAGTCTCCAAAAGACTCAACTTAAATGTGGATCAGGGCCATCAGAATAATTGTAAAGCTGGTCAAATAATGGGCCTCATTTTATATATTTTAATATCATGTAAAAAATTGGAAACTAAACTAAAATTACTAAAATAATGTACTCAAGCAGTCTAAAAATAAGAATACAAAATTACAAACTACAAAACCACTGGATTTGGATTGGATCAAATGTGGGTCAGATTAATTTTAAAGCTAATTAAATCGTGGGCCTCATTTTTACATATTTAATGTCAAGTTAAAAAAAAAAAAAAATGAATACCAAACTAAATTATCCATGTATGAAGTGTTCAGTTTAGTTTGTGGGGCCCTAGGCAACATACCATTTGGTTCTCATTAGAACATTTTAGCGACTTAGTCCTTGATTTTTTAAGATAAAAAAATTATTTAATAAATATTTTTTATTTTTCGTGATCAATTCAACAGTGAAGATGTATCAAATAAACACTAAAAAAATGTTGAATATAAATTTAAAAAAAATATAATTTTAATAATATGGATTTATAAAAAAAAATAGTCTCTAATATACAAAATATAGAGGCATTTCTTAGCTTAAAAATTATTGAAAGGTAATTTGTTTCATTCTGTGTTTGGGTTAAAAGGGTTCAGCTACCAAATCTTCTTTCATGTGCATGTGTTTATTTGTGTGGTATAAAAATGAGAGTACAGACTATAAGGCATTAGATATGGATTGGATTGATGAGTACAAAAGTGGATGTGATGCAACAGCCTACTTTATTAGCAGATATGTCCAAACTATATTACATAATTAAGTATTTTATCTAAATATCATTCAACACACCAAATTAGAGGGTGCCCATGTTCAACACTAATTTTATTTATTTACATACACTTCAAATGTGTATTAGGGTTTTCAAATAACTTTAATTGAGTTAGATTACATTTAGATTTTTAAATCCAATGTGAATTGAGTTGGATTTGAATATAACGCAATAATATAACAAGTTTTTTTTTTTTTTTTTTTAATAAAATGTCAAATAGTAAGGGACTACTGAGTGATTTCAAGGGGTCTCTAAAAATATCCTATCTTTTTTCATTTTTTTTTAATGATCAATGTGTTTAAGACATTTTAGAGCACCTCGCTAGTCCATGTAGAATTCAAGTCGGATATCCACCTGCAATTGAATATCTAAATTTGAAATGGATCTATGCATTATCCATAAAATTTGATACGCATATTCTTCAAATGATAGAGTGGATTTGGATAATTCAAAATTGGCTCATGCATCATAATCTTACATTAATCTAATCATCATCAGAATGTTAACTCATAAATTCATAACCGGCATTCGTTTTATCGAGCTTAATAAGGGTGAAACTTGAGTTGGATTTTAACCTGATTCGCATGACTTGACCCGAGAAATAAGTAGGTTTGGATTATGTATTTGTATATTTTGGATCAGGTTGGGTTGGGAAAATAAAAACCCGTATGAAATTTAAGTCGGGTTGGATTGAGAAATTAAAAATCAACCTGACTCAACTCAACGTAATCCAACTCGACCTGACTGCACTAAGTTATAAACCAACACTCGATTTGACTCGAGTCAGGAATTCAGGATCAGGTCGGGTTGAGTAATTCGGGTCAACCATTCGAATTAGATCAGATCGGGTTAAATAAATTTTGACATGAATTGGATTGAATTTTATTAAACCCGACCTGACTCAACCCGAGTTTCAACCCTAGATCTGAACCATCCAAAGTGGGAGACGGTATAATGTCGAAGATGATCCACATCTGATGATCGAAAATTTCCGATCAAATTGTGAAAACATGAGAATGGTTGAGATCAAAATAAGCACAAGGATCTTAAAAATGTCTTATTTATCTGGTAAAATAAAATTTTGATGATAAACGGTTTGGAATGTCTCATTGGTTTAGTTTCATATGAGTATGACAGACCAACAAACGGGTCCATAACCCCATATACCATGGTTAAGTGTATTTAAAGTATCATGCACAGTGTGACATGCATGCGTGGATAGATTATGGACCATAGAATATGTTGATTTAAATTAATTATTTTGGAGGGATAATACCCCTCGTTGTAGATGTAAAATCGTCACCAACATTTGTATTATTTGTGTGTGTCACACATCACGTGTCATTGATTGGTATCTACCATGAGGAACATGAATGGACAATAAATGTAACTTAATTAGGGAAGTAAGTCAGTTGAGAATTTAATTTTAGTTTATTTATATTAAATTTTGACTATTTTTATTCAATTCATATTTTAATTCTCTTCTAATTTAACCATTGCCAAATCTAGTTTAAAACCCCAATCCATTTTAATTTTGGCCAGCCAATTCAGGTGGAGTTAAATTGAATCATAGATAAATTCATAAAAATAAAAAAAAAAATCCTCCACAACTAAAATTTAATCACCGTATAGAGTTAAATCTTAAAAATAATCAAATAAAAATGAAGAGGTTGTAATTTAAACAGATTTGGTTTATACAAAGCACGACCTCAGCCGGGCACAAATTAAAAATAGATCCTATTTTTTTTTTTTTTTTGAACTGGATCGAATAATGTTAGTATGTCTATATTTTATATTGGATTAATTGACTTCGAATTTATTCTAACCAATTTTCACCCCTAATTTTGACAAATCTAATATGGTGAATTATCTCTGAGTAGATGGAATTTTAGCATTTGATGACTGGTGATGATGACAATTTTTGTTACCTAACAAAGTTTAGTCAAGTAAATATAATTAATTTTATGAAAATTTGTCAATTAATATCTATTGTCTCATGTATTGATATTTAATGGGTTTTTATTTTCTTAAATAGCTACCTTTAAAATGGTGCAAAAATCAATTATTAGCTATTGGTGGATATGCATGAAGAGGAAAATGGACTTCTTGATACATTCATCTTTTAGCACCATCATTTAGAATTGGATTTGTTGAGAAATTTTATTTTAAAAGCGACAAATTTGTCAAGTGGAGAATTTAGTACATTGTAAGATGACAAGATTTTGTTTTTTACTGATTCTTTACGATTGGTAGAATTTGAATTTATCTAATGAGATATGATTTTGTTTATCGAGTGTGCGTCAGTTTGAGAGATGTTCTAAGAAGTAAGAACTAGTTAAATTAAAATGTCTCTTGTTTTAACACTTGGGTCATTAAAAAAAAATATGAAAAATAATGGGTAGATTAGATGAGGTATCTTTGAAAAATATGAATTGTGATGGTGAAAAGACTTGTTAAGCATTTTATGGTATGTGGGACCATGTCGAAATTTGAAAAGTCGTTGTTTGGAAATGTCAAAGTATCAGATCTCATGACTCATTGCTGAGGATGATTAAAGGAGGATAAAAATTTCATTTAATGATCAAAGAGAAAAAACCAGTGGAGCCCACTTGAAAGCATGGACTGACTGAATGACTGACTGAGGGAGGGGAGAGATTAGTAGATTACTGAAAATTGACTACCGCTAATTGTGGCCATAAATTCAAGGGCTGATCTTAAAATTTGTTTTCTAAAGGTGAGTAATGAGTAATGATGTGTGTATAATATACAATCAAATAGAAAAACTACAGACAAAAGTTCACGGGGGTTATTTATGTATTGATTGTGATTAGCAAGACAAATGTGAACAAAGGCCCTGTAAATTTCTTTTGTTATCAATCCAAAACCAAGAAAGAGGATACAAAAAGGAAGGAATGGAAAAGGTAGGAAGAAGAAGACCATCAGTCGCTGTTCTGACGCGGTCTACAAAATCTAACAAGATCAAAGACAAAATTGCTTCTCACCTACTCAAACCTACGTGAAAAATACCCTCCATCCATCACTTTCTTCACTTCTTCTTTCTACAATTCTACTCCTTCATCCTCTCCCATATAACTCTATAAGAAGCAGAGGAATCAAGGCCCAAGACCCACATTCAAGGAGGGGAAAAGTGAGGAAATGGCCCTAGAATCACAAATTCAAGACACCCACCACCACCATTTCCATGTTCTTGCAGTTGATGACAGTCTCTTAGACAGGAAACTCTTAGAAAAGCTTCTTAAGATTTCTTCCTACCAGGGTATGCTCCTGCAATTCTCTGTTTCCTCTGTTTCACTGTGATGCCCTCTTCAATGTTTTATTTCCTTTGTCAATTATGTTCCTTCTTCTTGTAACAGTAACATGTGTTGAATCTGGAAGTAAAGCTTTGGAGTATCTCGGCTTGCCTGACACCACTGAAAAATCTTCTTTTTCTTCTTCATCAACATCTTCTCCTTCTTGTCCATCATCTGCAGCACAACAGCGTGTGAGGAACTCTGTCTTTTTCCCCAAAAATAGATAAAATTCTCTTTCTTCCTGTCCTACTTTTCTTGATTTATTTCTCCTAATGTGGATTCTAATGGTTTTGTTTTTCCCATCCAGTGGTGATGGGTTTCTACTTTCTAGTTATGGTCTTGATTCCTATGGGAGACTGCTAAAATCGTCTCCTGAGTTACCTCCATCTGAACTTTTGACTGGGAAACTTGGGTCGGGTTGCATGACCCGATCCGAGAAATGAGTGGGTTTGGGTTATGTATTTGTATATTTCGCGTCGGGATGGGATGGAAAAAATTAAAATTTGTATGAAATTCAAGTCAAATTGAGTAGAGAAATTTAAGATCAACCTGACTCGAACCGATGTAACCCGATTCGACTTCAGTGCACCAAGTTATAAAACATTATTTGAATTGACTCAGGTCAAAAATTTAGATCGAGTTGAATTAAGTAATTTGGATCAATCATTCGAGTCGATTCAGGTCGAGTTCAATAAATTTTGATATGAATTAGATTGAATTTATTAAAATCTGACTTTATCCGACCTGATTTTCCGTCCTAATCCTAATTTTGAGATAGCCCAAAATATTTCACCATCTGGTAAAACGAGGCACCTTCCGCAGTCATAACCCATATCAAAACTTTACCATGAGTGATGAGTCAATCCTATGACCGTCCGTTCTTGATCGAACGGTCACGATTGGAAGAGAGCCCATTTGGGCGAGGGCCTCAATTAAGGAAATCAACCAAAGCTGGCGCATCTGGTTTCTTTGGTCATTGCCCTTTCCACTGTACACAGGATAAATCTGGGCTGTCCAATTCGTGGGTCCCAGTTTTGATGGATGGTTCCCAGTAAGGTCAATAGCTGTGTAATCTGTGACAGCAATGGGAATTAAAGAATAAGCTTTTTCCTTCGGGAGAGGAAGAGTCTTGACTATACAATCCAGTTAAATGTCTATGTAGCTTCTCATCTGGGCCGTCCAAAAGGTAAACCCACGAATCAATGGAAGATCCACATCCATCAGATCAACCGGAAACCTGTAGGATTATTTATTCCTGCTGATCAACTGATTTTTTAACGAACTTTTAGAAAAAAAATCAGACACCATCACTTTCAGAATAGGATAGTCTCGATCATTGATCTCGATTGATCAACTACAAATGTATATCTCGACCTCGGATGGTAAGACATGCAAGACACGAGACTCAGCATCTCTGATGCAAATAATATTTTCATTTTCAGTGAGAAGACTGAAAGAATCATAGAATCATTTGTTATGAAATTATTAATTTTTTGCAGTTTTTTATATGTGAATTTTTAAAAAAATTACGTAGAAAATTATTATAATTATTTTTATTATTATTTAGAGTGGTGCATTGTTTCCAACTTGCATAGCAAGATGGATTCATAGAAATGAGGTTTCGTGGCTAATTTAATTGAAATTAAAACGGTACTTGAATGCAGGATGTGAACGTGAATTTGATAATCACAGACTACTGCATGCCAGGGATGACCGGCTACGATTTGCTGACAAGAGTCAAGGTAATCTCAACCATACATCTTCTTTTTCTTTTTTTCTTTTAAAAAGAAGGACTGAATTTAACTGAAATAGCTATTTTTTTTTTTTACTTTTGCAGAAATCTTCATGGAAAGATGTCCCCGTCGTGGTCATGTCATCGGAAAACGTGCCTTCCAGAATCAACCGGTAAAATTCCCATTTTCCTTTCCTCTTTGAATTTGGATTTGAATTTGCATGAGAAAAGTCTTTGACAATAGTTGGCCATAAATGACTGACTGGGTCCAATTTGTTTTTTTTCTTTCAAGTCCAAGGTGTCCACGTTGATCACTTGACTAATTTTATCACTACTTAGATTTTACTCAACACAATATTATTTGCTTTGGTTCTACTTGGGCCTGCTGCTTTGTTTTGGGCCTTAGTCCATTTGGCCAGACCCAAGAGGCTTTGTGATAGAGAGGAGCTTGCCCTCTCATATAAAGCTCCCACCACCCAAGTCCACAAGCGATGTGGGACTTTTGAGTGGGGCATTACAAATTATTGGGATATGTGCAAATTTCTTTATTCACACATATCAGATAACATTGTGGAGAGTGACCTTTTTATAATGAGAGTGATTTGAATTCAAAACCTCCTATATCTTAGACGAGTTTTTGACTGTTAAGTTAACCCTCACGAGATTTAGTGCCAATTTGTTTTAACAATCCACTATGGGTGTTTATTAATAACTACTGATTGGAGAGAGCAGATCACCTGATTAACTCTTAATCATGATGAATATAATGAATAAGTCTATTTAGAAATATAAAAAGCAGTCAATAAGATATGTATATATAGATAAACGGTTTAAAATTTAAGTTAATAAAGATTGGATTCAGATCTTGATAATTACAACTTCTTCTTATAGAGTATTATCATAAAGTGAGTGGAAATGAGAAAAAAAAATGTTAAAGGTGGGCCTTACTGTCATAAAGGCCTTCATTGTAAATTTGTAACCTTCAAAGTCCTAGGGATCGTCTCAGGTCTCAATCATGTACATCTCAAGGAAATAAAACATTATCCTATTCATTAGGTGAAAATGTTCAAAACATTACTTCCTCCGATTCTATTTTAGTTGTCTCATTTGAAACATTTGTATTTTTTAAGAAACTCTTTATATAAAGCTAGCGCTACATATAATCTCATTTATTTTCATCACACTGTATGCTACTCTAATATAAATGAGCCAACTATTTTGGAAATAGTTCTAAAATCTATATAAGGACAACTAAATTGAAATAGAGGGAGTATTATTTAATGGATCTAGGTGAAAAAAAAAATTCACATCATGTTGGATTGGGGCCGCTAATGGGCCAGAATCCCACCAGGTGTTGGGCTTGACTGAGGCCAGATCTAGTGGTTCATGTCATTGGGCCTGATCTCCCTCAGTATTGGGTTCGACTCAGGCCAGATCTAGTGGCTCATGTTATTGGCCCAGATAGGCCTAACATTCAATTGGTCATTTCATATATATCTCTCTCTCTCATATATCAATGAATTGATTGTAGAATAAGTTTCATGGGATGATTGGTCTTGGTGGTCCTTCATTGGCTACAAAAGACCAATAACACAAAAATTGAATGGATAAACTACAAATTTCATCAATACTAATTTTGTCGGTGGATAGATGAAATAAATGATTTTTATAATGACAACGAAGATGATAATAAGATCTTGTCCAATTTGGATTTTTTTCCTTTTATTGAAATGTTTAACCTCGGTTGATTAACAGATGCTTGGAAGGAGGAGCAGAAGAGTTCTTGTTGAAGCCCGTCCAATTATCAGACATGAAGAAGCTCCATCCTCACCTCATGAAATCCTTGAATTCTCGATCGAACAATAACAGTATCATCAATACCACCGCCGACAATAATGACAACAACAATAGTAGCAACCATAATAACAATATTGATAACAACAACAACAACAAGAGAAAAGCGTCTCCTCAACCTCCACAGAGAAGATCCAAACTAAGAGGCCTCGCAGTAGTGTAAACAAAGACATGAGAAACAGATTTTGCCTTACATGTTTTTGATCATTCATGTTATTTTTACTTTGGGAGTTGCATAAAGATATGGGCCATACTTTACATGTATGTCCACACTTTAGGAAATGATGGCACAAAAAATAGGAGCCTAGCAATGGAAGAAATTCCCATTTTTATTTTCTGAAAATCAAGAGTCATCATACAATTTCTGCTGCATAGAGACACTGATGCAAACCAAACATTACACTGATCACGAGTTCTATAATTGAGTCAGTACTCAGCACCATGATCTCAAGTGGGCCACTCTGCAGTAATTGTATTCCATCTACCCATGTGAATGGTTTGGAGTATTCATATAAATTACGGATTCTTCCTAAATGGATGTAGTTCAAGTGGTAATCTCTTGTATCAAGAAGTGAGAAGTGTCATGTTCGAGCCCCTATGGTCTCACTTGCTGTGTCCTAAGAGCATGTGGGTATCACTTGTAGGGGTTTTAAGTTAGGTTTCCAATGGTTTTCCACGTGTAAATTCAAAAGGAAAAAATTACGAAGGCTTCTTATTAGTTAGATAACCTGTAAAAATTTTATAAATAAGAAAGAAAAAGTTCTCCCATGCACTTCTTTGCAACATTTTTTTTTTTTGTTTTCTTTCTTTCCCAACACTTGTTTTGGAGGGATTTGTGTAAAAACACCTCTTAAAAAGCAGATCCTCCAATTTTATAGCACTTGGCAATTTACAGTGTCATCAATCATAGACTGTCATCTGTATAAATAGTGGATATTTTGATCCTTTTGTCTATGTATAAGGTCACTAAATTTTTATAAAGACCAAATACCCACTACTTCATGTAATTGGAGGGATATGTGTAGAAGTTGATTTTATAGAAAATAAATAATTAAATATTATTTTTTAAGAAACTGCTAAAAAGAAGCATGCATACTATAAGATTTTCAATTAAGATAAAAGTTGTGATAAATAACTGAAATAATAATAATATGGGGACCCCTATCTACATTTTTGCCATTAAAAAATTCAATTGCTAAACCTCTCTCAAGCTTTACTCAAAAATCATTAGGCCTGTTTCTTGAATTTATTTTAAAGAAGACAAAGATTTTTGTAAGTTTAAAATACATATAAATTTTTAAAAAAAAAAAATGAAAATCACTTGACCACCACTTACTGAAACAATGATTTATTAGGTGTGAATACTAATAAAATAATAATTATACCCTTTGCTAGCAGCTAAGTGCTATACATTGTCTCTTCAGCTCAAATGTCTCTCTCTCCTGCACACATTGTTAGATCCTTCTAGCTTCAAAGTGTTCAACAAATAATTTAAGAAAATAGAAAGGAGTTTTTACTAATTAACAGTGTATTAATAATCGTGAAACTATTAATTATGAATTGAAAAAATTCTTTAATTTTTTATAATTAAAAAAAAAAAGCCTGAACTTTTTATAAAAATTATTTGAAAAGACCAAAAGACCCTTCTTCCATGTTCAAAAGACCAACTCCTTTTTTGGAAATTATCTTATCTCAAATGTGAAACAATGCACTTCATATGAAATAATATAAACATAGATTAGATTGTAAAGCAAAATATTGACAATAGATTGTTTTAATTTTTCGTATTTCTTTTTGCTTTCCAATACTGTTATATAATACATCTTTTTTTTTTTAATATATTTTATTTGTTGATTACTTAGGTTTTTTGCTTCTTTTATTTAATTATTTCAGTATTCTTGTTATATATATATATTATTCTCACTTTTTTATTATTTTCATACATTATTTATATTTCTTTCCAATATTGTGATATACTATTGTTGTTTTTTATATTTCATTTGTTGATTAGTTTGGTTTTCTTTTTTGTTTCTTTATTTGATTACTTGAGTATTTTTATTATACAAATATACTATTTTAACTTCTCATTATTTTCATACAATTTCAGATATTATTTATATTGCCTTTCAATATTCTTATAAAACATTGACGTTTTTTATTTTCATTTGTTGTTGACTTCTTAGATTTATATGTCCTGTTATTTCAATCGGGCAGCCTGCTTTCACCCATTTTCTTCTCCTTCTTCATTCGTTTGGACAGCAGGCATTTGCCCTTTCTTTTCCATTTCTTGCTTTTTCTAATTTTGTTTGTGGGATTCTTGGCTTGAGTCATATTTTAAAATTAAGAAATTAATTAAAATTATCAGTTTCTTGTGAGATTAGTGAGTCATAAATTCTCAGATTCATTGAATATGCACCATAAGAGGTGTATGGATAATCATCACTCTAAAATAAATGCCATTTATAGTTAAGTTTGATTAGGTAAAAAAATATTACTTTCTCTGTCAAAATTTAGTTGTCTCGTATGTATTTTGGGACTGACCTAAAATGGTTGTCTCATATGTATTTTATAAGAGTTACATAATTTTGGAGAGAAGTTCATAAGCCTTTTGAGTGCCCTTCTTTAAAAAATTCAAAATTTTAAAATAGGACAACTAAAATGGAAAAAAGAGCGTAAAATTTATCATAGCCCTCCCAACAAAAAAATTATGATTCCATCCCTGCTACTCTCTTTGACTTGTCTTTCTATCCAATTTAAATGCATTTGGCATTGATTCTATTGATAGATTAAAAATCAATTCAAGACTGACTCTACTTTATCGGTTGTTCTTCATATCATAATTTTTTAAATTCAATAAATCTATTTTTTTAAATGTACTCATTTCTTTACATTGAACCTCATCTTTGTCACTCCACAAGTGTCGTGCAAGTGAAAGGCCATCCACACAGGATAATTCTACTGAGTCATTTAAAGTAGAGTCGAAATTGAATTTGGACTCTTTGTAATGACCCGACCCGAACACATGGCTTAGGATATGACAAGGCAAGAAATTGTTCTCTTTGGGCCTCGCACACAGCTCGAACCCTCATGGTTTTGCCTTTGGGCTCGGGCCTACATGGCTCGGCCCAAAACGCGTCTTGTGAGTTTAAGAGGGCATGGCCTCTTATATACCCCCTTCCTTTTGCCTCCACTACCGATGTGGGACTCTTCCCATGTCGGAGGGCAAGGGTTTCACAATCACCCCCCCCCCCTAAAGCCTCGAGCTGTCCCGGCTCGACCCAATCCAACTCAACAACTCCGGGGAAGTATGATAGACCCACACAGTCTGACTGTTGAACTCAGCTCTGATACCAAATTTGTAACGACCCGACCGGAACACAGGGCTTAGGGCTTGACTCAGCAAGAAATTGTCTGCTTTGGGCCTTACACACTGCTCGAACCTGTACGGTTGTGCCTTTGAGCCCGGCCCAAAACGCGTTTTGTGAGTTTAAGAAGGCATGGCCTCTTATATACCCCCTCCTTTTGCCTCCACTACCGATGTGGGACTTTTCCCACGTCGGTGGGCAGGGGTTTCACACTCCTACTTCTTGAAATGTGTTTCTAGCCATTACTCAAACCCGTTCAGTTCAATGAAAGTCCTTCTAAGATCCATTGCCCATGAATTGCAGTTTATGACATATCAATAATGTCAATGATGAAATAGGGAAAGGATTTTCAAGTATTAGGTACTATTTTAAAAAAAAATCAATAGAATATTTATATAAGTTTCAAATACATGGAAATACAAAATATTGAGCTCTTAATATAAATTCAGTCGAAATCTTCACCACTGGATATTTTTTATTAGGAAAAATTCAAAATATCGGCTCAAATGAGCCACAAGTACGGCCATTTATGTACAGAATATCTGCCACATTAGATTATGAGTAATTTCCAAGAAAAAAATCATAAAAATATTCATAAAAGTTTTAGAAAAAGTACTAATTCAGCTCATCTAATATAAGAAGAGAAAAGAGTCGGATTTGAATGATTCATTAATCTTTCAATAGTGATAATAAGTTGGTCGAATACACCAAATGTTTAATTTTTGTAATTATTTACAGTGAAGTACATTGTGGAATGTTCATTTCACATAAATGAATTACAAACTACAACAATTAATGGATACTTTATACTTGACATGGAAAATGGTGCTATAGACTTCTCTCAAGTGATTACCAAAAAAATATTAAAAAAAATTTGAAAATGTCTTAATAGCTTTATTAATATCCTTTTTCTTGGTATACAGTTTATCAATCCTGTTTATAGGCCCATTTGTGGCTGAGCTTCCATTTATAAAAACCCGTCCCTTTTGGATATATGTAAGCCAGAAGCCCAGAACCCACCAGTAGCCCAACAGGTTTTTTAAGGCTGAAGCCTAAGCGTGCTTATTTATATGTTTAATTCAATGAAATTTGTTGAGTATGGGCTTGGGCCTTGCTTAGGTTGTGTTGAGCTTGCTTTTGTGTCTGAAATTCATAATTATATTAGAATTCAAGTCCATTCATGCTGTCCTCCAAACTTACTTAGTCCGGAGTTCCGGACCAAATCCAATCATTCTACTAAACCTTATTCAAGTAAACAAGAACAGGGGTCAAAATATCGGCCGATACTGTACATATCGGCCGATATAATTTGGATTTTCAACCACCGAATTATATCGGTCGTTACGTATAGTATCGGCCGTAAAAAAAAAAAATCGGCCGATATGACCGAAATTTTGACCTAATTATCGGTCATGATATCTGCCGAATTTTAAAAATTCGGTTGTTTGGTTTTTTTTTTTTTTAAAAAGCCTTTTTTTATAAAAAATATCGGCCGAGATGACCGATATATCGGTCAAAATCTAGGCCGAATCTGGGCCGAATCGGCCGTTTTTTCCCAAAAAAAAGCAGTAAAACTCGGGCCTGGGCCCAACTCAAGTCCGGCGATATTTTTCCTATATCGGACGATATTTCATGTCCGATATATCGGGAGAGATCTCGGACGAGATCTCACTTGTCAACCAATTTCTCCCAGTCAAAATCTCTGTGTACAGCGGACTGCAGGATTCAGCTGGTCCGGCATGCGTGAATATTTTATTATTTTTTTTAAATCTGAAAAATTGACCCGGTCCAATTTTTTTTCTATAAATACCATTCACCTACACCTCAAATTTCACACTTATTTTCAAGGAAAAAACCAGATTTTACTATTTCTCTTCCAAAAAAAATTTCACTCTTCATTACTTGATTTAACTAAGTTCTAAACGACCCGGATTTGGTTGAAACTGAACGATCCAGACCGTTCAAAGTTTTTGTCATTTATAGATCTACTAATCTTGTAAGTTTTGTAATTTATTTCGATTTATCTGTATTTTATTTTAATTTTTTTAGCCAAAAAAACATAAAAGTGTTATAAAAAGTTAAAAAATGCTTGAAGTTAAATAAGATATGTAGTAAATAAAAGCTTTATAAAAGTATTATAATTTTTTTTCATCTCAATGTATCTGTAGCTATTTTTTGTGTACTTTGTTAGTTACTATTTCATTCCTTTTTGTTAACTATTTCAACATAAAATAGCATAAATGAAAAAAAAAGTTAGAAAATGATAATACCTATAAAATAATAGATGAACATTTTTCATTTGCTCTTTACTGTTACTAACATGTCAAAATTTGCAGCAACATTTTTACTTTCACTTACTCTTTATTTTAATTATTTCATCATTAACTATGGATTATGACATATAAATGTTAGTAAATGGTAAAACCTATAAAATAATATATAAATTTTTTTTATTTGCTGTTATTTACTGTATACTAACTTCTTTTACAGAGATATAATTTTTTCCTTTTATTTTCTTTCTTTTTGTAATTATTTCAATATTATTTATGGACTATGACATATAAATATTAGAAAATGGTAAAACCTATAAAATAATACATGAAATTTTTTTATTTGCTGTTATTTACTGTATACTAACTTCTTTTACAGGGATGCAATTTTTTCCTTTTATTTTCTTTCTTTTTGTAATTATTTCAATATTATTTATGGACTATAACATATAAATGTTAGAAAATGGTAAAACCTATAAAATAATACATGAAATTTTTTTATTTGCTGTTATTTATTGTATACTAACATCTTTTACAGGGATGCAATTTTTTCCTTTTATTTTCTTTCTTTTTGTAATTATTTCATTATCATTTAGTTAATTTTTAAAAACTTTTCAGTTAATGATTTAAATGGAATTTATTATAATTAAAAATGTATGACATTTGTGTGGTTATCAGGTCAAGTAATTAGAAACCCATTAGTTTCATTTTCTAATATTTTTCTACATTATTATGTAATTTTCAATCAGTTTATTATTTATTTATTTTTATTTATATAATTTCATAACTTAAAATACCACTCATTGATTAAGAAAATAAATTATAAAATTATTTCTACAAATTTTCCTCATTTATATCCTTTTCCTTCTAATTTTCACCATTTTATTACTAATTATATAATTTCCCGCTATCGTAACTTCAAAAATATATTAGAAGATGTAAATGTCCGATATTTTATGAAAAAATTATATATTCAATAAGCCCATAATTATATGCATTTACTGAAATTTTTTTGAAATTTTTTTTTTAAAAAAAAGGACTTCAGCCGATATGAAAAATCGGCCCAGATATCGGCCCGCCATTTTCCTACCCCTGAACAAGAAGCACTTTGGTCTGGGCTTGAGTTGGGTTAAGCCATTGTTGGCCATTTGATTTTTATTAAATTAAAAAAATAAGACTTTTACAAAAATATAATAATACTAAAGATAATTATTAAAGAAACCTGTGATTGGTTAAAATATATTAAAAATTTGAATTTGAGACTGAGACTGACACGTCGGTCAAAATAAGTGATCGTAGTGGGGAACCAAGAGGAAAGATTTAAAGAGATGCTTCAACAAGCACCACGTGATTACTTGAGGCAAAAGTAAAAGTCTCGGGAATAGAAAAAAGAAAGGTCGGTTAGGATAGAGGTCGGGTAGGGTTGCTGCGATGGTGGCTTGCGAAACTCTACGGCCGACTCCTCAAAGCCACCGCCTCACCAAAGGCCCCCCCCTTAAAAGCAGCCCACTCCCCGAAAGCGGCTGAATCCCCGCAATTCGCCTTACTGAAAGCTGCCGCCTACTCTCCGTACGCCTACTTTCCGAATGCCGCCGACTCTCAGAAGGGTTACTCCCTGAAGGCCGCCGACTCTCCGCAAGACGCCGCACTCCGAAAGCCGACTCTCCAAAATTCGATGCTCCGTCATCTTTTGGACCTGCATCCCTTAGCGATGACTCCTCACCTCTAATGCCCACCGATGCTTTCAGTCCCAAAGCTGATGCTCCCGGCTCCGAATCCGACGACGACTTTGTTGATTCTATTTTTTTTAAATAAAGTTAGTTGTACTTGGAGTTAAGGTGAGAAGTCATCGCCGTCGGATGCAGGTCCGAAAGATGATGGAGCATAGGCCAAGAGGGATGGAGGGGTGTCGGATGTTGAGGAGTCGGCGGCTTGCGGGGCGATGGTGGCTTACTGAGAGTCGGCGGCCTTTGGAGTGGCGGCTTTCAAGGAGCGGCGGATTGGGGGAGTCGGCGGCTTAAGGAGAGTCAGCAGCAGCTTTTATAGAGGCGGCTTGGGGAGAGTCGGCGGCTTAAGGAGAGTCGGCAGCAGCTTTTATAGAGGCGGCTTGGGGAGAGTCGGCGACATTTAAAGAGGTGGCGGCATTCGGAGGTCAGTGGCTTTTAAGGAGGCGGCGGCCTTGTAATACCCTGCCCCAGATTAGGCAAGTTTTAGCTCGTTAATCTTGTTTAATCGGTTGATCTTGAAGTTTTCGGTCAAGGCTTTAAGGAAAGCCCAAGCGAGACCCAATCTGAGGCCGTAAGCTCGGTGATCCAGCCCGTCGAGCTGGAGGGGTATTTTGGTAATTTACCACTTGTTGTGCATATTTCTATAAATTGTGTGATTTCGTGTATATTATTGGTGAATAATGTTCTCCTTAATGAAGGATTTACATTTCTGATTTTAAAATGAAATTATTTTCTGAAAATGATATTTAAATATCGCCCGAAAGAGAGTTTTAATTATTTTAAATAATTTCGGGAAAGAGATAAATTTTGAAAATGGTATTGGGTGTTGGACCATTTTAAGATTGATCTAGATATTTCATTTCATTACAAAATAAGATTTACAAATTTGTTATTTTTACATTTGTTTAAATAAGTGATTATGGGTAAAATGTGATTTTTGTTTAAATCAAGGGTTTTTAGTGAGAAATAAAATCTGAAATTTTTATGGTGACTAAGGTTTTTAAAACCTAACCCATCTGTAAGGTTGGATCAAAGTTTTGAGGTCTTAAATTAGTACTTTTAGTTTTAAAAATCAAAATTTCTTAAATTAGGCCTTTCTGCAAAATTGGAAAATGTGAGGGACTGATCTGCAAAAACCAGAGCAGCCTGCACACGCCACTCAGCGTGCACTGGCCGCTCGGCCCTTTTCCCGGCGGTGATCATCACCTCCCGTCGTCATGTCCCATCGGTTTCAGCCGATTTTCCGGCTCAGAGCCTATAAATTCAGGCCCCCTTCTTCTGTTTCAACTCCCACCGATTCCTTCATCTCTCTCTCTCTGTAATTTCATTTTCGGCCGACCCTGTTAAGCTGCTGTTTTTCCAGTAACAGTAAGCTTAAGGAAAAATTTTCAAAACTCAGAATTTCAACCCAGGAATCGAAACCAAGGTATCCATTGCATTCCTTTTGAAATTCTAACCGATTTAGAATCAAGAAAATCAGTTTTTGACCATGTTTTCAATCAGAAAAACCAGTTTTAAGTTTTAAGGAAAACCATGGGTTTCATGTACCCGTGAGGATTTGACCTTAAAATCGGATGGCCCTTTGAGCTTTTGAGCTCCAAACCTCTCCCTATGGAAAGAGGGCTCCCAGAGGAGTCCATCAAACCAGACCGATGTGAAAAACGAATCCGGGAAGCCCTCCCTTTTTGGAATCGTATTTCACTGTTCATCCGCCGTCACTGTCTGCAGGTGCAGACAGCTGAGGAAGACGACTCTCGGAAGGTCCGAGAGCCGTTCTTCGGAAGGTCCGAACCTTCGGACGGTCCGACCCTCGGACGTTCCGAGCTTCACCCCGAAGCCCAGCACGCCCGAGGTAAAACCTGACCCTTCGGACGTTCCGAGCTCACCCGAAGCCCAGAACGCCCGAGGCAAGCTTTTGGGCGGACCGAGCCCAGCTCGGAAGGACCGAGCCAAGCTCGGAAAGGCCGACCCTCTCGGACGTTCCGAACCTAGTATTCGGACGTTCCGAACTCTGTAGACCCACCGAGACTCCTGTTTTCTGTTTTCTCTGTTTCAGATGGACTTCGGAAGGTCCGAGACCCAGTCTTCGGACGATCCGAAGTAAGGCCTCAAGATCCGAGGCCAGTAACTCAGTTTGGAGTGGTTCGGACGATCCGAAGCCACTGTACCCTTGTTCCGAGGTGATGTTCCGAGGGACCCGTTTTGAAAATGATAAAATATTGTTGGAACAATGTTTTTGTCTAATATTATTGATTATTGATGTGTTTTATAAATTGTTGTGATTTATACCCCCTTGTTAAATAAAATTGTACTAACCCATTTTCCTCTTATTATTTATAGTGTAAATACTATAGTATACGCTTTCAGTCCGACACTAGTCGGGAACTGAGTGATTCACTTTCAGGACGACACTATAGTCGGGTACTGGGTGACCTCGAGGCCTACTCAAAATGTCAGCTCTGGTCCATATCCAGAAGACAACCGAGAAGTGACCCGAGGATCTAGACCTCACTCAATAAGTCAATCTGGTCAATGCCCAGAAGACAATATGAGTTTGGACTGAGCCCCTTATGTTATTATATTATTATCTTGTGGATAATTTAAAAAGGATAGAAACCAAGTAAGAGACTCATGTCCATGAACCCTGTATATTTTGTGGGAAAACGTGTGATTTCCAAAATACTACGTATATGTACGTATCTGATATGTATATTGATTGTGCACTTGTATGTTGTTTGACAGAGACCGCGAAACCACACGATCAAGGTGAGGGAACTTAACTTTGCAGTTAAAATGTAAACAGGTTTGGTTATTGGATATGGATATCGAACAATGAGTGGTTTCAGATTTGATGAACCCACTCATATGTCTGAATGTGACGCACTATGGTAAGAGTGCTTATGATGCTGGCCTAGACTTGACGCACTGTGGTAAGAGTGCTGACGATGATTGTGATATTACGATGTTGATCGTATGAGTGTGTATTACTGCTCCCACGTGCCTGGACTATTGAATCAATATCGGCCATATGAGAGATGGTTTATGTCTACTGGACCACGGGTGGACTGTGGGGCGTCAGTTGCTGACTTGAGGGTGTCAGTACCGGCTACGTTTAAGAGCCGGAGATGTACTTGCAAGGATGTATTTTGACCGTGTCGGGACTTAATACTATTGTTGTCAATATGGTGCCAAGAGGTTACGGTGGATGACAGCAGTAATGGAAAGATGATGAAAGGATGAAAATGATGATGAGACTTTATATTGTGATTCTATTATCAAGCATGAGATGTTATATTACAACTGTTGATTATATATCCACCTGTTGTTTACTTAACTGCATTGTTATATTTCTTTCACTGGGCTAGTTAGCTCACCCCACTCACCTTTCAGGCATTGAACCAGAGGAGGAGGACCCTCCGTTTGAGGCTTAGTGTGGTTAAGCTGCGGCGTTGCTTTGGGATTCCCACTGAGGGGAATACCCTTGTGTTTATGCTTTCTGGTTCTTGGAACCATTTTCCTTTGTAAAAGTACCGAGTGTGGTACTTGGCGTGCGTCAATGGGTTGAACTAGGACTGCTGCGTTTCTGTAGCTACTCTGATGTGATTTTGTAAACGATGTAATAGGCCATGTTGCCTTTTTGACAATGTTTGGAATGATTGAATTTCCTACGCCTTGTATTAATCAATGTTGGGTTTAATTTGAGCATGTTATGTTATTATTATGTTTTGGTTTTTGAGAAGCATATGGTACATGTTTGAGTCCACTTAACGGGCTAATGTGTAACCACTGGGCCTAACTGTTGATCCGGCCCAGTAAGAATGTTTGTGGTTCAGTTTATCTTTCAAAAAAAAAAATCAGTCGCGTTCCGGGCCCACCGGTCGGGTCGGGGCGTGACAGGCCTCCATAGAGTCGGCGGCCTTCGGAGAGTCGGTGGCTTTTAAGGAGGCGCCGTTCGGGGAATTGGCAGCATTCGAGGGATGAGGCGGCCGTCGGAGCTACTGCTTTTGTAGCATTTATGTTGGCGGCTGGTGCATCTGAGGGCTTCCAGTTCAGCTCAATCTCTCTTTTTTTAAGCATTTAGCTCAATCTCTTTTTTCAGTTCCTTTTATACATTAATTTTTTAAATAAATGGACAAGAAAAATAAAGCTTGTCAGAGTATAGTTGTTAGATAAAATATCATATAATTGGTTGATCAGGAGTTTTTTCTATATTAAATTTTTTTGATAAGATTTAAAATTTGAATTGACATTTTGGTATTCGACTTGGTTGATACTTTAATTTAAAATATCAGTATTATTTATTTATTTATTTAAAAATGTAGAAATAATTCAAACTAATTAATACAGAAAACGAAAGATATTTTTAAAATTATACCATGCTAAAACATTTCAATACATTTTAACAAAATTTTATAGCTTTTATTTAATTAAATTAAATTCTACAATTGAAGTAAAAGAGCTGGTGTACTAATTTTAAACACAAATTGATTCCAGCACAAGAGTAATTAATGGGAGCCTGGCAGCTTTGGGAATAGAAGAAACGGCAGCTTTCGAAAAGGCGGCGGATTTTAAGGCGGGGCTTTTGGAGAGTCGGACGCTTTGGGAATCGGCAGCTTTCGGAAAGGCGGTGCTTTAAGAAGTGGCGTCGGCATTTGGTGAGTCGGCCGCCTTCGGACAGTCGGCGGATTTTAAGGCGAGGCTTTTGGAGAGTCGGACGCTTTGGGCATCGGCAGCTTTCAGAAAGGCGGCGCTTTAAGAAGTGACGTCGGCATTTGGTGAGTCGGCCGCCTTCGGAGAGTCGGCGGATTTTAAGGCGAGACTTTTGGAGAGTCGGACGCTTTGGGAATCGACAGCTTTCGGAAAGGCGGCGTTTTAAGAAGTGGCGTCGGCATTTGGTGAGTCGGCCGTTGGAGCTACAGCTTTTGGGCTGGTGGCTGGTGCATCTAAGGGCTTGGAAGCCGTAGAGTTCTTGGAGAGGGCGCGGGAGTGTCGACGGCAGGAAATTACGGTTGAGAGGAGGAAGACAACGAAGAAGAGAGAGAACTCGAGTGGGAGAGCCGAGATCCAAAGAAGGGTTCTCACGCCTGAGGAGAGGTGCTGCAAGAGAGACATCGAGACGGGACGGAAAACGTGCCGTCGTTGAACGAGCTACAGAAGGTCCAGATCAGGTGAGGAGAGAGAGATGGTGGTCAGGGAAGGTGAGCGAAGAGTTGATGAGTACCGCGCCGAGAAGAAGAGAGGCGGCTAGAAAAGAAGTAGCGTCGGTGAGGAAGAGAGAAAAAAAAGAAGAGCAGATCTGGTTGGACAGACTCCCCTCCGCATGCAGTCTGCACTCAGGCGATAAAGATTCCCAAATTCGTGGTGACACGTGTCCATCAGGCTAAGGACGCTCGTGTCGAAGAGGACAGTGTTTGAAAATTTAAAAGCCTATTTATACCGTCCCGTTTGCCTGTAGTTTTTTAAGTCACATTCGATGGTTTGAAAAGATTACGAAGTTTTAAAATATTTTTATCATTTTATCATAATTAATTTAGATATTTAATTTAATTTTTGTTTTAAATATACTTAGTTTAAAAAATATTTATTTATGTTATCGATGCTACATGTATAGTACAAAAATAACTTTTAAAATTTAAAAAAAGATTTTATTAGTTAACTAATACACTATTCATTATTGTAGCATTGACGATATAAACAGTTATTTTTTAAGTAGTGTGTATTTCTAAAAATTTTCAAATTCAATATCAGACTAATTATGATAACCTGATAAAAATACTTTAAAACTTACAGGTCTCTTAACACTCTCAAATGTATTTTTAGTATAGCTGAATAATACTCTCATTTGTAAAACACTATGTTTTAATCATTTGAGAGTGTCAAAAAATCTTAAATTCTTAAAATATTTTTATCAGGCTATCGTAATTAATCTGAATATTCTATTTGAGAAATTTTGAAAATATGCAGTGATTAAAAAATTAACTTTAAAATTTTAAAAGAGATTTTATTATTTAAATAATACATTACTGTAGTATTATGTCCATTGGTTCAAAGGATCCAAGTGCTCCTTCAAATAATTCAATTGTATAGTCGAATCGTCAGAAGGAACTCATTTTTCACTTGTGTATTTCTTCAAACGAGTGAATTATTCGAATGATCTGAAAATTGAACTGAAAAATCATTCGAATGATAAAATGGAAGAGGGTAAAATGTTAACTTCATCTTAAAATTTAAAATTGAATGTCTAAAGACAGATTTTTCAAATGTCTACATGGAGCTCCAAAAAATAATTGTAAAAATAAGAAAAAACTGATAAAAATACAAATGAAAATGTAGTTACGATGAATTAGAATGTAGATGAAAATGCACACATTTATGATTGCCCACACGAGAGGCGTATACACTTTTCTTTTCCTCTCTTTCATATCTGGCATTGCACTATGCAATGGCATCAAGTTCCATGGACAAACTTTGCTTTGTTGATTGTCTCGATAATCAAAAGATAATGGCACATTTATATCATTTCTCAGTATTACTTGTAATTTTGAGACACGTGGCACTACGAACTTGGGAATCCTCATCACCTGTCCTCTGTTCTGTTTTTTTTTCTCTTCCTCCCCAACGCTACTTCTTTTCCAGCCGCCTCTCTTCTTCTCGGTGCGGTACTCATCAACTCTTCGCTCACCGTCCCTGACCACCATCTCTCTCTCCTCACTCGATCTGGACCTTCTTTCAGATCTCCACTGACGGTGTAGGTCCTCTGTTCAACGACGGCACGTTTTCCGTCCCGTCTCGACGTCTCTCTTGCAGCACCTCTCCTCAGGCGTGACAACCCTTCTTCTTCGGATCTCGGCTCTCCCACTTGAGTTCTCTCCCTCTTCTTCCTTGTCTTCCTCCTTCTCTCCACCGTAATCTCCGCTGCCGACATTCCCGCGCCCTCTCCCAAGAACTCTACGGCTTCCAAGCCCTCAGGTGCACCAGCCGCCAGCCCAAAAGCTCTAGCCCCGACGGCCGACTCACCAAATGCCGACGCCACTCCTTAAACCGCCGTCGTTCCGAAAGCCGCCGACTCAACAAAAGCCCCCCGCCTTAAAATTCCGCCGACACCCTGAAGGAGACCGACTCCCTGAAGGCCGCCGACGCCTAGCAAGCCGTCCCACTGAAAGCTGCCGCCTCTCTGAAAGACACCGCCGACTCCCCGTACGCCGACTCTCCGAAGGCCGCCGACCCTCCGCAAGCCGCCCCACTGAAAGCTGCCTACTCTCCGAATGCCGCCGACTCTCTGCTAGCCGGCGCACTGAAAGCTGCCGCCTCTCTCAAAGACACCGCCAACTCCCCGTAAGCCGCCTCTCCGAAAGCGGACTCCTAGAATGCCGATTCCCAAAATCCGATGCTCCATCATCTTTCAGACCCGCATCCGATAGCGATGACTCCTTACCTCTAACGCCCACCGATGCGTCCAGTCCCAAAGCTGATGCTCCCGGCCCTAAATCCGACCATGTCTTTGTTGATTTTACTTTTTTTTTTTAATAAAGTTTGTTGTACTTGATTTGATTTCTTAAAAGAAATTAAGAAATAAAATTTTCAAAAAATTAAATGTATAGATTCTTATTTAGATGGTTTAAACAAATATGCAAAAGCTTAGAAATAATCTTAGTGTAGTTACAAGTAAAAGGTAATTGTAAAATATATTAAAAATTTTGAATGTGAGACTGACACGTCGGTCAAAATAAGTTAGTGTAGTGGGGACCCAAGAGGAAAGATTTTGAATTTAAAGAGTTGCTTCAACAAAGCACCACGTGGTTGCTCGAAGAAAGGAGAAGCAAAAGTAAAAGTCTTTGGGAATAGAAAAAAAAAAAAAAGGCTACTTAGGCTAAAAGGTAGGATAGGTTTGATGGGATTGTGGCTTAGTAAATAGGATCGAAGAGTGGCGGTGGGTGAGTTATTCACCGACTTGTCTGCTGCATCAGGTACTGACGGTGTAGCTCCTCACCAGATCTGGACCTTCTTCCAGATCTCTACTGACGGTCTAGCTCCTCTGATCAACAAGCTTCGTCGCCCTCTCGCCTCTCCCATTCGATTTCACTCCGTCTTCTTCCTACTCTCTACCGTAATCTCTGCCGCCGATACTCCCAAGAGGGAGTACTCTATGGCCGACTCCCCAAAAGCTGCCGAGTCCCCAATCTACATTTTTGCTATTAAATTAATATTTTAATTGCTAAACCTCTCTCAGGCTTTACTCAAAAATCATAAGGCCTATTTCTTGAATTTATTTAAAAGAAGACAAAAAAATTTGTAAATTTAAAATACATATAAATTTTGAAAGAAAAAATGACAATCACTTGGGCTGCGTTTAGATGAGGGATAATTTTTATAGGTGTTACCCTTAAGTATGAGTCACTCTTGAGTAGAGTTGACCTTTGAACTGGGATTACTTTTATCTTTTTTGGTAATTGCAGTGATAAGGTAAAACTTTATCTTAAGGGTAAAAAATCTTATTTGGTAACTATAAGGAAAGGTAACCTGATATATTAATATTTTTTTATTTTTTTATAAAACATAATTATTAAAAAATATTCATGAAGTAAATTCTAATAATATAACTTATAATAATATTATCTAATTTTTTATAAATTATTTTTCATAATTATAATTTAAAATGAACACTTGCATTTTAATATTAAAAAAATAAATAAAGATTTTTTTGATATTACTATTTTAAATCCCAATAAATAAATAAAAAATATCAACACATCTCTTTATAAAAATTATAATTATTATTTTTTATATTATATGAATTTAATAAAAATATTAATTAAAATATTGCAGAAATTTATTTTTATATTATATGGAGTTAATAAAGTTATTAATTCTTATAAAATTGTTAATATGTTAGTTTACCCCTACTTACAGTTACCCCTGTTGAAGGATAACTCCTATAAAAATTTACCCCTCACTAAAATGCATCACGTTGAAAATATTACAGAAATTTTATTTTTATATTATATAGTTTTAATAAAATTATTAATTCTCTGAAATTATTAATATGTCAGTTTACCCCTACTTATAATTACCCCTACTCCAGGGTAACCCTGGTAAAAATTTACCCCACATCCAAATGCATCACGTTGAAAATGTTGTAAAAATTTTATTTTTATATTATATAGATTTAATAAAATTATTAATTCTCCTAAGATTGTTAATATGTCAGTTTACCCCTATTCAAGGGTAACCCCTGTAAAAATTTACCCCACCCAAATGCATCACGTTGAAAATGTTGATACATTTTTAAAATAATCTTCTAACAGAATAAATTGTTAATTACCCTGAAAGAGATTATCATGAATCTCAAAGTTTTTCAGAATTTTGAGACCCTATCGAAATTTCGACAGAATCACCCCTTAAAAATAGAACATTTTGACAAATACATTTCAGAAAATTATATAATATATAATTGAAAAATAGAGAAAGGCACAGGATAAATAGGGGAAATGTTTCCTTAAAAAATAAAAAATAAATAAAAAATCACTCTTATTATTTTAAATTCCAATAAATGAATTAAAAAAATCTTCATATCTCTTCATAAAAAAATATAATTTGTTATTTGGTGATATGAAATTTATCAAATGGAAATAAGGGAGTGTTTTTAAAAAAAATAAAAGCCAAATACTCACCAAAATAAATAAATAAATAAAATGTAAAAAAAAAAAATCTCATGACCAAAAGGAAGGGTAAGGAGGGGTATTCATTCTTAAATACTCCAAACCCCATGCAGGTATTCAAAAGTGAAACAAGAGGGGTAAGGGGTTACCCCCTCTTACCCCCATCTAAACGCAGCCTTGGCCACCGCTCACTGAAACAATGATTTATTAGGTGTGAATTAATAAAATAATAATTATACCCTTAGCTAGCAGCTCACTGCTATACATTGTCTCTTCATCTCAAATGTTAGATCCTTCTAGCTTCGAAGTGTTCAACAAATAAGTTAAGAAAATAGAGAAAATAGAAAGGAGTATTTATTAATCAACAGTATTTTAATAATCGTGAAATTATTCATTATGAATTGAAAAAACTCCTAAATTTTTTATAATAAAAAAAAAACCCTGCACGTTTTAAATTTTTTGAAAAAGACCCTTCTTCCTTGTTCAAAAGACCAACTCCTCCTTTGAAAATTATCTTTTCTCAAATGTGAAGACCCTTCTTCCTTTGTTGCACCTCTTTTAAAGGAATAGATTAATAGAAAGTACAAGTCAAAACCTGAAGAATGTAAGTTCAACAAATTTGAGAGATAAGAGGTTCACAAGTAAATCTAAAAGAAAATAAAAAATAGAGTGGATGAAATGTTTAACAATTTTATTTTTAAAAAAATATTTTACCCATATTTAAAATATATTTTGAGCCGATATGTCTTATAAATGTCACTGATATTTCTCATTTTAAATCAATAAATATCATATCAATCTAAATATATCGATTTTTTTTTTAAAAAAATATCGACCGATAGTTTGTTTATCTGTCACTATTATCACCTTTGAGTGCATCAACAATATTACTTGCACTCAAGTGCACCTTGGAACATTTAGATGACACCGTTTAAACTATTTCTTTTTGGGAATAGAAAGTGATAATGAAAGCTTACTCATAAAAATATTTAGAGGAGACAAAATCTTTAATCATGATTGCTACGGTTGGACCAGAGCAGAAAGAAAATTGTGGTCACTTATATTTTAATGCCTACCCCCACTAACTTACATTTTATTAGTGATGGATATTGTATAGGGTGCTCATTTACACACTTTTTTTTTTTAAGATATTTTAATTTAAAATTTTATATAAAAATCATTATTTTATGCTTCAGGTTTTTTTTTAATGAAAATTCTTCTATACAAAATTAAAGGAAAAAATAATAATTTCACATAAAATTTTAAAATAGAATATTTAAAAAAAAAAAATCAAGTGTCTAAATGATTACTGTATTAAATATTCTGCAATATTAATATTCCCGTGTCCCACTCTAATTCATCAATTAAAAGGACCTGCATACACTGCGGGTTTTATGACCCTTTTTTTAATGGCTCAAGGTGTCCACGTGTCCCACGCTCATTGTACATATGTTTGACTGGCTTCCAACTTAGAGAAGTGGCTCTTCATTGCCGTTGAAAGTAAATCGAATCAACACCTCCTTTGAGGTCAGGTATGACATCTACTGCTGGATGAGAGAGAGATTTTCAAATTTTCAAAACCTGTGGGCAAAAGGGAAGGTCCAAAGAGGCTTTCAAATTTTCAAAAACTGCCACCTCGATATGAGCATCCATAGCATGATTGACACATGGAACCACGAACTTGGGAATTTCCATCGCATGCGGAGAGGAGTCTGGACAGATCTACGCGAGATGCTTTTTTTTTTTTTCTCTTCTTCCTCAACACTGATTCCGTCTTGCAGCACCTCTTCTCAGACGTGAGAACGCTTCTTCTTCGGATCTCGGCTCTTCCACTCGACTCCTCTCCCTCTTCTTCTCTGTCTTCCTCCTCCTCTCTACCGTATTCTCCGCCGCTGACACTCCCGCGCCCTCTCCCAAGAACGCTACGGCTTCCACCCCTGCTGCATCCCCCAAACCCTCAGATGCACCAGCCGCCAGCCCAAATGCTACAAACGGCCGACTCCCCAAGGCCGCCGACTTAAAAGCCGCCGCCCCGAAATCCGCCTCCTTAAAAGCCGCCGACTCCCCGAATTCCGCCTCCTTAAAAGCCGCCGACTCCCCGAATTCCGCCTCATTAAAGTTCCCGACTCCCCGAAATCCGCCTCCTTAAAAGCTGCCGACTCCCCGAAATCCGCCTCATTAAAGTTACCGACTCTCCGAAGGCCGCCGACTCTCCACAAGCCGCCTCTCCGAAAGCCGCCTCCATGAAAGCCTAACTCCCCGACCGCCGCCGCTCTGAAATCCGCCGACTCCGAGAAATCCGACTCTCTGAAACCGACTCCCGGAAAGCCGACTGTCCGATAGCCGCCGACTCTCCTCCAACCCTCCGATTCTCCCCCAAGCCGCCTCTCTGAAAACTGCCGCCTCCTTGAAAGCCACTAATCCGACGGCCGCCTACTTCCCGACCGCCGCCGACTCTCCGTAAGCCGCCGACTCCCAAAAATCCGACACTCCTCCATCTGTGGTCCTCTTAGTCGATGCTCCATCATCTTTCGGATCCGCATCCGACAGCGATGACTCCTCTGTAGTCCTCACCTCTAACGCCCACCGATGCATCCGACGACTATTTTGATTCTACTTTTTTTAATAAATTTTGTTTTACTTTGAGATGATTTCTAAAAGAAATTAAGAATTAAATTTTACAAAATAATTAAATATATACCTATTTAGATGGTTTAAAAAAACTGCAAAAAATAAAAATAAAAAGATAATTGTAAAAATAAAAGCAAAAACTGAAACAAAAAGTACGTATTTATGAATATCGTTATCTAATGATAGCGATAACTAAAAGGCAAAAGATTGCCAAAATTGTAGGGAAATGTCAATTGGTGTTTATTGAGTTCTTGTTCAAGACTCAATTAAGAGAATTAAAATATTCTTTTGAAGATACTTCTGTACTTTTTTTTAGTATCACGTAGGGTAAAAATATCGGTCGATACATATCGTATCAGTGTATATGTATCGATTTTGAAATAGTGAATATCGGCCGATATATCGTTATTGGCCGATATTCACAATATTGTCGGGATTATATCGGCTGATATCAAAATCTCAGGTCGATATCGGCTGGAGAGAGAAAAATATCGGTCGATAATGATATATCGGTTGGCATATCGTATAGGTCGATATATTGGTCGATATCGATTTTTAAACCCCTGGTATCATATATGTTCTAAATATTGTTGTTTTCAAGCTTGGATTTTGAGAATTTCATCTACTTTTTATAATTATGGATTAAGTTAGTTAAACTTAGATTAATTTCACTTTAGAATTAATTTGTTGTGAATGAAAAATCCTAGTTAACGAATGGGGCTTTCAAATATTACTCATGAACAATGCTATGAACTTTTTTTGCTTTCTTCCAACATAAGAAAAATTCTATCATGGATTGCATACCACTGAAATGGTACAGCAATAATAAAACTTTACAATATCAAAGTTAAATTCTAACCAATGGTACGACACTATATTAGATCATCAATTTTTAAAACTTTACAATATCAAAGTTAAATCAATATTTTTGTTTTATTTTTATTACTTGATTCAATAACGACAGTGAGTAATATAAGGGGTCAGCTTGGTGGTTATGAGGGTTTCTCTCCATCGATCAGTGTGTGTATGTTAAAAGGACCTTGCATGAAAACAAAAATCCCATCTTGACATTTTTAAATGGATCGGGTATAAAAGATTGGTCTAAAATTTAGTCTAGTTTTAGATATCCATCATTCATTCAAAAATTCGATATTTTAAAATTTAAAATTTCTAACGATAAATTATATTTAGACATAGACTCACCTTATTATTTCAAAATCCACAATAGTGGATTGTTTTACCAAATAATGTATCTTTGCCCAAAAATAGCAATTCAAGCATCCATTGACGTGAATTGTAGGAAAGGATGCATTGATATTTCTTTCTTGGGTACCACTCACTCCTTTCATGCCCATTGAAGATTGCTTTGGAAGATGATTCATTCACAGTGCTCGTTCTTGAATATGACCAAAAATTTAAATTTATGCAATTTGAAGAATCGGGTCTTAAAAAGTAAAAATATTATTTCATATATTGGACAATATATGTTATATTGACTCTTCAAATAGTAAGAAATATGATTTGATATGTTAAGTATATGGACAATATATGTCAAATTAGCCACTTATTCAAAATTCTGATGTTTGCTTAAATTCTTTTTTTTTTTTAAGATTGACTTACTCCATCCATGGTTGAGGGAGTAGAAGTGAAAAAATCCAATTACATATAAATAAGATAGTGACATTTGATGATGAAATAGAATTTGATGAAGATGATGATGAATTGCTAAAGGTCCACATACAAGATTGTTTATTTTTATATTAGAGAATGTTTAGAAAAAATAATTTTATCTATTGAAATTTTCTGATCAAGAATTTATTTCATGTTAGAGGTGCACCATAAAGATGAATATTGCAATTATTCAAATATAGTATATGTCCTATGCTGGGGTCCATCTATTCAATCTTAAAAAAATATTTGTTAAAAAATATTTATTAACAAATATATAAAAAAAAAATCATTTCAATCTCTTTTTTTTAAAAAAAAAATTAGTTTTATATAGATGCCCTTATTTTATTTTAATGAAGCCAATTGTAATCCACAATTCTCTCCATAATGAAGGGATAAAATGAATCCAACACCATGCCTCATCCCTCTGTGGTTTCATTAAAAGGAATTTAAAACCTCTATTAAGATGATTATCTATGCTCTTTATAAAAGAAAAGAACTCTACGGCTTCCAAGCCCTCAGGTGCACCAGCCGCCAGCCCAAAAGCTGTAGCCCCGACGTCCGACTCACCAAATGCCGACGCCACTCCTTAAACCGCCGTCGTTCCGAAAGCCGCCGACTCTACGAAAGCTGCCGACTCCCCAAAAGTCCCCTGCCTTAAAATCCGGCGACTCTCCGAAGGCGGCCGACTCCCTGAAGGCCGCCGACTCCGCGCAAGCCGTCCCACTGAAAACGCTGCCGCCTTTCATAAAGCCACCGCCGACTCCCCGTACGCCGACTCTCCGAAGGCCTCCGACTATCCGCGAGCCGCCGACGCTTAGCAAGCCGCCGCACTTAAAGCTGCCTACTCTCCGAATGCCCCCGACTCCCGGAAGGCCGCCTACTCTCCTCTAGCCGCCGACTCCCCGAAGGCCGCCTACTCTCCGCTAGCCGCCGCACTGAAAGCTGCCGCCTCTCTCAGACACCGCCAACTCCCCGAAAGCCGTCTCTCCGAAAGCCGACTCCCCAAAATCCGATGCTCCATCATCTTTCGGACCCGCATCGGATAGCGATGACTCCTTACCTCTAACGCCCACTGGTGCTTCCAGTCCCAAAGCTGATGCCCCCAGACCCGAATCCGACGACGACTTCGTTGACTCTATTTTTTTAATAAAGTTTGTTGTACTTGGAGTGGATTTCTTAAAAGAAATTAAGAAATAAAATTTACAAAAAATTATGTATATATATATATATATATATACACACACAAAAGTTTAGAAATAATCTTAGTGTAGGTACAAGTAAAAGGTAATTGTAAAAATAAAAATTGATAAAAATACAAATGGAAATGTAGTTATAACAGAATAGAATGTAGAAACCCAATGTACATATTTAGGATAACTTTCTATTAAAGATTAGAACAGTAAGATTGAAAAGAAAAAATAGAAATTTGATGTAATAAATTTGATTATAATAAAAGTTTATATAATCTTATTAGAAGTAAAGATTTTTTTTCAAACAGAACAAAATACCAAAATCTTTAACTCAAATAAAATATATTCTTATGAGAAGCCTTGTTTTAATATTTTATATTAGGCAAAATTCAAAATATCAGCTCAAATGAGGCAAAAGATGGGCCATTTATGCACAGAATATCTGCCACGTTAGATTATGAGTAATTTCCAAGATAAAAAATCATAAAAATATTCAGAAAAGTTTTAGAAAAAATACTAATTCAGCTCATCTAATATAAGAAGAGAAAATGGTCGGATTGGACTGATTCATTAATCTTTCAATAGTGATAATAAATTGGTCAAATGGACCAAATGTTTAAATTTTGTAATTTTTTATAGTGAAGTACATTGTGGAATGTTCATTTCACATAAATGAAATACAAACTACAACAATTAATGGATACTTTATACCTGACATGGAAAATGGTGCTATAGACTTCTCTAAAGTGATTACGAAAAAAATATTTGAAAATGTCTTAATAGCTTTATTAATATCTTTTTTCTTGTTATACAGTTTATCATTCCTGTTTATAGGCCCGCTTGTGGCTGAGCTTCCATTTATCAAAGCTCAGCCCTTCTAGATATATATAAGCTAGAAGCCCAGAACCCACCAGTAGCCCATCGGGTTTTAAAGGCTGAAGCCTAAGCCTGCTTTTTTAAATGTGATGGATCAGGGATAAGTTTAATTCAATGAAATTTGTTGAGCATGGGCTTGGGCCTTGCTTAGGTTGTTTTGAGCTTGTGTCTGAAATTCATAATTATATTATAATTCAAGTCTATTCATGCTGTCCTCCAAACTTACTTAGTTCGGATCAAATCTAACCTTATTCAAGTAAACAAGAAGCACTTTGGTCTGGGCTTGAGTTGGGTTAAGTCATTGTTGGCCCATTTGTTTTTTATTAAATTTAAAAATATGATTTTTATAATAATATAACAATATTATAATACTAAAGATAATTATTAAAGAAACCTGTGACTCTAGTGGGGAAAAGATTTCAAGAGTTGCTTCAACAAGCACCACGTGGTTGCTTGAAGAAGGAGAAGCAAAAGTAAAAGTCTTGGGAATTGGACAAAAAAAAGGCTAGTTAGGCTAAAGGTAGGGTAAGCTTGATGGGACCGGTGGTTTGGGAAATAGGATGGAAGAGTGGCGGTGTGCTGATCAGGTGCTCATCACCTTTCCGGACCACCATCTCTCTCTCCTCCCCAGATCTTAGTGACGGTGAAGCTGCTCTGTTCAACAAGCTTCGTCGCCCTCTCGCCTCTCCCACTTCGAATTCTCTCCTTCTTTTTCCTTGTCTTCCTCCTCTCTATCGTAATCTCCGCCGTCTACTCTCCGAAGAACTCTACGGCCGACTCCTCAAAAGCCACCGCCTCTCCAAAGGCCGCCGCTCCTTTAATGCGCCGACTCTCCGATAGCCGCTTCTTCCTTGTCTTCCTCCGCCGACACGTCCTCGCTCTCTCCCAAGAACTCTACGGCTTCCAAGCCCTCAGATGCACCAGCCGCCAGCCCAAAAGCTGTAGCTCCGACGATCGACTCACCAAAAACAGACGCCATTCCTTAAACCGCGGCCTTTCCGAAAGCAGGCTTTTCTCCAAAAGCCGCCGACTCTTAAGGCGGCCGAATCTCCGCAATTCGCCGCATTTAAAGCCGTACGCCGACCCCCCGTACGCCGACTCTCCGAATGCCACCGACTCCCCGAAGGCTTACTCCCTGAAGGCCGCCGACTCTCCGCAAGCCGCCGCACTGAAAGCTGCCGCCTCTCAGATAGCACCGCCGACTACGACTTTGTTGATTCTACTTTTTTAATAAAGTTCGTTGTACTTAATTTGATTTCTTAAAAGAAATTAAGAAATAAAATTTACAAAAAATTAAGTATATATTCTTATTTAGATGGGTTAAACAAATATGCAAAAGATTAGAAATAATCTTAGTGTAGTTACAAGTAAAAGGTAATTGTAAAAATAAAAACTGATAAAAATACAAATGAAAATGTAGTTATAATAAAATAGAATGTAGAAACTAAAAGTACATATTTTATTAAAGATTAGAATGGTAAGATTGAAAAGAAAAAATAGGAACTTGATGTAATAAATTTGATTATAATAAAATTTTACATAATCTTACGAGAAGTAAAGATTTTTTTTCAAACAAAACAAATTACCAAAATCATTAACTCAAATAAAAAATATTAAATAAAATATATTCTTATGAGAAGCCTTGTTTTTGTAATTCATTGAGTAGGTAGACGGCCAAAAATTGCTTGTTCCATGCTCTAAAATGCATTTTATGCATTTCTTTCCCTAACTCCAATTTAATTAATTTTACATTTTTTACACCTAGTCATCCTCCAATAAAACTGCTAAATGTAAACACGCACACTCACAAGCTAGTACTACTCTGCTAAATGTAAAAAATACTTTTCTAAATAATCAATCAACAAATTATTTATTAGTTTCGTACTTAAATGTTTATTTGGTTGAATTTTAATAAATTACTTGAAATTAAAATTAATATGAACTTAGATTGCATGCCCGTATGAAAATGTCAGGAACTCAAAATTCTACTATGTATAAATAAAATAGTGCAAAGACTTAAAATGATGATTGAAATGATAATAGTAAATTGTTACTTTTGTGATTTATATTACTAAGTTAAGATGATCAAATCAATATGACCATGAAGGTCAATCCAATCTAGATGATCTCTCTGTATCTCACTCCATCAATCTCTTTAAATTTTTTCTCGATTATATTATCCCTCCACAAACATGAGGCCCACATTTCTGATTCTGATTCTGATTCTAGTGGATTTTATCTTGAACTGACAAAGAGACAATCAAGGGAATCTTATAACATGGTTATATCTCTAAGCCAATGACTTGTTTGGAATGGACCTAGCCTTTTAAATACATAGATTCACTGCTTCAGGTTTTACTTTTAATCGCCCATGACCAGGCCCAACTTAGTCTAATCTCTAGATTCTAGAGGAGGCTCAGCCCACGTTCAGTTCAATTGACCTGATTGTCTACGAAAATAGTACGGCCCAGCTAGACCCCAGGTTTTTTAAATGCTGCACATTGGTGACATGCAGTGCTGGAAAATTGTGTCTTAGAGGGCCTTTATGGTCAAGTTGGGCCCAATCTCGGTCGAATGGGGTCTGAGTGTGACTCCCCAAACAGTTTTGTCATAAAAAGAATAAGGATGCTTTTGTATTTCTGAACAATTAATCTCCAATAGGACTAAATGATTAATAAAATGGAATTATTGGAGGACTAAATGATTAATAAAATGGAATTATTGGATTCGTCTGAAACAACAGTAGTATTACATTTCTCGGCTTTCCGAAAATTGAGACGCATCGACTTGTTTGGTACCATACAAGTCGATTTTAAAACATTTGAATGGATCTATTTTAATATGAACACATAATAATCTGCAAAGATCGTTACCAAGGCCTGGATAGCCTGGATCAAGCCTCGACAACCTAAACTATATAGTGTACGCCTGATTATTTGGATTAGGTATTCCACAAATAACTAAATAAAATCCAATGCTAGTAACTGGATGCTGAGGAATCATCAAACAATCCATTCTCATGGCCCATGACCAGTCCAACTCAGGCTAATCATCAAATAATCTATTCTCATGGCCAAGGTAAGCCCACAAGCCCAGCCACAGTCGACGCCTGGTCTTCTGGCATGGGTCATGTTCTAGTCAGGTGCCACCTCTTGATTGCCTCGAATGCGATCAATATGAGGCATGCTAGCCGCCTTCTACTGAGAATTTCATTTCCAGTTTCATCACCTGAACATCGGAATGCCAAGATTCAAATATCAGTTGATAACCAAAATACTGGCCGATCGTTGTTACATTCCTTGCTATTGATATTGATATGATAATCACGTGGTTCAATTCATCATCATCATCAGCCAGTAATCTCATATATCTGTGGTCGCTACACGGTCAAATCATTAGCCAGCAATACTCAAAATATGGACCCTATTTCTGACCCAATAGACTGGGCCAGACTATCTATTTCTGACCCAACTTCTAAATAACTTGTCCTTTGGACCAGGTTTTCTTTAAGGCTTGTTTTGGTGATCCATCTCAATGTATTCAACACAAAGAGTACTCGAATTTTACTCATAATCTGGGCGAGGTGTACAAACTGGCCTCTTCCTAGCCCAAACTCAAGTGCTCGAACTCAAGTTCTACATTGAGTGGGGAGGAGTTGGATTGGTTGCGTTCGGGTTGGAAAAAGGCTGCAATTTATTTAGGCCTGGGCTGGCCCTACAAATGACAACCCCCACCCATCTTTACTTCACTTAATTCCAGTGAATCAAAACCAGACTCTCTGTATGTCCGCTTGTCTGAGGCTTGGCCCACAACCGGGCCCATAGCCCGACAAACACAATATAATCAATGACGAACTTCAATTAATCCAATTTAACTCGACCCACAGTCAACGTACACATATTTTGGGTTGAGGGTTGAGTTAGAAATCGAACATAAAGTGTAAAATGATACAATTTTTTTTTTTTAAAATTTGCGTGTGAGAAACCCAGTGTAAAACCTCACATGTGATACTCACTACCTTTAAGGCACACCAGGTGAGTCCATAGGGGCTCGAAACTGACACCTCTTACATATTGAGATGAGAAATTACTAGTTGAGCTACACACATGTAGATAAAAATTTAGACCATTTTTCGATTTGATAAGAGGCATCCTAATTTAAGAAATATAACATTTTCTTCAAAATTCTAATTACAATAATGAGATTAATACATTAGAGTGGCATATAATACAATTCTGGATAGAAATGGAAAAATAAAAAATAAAAAAGTCAAACCTAAAGATCAGGCTATTGATGATAGTGATTAATGAAATACCTACTAAGAAAATCTAATTATTAGGTAACTACAAATATTCACCTGAACTTCCTTAGAATGCACGGACGTACTGATGATTATGAAGATAATAAACTTTTAAAAAGATTTATGATTGAATATATAATAAATTATAAATTACTTTAATTGAATAAATTAATCTGATCTTTAAACTCTCCAATATTTTATTAATATCAAATCATTTTTTAGTTCATCAACTTTTGAGAGAGTTTCTATAAAATTCATATCCAAATATAGATATGATGATTCAGGGGTTCAAATATCGTCTTGCCGATGTCTCGACTGAGATCATTCTCTCTCCTTTTTTTTTTTTTCCAAATCTCGATTGGTTTTATTTTTTTAATTTTATTTGAATTAAAAAACAAAAATAGACTTTTTTTTAAAAATATATTTTTTTTTTTCGGAAAAAATAAATATCTATATCAATGGAACCGAACATCAATATTTGATTTATTTAAAAAAAATATATTTTGCCAATATTCAAAATATTATATAATATTTTGAATCAATATATCTTATAAATATCGCTGATATTTTTTATTTTAGATCGATCCATATCCGATCCGACGTACAACGAACTTAAAAAAATTTATCCATACTATATTTATCTGTCACTATTGTCACTTTTGCGTGCATCAACAATATTACTTGCACTCGAGTGCCCCTTGGAACATTTAGATGACACCATTTAAACAATTTCTTTTTGGGAATAGAAAGTGATAATGAAAGCTGACTGGTAAAATATATTTAGAGGAGACAAAATCTTTAATCATGATTGCTGTGGTTGGACCAGAGCAGAGAAGAAAATTGTCGTAACCTTATATTTTTAATGCCTACCCCACAAACTTACATTTTATTAGTGATGGATATTGAATATTCTGTAATATTCATATTCCTGTGGCCCACTCTAATTCATAATTAAAGGGACATGTATACACTGGCTTTTTTGTGAAACCTTTTTAATTACTCAAGATGTCCACGTGTCCTATTATCATTGTGCATACGTTTGATTGACTCTCAATACACTCTCCATTATAGTCGAGCGTGAATTGAACCAAGACCTCATTTTAAATAAGCATTTTAATCGTCATATCAATCCTTTAGGATTGAACCTACATACACAGTTGCTGTTATCTTGTAATCCACTTTAATCAATGATCATGTAACTGTGGATATTTTTTTAATGATTAAGGTGTTTATATTTTTAAGGTACTCGACTAATTTTGAGAGTACTGTACAGGCCACTATTGTTTATACATATTTAGTAATTCCGTAAGGAATGGTCTTTTCAGATGAAGTAAAAACCAAATTAAGGACTTTTGCTTTTTTAGATGTATTTTTAATTATCACTCTAAGTTCTTTAGATTAACTATAATTTTTTTATGATTTTTTTTTAAAAAAAATTGATGTACGGAGGACGTTCCTCAATTTATAATAAATAATGTCCATTTAGTAGTGTAAGTTTTATATTAGAAAAAGTAAAAGATAGAATCATGTGACAAAATGGAGTGGCTAAATGGGGTGGAGAGTAGAATCAAAAGGAGGAGCAAAGGCAAAGGCAAAGAGAGAAGCAAAGACAATAAAGGAAGTGAAAGGCAGATGCATGGTGGCTGTTGGGCATAAGAAAGGGAGCTTTGACAAATTGTCCCCCTCTAATGTTGGCATTAATGATTTCCTTCAATTTGTTTAAGTGCCTTCATTAAATTTGATTAGATGTGATGAAGCAATAATAAAAGCTGCCCCTACCCCTAATCATCCAAACTAATTAAACATATGAGTCAAAGCAGAGAAATTACCAAGGCTTGAATCTTTTCCCATTCCTTCTTTCAAATCCAACTTTCATATAATCATATCATGCATGCTGGGTGGGTCCATATTTAGTGGTTCGTACAATAAAATATGACATGAATCATTTTGGGCCCACTTTTAAAGGTTTGTCAAGTAAAATTGGAAACCCTACATTGGTGCTTGAATGAGAATTTTGAATTCAAATATCATCAATTTTTTATTTTTTTTCAATACGTATTGAAAATTGTAAAATATCTAGTGTAAAATTTTCACAAGTGAATCCACTAACACACTAAAATTAAGTCATGGGGGCTCAAAGCCGCAACTTAAAAAAATCATCTAACTTTAAAGGATTATTTGTGTAGTTTTATTTTATAATTTTACATATGTCTCAAAGACTAATTAAATGCTGTAAGAGAGCTTAAACATCAATACCAACCTAAGGTTTAAATATCGGCCGATACATATCGTATCGGCCGATATATATCGGTTTTTTTAAACCGAGTAATATCGGCCGATACGATAAGTATCGGCCGTACATACCGAATATCGGCCGATATGGCCGATATTCGGTCCGAAATATCGGTCACAATATCGGTTGATATTCATAAATATCGGTATTTTTTTTAAAAAAAAAATTTAAAACACCGATACGGTTTTTCGCGATTTTTACACGGTTTTTCGCGGTTTTCCGCGGTTTTCCACGGTTTACGGTTCTCAGGGGTATTCGCGGTTTCGGTTTTCCGCGGTTTTCTGCGGTTCAGGGTTTACGGTTCTCAGGGTGTCCACGGTTTTTTGCGGTTTTGTCACGGTTCACCACTATTCATCACAGTTTTTTGCTGTTTTTTCACGGTTCCGAAATCGGAGGAGAGAGAAAATACCGATATCGGTATGAGAGATAAAATTATCGGCCGATATATCGTCCGTATCGGATATCGGCCGATATTTACATATTGGCCGAGCCGATTTTTTGACCCCTGATACCAACTAAGTGGTATCGAGTGTGCACCTCCTAATTATAGGTTCGGAGCAAACCAATGGAGATGTCACGTGTGACAAATTATCATATTCGATACTGTCATTTTAAATTTAGTGATACTAAATTACTAATATCCTAAACACCATTCTGAAGTAATTATTTGCTACTAGTAATATTGAAATATTTTTAAGTTTTAAAGTTTTTACCGAGATGTTATTGAAATAATCTCACAAAAAAAATATTTAAATAATAATCATAATATAATTAAAGCACTCTGATATAAAAATCCAAACTTTTAAGATATTTTTAGCTAAAAATATATTTTTCAAATTTACAATTTTATATTCATAAACATTAGTCACTATTAAATTAAATCTAAATTTTATAGATTATTAAACACAAATAAATCTACAACACATCCATGTGGAGCCCATCACATAATTCATCTATACCATATTACCAACTTTAATGTATTTCATCCTTTTAACTATACGATTGATATTCATTTGATTCATCGACATTAGTAGAACGAGTATTGTTGACAAATATATTTACCCATTTGTTTTATTTTCATCTTTAAAAGTTTAATAGTTTTTGAAAATATTTTTACTTATGCAATAATTAAATCATAAAACCCTATACTATTTATTTATAACAATGATTATAAAATATCTATCATCACTGTCATTCATTTCCTATCCACTTAGGATTAATTACTGAGTTCTATATTATTTTTATCTCATCAAAGATCACATATTATTCGTTGCCATTGCATTTAATCATGTCCTTCATTCTCTTTATATTAAATATTTTAGCTAAATATGAATTTAGTGTGATGAAATTAAAAATTTTGCATGAGAAAGAGACCAGAAAAGAAAAATCTATTACTAATCAATAAATGGTCTTACATTTTTCTTTTGTCTTCACACCTATTGAATATATTATTTAAGATTGTTTATTCAATTATATGCCAGTAAATTTATCTTTATTATTTATATTATATCTATCTATATTTTCTTTCAATATTTAAATTTAAATCATCTTCTATTATTTAAAAAATTGGTCAAATTAGTGTGAACTTTTTTTAAAAAAAAAATACGTGGAAACTCATCAGACTCCACTTTGTGTGTTCATAGATAAAGTTCCGAATCCATAACACCACCCACAAACAATATGAATTAGATTATGTGCCCCAAAGGTTTGAGAGTTAGACCTCCCACACAAGATAAAAATATCCAATCACTCGAATAAATAAAGTGATGGATTGTATGAACTTTAATCAATGTAAGTAAATAACTACTAAAATTTATTTTTTAAATACAATCAATAATTCAACAAAGTTCAAATTAAGTCATTGTGAAATGTCCAGTTTACGTTGGCTCATTAGAAAATTAATTTATACACAATATTTTTTTACGTGGGACATTAAATGATACAATTCTGAGGTGGTTTTTCATTTTGGCCTTTCACATCTTAATTTATGGAAAATGAAATTGATGACAAAATAAAAAAATAAAAAATTATATTATCTTATATTCTATTTGAAAAATATTAATGCACAAATCAATTTACGTTGATTAATACGATTTATTTATTTTATTTAAAAGATGTAATTGACCTTTTCTATATGCTTTCTACGTTTAGTGACCGGTGAGAGTGATGTCTCCGTATGATGATTGACATGCAGTGGATTAGCTAAACAAGGATAATAAAAAAATAATGAAGAGGACAATTTGACACGTGGCAATAATAGAAGACAAGGACCACATTTGGAAAAAAAAAAGCGCATCTTTTCCACGTTTCAGTTCCACTTTCTACCCAATTCAGGGGAACGGAACGGAACGGAAGGTCATTGCCATGGCATTTTTCTTGGCCATCCGTTTAACGGGAAATTGGAATATTGGGCAACTCCTCCATGAGTCCATGGGCTGTGGTCGGGCTAAAAGGCCCACTGTTTTGACAATTGATGGTTTCCACTTTCTCACAACCCAATTACTTATTTCCACTTTTAGTTTTAATTTTTACATTTTCAATTATTAAAAAATTATTTTTATAGTTATATATTTCCAAAATACTTGTCCTATTTCAAATTTTTTTATTTCTTAAGGATTATTGTCGCACAGAGCGCACCAAAAACCTATTAATAGATTCTCTGACAGGGCCGACTCTGAGATCTCTTAAAATCTCAGGGGCTCTAGACGGAGTAAGTTTTCAGAGGCCCTTTGTGACTGGTATATTAAAGAATTTAAGTGTGTGGAGGCTCTTTCTGTCTGGAGGCTCTAGGCGACGGCCTACGCCCCCTATGCACAGGGCCGGTCCTGTTCTCTAAGTCAATTCAAACCTCGTGAAATAAAAAAGAGGTATGGGCGGTGTCTCGTTGTTTAGTTATTACCCAATAATGTTTTCCTAACTATGCAGCAATGCATGATTAAAACGATAAGAGTCGAAGGTAGAAATAACTACAAAATGCTGTATATGTGCAAGTTAAAGCTTATTAAAGAAGGTCGTCTTTCCATCACGTCAGAAGGTGATTTAGAGTTCATCGAGAATGTTAAAGCTTTGATTTAATGTGAAAATAAAAGAATGGGATAAGTAATTTGAGACAATTTCAAAATGCGTATTAGACAAATATTTTGGGACGGAGGGATAGTAATAGAAAAATATTTGAGATCTAAATAATATGTGTCTCGACGAAAATTTGTCCAATAATATCTCTTTTAAAGACCACATCTTGTAGCCATCATTCACTTTATATTGATTGTTAAAATGCAGTGGTTAATTGCAAGGAAGAGTAATTATGGTTTTAAATCTAACATGATATGATTTAAATAAACACATTAGAACATGCAAATGTTTCAACCAAATTGAAAGAAAAAACCCTTCAGTGGGTTAGGTTTAGGTTTTCTTCTCTAATATTTTTAGTTTTTCCTTCTTCATTTTTAACTTTAGTCTCGATTTGTTTTCGTATCCCATAAATTCAACATCAAATAACTTTTTCTCTCCTTTTTTCTTTATTCACAATAAAATCCAAATCTAAGTTCAACAAAGAGGACAAAAATCATTCACATCAAACGATTGGTGAAAGGGAAAATTCTTGACCAATATTTCAGAAAGGCTTAGTTTGGGAGCGTTGAAAAAAGCATTTTATTCTATCGAATAAATTGATCATTATCGGAACTTGTGTAAGAAAGCCTTTTTAGTTTTTAAAATAGGCAAGCTCAAACTTCAACATATCAAAATCCATCATATTGCAACCTTGGTATTAGATAATATGAATGGATCTCTGCGAAAACACAAACTATTTAATTTAGAATTTAGTTTGAAAAAGAAATAAGAAAGAGAAAATGAAGAGAACCATCACATCAGAGAACATGATAGAGATGGTAAAGAAAACCCCAATAAATTACATTTTAAAAAGCTCCAAAATACATTCAACATCTATATTTCTACTTGTATAAAAAAAATATTCCGAACAACTAAAGAACTAACTTTCTATAAAATGATTTTATTCCGAGAATAACTCTACCAATATCATTTAAATTGACTCGTAACAAAAAGACAAAGATAATACATTCATGTGGTATCTTGTGGTGTTGCTACATTAACTAAAGATTAGACAAAAGACAAACTTGTTAAAATTTAACTAGTAATTTCTCTTTCTATGTCTCTTTCGAATAAATTTAAAAAAGGATGAACCCAGGCTCTTCAACTCTCAAGTGTATGGATGCGACGCATAGACACCTTCAGACCTCAAAAAAAATATATATATAAAGAACTATAAAATTTAATTAATAGAAAATATCAATGAGTAAATTTTAAAATAATAAAAACTTTATTAAAACTCATAAAGGTTCATAATTACCGTCTAAAAGTTAAATTATAAGTTCAAGTCTTGTCGATATCAGATAAATATATTTTAAATTAATAGTATAAATAATTTAAATAATGATGATAAATTTTAAATTAAAATATTTTATAAAAAGATATCTCAAATAAATTCCCTTGCATGTCATCAATTATGTAATTCTTTATTGGGCACAAGGAGAATCTACTTTCTGTGTATAGCAGGAACGCAAAGCGCAAGTAGCAAGTACTGTAGCATTGCGGGACACGGTGGAAAATACGTCGGGCCAATAACAAGGAACCACGTGTCGAAAATACGACAGTAGTAATGGGCGGACAGGATCGACCAATGTTACCCAAAAAGTCCCTGTCCGGTCCACTTGCAAACAGCTAATTTATAGAGTGTCTCTCCCTACGTTCTCATCTTCCACATCGGATTCGATTAAGATATCCATTCACACGTGTCAGTGAGGGAACGCCTGTTGAGCTAATTTATACTTTTTTTTTTACCCTTTTTCAAAAATTATTTTTAATTAGGGTGATAGTTTACTTTTGAAGTTAGGTTAAGAAAATTATCGATGGAATACAATGGTAAAATTATAAAAATTGTTGAAGAATATCTGAACATCAATAATATTCTCTTTTTTTTAAAAAAAATTACGATAGGCACATCCGAGTGAAGTTATGAGAACTTGAACCTGACACCTCCGATCTTCTTACGATGGGAGATTATCGGTTGAAGTACACTCATGTATGTTATTTTCTCACTTTTAAGAACTATGAATTCTCTTAAGATGTGAGAGAACTCTCTGCATCAAGATGATTTCCTTAATACAACGTTACAGCAAAAGAGAAGCTACTAGATGCCGAGCATTTTAGTCATATAATTTTTTTATGAAAAATGCTAAATTTATTCTGAAACTATATCTACTTATATATTTTATCGATTGACAACTGATTTAATTGATATCTTAATTAACTCTTGAAAGGCTAATTAATTTTGACTTAATATATGAGTTTAAGGGTATAGAAAGTACAACTCTAAAGAGACTTTTAGGGGAACTTCTTATTTAGAGAAGTAGTTATTTAAATATTGGCGTAGATCATATATTTTCTAATATAATATATATAAAATGACAAAGACATTAGTTGTATAAATTTTGGCCATGGTTTTAGACCATTGAAATTTGATTAGTACAAAGTCATTGATTTTTTTTGGCCGATCTCACAAGTTACGATGATCGAATTGAAAAGTTTTCCTTAGTATAATTTGCATACAATTCCAAATTCAGGTAACGTAACTCCAAGGCAAAACTACTTAATCCTAGACATACAATATACTCATGTCCACTAGTATCATGTGGAGACCATTCAATGGCAAATGTAGACCACTTTAAATATTATTTTCATTCTTAAATTAAGATCTAATCTTGGTTGATGTCTATTTAATGTGTCATCATTGTTGAATTGATTGTGATAAATTAAAATATTTATAAAGTGATTTATTATTATTTAAAAAAATCAAAAGGTATGATGATTCAATGGCTCTCTTTTTTAACAATCTAATAATCTTTCTGATAATCTATTTGTCCATTTACTTCTTCATTTATCATCGAGTAATATCCATTATTTGACACCAATTGTCAAAGTATTAAATATTTCAACTTAAACATCCTGTAAATTAGCCTAATAACTTTATCCACGTTTAGTAGAAAAGTAAAAACTTTAAAATATCCATCATATACCTATAACAATAGGTATCTTTAATATATATAAAATTGGTAATCTCTTATTTCAGAAAGTGAAAAGTGTCAAGTTCAAGCCCTATAGCCTCACATGATGTGGCTTAAGAGTAGTAGGTATGGAAGTTTTACGCTGGATTTTCAACAGTTCCTGCATGTAAATTAAAAAAAATAAAAACTATATACAATTATACATTGCTTCATAAGAACGGGCATTGGTCAAATATAGACACATACAGAGCTAATAAAAGCCCATTTAACTTACTTAAATTTTTAAAGTAATTCTTTACAGTTTTTTCTTCAATAGTGAACAATGAAAATAAACATAAAATAATTAACTACCATATAATACTAATTAAAAATCAACCATCTCAGCCAACACAATTTTGGTAACGTACCTCATAGTATAAATATAAAAATCTACAAAGAGAAAATTGTGAAAACTTCTCTACAGTTTTAAAAAAATTACTTTAAATCTTAAAGACAAAGATAAGAAGATTGATTTTTTCATCAAATATATATATATATATATATATATATATATATATATATATATATATATATATATATTATTTAAGTAGTGAAAATTAAATACTAACATTTTTCCCATAAAAAAATTAAAAAAATAAAATAAAATACCGAGAGAGGGAGACCATGCCATATTGCCATGTAAAACAGGATGTCCAAATAAGGGGCTATCTGTAATTATTGGAAGATTCTAGTGGGGTGGCCACTAACGAAAGGCGACGAGAGTTGCACCTGCGACTCTCTCCGTCGTGGGTCCGCCGCCTCGGACCACGACACTCTCCCGATCCTCTCGAATCCATCTCAAAGTCTGAACAGCGACGTGTATGCCGTCATCCACCGACGCGTGTCATCCCTCCATTTGCTGATTCCATTCTTCGCTATATTGGGGAACCTTCTTTGCTTTTATTTCTTCAAATGCCCTTGTTTTTGTTATATTTATTATATTATTATTTAATTCCACTGAGGTAAGCAAAAGCATTTCCACAATCCAACGGGTGGGGGAATATTACTCTTTCCTTCTTTGCTTTTATTCCTCTTTTTTGTCCCTTTTTGTCCTGGTTTCAATCCAACCATTCATATATCCATGCCCTACTCTTATATTTGTGATTCCCATTACCACAATTTGATACTAAATGTTTAAAAACTCCAATAGAATAAATTCATTAATTTGAAGTCAAATCACTAAATTTAGTTAAAATGTATAAAAAAATCTCTTTTGAAGATAATAAATTAATTTTTGAATTGATGTGAATCTCGTATTATATATAGAGTGATTTGGCCCACCACTGTGTAGTTCAGATGGTGGCTTCTCCTCTCAAAAGGGAGAGATCACGAGTTCAATTTCCAACGGTTTTTACCTCAGAGCATGGACATCTATGGTACTTCTCAACATTATTTTCAAATTAATATGACTTTTAAGACCTGTGATTTGAATTTTAGATTGTGATAAAGATGGCACTATTTCATTTTATAAGTACTGATTTTAAAAATCATTCCACTAGGATTCAATTCAAACTTAAGTAATGTGGGTTGATTTTGAAATTGGCCAAACTTAAGTCATTTTGTTTATTTTTAGTGATTTTTAATAAGCTTCTATCTAATTCGGTCCATATGATTTTAACTCAATTTAAATACGATCTCTCATAGGTCAAAGACTAAATGTTATATTTTATAGTTTCACTTGTGAGAGATGACAACCAAAATAATAGACTTTTATAATACAATTGGCACTGTAGCTTAATTTATAATTTACTTAGGATGATTGGAAACTTTTTGAATTTTATTTTTCATGCTTATTTTATTGTAAAATTATTCTCATGACGTATTCCAACAATAATAAATTACAACACAATATCAATATACTATAATAAGAAGCATTCTACTTTCTTTTTTTATTTTATTGATGGACCACTCATGTCATTCAATTTCAAAACTTTCAGAATCTTAATACCTTTTAGAAACCAAGTACATAATTTCTTGGATCGGAAAATCAATAATTCATGTGGAATCATCCATTGAATAAATAAGTAGAGTCATTGATTTAAACTTTAAACTTTTTCATTGAATTCATGGAACAATTTATAATTGACATACTTTGGTCATATATATTTGAATTTACGTGGGAAAACGAGAAAATCCAGTTTAAAATCTCCACTAGTAATACTCACTACTCTTAAGATACATCAAGTGAGGTCATGAAAACTCGAACCTGATAACTCCCATTTTCTGAATCAGAAGATTACCCACTGAACTACACCATTGGACCTAATCATTTAGCAAGACTTGAAAATCATAATATGGTCAGACTGAGTTGACCCACTTGACTACTGATTGAACCATTAGTTGAATTCATCGTAATTTTTAAAAATTAATCAATTGTTACTTGTTCAATTTGCGACATGATGAATGAGTGCTAATAATTTATGTGTGACATTTTCAAACCTCTCCATGATTTTATATTTTATGTTTTAGCATTTTGGCAACTCTCAAGTGCTGTAGAGAATATACTTCCTTTTTCTTGATGGACCATATTAAAAGGTAGAACATGTTATTTAGAGATATTAACATGTGCCATCATGCAAATGTCTTACATGTAAAGTTTGAGACATATTTTAGCTTTTTATCTCAAAGTTTAAATTTTAATGATTTAAAATAGAACATGTTAACTTAATTGTGAAGGTATTTAGACAATTTTAGTGTTTCAGTGGATAATCTTGATCATTAAAAGAATATTAATGTTTAAAAAGAGTAGGGATTTGTAAAAAGAGCATGCACTCATGGAAGTGTCTAAAGAAAAACTATATATCCATATTGATTTTTGTAATTCAATCAGAAAATTCAAAAACTTAAAACTTTATATATTTCTATTCTCTAGACCATGCATCAACTATATATATATATATATATATATATATTAACGTATGAAAAACTCAAAAAGAGTCTTACAAAAATCTCCATAGATGAATCCACTATCGATAAAGTACAACAATATTAGACCATAAGAGTTCGAACTGTAACTTACTTAACAAATTAAAATTTGAATATAAATCTTATACCTAGAATTTGAACATGAAGTTGTTGGAGAAACATTGGCAGATCCAATAAAGAAGAATAAAGAGGGGAAAAGAAAAAGGAAAAGCTTTGAAAAAGAGACTAAAATGAATGTGAAATACAGCCATTTTGGAAGTTCATCCAGTTTATGCGTCAGCCAAATATCAGCTGATATAATATATATTATTTTTTTAATCATTCAATATGTTTCACATGATATGTACGTTACATCATCAATACAATCAAGGATCACAGATATTAGACAAAGATATCAATCGAGACAGTTGTATAGCATCAATATATTATCAATACGAGATATTTATATTTTTAGATAAAAGAATATTTGTTAAGTCAATACTGTTGTATATGGCTGATATAGGTTTTACACGGGAAAACTATGACAAACTTAGGCAAAGTGAACTTTCATTTTATATCAAACAAAAAGATAAAACATAAAAATTTACTTTGAAAAATGTGTTAGTGTACGATTCAGATTATAAATAGACATAATTAGCTACAAATTGATCAAATTTGAACTCAAAATTCAATGTTTAGCCATTTGATCTTAACAAACTGATTTCTAAATTCAAAATTGATCCACTAATAATTGATCATGTCTACTTTCAATTTTAATAGTTGGTTTTTTAATAGTTTCAAATGGGTGGATCAGACTAGACTTGGTACTTTTCGAGAGAAGTGAGCTTAAGCTTTAACTTTACGAAGTTCAACGGGCTTCAAGTAGGTTCAAACTTTTGTATATATAAACAGGTTTGAGTTACCATAGAGCATAGCTTACTTTTAATCTTGATTGTGAAGAGTTTGAACCAACGTAAGATGTTGACGAGACTATCCCACAGGTGTAAGCAGGAGTCCAAATATCGGCTGATATCTCAACTATATTATATCGGTCGATATTGGTCATTTTTTTTTTAAAAAAAAAAAGAGGAGAGAGAAAAATATCAGTTGATACCGAATTTTGAACTCTTGAGTGTAGGACTCATTACCTAATAAAGAGCAGTTATGTCTTTGATTAGTTGACAAATGATATTATATTAAGAGAGATTACTTAACAAAACTGTAATATGTTATTAACTAAGAAGCTGCTCATATGTATAAATGCATATAAAAATAATAGAAAAATTCAACCTCTAATAGAGATTTTTTAAATTTGATTTCTATATTAAGTGAAACTCTATCTTATCCTCAACACGTCAAAATTCTTGGTCTATCGGGTGTCACACAATAGCTACTAGACCCTATTAAGTAGAAGAATGAGTTGGAAAGCAGTAATATTATAGTAAGACACTCGAATCCGCTGATGCAATGGGCTTCTTTTCATTTATGATATTTTTTGTGGAAAAAGTAAAAGAATCTAAAAAAAAAATCTATTTCTGGTGCATGCCCATCTAAATATGGGGCCCTCATTTAGAGACTATATCTATTGGCACGTGTTTGGATGAGAAGATTTGAGGGAAGTTCTTCTCAGTTCTGTTGTTTGACTTCTATTTTCTTGAGAAAGTGAGACCCACGTATGACTGAAATTCTCCTGATGACAGAGACCATGATTTTCTCAGTTCTTAGAAAAACTGTATAAGAGGACGAAATCTTGGGTTTTTGAAATTGAGTTATCGGTCGATGACAAGTATCAGTCGTACACAATTTATGTTGGTAATATTGGTCATGATATCATTGGTATGAATAAATGTGAATGATTTAAAGTAAATAAATTAAATATTGGTGTGGGCCCAGCCAAGTGGATATTTGAGTTTTCAGTTTTTTCTTATTAAAAAGGGCTGCTTTTTATTTTTTTAATTCAGAAAAAATAAAAAATATGATATTTCTAAAATATAAAAGAGGAGAGCCGATATCATTTAAAAATGAGATTTTTACCCCTGTTCAATATAACTTACTATTTAGTTACACTTGATTATGTTTTTATTATTCTAATTTCTTAGAGTTCAATAGAAAATCTAATCAATAGAATTGAATGCTTATTCAAAACTCAATTATTTGACCAAATTTCGATCTGAAAATCAAAATTTAACAACATGATTAAAGGTGGTTAAATATCACTAGATGTCCTTGCTTTTTTTAGATAAACCTAGTAATTTTGAGTTTTTAACTATAAAGATCAAGCAGAGCTCATTTTTTCAGTTGAAATTTGATCTGTGATGAGCTTGAAATCATTTTTTAATTACATTAGATATTTAAAAAATAAAAAATCTAACACGTAACTCTTAATCTTACTAAGATTTTCATTTAAAATATTTAAAACAACAATCTTGGTGAGAATATTTAAGGGATAGAAGTTCTTCAGAAAGGGCACTTCTCCTACTTGAATTAAAAAACAGCTAAAATTAGGATGATTAGTCTTACTTGATGGGCGATTTCTTCGTCTTATCTACAAATCCAAAAGTCCAGGGGTGAAAAAACCGGCTCGACCGATATGATTCTCTCTCATCTTTTTGATTCTTTTTTTAAATATCAGTATTATTTTATTATTTTTTCTTGAATTAAAAATAAAAAACCAAAAAAGAAACTGTTTTTTTTTTTAAATTGAAAATGTAAATATCGGCATATATCGGCTTATATTTTGAATATCAGCCTGATATCTAGGCCGATATTTTAACTCGGGCCCATCACCGTTTTGATTTTTTTTTTTAAATACCGATATTAATTATATCGGCCGATATCGGACCGATATGATTGGGCGAGATATCGGCCATATCAGCCGATATGATTGCTGTACGACCGATACAATATGTATCGACCAATATTATACGGAGCTTAAAACCCGTATGATATCGGCTGATACATTTCGTATCGGCCGATATCTCGGCCCCTGCCCAAAACCTTTGGTGGTCAAAATGGAAAGCAGCAACCACCACATTTACAATTCAATGGTCAAGATCTTTGGGCTCAAAATGTTTGATATAAACTCGACGAGATGGAGTGATGGTGAGAAACCCTCCTCACGAAGTAAGAGTCCTAAGTTCAATCACACTGCACTCCAAAGGGCTATTTCTCGTAAATTTATCCAGTGTGTAGGTAGAGAGGCTTATACATACTTCAAGAATTAGTCGGGTGCTCTAAAAAGCCCGAACACCTGAGTCATAAAAAATGGTTGGTCACTTGATCTACAGCGGCACTCAATGCTCAACAAGTCACATGTCTGGGTTGAGGCGAAAATGAAATTCTCAGCTAAGTTATTTAGAGGTTGTTTATCAAATTTTAAGTGTGCCAAATATTATTAAATAAGATATATAAAATCATAAAAGTTAATTTTAATTATCTTAATTTTATGATTTTAAATTTTAAATTTTATTTGTTATAAGTTATTAATTTTATAAGTCACCTAAAAAATTATGATAATTTGGTGGAAGACTTTTTCATAAGATTCACTTTCTATCCAATGTAACTAAATGAGGGTCGGGTTATATAACCTCTCAGTAAAAAAATATTACTTGAGGACTCTTTAAAATTACTTAATCTCAACTATTATAGTTACTTGAGGCTTTTTTTAGTTACTGGTTGAGATGTATAAAAATATCCTTGAATAAATAGTATAAAAAATATTTTAAGAAATTATTATATTTTTTGTAAGAAAAATCAATAACTCTAATAATTAAAATTTAAAATCTAAGACGAAAAGGTTAAAATTATTTTAAAATAATAAAATATTTTCTTTTAATTGTGGTAGGTGACTATTTAGAAAAGATCTTCTATAAATACTCTTCCAAATTCATGTAATACAGGGCAACAACATACATTGCTTTCTGTGGCCGACGAATGCCCAAAAAATTCTTTATACAATTTTCAAAAGACATTAATCTTAAATTTTTTTTTTTTTTCATTTATATGTTGATGTATGTTAGGATACCATAGGATTCTTTTTATTTATCCAAAGGGGGAGTAGACAAGTAATTAAAAATATTATTTTTTTCATAAAAAAATAATTTTGTTTAAAATACGAGTCAAATTTCTATCATTCGATGAAATATCTTGGATCTACATTGGATTGTCAATCAAGTGAATCTTATTGAGATGGATCAATAAAAGGGAAGCAACTAAGAGCATCCCTAAAACAATCAATTGCATTTAACCAAAATGATTTGAACTATTTAAAGAATCCGGTTTTTCCTTTCTCATTAAACTCTTTCATTAAAAGATAGAAAGATCAGTAATTCTACCATATTTTTCTTGTCAAGAAGAAAAATAGATGGCTCCATGCGCTCTGATTTAAGAGTACTATCGATATTATCTTTTCATCACTTAAATGATAATATGTGTACAAAATGACAAGTTCAGTATTTCTTATTATAAAAACACTAATATTTTGTTACTTTCCACTGGTGTTTTATCATTTCCTTTTAATTTTAATTCAGTTTAATTAGTACCACTTAACATCTTCAATTTCATTTCAGATGATTTAGCATGAGATCCAAAAGATGCCTTTAATTTTTTGTAGTGATAGTAACCATGTGATGATTTCAAATACTATCGAGGCTTCGTTTGGACGGAGGGTAAATTTTTAAAGGGGTGCAATCAAGGGTAAGAGTATCTAAGATGAATACCCTTTTCATGAAAATAATATTTAAAAAGTAAAAAAATGGAGGTAAAGAGAAATACTATCCAATTATCCTCCAATTATCATATAAGAGTAATGAAGAGTTATCCTTGTCACCCCCCTTTAGCCCCAATCCAAACGCAGCCCGAGTCAAGTATTTGAAGGGAGGAATAGATGAGTTGGATGTCCAAACTCAGTTCCAAAGGCACCCATGTGCCGCTCAAACTCAGTTCCAAAGGCACCCATGTGCCATAATGGTAATGGTACTAATGGGTAGGGCGCACTCAAGTAGGAAGGACAGGACGGTGCTTTTAATTTCAAGTACATAATCAATGAAAAGTTCATACTCATATGACATACGGACATCAACTTGCACATATATTTTTTTTGAGAGGACATCAACTTGCCCATATACGACCAAATCATTATGTTATATACGGTAAAAAGTTATAATTACTCTATTTAAAAAAAGGATTTATACATGGTAGTTCTATTTTCTCTAAGCGTATCTCTTTAAAAGAAATTTTTAAATTTATCATTATTTTTAAAAAAGAGAAAAAAAAAGGAAAGAGAGAAGTAGGAGCAAACTTGAAAACTTCTTTTAAAGAATGCATCATGAGAGAAGATGGGGAATGTAAAAATCATTACCCTTTATATGTCAACAAATACCACGAGATAATTTTAACTCAACTTAATTAATCATCTCATCCACCCCATAATTGACAACCAAGCATGGTATTAGGGCACCGATTCTTGACCCCTGGTGTAAACTATTTCACATCACTCTTTTGCAGGAGACTAGAGGTTGTCCATATCTACTATTAATTAATGAAATTGAATCTTTTAAAATATTAAACTTTCTCAATAAATAATGAATATTCAATACCTAACTTTAGAGGGATCATATGTCTACATTACCTGATCATTTCTCCTCTTACTTGAGAATAGAGAGGCTCACCCTGTCTTGCAATTGTGAGTGAAATGTAAGTTTCCACTTGTTCCAAAGTGGAATGTCTCTTATCCTTTGGATGTGATTTTGTGCAAGCCACAACAGCGAGCACTTGCTAACCGGGTAGAGTGGACAACTCCAACACCCAAATCTCCTCCATGGCAGAAGGAAAATATTAATATAGAAATAATGAGGATAGATGGCCAAAACTATTGGGGTGCAAACGAGAGTCTCATGTCGATTGTGAAGGAGGAAAACAAAGGATTTATATGAGTCTGAGTCACTCCACTTATCATACTAGTCTTTTGGATTGAAAGTCTAGTTTTAACTGTGGTATCAGGATGGTTGGCAACGTTCTATTCGTCGGAAGAGCCTCGTTTGAAAAAGAGATTGTTAAGGTGCGAACGAGAGAGTCCCAAATCGATTGTGAAGGAAAAAAAAAAACTAAGAATTTATATGAGACTGATTACTTTACCTATTAGACTATAATCTTTTCGACTGAAAATCGAGTCCTAACAAAAACAGTGTCCATGCTTAAAAAAACAGATAAGAGAATACATAGGCACATGAGAGTGTGTGGTCGAAATTTCCAAACTTAGACCAGAGAAGGACATCACATTGTTTGGATCATATCAATTATCTTTTCTCTCTCTCTCTCTCTGTCTCTGTGTAATGTAGATTGTACAGAAGAGAGTGCAAGTGGGAAGAGAGAGTAATGGTACAGTGGCCAATAGCAAAAATAAAAACCCAAAAGCAGCAGAACCATATGCTTCCTTTCCTTCCATAACGTTCTCCATTCCCTTTTCCCTCCTCACAGTAAAACATTTTTTTTTTTTTTTTGTTGGTTTTTGCTTTCTTGGCAGACAGCAGTATCTGGGTTTTATTTCCCTCAGCCTCTTTCTTGTTTAAAGTAGCTCTACCTCCCCTTGATATTTCTTTCCATGCTCCACCTGGCTATCATTTCAGGATTCCACTCCTTCCACCTTCACACTTCTCATCCAGTGGAACAATCCCTACTTACGTGTCCGGACAGTGTTCAAATAGATGAGATAATGGTTTTGATGATATAATAAAATGATGAGAATGTAACCCACATACACCGTACACGTGTTAGTTCTAAAACGTAGCTGAAAATGGTTTCAAGCTTAATTGTATTATACCACTCTATATTGTCCCATTCAATATGAAACAGCCAAAAGCAATTAGGGCAGACAATTTTTTTTTTTGCTCTTTGATTGTGCTGAAAAATCTTGATGATATTTTAGAAAAGTTTCCACGACAAAAGCAACTAAAATGGACTAAAATACTTTTGAGAGCCAATACATTAGTGGATCTGTCTTGTGAAAAGGTACACCAAAAGCTCTAGAGATAATTAAAAGTAGAAAATTAAACCCTTTATCTTATTGTCATCATAGATTGCCACATGATAAGTCATTGATGAATCTCGATAGTTATAAATCAAATTTTCAAATCATATCTTGCATGGTGAAGGTATTTTTGTTAATATTAGAAAATACTACACCATATAGGTTTTTGTGCGTATGTGCATGTGGAAAATGATATAACATTTTAAAGATATAATTTTTTTCTAAATATGTTTCAAAAACGACTATAATGATGTCCAAACCAACAGTCAAGGAGGAAACATCAAGCTCTAAATAGGCCGTTGTCTTCTCTCCTCTTGATTCAGTCAAAATAGAAGAGAGTACGTAAATCTTATCTGAATTATGCTTTCATGCAAGTTTTTCTATCTTCTTCTTCTTATTATTTTTTAAAATAGTTATTATATTAATACAGAAAATGCACAAAGATACAAATACAGAAAACAAAGAAAATATAAACAAAACAGCATCATCTTATTATTATTGCGTATCTTGATATTACATACTATTTTCTTAGTTAGGAATGATAATCTTAAAAATCCAAAGGAGTTGGAGTGATGATCAAAAACCCGTTCAGGAAGTAGGAGTCCTGAGTTCGATTCCCATTTTACCACAAAGGGCCACATTCCATGGACTTACCCAGTATATATCGGTAGAAAAGCTTACACATACCCAATGAATAATACACTAAGAGAGTTGAACACTCTAATGAAAAAAAGGACTGATAATCTTAAAAGAGTTGTGTATGGTGAAAGAAATTGGATTTGGACATGGAACCATTTTTTATTGGTTCTCAGCTCTAATTGGACAAAACGGTGGCACCCACTTGAGTTCTGATAGAGAGGGTGGGCTCTATTCACATCACATCCACACCTGCTAAGGGAACACCCAAATTGGTAGCTGTGTGGACATGAGGACATTGGGTAGAGGCAGCTGTAGCTGTACGCCTGTACACCTAGAGAACACCACAAATCTTGCTGGTCAGAGTTGAGTGGAGTTCACATCTTATGTGGCAAGAGATAAGCTTATCAGAATCAATCAGTTCTTCTTCTTTTTTTTTTTAAAAGAAGATGATATGAATGAATTTGAGTTGTTTTCTTGCACATAACCCATCTATCTATTGTGGGGCAGACCACCATATTAGTGTCCCAGGATCCTCCAAGGACATAAATAGTAAGTTCTTTTGTTTAGGTGAAAGCAGAGAGATTGAAGGGAGAGGCAGGAGGAGCAGAGAACCTTTGCTTTGAAAGGAACAACATCACCACCTTTTTACATTCACTGGACATCTCACACAAATTGACATGACGCAAGCACTTCAGTGTTTGGACACATCATTCTTAAAAATAATCTCATCAGCTAAGCCACCACTGTTTGGTGTGTTGATTGGCCATCACCCAATCATCTTCATCTTCTCCAATCATGCCCATGTTGGTCTTTACTTCTTGTTTAAGCCATGATCCCTTTCTAATTACCAAGACAAAGCAACCCATAATGTTTTTTTAATGAAAAAGTGAAGAGAAAAAGCGCCTTTTCCCAAGCCCTGTGGGGCCCCATGAGGGCTTTTGGCCTCTATAAATACCCCTTCTCCCCTTGAAACTTAGCAATTAGCATCCTCAAAGCACCCCCTCTCATCTGCACTGAACAACTCAACAAGGAAGAGTAGATTGGGGATTTTGAGTTTCCCTGCTTCTTTCAGTCACAAGACAGAGAAATCTCTCACCCATTTGGGCAACAAGGGCTTCTTTGAGATCTCCTCTCTCTTTCACTCTCTCCATTTTTGTCTTTTGAGGTATATACACACGCCCCTCCATTCCAGCCTAGTTTACTGCGTAGTATGGTTCATCCTTCAACTGGTTTTGTTGACGTTCTTCTTCCTTCACTGCATCTTGGCCACCCAATTCATCTTTCTCTGGTGTTGTTTCCTCTTCCTTGTTATTACTTGTGGTGGCTGTGAGACCCTGGTTTGTTGTCTTTGTTATAGCCGAGAGCTTGTTTTGGCTCCTCCCTTCATAGGTTCTTTTTTTATGCAGTGATTCTTGTTGCATTTGGAAGGGTCTGCCTTGGGGTCATCTAGCCTAGCCAGGATGTTTGCTAATTGGAGAGGTCATCGGTTGTCGGCATCGGTGAGCTTCAAAGAAGAAGGGAAGGTCGAGGGGATCGGATCAATACTCGGCTTATCTCCTTCGACACGGAGCTTAAAAGAGTCCCTTAGAAGGACTTTCTCAGCAGATATGTCCTCTAATATATGGCTGGCTCAGCACTTGTCTTTGAAAAAGAGTGCATCATCTGAAGAATTCTCAATTATATCTGCCCCTAAAAATTATTCATCATCCTCATCGTCGGCATCATCATCAGCTTCAGAAGAAGAAACACAAGAACAATCAAGCATGGAGCTTGAAAGACAAGGAGAATTCGATATCTGGAGCGCAATTCAATCGCAGAAAGTGATTGGCTCAAATGATTCAGCTCTAACTCCTTACATACATCCTCTAGTGAAGAGGTCGGCGAGTTCACTCAGTGAGAAGAGTCTTGAGATATGCACTGAAAGCCTAGGATCCGAGTCAGGCTCTGATGGCTTCTCATCGTCAGATGATTTTGACTGCTTGCCATCCCATTTGAGGAAGGAAGAAGAAGACGAAGAGCAAGAGCAAAGAGTAGAGTTGGAAGAAGTGACTAAGAAGGAATTGGGATGTGTGAACTACAACTGTTCAGTTAGCCGAAAATCCCCAACTCGCTCCTTTCCTCCCCCACTCCCATCTCTCTCTAGCCGTGATGGCCCCTGCCTCCACATGAGACCCTACCGTAAGGATGGTCGTCTGGTCCTTGAAGCTGTTCCAGTCCCCTCTCACAATTACCTCCATGCCCACCGCCAACGTGGCCGCCTCCAGCTTACTTTGATCAAGACTCCTCCCTCCGAAGGAGGAGAAGAAATTGATGATGAAGATGAAGAAGAATGCCCAAAACAAGGATCACAAACACAACTACAAGAAGATGAAGACGACGATGATGATTTTGATAAGTATGATGATAATGAAGAAGAAAAAGAAGAAGAAAATGTAGTAATTGACAAGGGAGTTATGGTGGAAGTGAAGATCACTCGAGAAGACGTAGCAAACAGAGTAATGAAGGTACATCGATCGGCATTGGTGATGAACAAGATCATGAGTGGCAAACCCATAAAAAATCCAAATCCATGGATGGAGAAGAGTGCAGAGGAAAGAGAGAAATGTAGAAAAGTATCTCAATTGTTGCCTGTGCCGCCTTTCAACGCTTACGAGTGCTGCTGGAGGAGCAGCTCCAGCCCACTCCACCTACCTTATCCACCCAACCACCATCTTTTATCAAACAAACACTTTCTGCTGAAAGCTCAGGACTTCCTTCTTGTAAAAAGGTGCAAGGAAGCTCGCAAGCCCCTCTTGATTTGGGAGCCTCGTTGTATTGCCACCTCCTCCTAATCAATGGATAATCCTTCTATTTTGTAGGTTAAATTAAAATGAGGATGATAATCACGTCCATGATCCATGCTACCCAATAAACATATATGATTAAGACTCTGTTTGATTTTCTTCGACTTTTGATTTAGTCCACAAACTTTAACAGTGCCTGTCCTTGTAGTGACCAAATGAAGAAGTAAATGAGAAGAATATGGAATGTTTGTTTACACATGATTTTTCTCTTGAATGATGAATTTGGAATAACCTTTCCAGCTTTCTTGCAATTAAGAGTTTGGGGAACCTTTCTGCATGGAGAGGTACTCATGTCTCCTTTAAGTGATCGGAATCTTCTAAGGTATATTACACAAATCAACTGTACCATTCTTTTCTAGAATATGGTATTGATTTCTTCCATATTTAGAGATGATATATACATGCAAAACAACCCATTAATGGTTAGGAAAAGGAAAAGAAAAAAAGACACAGAGAAAGCAGACAAATCACCAGTTCACACTTGGTATACACTTTGTATGTCAATCTGAATTCTGAACTGTCCCAATCATGGTCTCCAAAATCGTCTTGATATTCCAGTTTCTTCAGCATCCAACTCGGCAGGGTTTGAGTCAGAAATCAGAATTAATCTGAGTTGACTCGGCCAATTCAGGTTAAAATCATGCAAGAAAAAAGCTCAGGCTTGGTTGTCTGATTTTGAGTATTGCCAATAGTTGAGTTTAACTCTACTGAGTCGACTCAGACTTGGCCGATTTCTACAACCTGATCATGATTAAATTGAATTGGTGTTTTTAAACTGTCGATTATATTCTCTGGATAATGGATTACAGCTTCAAGATTGAAGATATAGCTCACCATAGATTTAGAATGCATTGCAGCTGTTACACTACATCAACCTCAAAGACACAGTTATAGCCTCACTATCAAAACAAAGCAAATTTGTCGGGCTCAAATCATCATTGTCGTTATCAAAGGCCTAATTCATCTTTTTAGGGTTAGATTATTTTATCTTTTTTTTATTAGTTTTTTTTTTTTTTTCATTTAATGCCAAGTGTTATGTCACTCGATAGCTGATATGTTGCTTCTGAGTTCTAACAACTACATGTCTTAATTGTTCACCCACTTCAGTTCAGTAGTTCATGCTACAAATCAAATTCTAAAAACATTGACCAACTTGTACAAACAAAACCAGTTTTGGTTTAAGTGAGAGTCCATTGAAGAACATCAAGCAGCTCACACTCTTTTGCCACATCCACACAGGGCCAAGGAACTGATGTAGAGAGATGCGCCTTGAGCTTTACTTTCTTCGATACATCAATCATGGACCTGAACATTGTTTCAGAAGCGTATCGTCAACGTTGATGTTTTGGTCCAAACCAGTTCAAGTTCGATGATCAAACGGTCAAAGAATGAGTATGGAATCCATCACCATTCTGCGACAACACCCATACTTATATCCTACCAAACAGAACCCATTCTTAGAATGGTGTCAGCTCAACACTCATTCTCCATCGCAGCCTCCATGTTCTGCCTATCAAAAGCCCCCCTAAACAGAACAAAACACTATTGAATAAAAACCAATGCAATTGGTGCAGACTAGGGGCCCATCGGAATGAGCCAGTGATTTGACAAGTTGGAGAGTCCAGCTTAGAGTTTTGGGCAGCACCCAACTGCTGACCCCGGTCCAACTCACTCCAACTGGATGGGCCGGTCCAATTTGAAGGAGATTGGTTCTGTGGCAGATTAGTAAATCATTCATACTTGAGTGGTTACATAGTAGTGAGTAATTTGTATGGATGTAATATTGGCTTTAAGAATACGCAAAAAATGCACTATCAAGTATCAAAATCATCCTGGCTTCCACGGAATCTGGAATTTGGACAGCCAACCGTTTGCTTCCTAAGTGCGTCTCCATTTGTTTATTTATATAGTAAAAGAGAAAAGTGTCTATTTAAATTGCTGGCCTTGGATAATGAAGAATGTGACACCAAAACCAGGGGCAAAGATGCCCCAAACCACTAACTAGCAAAATTGTGTGCATGGGGTGTCACCATCTCACTAAGTTTAGAAAAAATCTCAGTCAAAATTGGGGTCCAGGTCCCTGTTGACCTGAAACAAGTGCACCTGTCCTGAGCAGTATATTTTATTAAAAAATGAGATGTATCTTCGTATTTTCTTTAATAATAAGTAGTTATTGAAAAGTTTAAGTGAAAAAAAAGTTATGTTCTAATAATCAAATTATGTTGTCCAGAAAACATTCATATAGGGCGCTAAACTCTGAAAGCCCTGAAACAAATCTTGATTTCTAAAAAATTGATACATGTTGGATAATTCGTAGCATTTCTCTTGGAGACGGACTGTAACTGTAACTCTCTCTCTCTCTCTCTCACACACACACAGTGTAAGCACACTCAAATCTACAACTCGAAAGATTTTGAAGAGGTATAACCTGGGTAATCTCTCTCATACACACACACTGTAAGCACACTCAAATCTACAATCTTGAAAGATTTTGAAGAGGTATAACTTGGGTTATGGACTTGTGACTCTCCGCCTCTGCCCTTGCCAATGCCATCCTTTGTAAGTGACAGGATTCCTAACCAACACTTCTGGAAAAGCACATATTATGTGTATTGTCTTCCAATAATAGCAGACCAATCAATTTAATTGAATGTCAATGGGACCCTCGACTTGAATTGCAACCTAACTCAGGCTTATGTCTATCCAAAATTCAGCATCTTCCGAGGTACAAGCATGGTACATTATGCAATGTGATATCAAAGTTCCTAACCACTGAGAGAGAGAGAATGCAAATTAAAATGGCTATATGAAGGATGTGAAAGGTCGAGAAGACATATCTATAAGTGGTATTAATATTTTCTTTAATATTAATATGGTTGGGTTCACTCTCATAGGCTAACGGACACATTAAGAAAATTTGCCATCCATTTGCATATTCTATCCGACAATTCTCTCTTATCACCACAAGCATTCAACCACTTATATAAGTAAGTTCCCTTTGTTTGGGAAATGTCAAAACACACCCTTAAAAAAATTAACGGGTTCAGAACTTACTCTCTTGGAAAGATAGGATTGGAGCTTTGACTTCAACTTCACAATATGCATTAATCTTTTCCTGAAATATAATGGCAAAAAGCAAACCTGCTAACCTGTTCAACAGTTCAAATACTTCCACAATTTAGTCCAAAAATAAACTTGTCCAAATGACTGACATAGAGCATGTTAGATAGAATACTCCAACAGAATATGTAATTTCCCGTTTCAGGATTAGCAGAATTTGCTAATTTTAGGAAGTAGAAATCCTAAAAATTTAGTGATTAATGCTTTGGTGGTCCAAAATAACACTTCCATTTGGAAATTGAAGAGCGCTTGGAAGTTGGACATCATAACCCTAAAACCAGAATTTTGGCTTCACCAAACATAGGCCTCCTTGGAGAATTTCATAAATTCCAAGAAATTTCAATATAAAGGCTACCACAGAAATTGTGCACATTACAGAATTAAGAGAATTTGATAATTGCAGAATTTAGACAACCATATATTCTCATGAGACCCTGAACCATGAGATTGCATATTATACAATGCAAGACCAAAAATTATGTAAGACTTACTATTGTTCTCATGAACAAATCATTAATAAATGCATTATGCTAAAAAAGCCTTTCGGATTCAAGTAATATGAGTTAAATATGGTCTATGCTACACGAACAGTCACTACTGCAGGGTCTGAGACACTGCAAAATCACATGATCAGCTACACCCTCGGCAGCACACTCAAACGTGGCTATTCATAATCCAGCTGAGAAATACATAAAAAGGCCTCCCTTGCACAAAGCATCAACACCTGTAATCAACAGGAAAAGCACATCCTGATAGAGCACATCCTCGTATGCAATCACTGCCTCAGTCACTTGAATTGGTACTTGCACTTCGTGAACTGCTGCCAATGAAACTGTCCAGAGAGAGGCCCCTCAAGTGACCTGCCAACGTCGTACTCTCCACCCGTTTCTCCTTGAAGAATCTCTCCCTCTCAATGTGTTTGGCTGGTGGAGGAGGAATTGAGACCAGTGGAGGAGGAGCTTTGATTTCTGATGGCTCTAAACTCAGCGGCCTTATGAGTGGCCGGTGCACCCTTTCTCCAAGAACAGGTCCCAGCGAACTAGGAAAGCTCTCTGGTTGGTCTTCCACGCACGCCTTTCCTTTTTGGATTCTGGATTATTTGCATTCATAAAGTGCAATGAGGATCAGGAATTCCACGTGAGAGAGAGAGCACCCTGAAAAGCTTTTATAAGAGGTAAAAATTCTTTTCCCTTCTTTTTAAAGGTTAGTGGTTGAAATTTTCAGGTATCTTTTTTCTCAAGTCCTGAAAATTTAGACTGCTAAGATCAAGTGGCTGGATTGGTGTTCTAAGTTGAAATTTGGTCCACTTACAGTGGCACCCAACGCCCTTGCAAATCCACCTGTTGTCCTCTGGTTGGGATCCATGAAAATTAAAAATCAAAGGAAAAAGGACAGGTTTGACCCCACATGACCAGTCACATCTGATCACTTGTACTACATAAATGTCCACAGAAAACAACAAACCTCCTAAAAAGATGGTTAGCATCTTCTTCCTCTGCCTCCTCATGGTCAAAAGCAGCAGCAGTAGAGGTAGCACAAACTGAAAGAAGTGCATCATGTTTGGTGAGTACTCTCTGTAGCTGGTCATTCAGTTCAATTGCTTGGGAAACCACCTTCTCATCCCTAATACATCAGATAGAAGACAAGCCAAAGTATGAGGGCACAAATGATCCTTGGTAATAGACATATATGGACATGATTGCGTCTATCAGACAGGCTAAAGGATGATGTTTCAACTATGGTCCATGGAACATTACCAAGAATTAGTAACATTATAAGAATGATGTTAGATCTATATTTCGGTATATTCTATTTGTAGGAGTTTATACATTTAACTTCAATGTTTCAATAGTTTAGGTCCCTAAGTGTCGTTATCTCCTCCTCTTCCTCTCCTGCCCCCTTCCCCTTCCCCCACCTCACCCACCCGCACTAAAAAACAAAAACAGGTACAAATAAATAAATAAATATAAGCCCACCCAGCCATTAAAAAGAAGTTGACAACTTTGGCTGGTTTGGTAGGCACATATACACACAGCACTTTAAGTGACCAGTTAAACCTACAAATAGAGGAACCGACTCAGAATCAAGACATCTTTCTGTTAAGGAGGACCACAGCCAACTCGTGCATGCAGTATCCATGATTTAAGTGAAATGGTGACACTGAAAGAAAGAAATGAAAGAAAAATCCAAACAGACCAAATGTGAAGTCCTTTAAAGAAAAAGGTAATATTTAAAATCTGTTTAGGGAAGGGAAAGAAGATAATTGCTTTTATTTCTACTTCCTGTTCTTAGATGGCCAAAGAAATTCACAGGCTATTTTACAACCTATTTGGAACATTTCCAATCTTTTTACCTTTCATGAATCCAATCTAGCATAGTTAGAACGTGCTCACTCACTATTGCAACCTTGAAGGTTGCAGGTTGAATTACTCTCTCTCTCTCTCTCTCTCTTTTTCTGAAGGAGACTAAATTTAAATAGCTATTTAGGCCTTTCCCTAGCTGCTTCAACTATGCCTCGACTATATTGATTGGTGAGATCAACAATTCATTGGAAGTTCACTGGGGATAATTCATAAGAATACCACATCGTGATAAATGTAGGTATTTCACTGCAACTATGAAGTTAAACAAATATGTCCAGCAGAAGAAGTGTACGATGGATTAAGTTCAAGCAACTGAAGTTTTGTAGGATAGGAAGGCAATGTCCATTAAAGGGGTCATTCTACAATGCAACAGTCAGACCATAGTTATTAATTTTGTTTCGTTTTGGACAAAACAGTCCGAAACATTCCGTTCCAATGATTCACCAGAATGGATCACCGATCACCCATGTGAAGTTTTTTGGTCAGTATTCTTCTGTGATACAATGTCCATTAACACCACCGCTATGTTGGAGCTAGGGTTTTTCTTTTTTTCATAATACAAATGAAGGAGGAGGTAGAAGAGAGGCTATTTTCCATTGTACCCTTACTTTTTAACATAAAAAAGCAGAGGTATCAAAGTTTTTTCAAAGTTGGTAACTTAAAATTTTAAATTTACATTACTACCCCTATCTTTTATCCAAAAGAATGGATCTTACGGTCTTTTGGAACTATTAAAAACTAAAAAAAGCAAAAGTAACTAGAGATCTAAATGGGATTAGGAGCAACTAAGAAAATTGAAGGACCATTGTTATTATCATTTCACTATTATTATTATTATTATTTATTTTATCTAATTCCTTTTTTTCTACAAACACTCTATAATCTCTTAAATCTTAAAATAAAACATGTTATTTTTGCATATTTATTTGAGAAATTATTTATGAGCTAATGATAATGGCCTAGAGTTATTCATGCCTATTTAAAATTTCTATTTTATTATACCTTTTTTTCAGTAAAGAAATACCAAAACAAATAACAAAACATTCCATCCCAACTGACAAACTGAAATGGCTTCCGAAACGGAATTGACAACTATAAGTCAAACCCAAAATGCTATTAGGCACCAAAATGATTGATAAAGAAAAGAGAAATAGAAAAGGTAATGGAAATGGAAATGTGTATATTAAGCTAAAAGTGTGGAGTAACATTGAAAGATTATTAATGAGTACATTAGAGGAACTCCAAAGGTAGCCCTAATAGATGAGAAGATGATGTATTTGCACCTCTGGTGCCTTTATCTATTACTATGTGAACCATTTAAAAAAAAATATATAGATGAGAAAATGATGGAACACTATCCAAAAATTGTTCAAGCACAAAAAGAACAGAAACTACCATAATCATCAGAACTGAGAGATCACATATAGAAGGTACTAGGAGAAAGAGGAGAACTTTAATGACTTAGACCGAAGTAATAAAAGAAGATATTAGATTATTGAGCGACATAAAATATAATTTTAGATAGGTAACATGTAAACATAGAACTCAAAAAGCTGACGTTGAACATGATAATGAAGAAGCAATTCAAAGGATAGGCATGTTTCGGCCATTAGAGAGGGCATATTTCCGCAAAATTCCCAATAGTCTATGGTTCTTATAGGATCTGGATTAATAAAGTATTTTAGGGATATTTATTGTCATATTTGTATTTTTTTAATGGGGGAGAAACTCTTCTCTCCTATTTCATTATTCATTTACTCAAAATGGAAATAATAATATTTGAAACATACAAATATGACAATAAATACCCAAAATACTTTATTAACCCAGACCCTATCCAGTTCACAGTCATTTATTCCCGTGTGATTCATATTAATGTCTAGAGACAAATATTATCTCCATTTTTCTTTTCTTCTTACAAAAAAATTCACATCATTTAAGTTATAGAAGAAATCAGGAAAATAACAAAAAAAATACCTATACTCCCAAGTCTTTAAAGACCACACCTGTAGGTTCAAATCATGTTATCATTCAAAAAGATAGATCTGATCTTAAAAAAGAAAGTTGAACTTTCAGCCTATGAAGCACGGATACTCCGAAACCATTCGAGTATCCGTGTCGGATACGTTTCTGACACGGATACGGCCGGATGCGGTTTGGATACGTTTCCAATTAGAATAAAATATTTTTTAAATACGGATACGTCACGGATACCGTAGCAGACACAGACAGGCACGGCGGGACACGGGACACGGGAGGTGGGACACGGCAGAGGGGAATATATATATATATATATATATATTTTTTTTTTTTCAGTATTATTTTTTTTAACCTCAATAATCATTCACATATTATATACTGTAATATTGTAAATATTTTTTAAACATATTATATATCTTTTCATAATACTAAAATGCTAATAGTCTAATCTTTATAATATATATATATATATATATATATATATATATATATATTGTATTTATTATAAATATAAAAATATAATTTTCTAATAATTTTTATCTCATAGTATAATTTATGATATTTTTTGTAAATGTCTGAATTTATTTTGTTGATATATATAATAATTTTTTAATTCCGCGTATCCCGTCGCTCCCGTATTTTAGTTTTCAAAATTTGTCGTATCCGATACGTGTACCCGTATCGGTGCTTCTTAGCTTTCAGCTTTCACTAGTTTGCAATGTTCTCATAAACATTTAACATAGGTCATAGATTTATGACAAGTCTTTGAAGACCACACCTGTAGATTCAAATCCTGTATTCCTGTTATCATTCAAAAAGATAGATCCGATCTTAAAAAAGAAGATTGAAGTTTCAGCTTTTCCTAGTTTGCAATGTTCCCATAAATAGGTTTTAGGATATATCACAAGTTGTGCTCTCCGTAGATCTTAAAATTTTCTGATTAGCCCAATTTTCCCCATTCACTGTTCATTCTCTGACGTCCCAATATCCCGTTAGAAGGTTTATTCCCCTCAAAATTGTTGGTGTGTAAAAAGCTTAATCATGTTAATCTAAGATATCAAACAGTTACTACTTGCTGGTACCCAAAAAACATATTAAACCAATAGTGGTAGAATTTACTCAAAAAGGGTGTATGACAGCAATATCTGCCAAGTATTAAGATTGTTTTATATTCGGGCACCATTTTATCAAGACAGTGGAATATTGGGACTTCTTAATGAAGTAGATTACCAACTTCATCAGTTTCTTTTGATTTATTCATGGCATGCTGATGCTTCTATTGACAACTGATTTATCAACTCCAACCTAATTCATGGGGTCTTCATGGCCCATCTTCAAGTGTATGCATTTTGAATGGTTCAATAACAAAGATTTTAGATGGATTACTCAATGAGGAAAGATCACCTTGATTTGATGATCATAACTGTTTTATAAGGTGTTCAAATAAATGGCTAGCCATCCAATCCAACTGTTGTAATTATTTTCCTCTTGGCTCAATGGTTATGATCATACAAATTGAGTTGAAATGTGTGCCACATGTAAATCAACATGGCTCTTTCCTATATAATCATCCAATTTTCATGTAAGTGGCCAAATAGGTCCCATACAGTGGATTGGATTACAACTTTAGGCCAACCAGTTGAACCCAATCGTTTCTATATTTACCAATGCATAAAAAAAAATGCGTGACAGAAGCTAATGAAATATCTTTATTTACTTACTTTTCCTTTGAATGATGAACTGAGATATCTTTATCATGGAAAAAAAAAAAAGGCCTACCGAGAAGTCATCACTAGATGCATCACACGTTGCTTTTGAAAAGAACATTGTTCTACAAGATCCAGTGTGAACTCATCTGTTGCTCCCTGCATAAGTGCCCAATATTATACACAAGTTAGATTACTGGTTTAATTAGATTACAAAACTACAAACAATGACGCCCAAGTTGCAACTAGGCTTCTGAGATTATCAGTCTTAAACATCCCAAAAGGCAATCCCTAACTACAAAGAGAAAACAGCCCACCACCAGACTAATTCAAGAATTTGACACTCTAAAGATGATGCAGCCCAAGATTGAGCCCAAAACTAGGCCCAGTCATAGGAACAGACATTACAGTAGGCTGCTATGATACACACGCTACAGTAATGCTACAGTACACACTGCAGTGATACTACAAAGCTACTGTAGACCCATATCTCACATGTTTTATGTCTTGCCGTAACGTTGAGACCATGCAACCTCAAGACATGCAGATTTCAATGTGGATATATTCCATGCCACAGAATTTTCCCCTTTGAATACACCTTGCATTGTTGCTGTTTCTACAAGTTTCTTGGCAAATTGTGTGGTGAGTTCTGACTTCTGTTAAAAGTTCCTTCATGTGTCTTTGGTGGGTGCAAAGCCTTCTTGATGCAAAGTTGAGGCCATGCCACCTCAAGACATGCAGGTCTGAATGTGGATAGATTCTACCACACATGATTCTCCATTACTTCATCCTGATTAGACTCGCTACACCCTATTCTTTTGATCCTCATAATGAGTCAACAATCTGCAAGTTGTCTTGGGAAGGTAGTTCAAGGATCTTTCAAGTGGTACCTAAGTTCTAAATGTATAGCCATCATGGATGGGCCCTGCACTGCATCTTTAGATCTGCATATCAGATTGATGATATGTTCTTCCATGGCATCTCACAAAACCTTAGATATGTCATCAATCACATCTCAAGGCATCCTTGTCCATGGCCACTTTTTGATCTATTGACTTGTATAAAGTCATGATCTAACAAATCTTGTAAGATTTGCATTCTATTGTTTACGTGTCAACATTTGGTATTGACCACATAACTTTTAAGCAAGTTCAAGATAGTATTCGAGACTGCTGGACCACAAGAATCCACAAACACACATCCCCATTTCTAAGCATAAGCAGAAGGATCTTGTTCTTCCTTTCCATCCAGCCAAGCATTATCACTTGAGGGATACTTCAATTTCAAATCCACAGACAAACATGAAAAGCTTGATCACGTAAAGAAAGATTAGAGCAAAAAAGTCGGCCTTCTTGTATGAACTCCAAATCCTACTATTGTTGCTCTCCCTAGGATAAAAATTGAGATTAGATGATCCATCCACTCAGAGAATTCATCAATCTCCACATTATTCAAATTTTGCCAAGAGATGGGTCCTCCAAAAGTTTGCAATTTCAACTTGCCCATCAAGATTAAATAGGTGAGAATTTCCTAGACAACCAGCCAGCTCCAATACAAAGACGTGAGAGAAGAATCCTCTCTCCCATTTGAACACTAATTAGAAGGGTGGACTCCAAGTCTATCAAGGAGGTTGGACTCTGCAGTTATATTTTCAAGGAATGTCATCATCTTCCCCATTGCCTTGCCCTAAAGGGATTGGAAAAGTCAGAAAGCGTAAGGTCGAGCGGGTAGTGCCTCCCCTAGGATCATTAAAGTTAATGTAGATGAGGCAGAAAGGGGTAAACTCGGGCCGGCAGGAAAAGGAGTGTTGCAAGATGATAGGGGTAGAATGTTGTTAGGATTTGCCAAACCACTAGGGATAATGGAGTTGAACGAGGAAGATCAGAGAGCACTTCAGGTTTGCTCTAGATTTATGAGAGGTAATCTCATTATCGAATGTGATTCGACTAATGCCATCTCTTGGGCTAGTAATAGGAAATTCCCCCCATGGAGGTTGATAAGTATTGCTAAGAACATTTGGAGGTTGTACAGGTCAAGAAGCATTACTTTCATTCACACATGTCACTCGGTAAACAACGTGGCGGACTTCTTGGTGAAAGTTGGTGTACAAAAACAAAGACCAACTATGGAATTTTTTTCATCTGATTAGTTTTGAGAGCTAGGGGAGTAAGGGTCTCCTTAGTGTGTATCTTGTGCTGGGAGGGACATATTGTTGTATCTTTTCCTTCACTTTTTGTTTTTTCATGTTCTTTTCCTTTTTCTTCTTCATGGATCTAGGTATTACTCTCTTATACTTGGTTCCTCCTCTTGTACTCTCTTTTTGTTTTTAATGAATCAAGTCGTCAATGTTTTTTAAAAAAAAAAACACAAAACCATACTTCAATCTCAAATCTCAACATGGAAAAAAGAACTTAGCATTTTGAATTCATCATGGCTCAATCTCTCCTAAACTTTAAATCAACACCAATCAGTGGCCACGATTTCCATGCAAGCATTAACAATTACTGCAAACCTATCTAAGACAAATAGTTACTATTGACATGAGGTGTCCAATTTGGTGAATACCAAAAGACAGGTTTTATAGATTATATATAATATATGAATAAATGTAAACGAATCTTCATTTTATATAAAAAAAATGTGAAGAATAAAAATAAAGATAATGACAATATACAAACTTAACTTTGACAATCAAGTCATAACACCATCAAAACAATAAAGGAGCCCTTTCAAAAATCAAGTAATAAACATTTCAATGTTCTAGTTAAATTTCAAAAGGAGAAATGATATGGCAATATTTTGTCATCTGGGAACTAGGTTAAAATATTCTTAGAAGAACTTAGGAACATTTCAAAAAAAAATTGTGCCTAAAACATGTCCAAAAAGGATGCTGCAGTCATCTCAACAAATCATGCAACATAGCAACTTATTGAGAGATTGGCTGAGTAATACATAGAGATCTCTCGCCATCCAGACATCAACAAAAACTTCACTATTTCCTCCATCCTATCTTCAAAGCAGCATATTCTCCTATGGCATAACAATTGTTAGGTTTGTCATCATTCAGAGTGCAACCTCCACAACTATGATGCCCAAATATAGAAAAGGGAGCAGGGATATAAAACACCATTTTTTTACAAACCAGGACATAGGACATGTTATATAGGCATTTTCGAAAACCATTATCAATTTCTAATTTTCGATACCCAATTCATTCAAATAAGAAGGCTGACAATTTAGCTAAATGGGTAATGGATCTAGGTTTCAAGGACTTTGGACCTTGAGTATTTGGCCTATTGTACTTGGAGTTCTTTTGCTAGCTTTTTGGCCTAAGAGTCTTTCTACATTGTAGTTAATCTGTTAGGCTGTATTCTCTCTTTTAAGCAATAAAAGTTACCATTTTTCAAAAGAAAAAGAAGAAGAAGAAGAAAGGGCAAAGTAAAAATAAAAAAATAAAATGCAGAGTGCTCCATTGAGATATTTAACATGTAGGGCAAAGTTGTCAATTTAAGGGGGGAAGAAATCTACATGAAGATCTCCTTCTCCTCTCTCGTGTTATACACACCATATCCATGCAGGTACACAAGGCCTATATGCATTCTGTGAATTAAGGCTCCAAGCATCAATATGTTGTTCGATGGCCTTCCTTTCCTTTTTTGTCCCCTAAGTTCAATTTTTTTGGAATATTATATTTCCTGTCGTGATTTGGTCTAATGGGGAGGAAAGGAATGGAAGAATCTTTAATAATAAGGCTTTTGAGGTATCTCAAGTTGCTGAGCAGGTGCAGGTCAGAGTTTCCTCACAGGGAAGTTCTACAATAAAGACTTTATGAATCTTCCATTTCAAAAATTTGCTGAGCCTAGAAAGCATTTGTGATATACTGTAGCACTATATACGTTCTAAATTTCATTAGGGTTTGTGCCTTTGTAATGGTGGTTTTGATTGATGTATACATATATTTTATTCCTCAATAAAGATACTATTTTCAAAAAACATGAAAATAAGGTGTGAAAATAACATTGACAGGAAATGTTGTACTAGTTTAAACCTAAACAATCAATTGACAAACATATCAATATTTTAATTAGATTTAAAAGGAGAAAGATGTGGTAACACTTTTTCTCGTCCTGGAAAACAATGCTAAGAGGTACAAGAAGGGTCATGGAGAATCTGTGAAGAGTCCCTGACATCGGCATGCAACATAGCCCAGAACCTTTAAGGACATAGAATAAGTACCTACGAATTGTGCAACAAACTCATCTAGTTCTTTCCAGATTAGCATGTAATACTAGTACTATTCATTAAGAGAGCTGCACATTTATCTCATACTTCTTACCTCAGGATGGTGAGGATCCATGGCATCTAGCACTTCTCTTAAGACTTCCAGGGCATTAGTAGCCTTCTGAATAATACTGTAATAAAAATGTATCGGTATAAGAATTCAAGGTAAAAAGGCATGCCACTACGGCTTTTTTGAAGTTCTTGTTTTCATTGCATTTCCTATGCATCGCACGTAGAACACAAACAAACAAGTAGAGCAAAGAATGATATCGGTCACAAATGCACCAAATTCCTAAGATCATGACAATGTGACCAGTAACTCAAATTCCAACTTATTAACAGAGATTGCACAAATGTAGATAACTCAGTTGGCCTGAGCTTTTAGGATTAGACTAGAGCTCTTGGGTTTGACTCCTTCAGACTAACCTGATAAACGAGACTTGCAGATGATTTCATGATTAGTCTCACCTCCAATGTAGGGTGGGGTAGAGAGAGAGAGAAAGAGAAAGAGAGACGCAGAGGGTATGTTCATTTATGTATGCAATGTTCGTTTACAGTAATTTTTATCTTTTACAGGTAAACATTCATTTACAGTATATAACTCATATACTGTAAATATTAACTGATACTGATTTATTGTAGGCTATTATTTATAGAAATGAAACTCTGTTAAATATTTGTGAGGGACACACACACACAGAGAGAGAGAGAGAGAGAGAGAGAGAGAGAGAGAGAGAGAGAGAGAGATGGGAGAAATCAACTGTTGAGGTCAAAACCCCTTGATAGACCAGTTTATTTGCAGTGTATCCCATAAGTTGTAAAGAGCAAGAATTTGTTTACACTGCTTTCTATTGTACATTTCTTGTACTCCTACATTTATTGAAATGAAATTCTGCTTAAGCCATAACCCCTTGACACATGGTACACAAGTTTACCACTAAAGATAATAAATTTCACCAAACAAATTAAATAAAAAGGAGATTCTAAACAAGTCTTTACTATATATATTAAGCCTGGATACAAAGAGCAAGGATGTGAGACTGCATTTTTTACAAAATCTAGGCCATCAATAGAGTTATGGGTGTCCCATCCAAATGCAATATATCAATAACATGATAGGAATAGAAGCAATTATAGAACTAATGAAAGTAATACAGCATAACGCTGTCTAAATTAATCCTACTGAATATCTATATTATCTTCTATCAACATTGGCATCTACATACAGCAGGACATATCTTAATGGAGACATCCCCAAGTGGAGAACTCATATCAGGAGAGAGAGAGAGAGAGAGAGAGAGAGAGAGAGAGAGAATAATAATAATAATAAGAAAGTCCTATCAATAAAAAATTTAAACCATGGAGGCCACAAAGTAAATAACAAGCATGTATCAGTAATACCTCGAGTCACTGTGAGGAGTTGATTGTTGAGATTTAAGAGCAACCTCTTCACATCTTGGAGGGACAGATCTCTCAGCAGGTAAAGTATTTGTATCAACCTTTGGTTGGGGAAGGCCTGGTGGAGGAACACGAGAGCGTTGTGGGAACTTCACCCCTGCACACTGGAAAAAGAAAAAAATGTGTATAACTGAATTGTATTTGCAGTTTTGTTGCTGCTAAATCCACTTTACAATTATTATAATAACATACTAGACCTACCACCAGGTCATAATATGCAGCATAATATTGAGGGAACTTCCCAGAAGCTCCACCAAGAGATGTCTGGGTAGCGTCAAGAAGAAGAAATATTCTCTCTCGCACAGGATGATCAGACTGTAGCATACCATTCATCAAATAATAAATAAATAAATAAAATCTGACTGTAATACAAAAAAGGGAATAGATGCTTCCAACTTGTCTGAGCCAAATTCCTACACATGAGAAAGAACATTCACCTTTTTCTTCACTATCTTCACTAGTATAGGAAGAAGTCCTATCTCGATGACCATCCTATGAATATTTTCCCCACAATTATTCATCAGCATTTCTAACAACTGCAATACCAATCACAGACATTTAAAATGATTTAGATAGAGACGCAACTCAAATGACGTGTGAGAAGTTGAGTAATTTAAAATGGTATTTGCACTCACTAGAACAGAATAAAGTTGAGTATTTGAATTTTTATTTGTCAATCGTTTCTTTATGGCTTTGATGATGTCCCTAGCTTGCCTGCTCATATGAAAGAAAGAAAATCATGATCAGAAAGTTACAAAATAAAAATAAATCTTTTTATTATAGTAGCATCCAATAAATTTTTCTACGTATGTCAGAATTGTACAAATTTAGGTTTGAAATAGGAGCCTTGTAATGGAATTTTTCCCAAATTCTACAATTTAGGTGGCGCACAAAAGAATGGCTGACTTTCACTTTTTTTATTTTAAATTTTTTCTTATTATTAGAATAGGACATTGTCATTCCAAGATTGGCTAAAATATTATGGGTGATTTTGTAACAGACTGTCTTAGAGCTCCCTAGCACTGTAAATAAAGGGCTTGCACACCCAAAGGGATCCAGTTCCAATTCAGTTGTTTTCCATTTGCTTTGTGCAAGCACGTTATCTCTCTCTTCTAGTTCTTTTGATTCTTAGTTTATTTTGCATAGAATTAATTTTATTCTTGCAATTACTTTGCATTGAATTAATTTTATTTCTCACAATTTAATTCTAGTTCCATTAGAATTTTTTAATTTCATTGTTTGAATTTACGATGTTAAATTGCTAGTGAGATTTTGAGGCTTCATTCTTATTTCAAGAGTGAAACTAGATCTAGGATTAATTTTCCAATTGAGGTTCAGTTTTCTCATAATTGAGTAGATTAGCAATTCACAATTAGAATCAAAAGGAGATATGAGGATCGTTTGGAGATTCTTGGTGAATTCATCAATTCGGGTTGTCTCAATTCAAATTGAGCCAAATTAGAATTCTCCTTGATTTAATTTTCACAAGTTAAATCTAAAATCTTATATCTTAATCGCCGGCTTTGGAAGGTATAATTGAAGATCAACCAGACTTGTCATTAGATGGTCATCAGAGCCTTAAGAAACCATCATCATAAGATCACCTCTAAATCTTTTCCCTAAATGGCAGCTAGACTGGTTATTTTTTTTTGAAAAAAATACATAGCCAGTAGGGTAGCAACCTCATTGCAAGAAACAAAGGAACAATGTAGCCAGTGCCACATCATGGCATCACACATCAACAATAACATAACAAAGCTTTTGTTTTATATTACAGCTTCAATCTTCTTTTGTTTTTTAAAACTCTAGAAGTCTCCCTATTTAAGGAGGCTGCTCTTTAAATATTGAAGTGGGCCACATATTTCCGGTGGAATATGTAGAAAAAGACAAGGCCATCAGCTGTGTAAAATTTGAGCCTCATCTGATCATATTGGTCTAGGGACTTTAGACTTTTAAAATTTGTTAGCTAGAAAACCATTGATTTTTCACGGCCCATCTCATACAGTAGCGATAGTAGGATTCAGGACGTTTCCCTTGAGTTATGTTATCCATGAAGTCCTTTATCCATCCCACCTAACCATATGGGATCCATCCCATGATAAATGTGCAATCTCTCAATTGAAAATGGGTACCCCAATCTCCCTAGAGTTGCCCTTTTGAACATGTCAGTGCACACTTGGAATCAGACAACAATTAGCAGAATGTAGAAAGCCCTTAATAACACAAGAAAACCAAGCCATGAGTTTCTTGATACACAAGTCGCTTATTCCACGAGCACCCAAGAAGGCGCTTCAGATTTGCCCAGTCATCATTTTGTGCCTTTAGCCCAACTGCAAAGGGAATATCCATCAGTATCCAATTTCTGACAACACACCAAAAGACAACCCATGTTTTTGCTACTTCAACCTCATAGAATAAGCCTCGGTCATTGAATTTCAATCTCTTGATCAAAGGAGACACCATGAATTATCTTGCTCCAGACAATCAAGAAAATAATGGTAAAAGAAGATATTCCATCAATGATCGCAAGTTTTTCTCTTTCCTAGTTTGAAGCATTTGATTTCCTCTAGTATGTTGGAACATGTTTTTGTTAATAATAAATTTGGCTATATAAATTGCAAACTTGGAAAGAGATCAACTTTATCTTTTCCTAAAAACGATATTATTTCTTCTTTCCCTTTGATTTAATCTGATCAAACTTACGGGGACCAGCTCCTACTTCATCCAAGGAGTAAAATATTATGTCACCATTATTGATTATTTTTCTTAATATACTTGGGTCTCCAAATCTGATTGTTATCAGACTTGTGTACAACTTGCCATCATGGTCAAACCCTAATTTCCAAGACCATAAAATTATTTCACTCAGACTCAGGTGGTGAATTCTTATCAAGTCTTTTAATTTTATTTTATTTTTACTTTTTCAAGGTATCACAATTGCTTAGTTCAACTACACCACAATAAAACATTGTTGCTAAACACAAACACTGTCATATTTAGAAAGCTGCAACTCGGGTCAGGCAGGTCGGGTTCCTTAAAACCCAACCCAACTCGACCCGACCCAAATTTTCAACCCGAACTTCACAACCCGACCCGACCCGAATCAACTCGAATTTTGACCCAACCCGCATTCTGAACCCATTTTAGCCTAATTTTAGCAAGATCGGGTTGGGTTGGGTCAAGCCGGGTTAACTTGTAAAATCCTGAACCTGATCCGACCCGACCCGCATGATTTCTCGGGTCGGGCTTTAGTTGCAGCCCTAGTCATATTATTGACGCAGCTTGAATTTTAGTATTGTCAACATCCAGTTCAACCAAATTTTGGGGAGAACTTGTTTACACATCCACATACTTAATGCAAACACCCCATCAGATGTTCTAAATGGTCAATCTCCTTCTAAATGATTATTCTTTGTTCTTCCAAACTATTCTCACCAATGAGTTTCTGGGTCAACCTATTTTTCTAGCTCCTAAATCAAACTGAGAGAGATTTTTTATGAAATTTGTTATCTTTATCTCTTTAGGATATGATCTTAAAAAAAAGGTATAGAAGTTATGAACTAGTTGATGGTGAAATACGAATCTCTCCATTTCACCTTTTTGGGAACATGCTCTATTTTATAACCTTCCTCGTTTCAATTCAAACCCTTTTCTTTGTGGCCCATACATTGACTCGTTGAGGCTCTCCCTGTACCTACTACCTCTCACTCTTTTTGCCAGATTCTATGCCTTGACCTAATGATGCTTGCCTTGAAGGTGTTCTACGCATCTTATTTGATCACACTCATAATCCTCCATTAGCATCTTTGAGGCAACAATATCTAATAAGAGTTCATAACCCTTCTAAAAGCCAAACACCTTTCGGTTATCAGCAATGACTCGCCATCCCAAACTATTTAACTTGTACTTTCTTTGAACAATATGCTTCCATAAACTGTCTGAGGTCTCCCCCAATCTCCATAATCACTTTCTCAAGAGAGCAATATTAAATAACCGAAGAGGCCTGATTCCCAACCCACTTTCCTTCACAGACTTACAAACCTGAGGTCAGGCAACCAAGTGGAACTTTCTTTTGACCTTGTCACCCTTCCACGAATTTTTTTTTAAGTACTCTCCATCTTTTTAAGCACAACAACCGGACATTTAAACACACTCAGAAAGAATACAGGAAGGCTAAAAAGAACATATTTAATTAAAACAATCCTACCACCAATTGACATATATTTTCCCTTCCAAAGAGATAGCATGTTCTCCATTTTCTCAACCACCCTATCCCAACTTACTTGGTTTCCCTTTACAGGGGGGAAGACCAAGATAACAAGACGAGCTATGATTCACATTTACCCTCATCAATTCACTCTTAACAAAGTTAATCTTCAAACCTGAACACAGCAAAAACTATAACAGAATAGCCCAAACCATCCTCAACTCCTCTACATCAGCCTTGAGAAATAATAATGTATCATCGGCATACTACAAATGAGCAATATCAATCTTCGTATGAGCAACCTGAAAATCGTGAATCAAGCCCTGCATAGATACAGTTGTAGCATAAGATGAAGAGACTCTGCAACAATAACATAAAGGTAGGGAGACAATGAATCTCCTTTCCTAATGCACTTCTGCATTCTGAAAAATCCTTTGGGACTTCTCCAACTTCTCCACCTATTACCGCACCCCATTCTACTCAGCACATAATCAAGAAACGCCCAATCCACCCTACCATAGGCTTTTTGAAAGTCCAATTTGCAAAGTACACCTGCTCCCCTAACTGGAATCTCAAATGCAAACACTCATGAGCCACCACCACCAAACCACAATTTGCCTCCCCTTGTATAAAAGCACTTTGATTAGGGGGTATAAGAGAAGGAAACACCACCTTCAAACGATTTGCCAGAACTTTTGCTAAGATTTTGTATGGACTTCCAAGCAAAGATATAGAACGAGAGTCATTTAATTTCGAAGCTCCAGGTTTCTTTGGGATCAAAGTAATAAAAGAAGCGACCAAATCTTTGGAGATGACACCCCTTTCAAAGAACTCATAAACAAAAGTGAAAACCTCCATTCTAACCAACTCCGAAAATTGCTTATAAAAATGATGGGAAATCCATCCGGACTGGAGCTTTATCTTCACCTAGCTGCCAAACCGCAAGCTTCACCTCATTTTCCTCAAAAGGAGACTCCAACGACATTGCTTGATCTGCAGTGAGGACCTTAAAGGGGATAGACTCAGGCACAATAGACACACCACAAACATTTGCATATAGCCCCTTAAAGTAATCAACGATTACTTCACACACCTCACCCCTATTCTCCACCAAATCCCCATCTACAGTAATAGAATTAATATAATTCTTGGATCTTCTAGAACTGCCCATATGATTAAAAAATTGTGTTTTGTCACCTCCTGAAGCCACCGAACTCTAGACCTTTACTTCCATTTAATTTCATCCTAAATAGCTTTCTTCTTAAGGTACTTCTTTAACTCTGTCCTCCTGATTAGCTGCTCTTGCGAAAACAGACCCCCCTCTAATCTACCAAGTGACTGCAATTCATCCAACCTTACAGATTCTTGGCGAGTAGATTCCTCACGATGCTCTTTGGCCCAAGATCCTCATTATACCCCTCAAATATTTGAGCTTCTGCAAAAGAAAATAATCCTTCCAACATGTAGAGTTAACTTCCCTCCACCAAAGGTCAACTAACTCTTGAAAACCATCTTCCTTTAGCCATGCAATTTAAAATCGAAAAGGAGGACCCCATGAATCTAAGCAGGAATCCAGTATAATAGTGGTGTGAAAAAAAACAGGACTAGGCACAGGTCGCTACACAGTTTGATGTAAGCACTCCCAACCAACTCGCATCGACCAAGAACCTATCCAGCCTTACAAGAGAAGGATTTTCTTCTATCTGAATCTGAATTAGGCCCATACACATTAGTAAAGAAGAAATCCTTTCCTACTGATATATCTTCCAGAATAACAGAAATGGAGAAAGTCCTCACCGCAGCATAAACTAATCTCCATTTATCCGAGCTCCACACACACCACATACCACCCAATGCTCCTTCAAAGTCTATGGCAACCCATCCATACTACCACCACCACACATTGACCTGATAACACCATCATCTGGATCTTGACACTTTGTTTCCTGAAGAAAAATAATATTTGTCTTCTGCATGTGCACCAATCTCTTCACCAACACCCTCTTTGCCGCAGCACCAATCCTCTGTACATTCCATGAAAGAATTTTCATGTATTTGCTACTACCTCCCTCGCGATACCTACCACCAACAAGGAGCTGTCGTAGTTCACTGAAGACTGTAAATTTCTCAATTCCCTCTCCCTCTTTCTATTTCTTCTAACCTTTTGCTCCTCATCTTGTTCTCGCCTCTTAGCTTCCAAGAATTTTTTCAAGATATCCTTCAATTATAGCGACCGCTGTTTGGAAGAAATCCCAAGTAAATTCCCTACAAGCAGCAAGTTCCCCTCATCAGAACCATCATACAATGTTGGTAACTTTTGATTATTGTCACTATCAGTAAAAACAGCCCATCGCACTGCTCTACCGTCTCTCCCTGACGATTCCCCTTACACCTCTTGCACTGTATTCTTATTTTTTGGCATAATTGTCGCCACTGGAATAAAAGCTTGCTTCCGAATCTATTGCAATGGCACTGGAGATGGAGACTATACCACCGGAGTCGAGATAGGTTCCTGCAAACTCATTGCAAAAATACTCTTCCCTCTCACTAGACCATCGACCTCATTGCGATAGAACTAGAAGTTCTATCCTCTATTATGAAAGTGGGCCTGGTTAGATGAGCCTGGGTCTTTGGGCAGTGTGCTTAGCTGTGACCCAGATCGAATGGGGCCCAAAGAGACCCAGCCCTCTCCACGGCCACGAGACTGGATCATCTTTGAGTCAGAACAGGCCTCCTTACTCGAGCCTTAATTAAAACATCCTTATATCCTCTCGCCTCATTCACATGTTGCCCTCGCTCCCACCCAACACAGCACTTGCAGGAGATGTCGAGATACATTGAGAAAAATCTACAGTAACTTTCGTTCTTGGAGCCGAAACAAAAGGAGTGAGTAGCACTTGGTGATTCACCGCCACCGAAATTGAAGGGCCAATATTCACCGAAACTAAAGAACCATTCCCTCCTTTCTCGCTGAAGACCATTCACACCCTTTTCGGCATCAGCTGCATCTCCGGCCGCAGGACATCCTCCTCTACAGCGACAACGATTTGATGTTGTAAGTCAATACCATCTCCACCTCTGACAACCACCTCTTCTTCCTCTGAGACAGCCAGAAAATTATCTAGCCCTAGCTTATCTTGGCCGACAATAAGGTCCTCCACTAACACCACCATCCTCGGCTCAACGTCTGTCCAAATATGAAATTGAACATCCCCAACATCGAGCCACAATTCTTTTTGGAATTTCCGAGCCAATGGGATGAACAATTTTCATTCGAACAAACTCCACCACTTCCATCTTCAAACACGATCATCTATTACCTCCCCACCCCCACCAATTCCCCTAATTTGTGTAGCGTCCCCTTCCTCCAAACGTGCAGAGGGAATCCAAAGAACCTAACCCAGTCTGCAACGACACCAAACCCTGAAATCTTTGTCCATTGATCAATTCTTTTTAGAGGACCATTTGCAAAATAAGACTCACCCCTAAAGAACCACTTTCTATCCTCTTCTGTTTCCGGAACTAGCCAAAACAGGATGGGAGAAAGTCGTCGAACTACAATCCGAAAATCAAACCCCCACACTGCCAGCAACCATTCCTTGATCTCCAATTCCGTTGAGTTCGCCAGACGGGCCAACCCCAATCCGAGTTTGAGCAAGCCATTCTTTATTTGTTTCAATAAATTCTTCATTCACCTAAATTTATTTTCGGTCAGGATGAGAAATAGTGTGATACCACGGTTTGGGTTTATGGAATGACGAGTTTCAGGTAATCGCCTATCCGGGATAACCCTCCCTATAGATCTCCATTCGAACCTTCAATTCTCCAGACCAAATTGTGCTAAACTCACATGAAACTGTTTTTCCAGCAAACACCTGCCATCAAACATTCTAATAGCCGCGTTGGCTTCCTTCTTCGTCTTGAATCTCAAGAAGGAAAAATTCCTTCCTCTCCAAGACCTGCGATCAAACGGCATGAAAGTATAAAAAACGACACCAGAATCTCCGAAAACTTGAACAAGATCTCCAGTCCCCCATTCAGGTATGTTCCTAACGAACAATGAAGATCTTCTTCCACCAAACCCCATTTTCAGTTATTCTGCATGTTGATCATTCTTCTCCTTATTACATACATTTCCAACCCTGACATCTCAAAGACCTGGCTGACACTTTGGCTGGCCAACATTTTAATGCTACAGTTGTGAGTCGTGATCTTTATTAAGGGATGCAAGTTCAATTCCAAAATCCAACCAAAGGTGTTGTCATGTGGAAAACAAACAATGTGATGGTTGCGTTTATTTTCCTAATCATGCACTGAAGTATCCAAAATATTTGAGTTCATAAAGTAGCAATTTATAATTCGGAGATACAAACATCATTTTTTTCTAAAATTTATATGAAAAGGCAAATAATAGGATTCATAACTACAGAAATTATCCAGCAATCATTAAGTAAAATTCAAGAGTTATACCCCGGGTCACGTGCAACTAGTTCGCAGATTTCAATGTTCTTTGTCCAGTCCATTTCTTTCAGTTTGTTGCTTGTTGCTGAATTGACAAGGTCGGCTGCCATTTCTCCTCAGTACAGTCTTGTGAATATACAAGGGTCAAAAAGAAATCCAAATCGGTAAGCACAGTTATCAAGGCTATGTGTTTGTTCCTGCATCAAGGCAAAAAGGAAACAACTTTGAAAATATTGGTATAATAGCTACTATGATGGCAAATAATACACACATAAGAATATTTTAAACATGATGCCCCACTACTGGCAAGGAACTTACACTAATTGGCATAAGCAGTGAGCTCTAATTACACCAGAGCGTCCTACTTAGGCCTTGTAAAACTTTAACTACGACTGCTGAATGGGATAATGGCAATGTACCCTACTCTGTATATAACAGAATCTCAGAGTCATCAAACCAAATTGAGCAAATAAATACACAAGAAATGAACTAAAACAGGAATAAAAGCCTAAAATTAAGGAACACAGAAAAACAGCACAATGAGTTAGAATTCCAATGGAAGAATTTAGTGAGATACAAAATACAATGGTACAATTCCAAATGAAGATTGGGCGTGTCACACAGTTCCTGAATGGGCTATTTAGAAGGTTGGACATATCTCGTATCCATAAAAGGAAAAGACGCCACTACTCAAGCAACAACTCCAAAGCCAAAAATCCAAATTGTTAAGACAATAGTCAAAGTTTCACATCATGAAATATGAAGGCATACTTTAAACATTTTATGGGAAAAAACGCTTTGAATTAATAACAATGAAAATTAAGGTAAAGAATCAAAGATACTAATGAAGGAAACCAGATGAATCACATTGTCATACAACTGCAAAAAAAAAAGGGAATACCAAATAAATAAAAACACACAAAAGCACCCAATTGATATCTTACAGAGGGTATGCAAGGGAGAAACCAAAACATCTGATTAACGGGGTTGAAATTAAAGAACCCTTTTTGTGTATAGTGTATGTGAATTGCATGATTGTTGATTTAGCATTTCTTGCAAATGCAGAAAAGTCATTTCCAAAGCCAGTTTTTTTTTAGCATTCAGATCATGTAAAAATATGAAATAAGCAACCCTACCTTCAACAACAAACCAGATCACAAGACTTGCAAATTTTACACTTCCCAAAATCAGCTATAGTTTCTGAACAGGGGAAGACGGGGAAAACACCAGTAAACACAGAAGGTCTAAAAACATAGAAAATTCCCAGAGATTTAAAAAACAACAACAACAAAACCTGATGGAGTCAGCTCAAGGTAATAAAAAACCAAATTGATGCTGCAGTACTTGGCAAGCTGAAATTCAACAAAATCTACAAAACACTCTAAGCTATATGGGGGAAAAACGGCTCCTTTGGAGCCAAATAAAAAATTGAACTCTAAAAAAGTGGCCAAAACAAAAACAAACAAAAGAATCATATGAAAGAACTGAAACAATTCAAGAAGACCAGATACTTCACAAAGCCCAAATGCAAATGAAGCTTTCAGAATGATGGGTTGGGGTTAAGCGCATGAACGTGGAGTTAAACAAAAAAGATCTTTTATAACAAATGATGGGTTGGGGTTCAGACACCTTGATTTTCAATCTGACACTCAGATGTCACTTTCGACACGATGTATCTGACGGGATAAAGCAATTATAAAGCAATTAAGAATTTCCCAAACCAACCAGCAAACGTGGGGTCCACAATAGTGGATCACGGCCAAAATGATCAACAGTAGATCAGGGGTTAAAAAACTTTGGTCTCCAATCTGAGAGTCGAGTGTCACTTTCAGTGCCAGGTGATCGCTGGATATCACTGGAGCAGGTTTTTTCTAAGTCTGTAACTGAAACAATCAATATTTTATAAAAAGAAAAAAAGAATAAATAATTTCCGAACCAAACAGCAATAGCAACAAAACATAGGTCAAAATGCAAGCTTCAACGCCAGAATCCTTTAGAAAGAAGAATCCGAATAACGAAAAAAAAAAACATCAGTCACAGAACATGCATCAAGCTTCCAGAACCAACTTCCAACAAAAGCAACAACGAAACTCGATAAAATGAGCAGATAAAAAAAAAAAAAGTGAAGTAGAGATGGCAAAGAAAGGAAGAAGAAGCTAAGGCGTATCTGACAAGAATCGAATTCGAAGAAGGCCTAAACCTAAAGGCGTCGAGGCATTTGTGACCTGCTAAAGGAGAAAACGGAAAAAAAAGAGTTTCTTGCCCTGATCGATCTTCCTCATTTTTTTCCTTTTCTCTTTCTCTTTCGCTCTTTCCTTGCTTGCTTTTTCATTTACTCATAGCTGGTTTTGGTCAGTAAAGAGCACCGCCATTATAGAGTACTGTAAATGGAAATCGAAACGAAAATGGAGAAAGGAAATTGAATTGGAATTGGAATTGGGATGAGGATGACCGGACAGGGAACTGATTTGGTTTGGTAGGAGAAATGTTATTGGATGAGAAGGTGGGACCCCAACCGCCAGCCAATCGACAGGCTTTCTGTAGGTCCCGCTGTCCCTGTGACAGCACCGTTTTCTAGAGAAAATAAAATCTTACTTGAATCATGTCTCATCTAAACCAAAGTTTCATTAACTGCTTATCATGCTCATGTTAACTGAAATTATAATAATATTTATAAAATAATAAAATTATAATTTTAAATAAAGTAAATTTGCTGAAAAACATATTTTGAATTAAATATCAAAACATCTTAACATTATATATTTTCTCAAAAAAAAATCTTTTACATTATTTATAGCAGAATAATTCCCACCTACAAAAATGACAAATACATGCCTGAAAATAATGAAAGTATTTTTGCTTATCGATTGGACAAAAATATGAAAGTGGTATTTAATATTTTTATTATTTAAAAGAAAGCGTTCATTTATTTAAAAGAGATGAGGAAAGTCTCACATTCTTAGATTCCTCTTAAAAACTTTATTATCATTCTCTTTTGAATGAATTCTTATTTAATTATTTTTCCTTTTCTTCCTGTTTTCTTTTTTCTCTTTTTCTCTCCATCCTATTTCTTTTAGACCTTTTTTTAACTTGTTTTTTCTCTCTTTAATGAATTTTCTTTGATGACAGTTAAAAAAATCATAAATAAAAATTTAAATTCTATTAATTTTTATAAAAGATTTAAATACAAATTATATAAAATAAACTTTTAAAGTCAATTTTTTTAATTTACATATGGAAAATCGTTGGAAACCCAGTGTAAAATTTCTATGGGTGATATCCTCTGCCCTAAGTACACCAGAAGAGGCTATGGGAGCTCAAACTTGGTACTTCCTATTTCTTAATACAAGATATTACAATTAGATATAAAATTTTTAAAAATAAGAAATATTTTCCTATTTTTATATTAATATGTATCTGAAAAGATAAACATAGTGTATTTTATTATAATTATTATAAGTTTAAATAATTAATTTTACATGAAATTAATGATAATAATGATTGTACGGAAATGCAATTCACAATGTGACTGATAATGAATAACTAAAATAATAATATTACTGGAGCATGAATTGATGTAATTTAATATAATTTCTATAGAATTTGAATTATGAGTTTGAAAATTCAAGAAATAACATTATTGGAATATAAAAAAAATAAAAAAAAATATTATTAATGACCAAAGTCCAGACTCTTCTCAGTTCTAACCCAAGAAAAAGAAAATTCTAAAAACTCCAAACAAGAGAAGAGACATCGGAGACAACAATGGATTTTGCACCGGATCCCTGACCCCGTCGACATAGCGGACATGCCTCCTCACTGACTCAATAGGCGCGTGGCAGCCCCAGCCCAAGCCCAACTCTACTGTCCAGGGGATTCGCGGGTGGGGCCCTCTTTTTAATGATAGGACCCACTTTTTTCTCGTCCTATCTGTTCATTAGCTGTTATCCTCAATGTATGGAATGGGGAAGAGATAACTACAGTAGTAGCGATATCAACCGTCGGATGGAAATGTGCTTCCATCTTTTACATTTGACGGTGGATATCATTCCAATCTGAGTGAGTTTCCTTTTACTGTCATATCATAGGTATAAAAAATTATTGAACGGCTCAATGGATGATTAGCAGTGACAAGCAAAATCAGTGAGTGGGTCCTCAATCCTCACCGTTGGATATGTAGATGATTCTAGAGGTGAAATTCGGGCTGGATTTTAACCCGATCTATATGACCCAATTTTTAATACGTTAGGTTATGTATTTATAAATTTAGAGTCGAGTAAAGTCAGATTGAAAAGAAATTATATAGGAACTCGAATTAAATTAGACTCGGGATTTTAAAATCAACTCAATCCTCGAATTGATTTGACCTTACTTGAATTTCAGGAAAAAAAAACTTACAACAATTTTATTTATTCAAGTTGGATTGGGCCAAGAACTAAGGTTGAACGATTCAAATCCACAACTTTATTCATCTATATTCAGATATAAATTATATCTAAGCATAACCTTTTAGTCCGAACATCTGCTAGACCTTTTCATCTAAGCAGTAAGGATGATTCAAACATGAGTTAGCTTAAATCATATTTAATTGTTTGCAACATAACATGCCGCCTTTATCTTATTGTTATTTATTTATTTTATTTATCCATTTATCAGTTTTTAATATATCCGGTGTCTAATTTTTAAATTATTGATAATTATGTTCAATCAAATAAGTCAATTAATTATAATCTTGCATTGCATTCAGAGAGTGGATGGAAATGTCACATCACATGCATTAGCCCTGGCCAGAAATCACTCCTACTGTATGACCATTGTTTGTTGCTCAATTGTAAATATTCTTAAATTTTAGTTCAACTGATTCCTTCCGCACTGAAGAAGTAGAAAGTTGTAAGTTTGAGTCCTCCCATAGTTTAACTTTAGTAGAGATTTTATAGTGGGTATCCCGTGATTTCCCACAATTAAATTCAAAAAAAAAAATTATTTTCTCTCTATTTATTTAGTAAAATAATCAAACATGTAAAGTATACTTTTCAATTAATAGAGATAATTTAAGGTGATCATAAAATAAATTGTGACCACTGTTTGTCAAAGAATTGTGATTTATTTATAAATTAACAATCAAATTTGTACTTCTAATTTAACAATGTAGGGTTGGTTTTTGTCTATTAATATGAAAAGCTTCAATGCATATACGATGAAATTGACTTCCTTTTTTTAGAAATATTAGAGCGAACACCTGCCTTTTATGAAATAATCTTCTACAATCTCTTACTAAAGCTACACAGAGAGACTTCTCAAACCTCTCTGTTTAGGAGGTTGCTATTTAAATATTAAAGGAGACTCCACATTTTTCTGATGGAATGTTTAAAAAATGACAGGACATTGGTTATGTAAAATTTGAACCTCATCTAATCATATTAACCTTCTGATTTTATACTTAAAATTTTTGATTACCATAAGTTGTTGGTCTTTCACGGCTAATCACACAAAGCTACGATGATTGTGTTAAAAAAATTCTCGAGTTATATCATTCATGAAATCCTTTATCTATCTCACCGAGGCCGTAAATTCAAGTGTAGTAGAAAAAATCTATACTATATTTTTTAAATCAATGATAAGTGTTTATATTATTTATATCATGAGTACTGTCAACTTTTTTTTCAAGGTTAATTTTCAAATATTTTATCTTTTTATATGATGTAAATCAGACTATATTCAAATTTATTATTATTTTTCACTTTTCAAAGAGCATTCTCCATGAGAGCTGAGTCTGTTTTGTTCATCAATATCATCAAGTTATGGTTGTTTTTTCGGGTAGACCATGAATTAAGCCAATTTGAAACGAGGATAAACCTACACGAGTAGCTCAACTGGTCTAAGCTTCTAAGATTAGACTAGAGGTTTTGGGTTTGACTCCTCCCAAACTTACATGAGACACACGTGTTACGGGTGGTTTCGTGTTTCCATAAGATAAATCCATCTCAAACCCAATCACTAGAAAATGAGCCCAACTAATCCATTGACACCTCTGTTTGCATGACGAAACTTTTTTATACCATGGCTCTATTTATGATTTCTTCGATCTTTTCTAGTTGAATCTTTTATTTGGATGTCTCATTTTCAAGGCTAACTACAATGAATCAAACACTAGACTGCAGCAATGCTGAAGTAGAAGAGGAAGCAACATCAAAGGAGAACGAAAGAATGAAGCTAAACTAAATTGATAGGGGCACCTAATAGCCCAAAATTTGGAAATGCTGATGCCAATACATGAAATAAGAAATCTAGAGATGAATGGGTCTCTTCTTTTAGTCTTGAAGCTCAATGATCTTGACAACAGATGAGTCCCCAATTTTCTCGAAGACAACAACCCGATCATTGGGCTTGACTAGACCCACAGACTTGCCATGAGTCAGTGCCAATGTGAGCCCAGACTCTTCATGAGAGGAAAAAGAAGTGGCCTGTAACAGAAAAAATTGTCGGTAACAATATGAATTGAACTATAGTAAGCAAGGCAATCTCTAGACAAACTCAAACAAATGATTATAATTAAAGCAAGAACAAAAGGAATTTTGACCATTGTCACTTGCAATCACAGTATCTCAAAACCATAAAAAAAAAATGTAGCTAATGAGGGTATGGAGGGGTTATCAAGCTGATGGTCAGATCATTAGGTTCTTATTTGCTTACCACATTAGGATTCGCCAGAATAGGATGGATTCCTCTTACAGCAAGACATTGCCTGGCCTGTGCCATGAATGTTGATGTAAGACATTGTATTGCAGTTTTCTTAAGAAAAGATTGCATGCACATAGAGTGAAGCTTTTGAATATTTTCAATTCAAGCAACAAACTTATAATTAGTGTATACGATGGTCCCAAGGTATGTCGAGATGATACTTCTATACCTGTGATGTGCCAGAGAAAGTCCATTTCAGTGCGCTCGACCTAAGATGTGGGATGATAACAGCCAAAATGGGTACTGTGGGCCTATATTTTGCAACCATCCTATGAAAAGAAGCACACCAAGTTCAGCCAGTATCCCAGAATATAAATCATGGGAAGCCATACAGACACCAAGAAAATCTGCCTCTACACACCCGTTTTCGATTTTTTGGGTGAAGTTACCATTTTACCCCCGAGTATAAATTCATTCGAACGATTTTTTAGTTCATTCCCGAACGAACACCTTAGTGTAATTTTTGTTCTTTTGAACGAGTGTTCATTCATTCGAATGAATCAAACTGTTCATTCTAACGAATGAACATATATATGTCAATCCTTCATAAAATTCGACTCATTCATTCGAATGAACCAAACTGTTCATTCGAACGAACTGAAATTACACGGATTTGTTCGTTCGGATGAGTACATTCATCCGAACGAACTGAAAATGAACTGACAGTTCGTTAAGATGAATAGAACACGGAGGGGTAGAATGGTAATTTCACCTGATTTTTTTTTTTAATCGGGTGTGTAGAGGCAGAAAAATCGGGTGTCTATATGGGGCGCCTAAATCATTTGTCTGGAGTTAGTGTTCGCTGAAGTAACAACAATATTATAAGAATCATAAGTACCATGCTGTTCTCCCAGATGCAGTGAACACAACAATAATTGCAGCCTTGACTTTATATGCAACGCGTACCTTTCATGAGAAGATCACAGAGAAAGGAAAGAAGAAGTTGGTATACATAATACATCCACTCTGTTACTGTTAGGAAAACAAAGAAACACAGAAAAAATAGTTCAAATACCGCTGATGAAGCAACAGATTCTGCATGTGACATTGGCTCTCCAACATGCATGCTTACTCTCTTGAAATGAAGAGGATGATTGTAAACATCTTCAGCCTACAAGCATACGTATATTGATTTCTTTTGAGTTGTCCAAATCTATCACACCCGTACATGGAAAATGAATGGTTGCTTATTGTGAGACCCACTTATGGTGAATCAAAGCCGTTGAATCAATTGGCTGATCCATTGTAGGACATTCTCATTTCAAGGCATATGGTAATCTTAGGTTAACCACCAATAGAGCCCGCTTGAAACAATGAGCCGCCAGCAAGCAGAAGCGATAAGAATATCCAATCAACGATTAGGATACGAACCTTTATTGTATAATCCTGACAATCAAAATGTCTCCTAATCAAGTGTGACCACATCATATGAAAGCTCAGATTTGATTCCTCTAAGAGCCTGAGCTCCCTACTCTAGGGATTGTTTCTCATCATGCTTTTGGGATTTAGAAAAACCACCACTGTTGGCTATCCATACAAAGAACCATAAGTTTTCATGTTTACTAATTTTGGTTGATCTAATCAAATAGTGAATCTCACTCATTATGATGTGAAATATGTGCATCACAATTCATGGGGTGGAGAAGTGGTTGGAGGATTTGAATTCACCATGGATAGGCCACACAAAAAGAATGCATTAATTTTATTCCACATGCTATCATGGGATGTGGTGCATATTGCATAGGACCATATCAAATTGGTACATGAGTGCTCATGTGTGTTCATGCATGCGTGTTCAATTGAAAATGCACCTAAATTGGTGAGAAGCGAAGGCATACTTCAGCACAGATTCTACCCACGGTTTTTATTGCCTCAACAGGATAAAGACCTCGAAGTGTCTCCGCACCTAATAAAATACCATCAGTTCCTGAAGAGATAGAAGAGGGGGAAGGTGTAGATATTTTAGTTACAGGATGACTTGAAAACATCAAAAATACTTTCAGGTTCAACCAATATAGAAATCTTAAATACCATCAAGGACAGCATTTGCAACATCAGTTGCTTCTGCACGAGTAGGACGTAGATTTTCAGTCATACTGTCCACCACACGAGTAACTATAGCAGGTTTCCCTTCCATATTGCACTTATGAACTGCACATTTTTGAAATAGGAACACCTGCAATACAGAGATTACAAGCATTGGCGTCCATTACTAACAACACGTTAAGATAAATAGCTAGATTGAAAGAGAAATAAAAGCATTTATGCTGGATTTCCAAGATGATATTGGCATCAGCACAATCAGGGAAAATTTGACATAGCGAAGCATGCTTGGCAATAACAAGTTCTCTCACCAACAGAATTTATCCTGAACAACTTCATCTAATCATGGTCTATCACATTCTATGTTTAGTAATTTCCTAGGATCTTTCTAGATGTGATCACAGCAGGGATATGTTTTCAGACCTAGAGGCAGAAGGATATGTTTCACCATTGAAATTTGAATGGGATGAGAAAGATCTATCCATCAATGAACCTGGAACACCTTGGAAATCACCAGACACTGTCCACGGCATCATCTAACACATCCAACTTTTCACTGGAGATAGCAATTTCACGATATGTCTAATTGTAATCTGGTGCAGAGGAATGCTATGACTTTTCATAATCATATGAAAGTTAGACCATCCTAAATCTAGTTAATTTCCCATTTCATATAAATTAGTGAGGAATCATGATTGTGATACCCTAGCACCAAACCGATGTGGGACTCCGACATCGGTTTGGAAGGAAAGAGGAATGGGCTTTATATGAGGCCAAGCCCTCTAAACTCGTAAGACGCGTTTTGGGCCAGGCCATGTGGGCCCGGACCCCAAAGTAAAACCGTGCGGGTTCGCTTGTGTGCGAGGCCCAGAGCGGAAAATTTCTTACTGAGTTGGACCTAAGCTTTGTGTTCGGGTCGGGTCGTTACAAATAGTATCAGAGTCTCAGTTCTACACTTGGACTGTGTGGGCCTTCCTCCTTCCCTGGTGTCGTTGAGCTAAGCCGAGTCGAGCTGGGGGTGGCTCGAGTCTTTAGAGGGGGTGATTGTGATACCCTAGCAGCAAACCGATGTGGGACTCCCACATCGGTTTGGAAGGAAAGAGGAATGAGCTTTATATGAGGCCAAGCCCTCTAAACTCGTAAGACGCGTTTTGGGCCGGGCCATGTGGGCCCGGACCCAAAAGTAAAACTGTGCGGGCTCGCTTGTGTGCGAGGCCAAGAGCGGAAAATTTCTTATTGAGTTGGACCTAAGCTTTGTGTTTGGGTCGGGTCGTTACAATGATTGCCAGTACTGGAAGTTCCTATGTTGTCCATTACTGTCCATTTTCAAGGTAAGCATTGAACTTCTAGACATACAGGAAGGCATGTGCTACTGAACTCATATATATTATGCCTGTGTGGATAAGCTATGAGAATGGATATTTACGAATCTCTCCATGATCCCATTTCAAGCATTGTTTCAATAAGCTATCTCAAATTACAAGAGAAAAAGAATCTAATTGGGAAGGTAGTATGTTGTCATCCATGGTTCTAGCTGCATCTGGAAGATGATCTCTTGAATATATAGAAGACAAGCATTCAGGCTGACCTTTTTCAATAGCTTGTCTCACTGAATATATCCAGATCCAAAACAGACCCTAGGAGTTATTCCCATGTTAGCATCAGTACATCTATGGATGTTACAGAGCATTCTAAATTTATCATACGAAAGCCAGGTATGGTCATTTTAAAAATAAGGAACTCAAGAATTGTTTTTACTACATTGCACAAATCAAAAGTAAAAAAATTCTACCCACAGCAGCTAGAGGCCTGCACTAATTGTCCCAATTTTAAGTTTGGATGTGAACAAAGCCTATAGCATTCCGAAAAATCATCAATGTCCAAGAGATGCCCCTGAAATAGAAACCTTAAAAATGGTTGCAACTCAGATAGTGGCCCTAATCCATCAACAGTTAACCTAAAGTAAGAAGGTGATTAAAATCTAAAATACTTTATTAAACACACTGATGAAACAGCCACTTAAAAGAATTAAAAACAAAAAACAATTATGTAAGGAACAAAATAATTAAGTGGCAACATACAGGGTATGAAATTATCTCAACCTTTTCAGAGGGGAGATCTATTCCCAAATTCCCTCGAGAAAGGATAATACCATCTGCTTCACTGAGGATCTCATCAAAATGCTCCAAACCCTGGTTAGTTAATGTCGAAAAAGAAGAAGAAGAAGAAGCTCAATTCTAGAACTAGGCATTAAAAAAACAAGGAAAATAAGGCATATTATCACTCCAAGCAGCTATATTTACACATCAAATATTTTCTTGTACCTCCACAGTTTCGACTTTGGCAAATATTTTAGTATCATTGAGGCTATGTGTGTCAAGGAAATTTCTAAGCTGCAAATAACATACATGAGCACCATTAGCTCAAAAGAAAAATTGTAAATAGAATGAAGTTGGATCCAGTGTAAATACTAAAATATATGGTGACTCTAAAGGTGATAGATGAATGTATTTTGAGTGTCGTGTGTGTGTGTGTGTGAGAGAGAGAGAGAGAGAGGGAGAGCATAGCAACATATATGGACATTGAATTTGCCTATCCATGTCCTCATTGGAAGCCCTTCGAAAGATATATCCAAATTCATAGATTGTGCCCTCAGGTTATTTATTGTCCATGAATTAGCCTCCATATGGAACCTTTCATATTTACCAGATGCAAAGGTGAAAACATAAAGAAAGTTCTAATTTTGTGCAGCTGGTCCTTTACCAAACACGACACGACTACTACAGAGTATTTTGAAGTAGTAAAATTTGATCACTACTGGCACTTGACTGTGACTATATTTTTCAGAGTGGTAGTAATTACATTCAAGAAGCTAACACCCCAGAAAACTCCAACATAAAGAGTTACATCATCACAGTCAATCTCGCTTTAACCAAATAATCCACATCTGCTTTAGTTTCACCAAGTGTTTGCAAAAGAGACTCGGAAATTCCCAACAATGTTGTAGGTGTCCTCTATAGTTGCAAACCATGAACATGAAGCTTCACTAGTAGCTCACTTAACAGAAATTAAAGCAATCCCCTCTCTACGTGAATTAGTGTGCGATGGTTTTCGTAATAAAGTTACAGCCACTGATATGTATCAGTGCATATAGCATAAGAAAGGAAAGTTTAATTATAATGTCTGGAACCTCCTCCTTTAGCTAAGGAGTTCACTTCCTCATTGACCTCTCTAGAGTCTTCTGAGTAGGACCTCCCACCCTCAAAACTATTATCCGATCAATAGTTTCCACTGACACCAAGCTAACCTTTTCACTTATAACATTGAGATTTGAGAGAGTCGACTCAATTAAGAAATAAATAAATAAATAAAGATAACGAGTATTCTTCAACCATGCAGTAGCACTAATACCTCAACCTTATGCAAATCGACTAGGCTGATAAAGATCCAAAAAATTATTCTCACCCCTCTTGTGTGGTCTACTAAATGCCTATAGGTGAGTTTAATAAAGACAAACTCTATAGAGAATGGGCTAAGAAGAATGGGATAAGAAGAATAGCTTTAATATGTGATTACAGAGTTACGTGATCTAATGAAATGTGTAAGAGAACACATGACTAGTATTTGTATAAAATTATACCCCCCTTTGATCATTTTATCCTTTTGATCTTGATCCTTAAAAATTGTGGTGCCATAAGTTATTGATTTTTAATAACTCTTTTAACGAGGTGGGTTGATTCCATGCGCATGAAATTACACCTACAGTACATAAAATTGCATGAAGAAAAAAATAATTTACCTCTCGTACATCTTCTGCAAGACGAGTATATGAAAGGGAAACAAAATCAACATTGTTCCGAGACCCCCAAGTCGAAATAACCTATCAAGTTACAAGTCAAAGAATAAGCAAGTTTTTTAAGCCATTACAAAATAACAATCATAATTTCCTTAAAAAGGAGAACAATAAGGGCATGTTTTATGTACAACTAATTTTATGAAAATTGTTTTTTCCATGATTTTTTTAAAAAAAAAATGAAATTCAAAGATTTTGTTTTTCACATATATTAATTTCTTTAGTTTTGTGTAATAAAAAGTTTTATAATAATTCATAAATGAATTTATTTCTAGTTTTTGGTGGGAGAAATGTAGGTTATAACTCGATTATAATTAATTTTAGATGATGATGATGATAATCAAATAATAACAACAATAACTATTATATACATCAAATAGTTGATTCAACCTATTTTTACTTAAAATGATAATACTATGTAAGATGTACATCATGGTTCTATTGCTCTAAACATAAAAAAGAAGAAGTGTTCCATTGTCAGTAAGCAGCCTATGACATAATATGTTGAAGCACTGGTCATGACATTCCTTGAATCATGGTCCACCGCTAAAATAACAAAAAATACAAACACATATTTTATTTTTATAACTAATGATGGACATATTGATGTAAAAGGATATTGATAAGAACATACTATATAAAAAAAAGAAATTAAATGTTTCCACTCGTACTAATGATACAAAGTATCGTATTTGAGAAGCACCTCTCCTTCAAGGTGCTCAAGAACTGAATACATGTGTTCTATGCTCATATAGTAAGTTTTAAAGTTAGAAAGGAGCCATCAATTATGTTAGTGGTAAGAACCCAGACTCATATGTGAGTAAGTTATTGAGGTAGTATTTGAATCTATGTTAGATACTTCCATCTAACAGAGATCTGGCTGCTGGGATGGATGCTTCCTTTAATCAGATCAGGCGAGAAGCAAATGGCGTGGCAGATTATTTTGCCAAACTTGGAGTTTGGGACCATTTTTCAGGCATTTTCTTTTTATGAGCTCTATATGTTCTTTTTGCAGCTCATGTCTTATGTGGCTTGTTCTCTTTTCTTATTATTTTTCCTGGTTCTCTTTTTATCTCAGGTTTAATCTTGTTAGACCCTCCTAATCTTTTGTACTTATTTCGTTTTTTAATGAAATCTCTTTGTTACTGCTCAAAAAAAAAAGAAAGATACTTCCATCTAAAATATACTATAATCATGCAATCTTAAGATTGATACATGTGTACTTGTAATGATTTTAGTATACTTTTGGCATAAGAAATATATAAAGGCAATAAAAAGAATATAAGATGGAAGTCATGTAACATTTAGCATGCTTGAAAGACTAATCCATCTAATTAAAGTTAGAGAAATAATAGCAGAGGTAAAGTTAAAATATTTTGAATGGATAACCTAGTTCAGGATCTCGTTCTTTATGCATATCCACATCAATGTTTTAAACTGACTGGTAGATTAATCTATCGTAGGAGAAAGTTGAGTTGGATAAGATTCAACCAAGGTTCATCATATTCAAGTTTGGTCAAACTTATGACGTCAGCATGATAATGAAAAAGTTGAAAACTAGATATTATATAATATAACTATATAATATGTTAGAATTATTACAGGTCAACGACCCCAAACCTTTTGAACTACATGTTACTAAGAGTTTTTGAAAGTTTGAACTTCGAAAAAGGTTTAAAGATAATCGAATAGGATATAATAAAGGTCAAAGTTGAATCGAAGACCCACGTCTTAAAACACTGATCCACATATGTGCATTATGGGTTAGTGATCAAATAAATAAGAATCACCTTCTTATCCTTCTCAGTTAGAGTGGGCAAATTGACATGGAGTCGGGAATGCATAGTGAAAATAAAGCCAGTTAGTGTAGCACTATTCTTCACAAGACAGATCACATCTGAACCTTCGGTCTCCAACACCTGCACAAATCCGAATAGTTGTGGAGAAGTGTGAGATATTTTCCACATCACATCTCACTCAAATACAAGCTAAGCAGGTAAAGTCTTCACTTCAAGCCACACTGATGTTGTCTCACTTCCTGTGAAAAGATATTGCCCGATAAAGATGGTGTCACCCTTTTTCACTGCCTACAATCCATACAGAAGATGTTAGTAAAAAAATGTATATATATATATATATATATATATATATATGTGGGAAACATCTTACAAATATTACAATAGAATTTGTAAGGATCGTGTTGAATCGTCAGAAGTTTTTTTTACAAGATTCTTTGCCAAGTGTGCTTCGTGGGCCTCTACTCTAGTGGTTTTCAAGAATATCTCTTCTAATGATATCCTACGAGTCTAGAAAGAATGTATTAACTTAGCTTATATTCTTCTGTGTTTTTTTCAGACTTTATTTTTCTTCGCGGGTGTCTTGGGGTACCGAGCAATATTGTTTCCTTGTTTTGCATTTTAGCTTTCTATATTTGCACCTCTGGTGCTTCCTTTTCTCTTAATATATTAACTATTAAAAAAATGTATTACAAATATTCAATGAAATTGACAATAACTGTTCTTCCATAGGCTAATTTACTTTAAACATTGAAAAAGTACCATTAGGATATCTATATATATTTATAGAGACAGAATGAACAGAGTGTCTTTACAGCTTATTATTACCCACTGAATTGTTCACTGCATACTGTTGTATGGCATGATACTACCTTTCTTCAATATTGTTAGATTTGATTAAAAAGGAATTCAAAATTCAAGGAAAAGAATTAAGATTTGATTTAATTTTAATGGAAGCCTGACTTTTAATCTGTGGAAGTATACAGTTTGTACATGAAAAATGTGGGAGAAAAATGATATAACATTCAAATAGGAGCAGGAAATTATAAGGGGAGATTGTTGACCAGAACCTATTTCCTGACAACTTGGTGCATCTATATTACAGATTTGCACCTTTCAATTTTCTTCATGTATTTAATGAATGTACCTTGTTATTCACCCCAAAGGGATTTTGGCTTTATTTATTTATTCATTTTCAGAGCAATGGAGGACAAGGAACATGAAATAGAACAGTACCATTGGATCTATAAGCTAACACTTTTTTCTCCTAAATGCTTGGGTACATGATATCAAGTTCAAAGAAACCTAGTAAAAATGCCAAAGGAGGCAAGATATTCCCAAAAATTGGGCATCAAGATGCCCGCTCAAGTATCCTCTCCAACTTTGTTTAGTCTGTACAGAAACCTGGAAATTGGTCAAAAAGAGCAACTTCCCATGTTTGTTCAACTCAATGTGTTGTGAGTATCCTGGGTAATATGAAGGGTAACTATTTTCTTCAAAGATTTTGTGAAAAAAAAACTATTTTAAGGTAATGATGGAATCTTTATTTGTAACAAATTGTATGCTATAATTATCATCATCAAAATTATTTATCTTATATATTTTAGGCTGACTTTTGAAAATTCCACTTTTCCACTAACCCTATAAAAATGTCTATTTTTTTATATTTTCTTTTTTGTTTTTTATTCAGCTCCAACAAAAATTATTTCAACAAGAAAATAAAAAAATGACAAAAAAAGATGAATATACTCCATTGGTGCCAAAATGACTCAAACTCGCAAACTTCCCAGCTCTTCTTGATGGTATAATATCATCCTACAAATATGTCCTCTCTAGATGTCAAGAGACAAGCCACTACCTTTGCTTCACTTCTATTGTGTGAAAAGGCAACTATAGAGCCACATGAATCCCTAATGTAATTAAAATTAGAGGCTAACCTACATACATGGTTTTTTTGCACTTGCTACTGCTCACATTTCTTATATTCCGCTGCACTAGCCATTCTCCCGAAGAAACTCGTTCATCTAACCATTATCAGTATCCAGGCTCATTCTAATCCTTGTCTATTGGGCCCAAAGATGCAAGTTAGTTGTTCCTTTGTCATCGTTCAAGACACATCATTCCAGAAGTTCCTGGTTTAACACTTGAAGCTCCATTCAAGGTCATTTGGTTATAATGAATTCTGTCAAAATGTACCTGTTTGTAAATGTTCTTTAGTTGTAGGCAATATGTTTTATTTTTCTGAAGAAGTACCTGTCATTTGGTGTGCAATGAAAAAGGAAATGAAATTGAAACCTTGAAATAAGGTAAAAAAGGCATCAAACTAGAAGGGGACACATGGGAAGACAAGAAAAAATGTATTTGGGTTGCACTTCACCAATTGAGTTCCCTTAAAATATGGTATTGTCCACTGAGTTTCATGCAGCCAAACAACCCCTCAAGTTAGTCTTCCAATTTTCCCATAACTGAAAAGACTTTGAGGGAGAAACTTGGATTGGCTCCTTGACCCTGACTGGAACAACTTGGAAAAATTCAGTCTCAGGCTTGGGTTGAGTCCTTTGAAAGTTCAATTCCAAATTTTTGTATATTCATATTAACTTTCTCAAGCTCCACTTGTAATATTTACATCATTTCATATAATTTTTACATATTATTTCATATTATACATTACAAATCATTTATATAGATAATAGGCATTATGACATATTTAAGTTTATACTATAGAGCGCTGATTTCTTGATGGTATGCCTAAGCCCTCCAGAGCCAAACCTCAGCCCTACAAATGTCAAGCCCAACCGGAGACCAAAAATGTAATTCAAACTTGGGCATCCCAATTTTGCATGTAGGAAGAACCACACATAATGTAAGGTCGTCTTTAATATCAACTCTCCTTTGGTTCTAACCATATCCTGTTGTTGATAAACAAAACCTGATAATCGTACAAGGAGCTGCACTTCACCAATAAATTGTGTATCCAGTCTCAGTCACTACATCGCATTATCATTAGATGTACTTTCCTCTAGGGAAGCCCATAACTATGTTTTCCATTTCCATTGGTAAACTTTATTTGTTCTCTCTCTGTTATGTTAGAGCCCATCTTATTCAGTCAGTTAAAAAGACACAAGTAGAGAGCAATAAACCAACAGCATGATACTTGTGAAAAAGATATGAATTTAAAAGAAAAAAGTTGAAGAAACTATGCAGAAGTGGATATTAAAATACATTTAACCAAATAATAAAAAAAGACTGAGAAGACAAAATGGAAAATTTAGGCAGAAAATCCTGCTCAAACTTTCTGGTGCCATTATTATACTAGAACATCATAAATTCCTGTGGTTCATGACTGTGTGCTTTGTGGGTGAACAGACAATATCAAAGCACTCTTCTTCTTCTTTTTCTAAACAAATTTTGATCTTTCTCATACACTTCACACACTGCGATGAGCAGTATGCTACTACTGACATAAATACAGAAACAGAGAAAGTAATATCACCACTGTACCTCCTTTCAAAATACTTCAGATACAAATCTCAAACATACCTTAGCTAGTTCAGAGTAACTAACAGGTAAGACCTTAGCAGAAGGTTCTTTTGAAAGATCTGGAGTTAAAGCAACATGATCATCAGCCTTTAACTCAATGGGGTTCCCAGTCTTATTGTAAACTTGAAGCTCAGGACCCACAGTATCCAGCATAACCTGGTAACGTAGTAAAGCACACATTGCAGTGAAGAAAATTGGTAGCACTGATTTTTATGTGCAAAATAACAATCACAATATAACAAATAAATTTCTTAATTATCATTCATGATATTTATATGGGAGGTTACAATGATGCCCTCTAGATGATGAAAAGTGAGACAAATTGCAACTAAAATGACAGACAGACCTCTCTCTCTCTCTCTCTCTCTCTCTCTCTCTCTCTCGTAATTACTACAATGAATTTTGACACCAAAAGCCAAATCAACAAATCATGGAGATAAAAAAATAGAAAAGCGAAATTTGATGAATATGAACTGCTTTGCAAAGACAAGAATTTCTTGGCCTGGATAAATAGAAATTGTTGATTATGGACATGAAACTCATTTTTGGATGAATGTCATCGAAGGCGGCATGAAAAACTATGGACAATTAGTTTACTTCTTCTTTATTTTTTATTTTCAAATGGTAAAATGACACAAACAACCTTTATTCTAATAGCAATCCGCATTTCTGTGGTATGGGTTCTTGTTCATAATAAGACAAAAATCTACAAACGTCTCAATGGGAGTTAGCTCTTCTTATGAACATCCTCCAGCATATCAAACGGCACAATAATGTGAAAACCCTCTATGCAGATGGTAAAAAAATGATAAAACCTTCCATAACATTCATGTTACAATGCGTGGTAAACAAGTTTGATGTGTAAACATGATATACTTGTATCACATCCTAAAGAACAAGTATAATAGGTGCAACCAACAAATGCAAAGAAATTGTCATAAGCAGGTATACAAGACATAATATTAAATATCTACTGAGGAGATGAAATCCACTTAAGTGTAAGCGAGAGAAACCACAAAAGGGGTTAAGATTGGTCTAAATTTTCTTCTCTAGGTCTCTAATCATGGATGATGAATTTTAAGAAAGATGAGGCTCTGAGGAAAAATAACCTCAGCAACTAGATTTTATCTTTGAGGTGTTTAGGGTCTTTCACTCAAGAAAATCAGTTGTGCATTCCAAAAGAATCCAAACAAGCGCCAACTTGTTGGCTAGAAAACTGGGTAGGAAGTAATTCCTTGTCTGTAATGGAGACTTGACACCCCTCCAAACTGTGGAGTGTGGACCATCTTGATTGACTCCGCTCTTCTTTAGAATGTTTTTTCTTGCTATGTGATCTTATTTCTTGTTGATTAGAACACCATCGATTATTCAAAAATAGAAGGGGAAAAAAGAAAAACTTAATCAGGTGAAATTCCAATGCTAAAATAAAGTTCCTACCTGGACATGGAGATGTTGAATAGCTTATGCACCATGAACAAAATGGCATTCATAACTGGTTTGAACAAAACTTCAAAAGAATACACTTAGTTATTTTATTTATTCTGATTGATACCAACAGACTTGTATGCAGCAACTAGTCCAATACAATTTATAATATAAGATGCTCATTATCTTACTGATGCACTTTAGGCAATGGGTTAATCAAGATCATTAACCCAAGAGAATTCATGCTATAGCAGCTTCCACGAAATTTCTGCAAACAAATGGACTTCAATGTCATATTTGCAACTTACAGCACATAGCTTTCTAACACTTTTCACAGCTGTCCTCAAATTTTCAAGAGTTTCTTGGTGGTACTCTTCATTTAACCAAGAGAAATCAAAGCGTGCAACTGTCAAAACAAAAGAACAACCCAATTAGCATCAAATGACAATGAAGAGCAACTATGAAATAAGTACTTGGATAGAATAAATTACCTGACATTCCTGCATTTAGGCATCTTTCAAGCACATCAACAGAACGTGACTTTGGTCCAAGGGTCCCAACGATTTTGGTTAATGATGGGAAGAATCTCTATATATATAAGTGACCCCATTAGAATATTTGCAATCGAAAGTAGTTGTGATTTTCCTTTATTTTAGAAAACTACAAACTTGGACAAGAAAAAATATCATCACTGAAGAAAAATACGAGACAAGAATGAACATGCATGCATGGGACAAGAAGCTGAAGAAAGTAAGGGCACATTCGAATAGGCAAATATGCAAATTGGAGATTGCTCTTGACTGAAGTACTCTGATAGACAGATAAAATATATGACCAAAAGGTGTCAAGTGTCGAATGAATTCATACAATTGGAGCCAATTCTAACCAACACAAAATCCTTTCCCACATGAATTAGCAAAAGAGCATGTGATTAAATGCCAAAATGAACAAAAGTTCTTTAAAATTTCATCCAGTGCTGATAAAGTTCCAATTTGAGTGAAAACTGGGAAATTGCCAACTTGATGGGGTAGGCTTGATCCAAATAAGGTGGCGTCCTGGGTGAATTCTAGGTATTTGAATAAGATGTGTTGATTCCATGTTTTCTCTTCTTGTGTGAGAATGAATGAGAATGTCATGTCCAATGTGGTGAAAGAGATGGCTGATGTTAAGAACATGTATTAGTGTAGTAAAAGATGTCGTGAAATACGTATGATGAGTATGGAAATAGATGCAGGATATGCGATGGAGGTGGGGTCTCCAGGACCCCATGGACGACAGGTAGAGAGCTTGACATATGAAATCCTTTTAGTATTTTGTCAATCATGATTTAAATTTCCTATTTATATGGATTGTTAAATGTATTCCACGAATCTATGGTCATGCAACTAAGTGGAGAAACTCGACTTGATGTTTAAAAAATTATATAGTGGTCGATGATGTTTGTATTGGTTGATTTTGTTTGTTAAAATGTTTATCTTTCTCTTTAGTCACGTGTTCCGGGTTCGGGCCGTGACAATTTGGAAAAGATTATGAATGACAAAGAGGTTGATGAGTAGAAATGCAAAACGTAAACAGAGACTACACAGAGAAGTAATACATTCAAAGTCTGATAGACCTACAATAGGGAACCCCCAACAAAAGAAATTGAACCAAACCTTGGTAAATTGACGACTCATAAGTGAGATCTGAATGAACATATTTTCTGAGGCCTAGTTTGGACTACATGGACAGGTTGGTTGGTGATGGCTATGCTTTGACAGGAGGCCTACCAAAAATCAATTTGAAGGATAAATATCCTCCTCCTCATCATCTGATCCATTTATTACAATCTACGGATCAGTTGCCTATTTGATGCCTATAAGACTTGAACTATAACCTTGACGTAGCAACAATGAGTACTTACCAACTGTGCTAGAGGTTCTCGTCAATTTGAATGGATTACTGTATGGTATTATACCCCGTAGAGATTTAACCGTGTCAAGAACTTGGGTCTAATCTAATGGTGAGTGTAACACAAAATGTTGTCAAATGGGTAGAGATCCAATCCAAAGGAGAAAGCACATAAAGGGGAAGGTATAAATGTGGGCCACACAACAAAGTTCAAACACCTGATCACTTAGCCAATTTTATCAACTCTTGACAACTAATATCAGAGCTCTCAACCCATAACTTTTCAACCCTAATTTGCATTTCAGACCATAGCACAACGAGAGATAGAGATACAGAGAGGTAGTGAGAGAGTGAGAGAGAGAGAGAGAGGTACAGGTTTGGTAGATGTGAGGATAGAAGCGAGCTGCACAGGCTCTTCCACCAGCATCCCTCCTTGCATTGTTTGAGAAAGAGAGAGTGGAAATAAAAATGGAAATGGCGATACTGTTTCAGAAATGGAAATGGCGATGGGAAGGAAGAAGAGAAATGGCAAATAGTTAGTTAAGACGGGAAGGTGACAGGTGGTGAGTTAATTGGGGCGCGGGAAGTGGGATGAGCAGGTACTTGAACTTCTGCCATCAAATTACCAAAGAGCCCTTCCCACGGAGCATTTGACGTGGAGCTCATTAACTTACTAAATGTAATTATAATTATAATTATAATGATAACTATATATATCAAAATTTATTCATATCAAATTTTTATTTCAATTTTTTTACCCACATGGGTGTAATTCAACTGGTTGTGTCCTACTTTAGGAAGTGGAAGGTCGTGGATTTGAACCCTTATAGCCTAACATTGGTGTGCCCTAGGGATAGTAAACTCAACTGTGAAGGTTTAAACGCTGGGTATCCCGCAGTTTCCAAACGTAAATTTAAAAAAAAAATTATTTCAATTATATTTTCCAACCCATTTTATATGTAACACTATAAAAATTAATAGCTCCATGAAGTTTTTAAATAAACTAATGTCTCATCGCAAACCTTTAAGTTTTTTAAATATTATCTAAAAATCAATTAAAACAAAATATAGATCTTAAAAATATAACGAGTCAAACTCAGATTATATCTAGATTAAATGTTTCATCACTTGTTACCACATTTGGTGAGCCATGTGGATATTTAGAAATAATATTGTTGATAAATCGAACATAAAAAGTAGTTTCATTAGACAATCTCACCACTTAAATTAAGAGAAAATTATAATGAAATCAAATTCTAATGTAATTACTAACTAATCACTCAATTGATTTCTCTTAAATCGTATTAGTTTGAAGTATTTAATAATGAGATTATCCACCTTTCTTTCTTGATATATCCCACAATTCTTAATTTTTACTTGTAGAACCAATTCATTTCACCTACTAAATGCCTGACTCATCCCTTCTTGGGCCGGATCCCAGATGGACCCGAATACGAACTAGGTTACAAACAATGGTATCAAAATTTGTATCCTATAACATATCCAATTATAAATTTCAATTAGGGTTCCAAGATCCATATATGCAGATTTCATCAGTAAATGGATCCAAGGCAGTAAATTATACTAGCAAAAAATGTGCAAGTAGGATCTGTAAACTGACCCGATTAATACTGGATCCAGCTGAAAGGATCCAAAACTTCTAGTTTAAAATTTCTGACATTTTGATGTAGTATCAAAGTGTTGAAGGAATAATGTTTAATATGAAAAAGTATGCTAAAAATGTGAAAATTTGTATAAAATTACGTAAATCAATAAAAACCTACTCACATTATGTGAATCACAATATAAGATCTTCATTACATTACATAAACATCCAATATGGTTTCATTAAAATTTTTAACAAAAAGCTCTAAAATAAATATCATCTTAGTGTATATATTCCAAATAAAAGAGAAAATTTGACAAAATAAATGATGCAAACTAACATTAATTTCTACTGACACCAAATGGTTAGTGCTAAGTGCAGTACAAGTCTTATCTTCTACTCCATCCGTCTCAAAATACTTGTCCTATATGCATTTCGAAATTGTTCAAAATTACTTGTCCCATTCCTCTATTTTCACATTAAATCAAAACTTTAACATTCTTGATGAACTCCAAATCACCTTCTGACCTGAAGGAAATGTGACCTTCTTTTATAAGTTTTGACTTGTCCATATACGTCATTTTATAATTATTTCAACCTCCGACTCTGATTGTCTCAACTATGCATTGATGCATAGTTAGAAAAACATTATTGAGCAGTAATCACACAACAAGACACTGTCCAAACCTCTTTTTTTTCATCAAGTTTGTATTGACTCAAAGAATCTTTTAGTAGACTTTTGGCGTGCTCCGTGCGAAAATGATCTTTAAAAAATAATTTTTTTTGAATAGGACAAGTATTTTGAGACATAGAGAGTATTATTATTTATTATTTAATATTTTTTATTTAATAAAGGGGCCCGATTTGGAAGGAATGGCGTGGCCCAGAAGAGTCCAACCGACATCTCTGCAAGATCTACTGGCCCAGTTACCCCCCATATGGCCAGGCCTTATATAAGGAGAAAGAGGTTCCTCTCTTTCACAAGATGGCATCCTTTGCCTTCCTTACCCTCCTCTCTCTCCTCTTCCTTCACCACACCTCGCTTTCTAATGTTAATGGAGACAAGGAACTCATCCAAAAGACATGCCAAAGCACCAATTACAGCCAACTCTGCGTCTCCTCTCTCCAATCCGACCCCAACAGCGCTCAAGCAGATGTCCCTGGCCTTGCTGTTATCATCGTCAACAAAGGACTGGCCAGCTCCGCCACCACCTCCTCCTACGCCGCCGCTCTGCTCCGGTCTGCGAAAGACACGTCGCTGAAAAGGGTCCTTAAGCAATGTGTGGATTGCTACTCCAACGCCAACTTAGCTCTAAACAACTCTCTCCAGCCTCTTTCTTCTGATGATTTCGACTATGCTTACTTGCATGTGAGTGCGGCAATTGAGTATCCCGGCATCTGCCACGACATTTTCAAACGCAATGCTCGCTTCACTTACCCAACAGATCTGGGTCGCAGAGAGGAAGATCTTAAACGCTTGTGTGAGATTGCTCTAGGCATAATCAATCTTCTTTTCAACAGTGATAGTGTTCCAAAATCTAAAAACTTGACTTAGGTTCTAAATCTGTTGAATCAAGTCAAGTCAAATTTCATTAAAGCTTAAAATCTCTCTCTCTCTCTCTCTAAAATGATTATTGAATTTGCTGTCTTCCCTGCTCTGTTCCTAAATTGCAATCCCCTGTTTCACATCTCTACTTTTTCATTCATTGCATGCCATCTCATGTGCACCTCTTGTGCTTTTGTCTTTAAATGGTAAAGAGATTGACCCTCCCTTTGGAAAAAGAATAAAGAAGATAATAGTAATAAAGTAAAGAGGGAGCTTTCTTTTTATATGTTTTAAATGGAAGGGCACTAGAATGTCAAAATTTCATCCCATATTATGCTATCTATTGTATCATTTTTATGATCATAGTTGTATATATGTTTTATCATTTGCCAAATTTGGAACTTTGACACTTAAGATAGTTTCTCAATGGTCAAAAAACTTTTCTTCCGGACTGAAATTTTGAGTTCAATTCACGCTCCAACACTTAGAGTCACTCCAAAAGGTTGGCTTCATGATCAAGAAGTCTGCCTCGTGAAATGGAGTCTTCAGCTCAATTCACGCTCAACTCTTGAAACCACTCTCTGAAGAAGAATTCGGCATGTATGTTGAGAGGTATGCACATGCTTTGAAACACTAGTTGGATGAGATGTCTGAATTCCTTCGATTGTAAAAAGTAAAAAATAGTTTCTCAATGGGGTGTCTGTATGGGTGAGTTTTTACAGAGCTGTTAAAATGGTGATAGATTGATTACAGTAGAGTCGACAAAGAAGCAGAAAGTAGACCCGTGACTAACACTGACAGTGGTAACGATGCAGACAATGCGACATGCAGCAAACGAATACTAGCGTCCAAGCTCTCATCTTAATGTCTGCTGCAACTCGCCTTTCATTTTCATACTTCTTTATTCTGAAGAATTATATGAGAGTTAAAAAATGAGAAATATAATAAAATGGAAGTTCATAAGACAATGATAGACACTAAGTGTTTTTTAAGCATGAAATTATCCTTGCATTTTTTTATGAATGGGTGTTCCTAGCACTGAGGGCCACATCAAGGACATGGATATATTGAAAGTATACGTTGTTGTGTCAAAATCGAATTTAAATCGACAATGAATGCAATCAAATAACAAATTAAATATTCATAGGAAGAAGACATAATTTTTAAGTGGCCCACAGGCAACAATCAAGTAAGTTCTTGTTGGGCTGTTACGAACAAATCTCACATTGGAAATATAGAGAGATCTAGGTATTTATAAATGAGTTAGGTCACTTCACCTGATAGGCTAATCTTTTGAGCTGAAAATCCAGTTCCTAACAAGTGGTATCAAAGTCAGGTCTCAGATTACTTCATGTGGGATCAGGAGATTCCCCAGGCGATGGGATAGCCGGAGTCGCTCTTTTTGTTAGAAGGTCCTCGTTCGAGGGAGAATTGTTAGGGGCTACTGCGAACGAGTTCCATATTGAAAGTGTAGAGAAAGATGTAGAGGTTTATAAAGGACTTGGTTCACTCGACCTAATATGCTAATCTTTTGGGCTGAAAGCCCACGTCCTAATAGTTCCACCAATATCAAAAGATACAAATTTCTCTCTCAAATTACAAATCTCTTCTCAATCAACTCTCTCTCTCTTCAATACAAAGTAGACTTGTGACTGTGTACCAAACAAAATTCCATCGAACCCTCTCTCTCTCAAATTTTCACTGCCACATATCCCTATGTTTTTCAATCTTTTAGATAGAAAAAGTAGGCACAATGTAAACAGAAAGAATGGAAAAATAGAAGGAGATGAAAGAAATACAAATAGAAAAGAGAGAAAATAGAAATTTTCTAAAAAAAATCTAATTAAGGCCGACTCCAAATCGAGTCAATACTCCCAACATATGTTTGGGTATGCCTTTCAAAAGTTGTATTTAACAAAATCTATCGTGATGGCAGAAGAAGAAAAAAGATTTAAAAAATCATCAAGTTTAAAGGGATTCATTGAATTACTTTTTAGTTTAATCCTTTATTTTATCTAAAGAGGGAGATAAAAGTCAATAAACAAAACAAATAATTCTACTACTGAACAAAAAACATAATTTAAAGATAATATAATTTAATAAAAGGATCATGACCTTTGACTTGGCAATCGGACTGACCCACCAACATGGTCAGATCCAGCTTAGGGTGCATTTGTCTGCACTCGGTATCTAATTATTGAACGGTGAATAAACAAGTAAAAACAGAAAATAATGCCCAACAAGTAACAAGTGGATTAATTTTAGCCATTGATTTGTTGATTTTTCCACTCATTAAGATATGAACTTGATTGGGCAAGAGCAGAACACTTCTGAGATGGAAATGGACGGGTCAACCCGGCCCATTAAGAACTGGCCCATTTGGTCAAATTGGTTGAAATCATTGATACTGGTTAAAATTATTATCACTAATGCACATATAGAATATGCTGGGGAACTTAATGTCTAAATAGTTTAAAGAGTTTGTTTTTGACTAACCAATAAGAATAAGGTCAACTAAAATTTGCCAACTCTTTGATTGATTTAAGGAGACAAATTTGAGCCATTAAAATTGAAATAGTCTAACAATCCACAATGATAACTTTACATTGGATAATGTATGTAGATACTGATTATTTATGTTTTATAATCAAGAGTTTCTAAGTGTAGAATGGGATAAAATGGATCACAACTTTTCTCATTGATAATCAAATATAAGAGTAAGAGTCCCATAATTTAAGCCTTTTAAGGATTATCGTTGGAATACAAGCACAAGCCAACTAAAACTCTAGAATAGAAATATAAGTCAATTATATCCATTAATACTGCCACCATTTATCCTTTACAATGATGCTTATTTAAAGTTAATCTTAACTTGTAAGTATGTTGCTTGTGCCTCACACTTCTCTTGGTGACTAGTGGTATTGAAGGCTCAAAAGATATCTATAGCATGTTTTTCGATGCATGCAAGATTTATTTATATCATAAATTTACTCAAATAATTCTCAATAGGAAGATATCTTTTTAGCAGGGGTGAAATATGGATGAAGTTTTAATCTGACTCGAAAAATTAATGGGTTTGAATGATGTATTTGCATATTTCAAATTGGGTTGAGTTGAAAAAATAAAAATTCATATGAAATTTGAGTCGGGTTGGATTGAGAAATTTAAAATTAATCCAATCCGATCCGATCCGACGTAATTTTACTCAAGACTTGAATGTACCAAGTTATAAAATAACACTCAAATTGACTCGGGTAAAAAATTATGATCAAGTTAGATTGAGTAATTTGGATTAGTAATTTAGGTCGGATTTTGTAGGGTTGAATAAATTTTGACACGTGTTGGATCGACTCGAGTTTAAGCTCTTTTTAGTAATTCCAAAGATAGTGGGGACGACCGGAGATTCTCGAAATAGTTTGAAGGGCATGCTTCACTCTACATTGGCATTGGACGACTGAACACCCTTCAAAGTTCAAACCTTCTTCTTTCCCGGCCGTTGCATTTGGAAGCAATGTAAAATGCAGCAATGGAATTTGGTAGTTGTTTCCATGTCTTCCCTCTTAAGAAACTGTACCCCTCTTTCTGCAATTAATCCGGGAAAGCAAATTCATGCCCAAATCATGGTCCTTGGAATCCTCCCCCGCGTCACTCTCCAAACCGATCTCTTGTTGATGTACTCCAAATGCAACCATCTCAAAGACGCTCGACGAGTGTTCGATGAAATGCCCCAAAGAAACATGCATTCGTGGAACATTTTGATGTCCACCTACGTTCAGCATTCTCTCTTCAATGAAGCGCTGGCCATTTTTCATGAATTCATGAGCACAGGTCTTCAACCCGATAACTATACCTTTCCTACCCTTTTCAAGGCTTGTGCTGGGATTGGAGATCTTTTGTTGGGAAAGAAGCTTCATAATTGGGTCATTGGATTGGGCTTGGAAGCCCATATGATTGTCAAGAGCTCAATATTGGACATGTATGCGAAGTGTGGGTGTTTGGTTGATGCTCAACGGGTGTTTCTGACAATGTCACAAAGAGATGTTGTTGCTTGGAATACAATTATTTCAGGGCTTGGAATTGCCGGTTTTTCTATAGAAGCATTGGATGCATTTAGAAGGATGCAGCAGGATGGAGTAAAGTTGGATTCAAGGACAATTCCAAGTTTGTTGAATGCCTGTGGGAGGGACGGGGCCCTGATGAAAGGAAAAGAGATTCATGGGCAGACTGTTAGGAATCTAGCCTTCAGTTGTGATGCCGTGATTGGCAATTCTTTGATGGATATGTATGCAAAATGTGGGTGCATAGATTATTTATGGAAGGTTTTTGCTAATATGCAGGACAGGAATGTGGTGACTTGGACAACATTGATATCTTGCTACGGGCTTCATGGGAAGGGGGAAGAATCTTTGGTTTTGTTTGAGGAGATGAGAACTCAAGGATTGAAGCCTGGTAATGTCACGTTCACTGCAATTTTGGCTAGCTGCAGCCATTCAGGCCTGATTGATCAAGGGCAGAGGATTTTTCACTCAATGCAAGATTATGGAGTTGAACCCAATGCAGTGCATTATGCTTGTATGGTTGACCTCCTTGGCCGTTCTGGGAATCTAAAAGAAGCTCTAGAACTGATAGAAAATATGCAGCTAGAGCCAACAGCAAGTATTTGGGGAGCCTTGCTTGCTGCCTGTCAAATGCACAAGAATGTGGAGTTGGGGGAAATTGCTGCTTTTAAGCTTTTCGAATTGGAAGCTGAAAATTGTAGCAACTACATTACATTGTGCAGCATCTATGAGTCTGTTGGTAAATGGGATGGTGTTTTAAAGATCAGAACGAGGATGAGAGAATTGGGTTTAGTTAAAACACAGGGGTGTAGCTGGATTATTGTTAAAGGTAGAGTACATGTATTCTCCCATGGGGATATTACCCATCCACAGAAAGACAAAATATGTGAGGCACTAGATGGAATATCAAAGACAATAATGTTTCCCAAGGGTATGGAAAGTTAAATTGCCATTCATAAACGCGTGTATAGCTGATTCCACCGTGCCATATAATAGAGATTCTTCCATTGTCATATTTCTTATCCAGAGACAAAGAAGTGGATGATGTTATACATGGGATAGATGATTTCTGAAGCATTTTACTGATTCTCCTGTTCTCTCCTGTCTACACTACATGAGACCCCATTCATTTCCTTGGATATTGGGCTCAATCGTATATATTTCTGAAATGAATAGAAGATTCCATTTCATACTGAGGCTGAAGAACGTGACCATTGAGGCCCACTCAATAGATGGTTTTGATCTTGGCTACTTGTGACATTTGTGTGCTGCTGTGTAGATGAGGAAGATCTAAATCTGTATTCAAGGTTCACAAACCACTCGGAGCATAGTAACAGAGTTAGACATCATCTGTCTGATGGACAGAACTTGGAACTGTAGTTCACAAATGTTGACGGTATGTTCTGATCACTATAAGGACAGCAAATCTACTGTTTCCTATGCACCAGTTCTATGCTTGCTGCCCAAAAATGGCCCTCATCTTTTTGAATTTATATGAAAACCCTCCTAAGTTTTTTATGATTTTATAAGGACCCTTAAACTTTTGATAATTTTTTTGAAGAAGCCTCTTGACTATGAGAACTGAAGGTCAACTTTTTTCTTGAAATCATTTGTGCTTGTGACGAATAGTTTACATCATATGAAGTACTCTATAGAGTCCACATATAACCTTTTTTCTCACTGATCTTCCTTTTTTACATTCATTATATGTCATGCACTTAGTATACTTTTAATTCAATCATGATGAGACTCAGAGCTACTCAATTTTTTTTTTTGATTGAATAGGTTAGTAATATCATTCAAAGAGAAGCCCAAAGAATATTCACAGGTGGCCCACAACCCGAGCAAGGTAGGAAAACCAAAAAAAAGAATTAGGCCCAAAATTGGGCCAAAACAAAACGCTCAAAGATAACAGAGCAAAACATAGCTCAAAAAAAAAAAACAGACCCAGGAAGAATAAAAACCAGCACCAGGGACCCCTAATCAAAAGCATCAGAGAAGATGCCAGTGTTGTTACCAGCAGGGATGAGGTCAGAAAGGGTCTTGACAGAGGTCTCATTGCAAACTGGAGATAACAACGTTACCATTGTTGAAGCTGGAAAGGAGAACCTTGATGACACCGATGGGTCCAGTTGCCAGAAACAGAGTTGGTTAAAGATTTTGGGATTTGGTCGCTAAACATAGCATGGTGGAGGATACCATTCTTCCTGTGAAGGTGCAGTAAAATCTTTTGAATGAAGAGCAGCATCGATAGAGTGACCGACTGGTAGTTCGGCTGAGTGTAGAGGAAACCCGAGGTCCCAGAGACAGAGCTACTCATTATTTCATTGAAATTGAGATTGTTTTCTATTGTGTGGCTAGTTCTCCTTTTCTTTTCTTTTCTTTTCTTTTTCTTGTTCTCTTTTTCTTTCGGGTCTAATCTTGTTAGACTCTTCTCATCTTTTGTACTTGTTTCGTTATTTAATGAATTCCAAATCACCCACCTAACAGACTAGTCTTTTGGGCTAGAAGTTCAAGTCCTAACAAGTGGTATCACAGCCAGGTTTCAAGCTACCTCATGTGGGCTCAGAAGATCCCCAAGGTGCACTGGGATGGCCGGCGTCGATCTCTCCGCCGGAGGGCCTCATTCGAGGGGGGAATTGTTGGGGCTGTTGCGAATGAGTTCCACATTGGAAGTGTAGAAAGAGATCTAGAGGTTTATAAAGGACTTGGGTCATTCTACCTAACAGGCTAGTCTTTTGGGCTGGAAGCCCATGTCCTAATACCCTCCTAAGTTTTTTATGATTTTATAAGGTCCCTTAAACTTTTGATAATTTTTTTGAAGAAGCCTCTTGACTATGAAAACTAAAGGTCGACCTTTTTCTTGAAATAATTTGTGCTTGTGATGAATAGTTTACATCATATGAAGTACTCTATAGAGTCCACATATAACCTTTTTTCTCCACCGATGTTTTTTTTTACATTCATTATATGTCATGCACTTAGTATACTTTAATTCGGTCATGGTGAGACTCAGAGCTACTCATTATTATTATTATTATTTTGATTCAATAGGTCAGTAATATCATACAAGAGAAGCCCAAAGAATATACACAGGTGGCCCACAGCCCGGGCAAGGTAGGAAAACCAGAAAAAGAATCAGGCCCAAAATTGGGCCAAAACAAACGCTCAAAGATAACAGAGCAAAACAGAGCAAAGCATGGCTAAAAAAAAAAACAGACCCAGGAAGAATAAAAACCAGCACCAGGGACCCCTAATCAAAAGCATCAGAGAAGATGCCAGTGTTGTTACTAGCAGGGATAAGGTCAGTAAGGGTCTTGACAGAGGTGTCATTGCAAACTGGAGATAACAATTGTTGAAGCTGGAAAAGAGAACCTTGATGGCACCGATGGGTCCAGTTGCCAGAGACAGAGTTGGTTAAAGATTTTGCGATTTGGTCACTAACATAGCATGGTGGAGGATAGCATTCTTCCTGTAAAGGTGCAGTAAAGTCTTTTGAATGAAGAACCGCATCAATAAATACTATTCTTTCTGTCTCATTTTAGTTGTCTCATTTGAAACATTTGTAATTTGTAAGGAACTCTCTGTATAAGACTAGCACTTCATGGGATATCATCCATTTTCAACACACTTTATAATACTCCAATATAAATGAGAACTATTTTGGGACAATTTCAAAATTCATATAAGACAACTAATTTGGGACAAAGGAAGTATTTTTTAATTACCCTCCTCACTGAGTGGTATTTTCTCCAAGTGAGCTCTATCTAAAAAAATTCTCAAAGATCAATTTATCATTATCAAACTAAGATACACGGGCTTTTTTTAGATTTTTCTAAAAGGGCATTGTGTTGATAGGATGCTCTGTTATCCCACTTTGAAAGCTAATTAATCTTTTGCCCTTTTTCCCTAGACTTGTTTTACCTGTGACAATTGTGTAGGTGTAAACAACCCATCGAAAGCTTGGGATTTTGTAGTCTGAGAGACTTGAGGGATGCTGGGTCCATAAAAAATCTGTTCAGAAGGGATGCTTACTTCCACATATGATCCTTAGGGTGCCTGTCTTTCTCCTAACTGCCCTGCTGGTTTAATCTTTTGCTGGCTTCATCTTTTTTCGGCTTTTTTTTTTTTCCCGACTGTTTCGGGTTTTGGCCCTGTTCTTAGGGGCTTTTGTGCTTTTCTTTGCCCGGCTCGGGCTATGCTATTATTTTTTCTAATCGGTGAGTGAATAATATTCTTACCTTTCATTCAAAAAAAAATAATGTTCACTGATGAAAATCAAATTGAGCTCTACCAGGATTACAAATCTCAGCCGATAGAATAAGCCTCGAGTTTTTTATCTTCATTCTACGTGGCGGCTGCCATTTCATAATGCTTCTTCTTAGATGTCTTCTTTTCCAGTTTTCTCCATGATATTTTTCCATTTTCTGATGTTTAACTAAAATAAATAAATGAACAAGACAAAGCATCTGTTTATCAGAGGGTGATCCCCCTGATCGTAGGTGACAATATTGCAGCTCTCTCTCTCTCTCATTTGTTAGTGCCATGTAAGCAGAGTAGCATCTCATGGGATTAAGGCTCCAATAAGAATGATAATCTAAGCTCTGGAAAGGTGATTTCTTGTTATTGAGACACGATCTGAGATTTTTGGATGTATTTTATACACATAGAAACCCAAATAAATGCATAATGATTTACACTAGGGCATCTTTGGAATTGATGACTCTATGAATAAATAATACAAGTAATTTTAGTTTCTCACCATTCACTTAAATTTTGTTCTTATCTCTCTCTCCTGATAGGAAGGCATAATGTTACACCAAATTATAGACACACAACACTCCACAATCCATAGATATTATATTATTATAAAACTCAAATATAAAGACATATGATTTCTGAATTAAAGTATCTACCAATTAAACTATTCGTACATAGTCACACCATTCATTTGATCATAAGTCACTTGTCTCCGTGGAGAAAGGAAGCAAATGAACAAACTAACAAGATGCGAAAAAGATAAAAGAAAATAATAAAATTACAAAAGAAAATATCGCCCGCATCTAATGCGTAGTACCTAGTTGAACACTTAATTGATTAACCTCCTCTTTATTTATGTATTTATTTATTACTAAAAACCATCTACTATCTAGTTGTGTTCGTTCTAAGGAGAAATCCACGTGTACATGCAAGTTTGGTTCAACTAAATGGTGATTTCCTTGTTAAATATCCAGCTGAAGCGGACGCGACTTGGCGGGGCGTGGCGCGCCCGCTCATCGGCTCGTTCCTGCAGCTTCCGTATCCTCGGCGCCAAGTTGCAAACGAAGTCTTGGGCGCGGTGAGCGGCGCCGGTCAGCCCCTCAAGGTGCTCTAGCTTCCAACGGCCCACCAGGAACTCGAGAATGTCAGCGTAGTCGTTGGCGGTGTATACGCCGAGGCGCTGAGCCACGGCGGAGAAGTGGTCGAAGAGATGCGAGTCCCGGCCGTCGTGCATGAGGTGGGCGGGCATGGTGATCTTTTTGCGCATCATGTCCTCGATGGCCAGCATGGCGCCGGTGGGGTCCACCTCTAGAAGCTTCTCGACTATCTTGACGTAGGCTGTCTCGTGGCGTTTCTCGTCCGCTGCAATGCTGCCGCAGATACGTGCCAGGATGGCGTCGCCGCGCTCCTTGGCGAAGCGGGCGGTGTTGCCGTGTGAAATGAAGGTGGCCCGCTCTTGGAAGGACAAGTACACCAATCCAAGGTATGGGTTGTCCTCTGTGCCTGGATCCTGCAAACCACACCACGACACACCACACCCACAACCATCCATATTATTATTATTATTATTTTTTTAAAATTTCCAGTTCAAAGATTTCAATCTCCAATTGAAGTATTTTATTTCCCTAATTAAACCCATATCTAGATTATAACTCTAATTCATTCACTCTTGAGTGTCTGATTCAGAATTTTTTTTAAAGAGCTGGACCCAAAACGAATAATGCCACTCACTGACTCACTTACTAGTTAGAGAAAAACTTTCACAGCAAATACTCTTTCTACTGCTACATGTAAGAGTATTTGATGTGAAAGTTTTTCTCTAACTATGCAGCACAGCATAGTCCTATCACAAATAATTGTGATTGAATCAATCTAAAGCATGTCTTTAAGTTCATTAAGATTTAATTATTTTAAATTAACTTTTACATCTTAACTTTTGTGAAAGATTATTCGATTGAACTCACCAATATTCATGAGCGTATATTCAAATTCATGAGCGTATATTCAAATAAAGAGCTTTTTAGCAGATGGGTGATTTCTCTATAGGTCATAGATGTAAATAGTAGAAGTGAGAAGGCTAAATGTCTTGGTTCAATCTTTGGTCAATGCCTTGTATCAATAGTCCACAAGAAATTGTAGGTCCTTCTTAAAAGAGGGCTTAATTTAATTAATCATTTATTCAATCATGAGCCAAATTGAGAAATGATGAAACACGTGTGAGTGTGACACTGCCTAATACCATTTCAATATCAGTTGGCTTTTAAATCAAATTGCCACGAGGCTGATTTTAAATGCTAAGGCTGATATATGATTTTAAATGGTGGCGAGGATCATATGATGTGGTTAGAGGTGACGTTGAAGAAGAAGGTGATTATTACAATTTTGAATATTAAAAAAATGTTAAGCTCTTCATTATACTTTACTAATTATATGAAATGATAACTAAATTAGGAAAAATCAACCATTTTAAATAAACTTTAATATAATCTTAAAAGTATTAAAGAGTATAATTTCTCGTATTACCTTGAAAATTAGCAACTAGTCAAATATAGAACTATGTGAAGTGACAGAAAATCCAACATCGATTAATTCAAGAAATCAACGACTTCATATAATACCTGAGGCACCCTTTTTCTCAACGGTTAGCTTTTGAGAGTGAGTTTTACCTTAAGAATATTGCATGCCCATTGCACGTGAGTGCGGATCTGAAATTTCCACCTGCAGCCGCTTAGTGTAGTTGCACATGTGTCAAATTTCTACGTGTAGCCATAGGAACTAGCTGTACGTGAGGACGTGTGTGAAGTGACAAAAAATCAAGAAACCAATGACTCTATATAATACTTGAGGCACCCTTCTCTCAATGGCTAACTTTTTAGAGTGAGGTCTACCTCAAGAATATTATCAAGTCATGGTTGGTTTTGCATGCCTAGTGCACGTGAGGATGGGTCTGAAGTTTTCACGTGCAGTACGCTCTGTGTGTCAAACTTCCACGTGCAACCATATGATCCAATTGCACGTGAGGGCGGGTGTGAAATGACAAAAAGTCTCACATCGATTAATTCAAGAAACTAATTACCGTATAATACTTTATACACCTTTCTCTCAACAACTATCTTTTGAGAATGAGTTTTACCTCGAGAATCTTATGAAGTCATAGTTTTCTAACAAACTCACCATGCCCGCCCCTATGAGATATTGAATGGTGCTCTCGACCATGCACATGTCGACGCGGCCCGACAAGTACAGATACTTGTTAAGCAGATCGCCATGCCGGTTCTCCTCTGCGGTCCAGGATCGAGTCCACACGGCCCACGGGCATGGGCTCGCCCCTGTCTCATCACGGACTCCGTCGCACGTGTTGATCATGGTCTGGTAAGTAGGCAATGCATCCTCTGTTATCATGTCCCCCACCAACACCACAAAGTAGTCGTCCGGTAAGTCGGCCGCTCGGGCCCTCAGCTCCCGGATCTCGTCCTGAAACAAATCCGTCGGGTTACTCGGGTCGGGCAAGAAATCCTGAGGCTGCCAGCACTGCTCCACCGGCTTAAGAAACGGAAGCACCGACTCTCTGGCCCATTCCTCTAGTGACTTGAACAGCTCCACCTTCTCTTCTGACATGGAATGGGTAATGTTGTTCTTTACGGGTGCGGCAGCCACAGCTGAGATCTGGGTTCGCCATGTTCTAACCCAAATAGTCGAGGATCTGTCACGTATTGCTGGAAACCGGATGTATTCCGGCCGGTAGACGTGTGCATGATGGGAGAGCGAGGTGGATTGCATGGCTGAGCCCTCCTCTGCAGCAGTATCTGTGTGACCGGAAATTCTGTGTGTGATGTCGATAGTGCCAACTTTTAATTTATAGGAGGTCAAGTCAGTCAATTGCCCTTGTAATTCCATTCATTTACAAAGATGCCACTCAAGCTTTAGAAGAAATGAAAAGAACTTAATTTAGAAAGAGAGAGAGTTTGAAATTAAAATGGAAATAGGGTTGGGAAGTGAGATTAGTAAAAACAAATACTTGTTTAAAGGGTATAGATGACAGTTGGTGAGTTAATTGGGGCGTTGGAAGTGAGATAATCAATGGCAAGAAGTGAAAAAAAGGAAGCCTAGCCACCTCTGGTCACGGTGAAGGTGGTGGCCCGTCGGTGGGTGGCGTGAATATACTTAAAGACAGGGATTAATACTAAATTGGATAGTCCGGTCAATCAGCCTTGAATGAAAGAAACAAAAGAAAAAGAAAACTTTGGCAAAACTTTTGTCACTCCCCTTACAAAGAATACTAGAAAGGACCATCAATCACTTAATTGTCTTTGTGGTGGGGTAACATTTAATGGTATGATTTTATAGTAGAGCAAGTTCTGATTAAAAAAATTAAATATAGATGATCTTTTTAAATTTATCATATTTTTATTAGAAAAATACCATTAACGTGTATTTATCGACACGGTAGTCAATTTCCAGTAAAATTAAATTAAAAATATGATAAATGGTAATATTGCAATAATATCCTAATAAATTCTCAGTAAATCCCTAATATTTTTATTTAATATATTTTCCATAAAAATTTTCTATTAGTTTTCTATTAAAAATCTGATAATTTAAAAATACCCAATTATTATCCTGAGAACATATTTGTTAAAATACTTTATTTTGAGCAAGTACAAGACATTATATTTCTGAACATCCTTTTAACATGGGACCAAACCTACTAAATTGTGTTCTGAACATCCTCTATTTTAAGCTACTACAAGCCATCATATTCCTTTAAGGCTGTAAATATCGATTAAATTTTGTTCTAATAAATATAGATTATATAAAATGAATTAATAACTGAAATGAAATCCAGTTCTTCTTAATTCCTTTTAAGGCTGTAATTGTCCAGATTCTCTCAGGAAGGCAAGGAATTCGAAGGATTTCTGGATTTTTTTCTTCTAAAAATTATAAAAATCCTTGAAAGGGAGACTTTAGAAAAATCTTTTGTCCAAGACAATTATGAATCCCCTAAGCATTCAAGTTTCAAGGCATGGAGTTAACATGGACTATTATTGCCAACTAATCTCTTCCAACTTCTTAATGAATAAACTAATTAATTGAGATAGTACTATATTTTTCTTTATTGTAATGGTTAAAACTAGGCGCGACTTATAGGTACTAGGAAAAACTGCCTTTACACACTCGTTTTTAAATTTTAGTGTAAAATTACCATTCTGCCCTCGTATTTTCACTCATTCAAATGAATTACGAATCATTCGTTCTGTGCACAGTATTGATTATTTAAATAATATATTTTCCTTTAAAACTTTAAGTTATTTTTTAAGCACTATGTATTTTCAAAATTTCTCAAATTAAATATTCAGACTAATTACGATAACCTGATAAAAATACTTTAAAACTTTAAGGTCTTTTGACACTCTCAAATGCTTAAAATACAGTGTTTTACAAATAAGGGTATTCCTAAGCTGTGCCCAAAACACATTTTTGGAGTGTCAAAAGACCTTAAAGTCTTAAAGTATTTTTATCAGGTTATCGTAATTAATCCGGATATTGTATTTGAGAAATTTTAGAAATACATAGTGCTTAAAAAATAACGATCTATCTTCCATATGCTACACTAATGCATAGTGTAAATCTCCTTTAAAACTTTAAAGTTATTTTTTAAGCACGGTGTATTTATTAATAGACATGAAATTTAGATTACAAAGAAATGGAATTAAAAAAAATACAAGAAAATACTTAAAAGAAATAAAGAAAACCAACCTTAGGAAATCGAAAAATCCGCAAGTCTATTCTTCTCCTTTTTTTTTTTTTTTTCCTTCTCTTTAAGCTCCAATCTCCAGGTTCAAATCTTTCTGTGCTAAGCCCCTCAATTTATAGATTTTTGCTTTGGGGTTTAAGGGCTAAGATTGAATGGTGGAGAGGACACTCGTAGGGCCTAAATTCATTGTCTAAATAAGGAATATCCAAGACAGGAAGGTAAGATATAAGCAACTGTTAGGATCGAATGGGCATAATGGCCATCATTTCATGTGGCATTAAAAGAATGGACACATGGACTGTTAGGATCGAATGGGCTTAATGGCCATGATTTCAGCATTAAAAGAATGGACAGACGATGGAGATGGAGTTATCTTAAAGGGGATACGGGTCAAAGAAAGAAGGAAGGCAATGGCTTCTTGCTCATGTGGCAAGGTCGGCTACACATGTGGGCTTGTTTTCTATTCTTGATTTTCTATGTAAACTCAGCCAACTTTTTCTCTTCCTTCTTTTTATGCTTTCTTTATTTTCTTTCTTTTGGACGCGAAGGAAAACACATCCAAATCAGCCAGCTAGTCCCTCTTCATCACTTCAGCCAGCCACCAACAATGGTTGGGTTGCTTGTACCGTATATCAACCAAATTTCTCTTTGCTATTCTTGCTTGGCTCCCCTTACCGTACATCCCATTTCACATGGGAATGTTTCTAAGACTTCGACAAGTTGATGAGAAGAAGGAATGTGCCAAGGAACGAGGAGTCTTGACTGAAACTTCTCTCGAACAAAATGACAGTCAAGTTCAATATGTTTCGTCTGTTCATGAAAGACGGGATTGTTGGCAATGTGGAGAGCGGCTTGATTGTCACAAAATAATGTAATGGGAGTAGAATGTGAAACGCCAAGATCATGGAGCAGGTATTTTAACCATTGAAGCTCACAAGTTAAAGTCGCCATGGCGCGATATTCTGCCTCGGCGGAGGAGTGAGAGACCGTATGTTGCTTCTTGGTCTTCCAAGAGATGATGTTGTTACCTAAGAAGGTGCAATAACCGGTAGTAGACCTCCGAGTAACGGGACAACCAGCCCAATCAGAATCACAATACCCTTGGAGATGGAGGTTGCTGGATGAAGACAAAAGAAGGCCGTGATTGACGGAACCCTTCAAATATCGAACAACACGGTGTGCAGCATCCAAATGAGCCGTGCGAGGGGAATGCATAAACTGGCTGAGAATGTTCACCGCATAATTTATATCTGGCCGGGTGACAGTGAGGTAAATAAGACGACCCACTAGGTGACGATATGTGGTGGGGTCGGGAAGCAAAGTGCCATCATCAAGAGAGAGTCGTAACTGTTGTTCCATCGGAAAATCAGAAATACGTCCTCTAGTAAAGCCTGTATCCTTAAGGATATCTAGGGTATATTTCCTTTGAGAAAGGAAAAGACCCTGCCGAGAACGAACAACTTCAATGCCAATGAAATATTTGAGGTGCCCCAAGTCCTTAATATAAAATTTGGTCTCAAGAAAGTGCTTAATGCGTTGAATGGCCAATGCATCATTACCAATTATGATGATATCATCAACATAGACCAGAACAAATGTGGAAGAGTCGCCTTGGTGATGAGTGAATAAGGAGTAATCACTCTTCGACTGTGAAAAACCGGCCTGGAGAATAGTAGATGAGAACTTTGCAAACCACTGTTGAGAAGCCTGCTTCAACCCATAAATGGATTTATGGAGCTGACAAACACGCTGATCCCCCTGTCGTGTAAATCCTGGTGGAAGAGTCATATAAACTTCTTCATCAAGATCTCCCTGGAGGAAAACGTTGTTAACATCAAGTTGATGAACGGGCCAGCGCTTAACAGAAGCAATGGAAAGAAGAGCACGATCAGTGACCAGTTTAGCAACTGGAGCAAAAGTATCATGGTAATCTAGGCCTTCAATTTGAGTGAAACCTTTGGCAACCAAGCGAACTTTATAACGTTCAACAGAGCCATCCGACCGATACTTTGATTTTGTATACCCATTTACAGCCAATGGGTTTCTTACCGAGTGGCAAAGAAGTAAGGCTCCAGGTGTGATTTTTCTCTAAAGCTGCAATTTCATTAGCCATGGCCTCTTTCCAGGATAGAAGTGAACAGCTTGGGAGAAAGTAGTGGGCTCATCTGTGGAACAAATAGTAGAAAGAAAAGCTCGATGTGCAACAGAGAGGTCAGAGGTAGAAATATAATTACGGAGAGGATAAGGAGTACCTGTCAAAGTGGAAGCACACGGAGAGAGTAAACGCTCAGAGGATGCAGTGGAGCAGTGGTAATGATGAGGTGGTGGGCGACGAGTACGAGTGGGTCTGGCAACTGGAGGAGTAGCAGTGGGAGAGACCGGAGGCGGAGTCACATCTGGGTCAAGGGAAGGTGGAACAGGTGGGATAGAGGGAATAGAAGGTGTATGGGGCAAAACGGAAGGAAAATCAAAACTAGGGTTGTCAGGAAGAGGCTGCGGAGAAACAGGAAGAGAAGGAGAGGTGGAGAGAGGCAAATCATGATAAGGAAAGATGCTTTCATGAAAAGAGATATCATGAGAAGTGTATATGGTTTTGGAGGCTAGGTCAAAGATGCGATAACCTTTTTGAGCATAAGGATAACCAACAAAAATACCGGGTTTCGCACGTTGATCAAATTTGTGTTTGATTACTGTGATTATGGTCGAAACAAAGACAACAAAAAACGCGCAACCGAGAATAATCCGGTTTGGATTGAAACATAACTTCATGTGGTGATTTGCCTGATAAAAGAAGTGTGGGCATTTTGTTGATAAGGTATGCGGCAGTGAGGACACACTCATCCCAAAACTGTAAGGGGAGGTTGGCTTGGAAATGAAGAGCACGAGCGACCTCAAGGAGGTGGTGATTTTTGAGCTCGACAATGCCATTCTGTTGGGGAGTGACAACGCAACTGCGTTGATGGATGATTCCATGAGTAGAGAAAAAAGATTGCATGGAATTGGAAAGAAACTCAGTGCCATTATCCGAACGAACTTGTTCGATAAGGGAAAAGAGTTCACCACCATTATCGGAATGAAGGGAGTGAATGTGGGAATGGAACTGAGTCTTAAACATAGCAAAGAAGGATGCTAAAAAAAATTGGGTTTCAGATTTAACACGCATAAGAAAAATCCAAGTGCAACGAGTAAAATCATCCACAATAGTTAAAAAATATCTAGAACCATTTAATGAAGGTTGAGAGAACGGACCCCATATATCACAATGAATTAAAACAAACGGTCTAGTAGTAGTAATTGAACTAAAAGAAAAAGGTAAACGGCTATGTTTAGCTTGAGGACAAATATCACAATATTTATTTTGCAAACATGAGATAAAAGAGATGTCCTTAGCTAATTTATTTAAACTATTGTGGTTCAAGTGCCCAAGCCAGAAATGGCATTGATCAAAGGAGGATGGGTGAATTGCCGCCAGTCCAATCGTCTTCCTCGTTGACTGGTCCTGAAAAAAACAATGAGTGGGAGAGAAAGTCACAAATCAAGAAGTTGAAGTTGCAAGTTTGCTGACAGATAAGAGATTAAACTTGAAAGAGGGAATGAATAAAACATGTTCAAGTGTAATAGAAGGAGAAAGATGGATAATGCCCATGTGTGTGACAATGGCATGGGAGCCATCAGGGATTTGGACAGAAGAGGGGTGATAACAAGTTTTATAGGAAGAAAATAACGATAAAGAAGAATACATGTGATTCGTGGCACCAGTGTCGACAATCCAGACTGAGTGGGAAGGAGTAGTGAGAGCAATACCTGCTAGGTGAGCATTAGAACTGGTGCTACCTGAAGGAAGCATGGCTAACAACTGTGCATATTGCTCGTGAGTGAAGAAAGGTGGGGTTGCCGATGACTGGTTGCTAAAGTGAGCAGAGGAAGCATGAGAGGGCGGAGGCATTAATGCAGGGTCTCCAGAACTTGGTGGAGCAACTGTCCGGGGAGGATAATCAACCAGTTTGTAGTAACGATCACGAGTGTGGCCATCATGCTTACAATGAGAATAATGAGAACGAGATCGATGAGTCAATGGTGCACCACGTAGAGAAGGGCTACCACGAGGCATAGGTTTTTCAAGAAGTGCCGCTGTATCTGGAAGAGAAGATGTGGAGGAATTAAGTTTCTGTTGCTTGTCTTCCTCTCGAATAAGAGAGTAAATCTTAATGACACTCGGAAATGGCTCCATGATAAGTATTTGACTCCGAAGGTTTGCAAAACGATCATGGAGACCTTGTAAAAATTTCATCGCCCGATCTTTCTGAAGTTGATCAATAACGGCTGGGCCATGCTGGCAAGTGCATGGTGGAATGACAAGGAGGGAATCAAGCTCATTCCAGAGAGATTTGAGCTTGGTATAATATGCCGAAACAGACAAAGCCTCCTGTTGTAGCGTATACATAGACTCTTGCGACTGATATATTTGCAGATCGTTGGATTGAGAAAAACGATCAGCGAGGTCCATCCAAATGTCTCTGGCTGTAGTGGCATACATGATACCGCTACGAAGGTCAGAAGTGACGGAATTGAGAAGCCAAGAACCAACAAGGTCATTGCAACGTTGCCATTTAGCAAGCTCAGGAGGTGTGGTTGGTGCGGTCAAGGTGCCATCCACAAAGCCAAGTTTATTCTTGGCGCGCAAGGCCATAGTGATAGCACGTATCCAAGAGCCATAATTATCGCCTAATAACATAGGCGAGACAAGTACCATGGTGGGGCTATCCGAATGATGAATAGCAAATAAATCCACAAGGGTGTCATCAGAAGAGTCGGTCGCGGAAAGAAGTTTCTCAGCCATGAATGGAGCCAATAAGGAAAGTCCCAAAAGAAAATTGACGGGTTCCAATATCGTTGTGGTCCTCTCACAAGAGAACAAGAAGGAATGTAAGCAGAAACGTGATGCAGTGAGGGGAGTTACAAATTCAGACTCCAGAACCTCGGTCGGCGACGCCGAAGTTCTGTGCAAACTAGATCTGAAGCTCTGTTTGAAGCTCGGGCGGAGCCTGGATCTCGGGTTGCAGAGGCGGCGAAGGCGTGTTGCAGTCAGTTCGTCGCTCGGATAGGAGGTAGGCAAGATCCAAAACAGACCTGTTGAAGATGGACGATGGAGAAGAAGTGGCCACTAGAGCGCGAGCAAGGGCGAAGTTACAAGAGGAGTGGCCGTGAATCTGAGCACTGGTCACCAAGCGAGATGGGAAAGAAAACCTAGGGTGCAGATCGGTAGATCTGGAAGGCAGCCGAGCAGCAAGAGGGAATCAGATACGATTCCCAGAGTACACGACAGAGATGAGAACCAGCAAAAAAAACAGCCACTGCTGGTCAGGTGAGCGTTCCACGGTGATCGTCTTGCCCGGCAGAGCTGCAGATGCAGTAGATCGAGTATAAGGCAGAGAGCAAATGCAGAAGGGCTGTGGGAAAAATACAGCAAGCTAAAAAAATATATCGTTTCTGTTTGAAACGGAATTTTTTTTTCCAAGATCTTAACTTTGGTCTGATACCATGTCAAATGAGAAGAAGAAATTGTCTGTAATCTCTCTTGTGTAGAGAGTGATCCAAAACCATTGTATAAATAATGAAAAATGTATACAAGCAAATAAGGAAACAAAGGAATAAAAGGAAAATGAATTACAGGATAGATACAAGTAAATCCCTCAATAAGGAAAGTCAACTCTAATACTCTCTCCTTTCATTCTTTTTTCTCCCTTCTCTTTTATTTCCGCCACCCCTCTTCTCACTCTTTCTGATGTCCGCTCTCTCTCAGTTTCTCTCTTACCTCCTTGCTCTCTCACAGTCCATCGTCCAAATGAAAGGTAAGCTTTCTCTCTCTCTCTCTCTCTCTCTCTCTCATCTTGTCCTTCTCTCTCACTCACTAATGTTGATTATTCATTTGTATTTATCCATGAATGATTTGAGATTTTGATGATAAACATATATAATTATGGAGGATGATTTTTGAAGGGGACAGGAGGTCCCATTGTAGTAAGGGGAATAGCGTATGTGATGTATGAATGAATAAAAGTCATATTACAGGTTCAACATATTGTAGAAAAAAATTCTAAAGTACAAAACATAGACGGAATTATATCAAAATTTTGGTAGAATTCTTATCTTCTAATTAGACATTAAGTTTCTCCCTCAATTTTTTTTTTAAATCACATCCCGAAATTTTCTAATTTTCTAGAAAAGAGGCCCCAAAGGTTGGTGAATGAATGATGAATTTACAGGGTGATGGTATACATAATCAAGATGTGTGAGAAATCAATTTTTTTTTAAGATGTTCCACAAATTAAGTTGGAAACACAAGGATGGAACCTCTTGTGTTCATTATATTAATTATTATTAGATAGATAACTACACATTTCCGGCAAGACTAGGTGTGGGTGGATGCTAACAAAAGGTTTACAATTAATTTAACATGCAACTATTTAGAAAAAAAAAGTTGATAGATTAGCCTATTATGTAGAGTGACCTAAGTCCTTTATAAATCTTTAGGTCTCCCTCTACACTTTTCATGTGGAATTCGTTCACAGCTCTTAACAATTTCTCCCTCAAATGAGGCCAACCAGCTATACCATCTGCCTGGGGATCTCTTGAGCCCACAAGAGATAGTTTGAAATCTGACTTCTGATATCACTTGATAGGATGAGTATCAATTCCAAAAGATTAATCTATTAGATTGAGTGACCCAAGTCCTTTATAAATCTCTAAGTCTCCTTCTAACATTTTAATGTGGGACTCGTTCGCAGCTCCTACAAAAGCCCAAACAAATTTACAATACAAAATAGAAAGCATTTTAGGCATACATGGCAGTTCGCATCCAGAGTTCAGATTCTTCTTTCTTGCACAAAATAGACACATAAAGATAATACATATTAGTAGATTTTTTTGAACTGGTACTCATATTAATAGATAAAGTACTAAAGGTGGAAATACAGAGTAAACCAAACAATGAGAAAACAAGACACAATACAACATAAAGCTAAAGAGAGCTAACAAAATATAAATGTGCATAATAACAGAGTTGGACATTGTCTGTGTGATGGACAGAACGTGAACTGTAGATCAACAAATGTTGATGGTATGTTATGATCACTGTAAGGACAACAAATCTACTGTTTCCACTAGTTCTATGTTTGCTGCCCAAAAATGGGCCTCATCCTTTTGAATTTATATGAAAACCCTTTGTTGGGGCTGCTGCGAACAACTCCTGCAATCTGCAAAGTGAGACTTTGCGCTTGGCTCCTTTCAAGTAAGGAATTTAGCGGTCTAAAACCTTTGGACCTGCTATCGTCGTGGCAAGGTTGCATGAGGGATATAGAAGGAAAGTGTGCCCTTCAGAAAGATGGGCTCCCCAAGAATAAACATTCATGAAATTTAACGTATATGAGGTAGCCAGAGGAAAATCGAGGCCAGCAGGAATTGGGGGGTACTAAGGAATCATGCGGGAACCACCTCCATTATCATTAGTGAGTTGGTGGGCGTTAGAGATTTAATGAAACGGAAATTCTTACTATTAGGTGAGTTTTAATCATCTAGAAAACCTATGGGCATGGAAAACTAGTTATCAAAGGGGATTCGGCAAATTCGATCAAATGGGCTAAGGGACTAAGGTGTCCCCCAAGGAGATTGATCACTACGGTTAGAGAGGTCAAAGATTTGGTTGTAGGGATAAATGTTTTCTTTGTTCAGATCGGGTGGGAAGCAAATTGCGTGGCAGATTAATTTACCAAACTTGAAGTTTTGGACCGGTCTTCAAGCGTTTTCTTTCTATGAGCTTTGTTTGTTCCTTATTGTAGCTTCTGTATTGTGTGGCTAGTTCTCCTTTGCTTTTCTTTTTCTTGTTCTCTATTTCTTTTGGTCTAATCCTGTTAGACCCTTCTTATCTTTTGCACTTGTTTCATTCTTTTATGAATTCCAAATCACTTTGTTATTGCTAAAAAAAAAAGGACATGGGTCACTCTACCTAAGAGACTAGTCTTTTGGGCTAGAAGCTCAAGTCCTAATAAGTGGTGTTAGATCCAAGTCTCAAGCTACCTCATGTGGGCTCAGAAAATCCCCCAGGCAAACGGGATGGCGGGTACCGCTCTCTCTGCCGGAGAGCCTCATTCGACGGGGGAATTATTTGGGCTGTTGCGAACAAGTCCCACAATGCAAGTGTATAAGGAGATATAGGGCTTTAAAAAATACTTGGGTCACTCCACCTAGCAGGCTAGTCTTTTGGGCTGAAAGCCCATGTTCTAACTCCCTCCTAAGTTTTTTTATGATTTTATAAGGACCCTTTAAATTTTTGATAATTTTTTGAAGAAGCCTCTTGACTATGATAAAAAGGTCAACTTTTTTCTTGAAATCATTTGTGCTTGTGATGAATAGTTTACATCATATGAAGTACTCTATAGATTTCACATATAACCTTTTTTCTCACCGATCTTTTTTTTTTTAACATTCATTATATGTCATGCATATACTTTTAATTCGATCATGGTGAGACTCAGAGCTACTCATTTTTTTTTTTTTTAATGAATAGGTTAGTAATATCATTCAAGAGAAGCCTGAAGAATATACAAAATATCGGCCGATATCTGGGCCAATATTTGCTCGATATGGATAAATATCGGCCGAGATCAGTGGGCCCTATGTCTGAGATGAATTTCTTTTTAAACAATGGGCAATATCTACAACACACGGCTGATATCTATCGTATTAGCCAATATGATACGTATCAACCGATATTTCATTCTCTCGACGGCCCTACGCCTTATATAGTGCAAGAAAAATCAATTTACAAAATTAAATTAGAACGAATCTACCTGGCCAAAGCACGTCACTGCACACATAATCCTGCCATTTTGCACGTAATCTAGCGATCCAGAATAGAAATTCAAGAAATGGTAAATTAAAATTAAAATATTAGTGTGCTTAATTTTAAATTAAAATCAGTTTTTTTCTTCGAGTTGCTAGATACTAACCTTAATATAGTTGTAATTAAAGTGACAGCAGATTAAACTTACTTCTATATATTTCCATGTATCATGGTTTGCATGTGATTCTCAATTTCTCATTGCTCTTATCTTCAAGACTAAGAAAAAAAAAAAGCAGCCCATTCGGACACCCCCTTTTTCTGCCACGGGACACCCCTTTTCAAAATTTAGATGCAAATTACCGTTTTACCCTCCCGCTTAAAATCCTTCGAATGATTTTATAGACAAATTTTCACATCCTTCGAACGGTAGGATCCTTCGAAGGATGTTGAAGATCCTTCGAAGGATCATGATTAGGATCCTTCGAAGGATCATCAACATCCTTCGAAGGAATGGATGTACAGTAACAGTAAATTTTTATTTTTTTTAAATTTTAAAGTTATTTTTTAATCACTATGTATTTTCAAAATTTCTCAAATTAGATATCTGGACTAATTTCAATAGCCTGATAAAAATACTTTAAGAATTCAAAGTCTTTTGACACTCCCAAATGCTTAAAACACAGTGTTTTACAAATAAGGGCATTCCTAGATTGTGTCGAAAACATATTTAGGAGTGTCAAAAGACCTTGAAGTCTTAAAGTATTTTTATCAGGTTATCGTAATTAGTCCGGATATTCAATTTGAGAAATTTTAGAAATACACAGTGCTTAAAAAATAATTTTAAAGTTTTAAAGGAGATATCGACAATATAGACAGTTAACTTTTAATCACTGTGTATTTCCAAAATTTCTCAAATTGAATATCCGGACTAATTACGATAGCCTGATAAAAATACTTTAAGACTTCAAGGTCTTTTGACACTCTCAAATGCTTAAAATCCAGTGTTTTACAAATAAGGGTATCACTTGACTGCGTGGAAAATATATTTGGGAGTGTCAAAAGACCTTGAATTCTTAAAGTATTTTTATCAGACTATCGTAATTAGTCTGGATATTCAATTTGAGAAATTTTAGAAATACACAGTGATTAAAAGATAACTGTCTATATTGTCGATATCTCCTTTAAAACTTTAAAATTATTTTTTAAGCACTGTGTATTTCCAAAATTTCTCAAATTGAATATCCGGACTAATTACGATAACCTGATAAAAATACTTTAAGACTTCAAGGTCTTTTGACACTCCCTAAATATGTTTTCGACACACTCTAGGGATACCTTTATTTGTAAAACACTGTGTTTTAAGCATTTGGGAGTGTCAAAAGACTTTGAATTCTTAAAGTATTTTTATCAAGCTATCGAAATTAGTCCAGATATTTAATTTGAGAAATTTTGAAATTACATAGTGATTAAAAAATAACTTTAAAATTTTTTTAAAAAAATAAAAATTTACTGTTACTGTACATCCATTCCTTTGAAGGATGTTGATGATCCTTGGAAGGATCCTAATCATGATCCTTCGAAGGATCTTCAACATCCTTCGAAGGATCCTACCGTTCGAAGGATGTGAAAATTTGTCTATAAAATCATTCGAAGGATTTTGACTGGGAGGGTAAAATGGTAATTTGCACCTAAATTTTGAAAAGGGGTGTCCCCTGACAGAAAAAGGGGTGTCCGAATGGGCTGCCAAAAAAAAGGTAAGAAAATGAGGTTTGGCGTCAGATCATGCAAAGCTTGGGAAAGGGGCCACTGACCATATTACGTTACAAAAAATAAAACTTGCAAAAGGGTCACACATAAGGTTTGACAAAAAGGCTTATATTTTGGGTGGCCATCCTAACATGGGAATAATCTTTTAGGAGACACAGGTTTTCTGGACTTTCAACTTTGTCTCCATCCGTCCATATGAAAATTTTAAAAAATCAAGCATTCAGAAATCGGTGCACCAATCACATCACTTTCCTCAGATTCCCGTTTCCAGTAATCCGGTCGGTGCACTGATTTCTGAATGTTTGATTTTTTTAATTTTTCCGTATGGACAGATGGGGGTAAAATGAGAAGTTCACTAAAATCCGTGTCTGCTAAAAGAGTTTTTCCGTGTTAAGATAGTCAGCCTACATTTTCTATACTAAAAACCAGTGACTCTATATAATATAAGAGACACCTTCATCTCAATGGTTTGCTTTTGAGAGTGAATTTTATCTCAAAAATATTAATATGATTTTCTTCATGATATCGGAACAAGATTGCACAGGTATAGCTGCACGTGAGGTTTCACTGAAAAATGACTCATAGTTTTCTTTAAAAATAATGGAGAAACATACTGTAAATATAGGCCATGCTTACATCGATCCAGTGAAGATTTGAAAATTTTAAAGTCGGATTCTTTAAGAAAAAGAAAAAAAAGCAAAGGCCCATATGGGTCTTCGGGTTTTTGCACCCTTACTCAACTACAACTATTAGTTTGTAGCATTAAGCCATAGTTGTTCATTATTTATTACATATATATATATATATATATTTTTTTTTTTTAAAGTTTACCCTCTGAATCAAAATTTGTTTCCATGACAGAAATTATCATAATAGGTACTAATTCTATTATATCGATCACATCAATTATGTTTCTACGCTATTATTTTACTTCTACTGAACTCACTATATAAATGTTCAAAAAAATTAAAAAATATAAACAATCTATGAGTTTCAAATTCTGCTATAAAAATAATAAAATTAATTTCTCAAAATAGGGTAAAAAGTTTGCTAAAGGAAAGGAGAAAGACACATAGTTATGATTGAGTAGTGGTAAGTGACAAGAGAATTAATATGTGACTAAGATTATGTTTGAGATGAAGAAGTAGAATTTAACAATGCAGAGAGATTAAGATTTTTAATTAATTATAAATATTATTATTGTATAAAATAAAAATATATACTAGATATTATAGGCCTTAAAATTTAACTTAGGCTTGTCTAGGTCTAAATTGAACCCCATTTTTTAACTTTATTTCAGGCCTGAGCCCTACCTAAGTGGCTCACAGCCCGGGCAAGGCAGGAAAACCAAAAAAAGAATCAGAGAGAGAGTTGGTTAAGATTTAGCGATTTGGTCACTAAACATAGCATAGTGGAGGAGAGCATTCTTCCTGTGAAGGTACACTAAAGTCTTTTGAATGAATAGCAGCAATCGATAGAGTGCCCGACTGGTAGTTCGGCAGAGTGTAGAGGAAACCCGAGGTCCCAGAGACAGAGCTACTCATTATTTCATTGAAATTGAGATTGTTTTCTATTGTCGATTTTTAGCTTTAATTTTTTTTTTAATGATCTTATTTAGTTGATTTTTGAGATGTTGCTAATCTATGAATACTATTTTTTAATTACCCTCCTCACTGAGTGGTATTATCTCCAAGTGAGCTCTATCTAAAAAAATTCTCAAAGATCAATTTATCATTTATCAAACTAAGATAAACGGGCTTTTTTGAGATACCATAGCACTTGTGTTGATAGGATGCTTGTTATCCCACTTTGGAACCTAATTAATCTTTTGCCTTTTTTCCCTAGACTTGTTTTACCTGTCACAATTGTGTAGGTGTAAACAACCCATCGAAAGCTTGGGATTTTGTAGTCTGATAGATTTGAGGGATGCTGGGTCCATAAAAAATCTTGTTCACTTATCAAAATCAAATTGGGCTCTATCAGAGTTACAAATCTTGACCAATAATTGGCCAAAAACAAGTAGAAGAGAGAGATATCGGGCTTTTTTTTACACCTGGGCTCTACTAGTGTAAACTGAAGCCTTAACAAGTTATGGTTTGCTGTTGTTAAAAGCGTATACAGTTGTGCTTACTCTAAAATCAGTGGTAAGCTATTTAAAGGCTTTAAGATCCTTTTCTGCGCCCTCTTTTTAATATTGGTTTCTTGACCTCTTGACGCCACTCTCATAACCACCTGATGTTCGTGACTTGTAATGTCATAAATATTGGGAATATTTTTAAATTTATCACGTTTTTATCAGCAAAATTTTATTTACCATGTTAAAATGAATTTTTAACAACACAACGAAAATTCCCAGTAATTTTTCGATAAAATTGTGATAAATGATAATATCCTGATAAATTCTCAATAAATTAGCTGTAATTTCCCGATAAATTCCTTATTAAGATTTTATTTTATTAATATTTCGATTTATTCTATTTTTATATTATATTTTTTGTGAGATTTTTTCGTTAATTTTCCCTATAAAAATTTGAGAATTTGAAAATATCTCGATATTACCAATCACCATTAATATTCCGAGAATGGTATTTGTGGCAATGGTGACTTGTTAGGAGCTGCATGCATCTAGAGTTTTACTCAATGTCCTTATACTCAAAAAAATATAGAGGTTTGGAGTTTCATCATTGTAAGGAAAAAACTTAGCTAAAACTTCATTCTACGTGGCTGCCATTTCATAATGCTTCTTAGATATCTTCTTTTCCAATTAATATTTTGAGAATTTTGTTCTTATCTCTCTCTCTCTCCCGATAGGAAGGTGTAATGTTAGGCAAAATTTACTTACCCTTTGTTCAAATATATATATATATATATATTAGGAAAAATTTTAGATGCAAACATCACTCTAGAAGTCACAGATATTATATTACTATAAAACTCAAATCTAACGACATCTGATTTCTAAATTAAAGTGTCTACCATTAAACTATTAGTACATAATCACACCATTCATTTGATCATAAATCACTTGTCTCCGTGGATAAGAGGAAACAAATGAACAAACTAACAAGATGCAATAAAGATAAAATAAAACAAATAAAATTACAAAAGAAAATATCGCCCTCATCTAATGCGTAGTACCTAGTTGAACACTTAACCACACATCTTTCATTTGATTAACCTCCTCTTTATTTATCTATTTATTTATGACTAAAAACCATCTACTATCTAGTTATAAGGAGAAATCCACGTGTCCATGCATGCTTGATTCAACTACATGGTGACTTCCTTGTTAAATATCCAGCTGAAGCGGACGAGACTTGGCTGGGCGTGACGCGCCCGCTCATCGGCTCGTTCCTGCAGCTTCCGTATCCTCGGCGCCAAGTTGCAAACGTAGTCCTGGGCGCGGTGAGCGGCGCCGGTCAGCCCCTCGAGGTGCTCTAGCTTCCAACGGCCCACCAGGAACTCGAGAATGTCAGCGTAGTCGTTGGCGGTGTATACGCCGAGGCGCTGAGCCACGGCGGAGAAGTGGTCGAAGAGATGCGAGTCCCGGCCGTCGTGCATGAGGTGGGCGGGCATGGTGATCTTCTTGCGCATCATGTCCTCGATGGCCTGCATGGCGCCGGAGGGGTCCACCTCTAGAAGCTTCTCGACGATCTTGACGTAGGCTGTCTCGTGGCGTTTCTCGTCGGCTGCAATGCTTCCGCAGATACGTGCTAGGATGGCGTCGCCGCCCTCCTTGGCCATGCGGGCGGTGTTGCCGTGTGAAATGAAGGTGGCCCGCTCTTGGAAGGACGTGTACACGAATCCAAGGTATGGATTGCTCTCTATTCCCGGATCCTGCAAACCACACCACACCACACCCACAACCATCCATATTAAAGAATTTAAAATTTTGAAATTTTCAGTTCAAAGATTTCAATCTCCAATTCAAGTTTTCTATTTCCCTAATTAAACCCATATCTAGATTATAACTCTAATTCACTCACTCTTGAGTGTCTGATTCAGAATTTTTTTTAAGGAGCTGGACCCAAAACGAATAATGCCAGTATGCCTCACTGACTCACTTGCAATTTCTACTGCTAAATTTAAGAGTATTTGCCGTGAAAGTTTCCCTCTAACTATGCAGAACAGCACTAGGCCCATCACAAATACTTGTGATTGAATCAATCTAAAGCATGTCTTTAAGTTCATTAAGATTTAATTTTTTTAAATTAACTTTTACATATTAACTTTTGTGAAAGATTATTTGATTGAACTCACCAATATTCATGAGCGTATATTCAAATAAAGAGCTTTTTAGCAGATGGGTGACTTCTCTATAGGTCATAGATGTAAATAGTAGAAGTGAGAAGGCTAAATCAGGGGTTGAAATATCGGCCGATACGTATCGTATCGGCCGATATATATCGATTTTGGATATGTGAATATCGGCTGATATGTATCGTATCGGCCGATATTCACAATATCGGCCTTGATATCGGCCGTATTATATCGGCCCGATATCAAAATAGTCGGCCGATATTTTAAAAAACAAGGAAGAAAGAGAAAAATATCGGTTGATATATCGGCCGATAACGATATATCGGTCGACATATCGTATCGGCCGATACCGATTTTTAACCCCTGGCTAAATGTCTTGGTTCAATCTTTGGTCAATGCCTTGAGTCAATAATCCACAAGAAATTGTAGGTCCTTCTTAAAAGAGGGCTTAATTTAATTAATCATTTATTCAATCATGAGCCAAATTGAGAAATGATGAAACACGTGTGAGTGTGACACTGCCTAATACCATTTCAATATCAGTTGGCCTTTAAATCAAATTGCCACGAGGCTGATTTTAAATGCTAAGGCTGATATATGATTTTAAATGGTGGCGAGGATCATATGATGTGGTTAGAGGTGACGTTGAAGAAGAAGGTGATTATTACAATTTTGAATATTAAAAAATGTTAAGCTCTTCATTATACTTTACTAATTATATGAAATGATAACTAAATTAGGAAAAGTCAACCATTTTAAATAAACTTTAATATAATCTTAAAAGTATTAAAGAGTATAATTTCTCGTATTACCTTGAAAATTAGCAACTAGTCAAATATAGAATTATGTGAAGTGACAGAAAGTCCAACATCGATTAATTCAAGAAATCAACGACTTCATATAATACCTGAGGCACCCTTTTTCTCAACGGTTAGCCTTTGAGAGTGAGTTTTACCTCAAGAATATTGCATGCACATTGCACGTGAGTGCGGATCTGAAATTTCCACTTGCAGCCGCTTAGTGTAGTTGCACATGTGTCAAATTTCTACGTGTAGCCATAAGAACTAGCTGTACGTGAGGACGTGTGTGAAGTGACAAAAAATCAAGAAACCAATCACTCCATATAATACTTGAGGCACCCTTCACTAAACGGCTAGCTTTCCAGAGTGAAGTCTACCTCAAGAATATTATCAAGTCATGGTTTTCTAACATGGTATTAGAGTAGGTTTTGCATGCCTAGTGCACGTGAGGATGGGTCTGAAGTTTTCACGTGCAGCTACGCTCTGTGTGTCAAATTTTCACGTGCAACCATATAATCCAATTGCACCTGAGAGCCGGTGTGAAATGACAAAAAGTTTTATATTGATTAATTCAAGAAACCAATGACCGTATAATACTTGAGACACCTTTTTCTCAACAACTATCTTTTGGAAATGAGTTCTACCTCGAGAATGTTATGAAGTTATGATTTTCTAGCAAACTCACCATGCCCGCCCGTATGAGATATTGAATGGTGCTCTCGACCATGCACATGTCGACGCGGCCCGACAAGTACAGATACTTGTTAAGCAGATCGCCATGCCGGTTCTCCTCTGCGGTCCAGGATCGAGTCCACACGGCCCACGGGCATGGGCTCGCCCCTGTCTCATCACGGACTCCGTCGAACGTGTTGATCATGGTCTGGTAAGTAGGCAATGCATCCTCTGTAATCATGTCCCCCACCAACACCACAAAGTAGTCGTCCGGTAAGTCGGCCGTTCGGGCCCTCAACTCCCGGATCTCGTCCTGAAACAAATCCGTCGGGTTACCCGGGTCGGGCAAGAAATCCTGAGGCTGCCAGCACTGCTCCACCGGCTTAAGAAACGGAAGCACCGACTCTCTGGCCCATCCCTCTAGTGACTTGAACAGCTCCACCTTCTCTGCTGACATGGAATGGGTAATGTTGTTCTTTACGGGTGCGGCAGCCACAGCTGAGATCTGGGTTCGCCGTGTTCTGACCCAAATAGTCGAGGATCTGTCACGTATTGCTGGAAACCGGATGTATTCCGGCCGGTGGACGTGTGCATGATGGGCGAGCGAGGTGGATTGCATGGCTGAGCCCTCCTCTGCAGCAGTATCTGTGTGACCGGTAATTCTGTGGGTGATGTCGATAGTGACACCTTTAAATTTATAGGAGGTCAAGTCAGTCAATTGCCCTTGTAATTCCATTCATTTACAAAGATGCCACTCAAGCTTTAGAAGAAATGAAAAGAACTTAATTTAGAAAGAGAGAGAGAGCTTGAAATTAAAATGGAAATAGGGTTGGGAAGTGAGATTAGTAAAAACAAATACTTGTTTAAAGGGTATAGATGGTAGTTGGTGAGTTAATTGGGGCGTTGGAAGTGAGATAATCAATGGCAAGAAGTGAGAAAAAAGGAAGCCTAGCCACCTCTGGTCACGGTGAAGGTGGTGGCCCGTCGGTGGGTGGCGTGAATATACTTAAAAGACAGGGACTAATACTAAATTGGAAAGTCCGGTCAATCAGCCTTGAATGAAAGAAACAAAAGAAAAAGAAAACTTTGGCAGAACTTTTGTCACTCCCCTTACAAAGAATACTAGAAAGGACCAACAATCACTTAATTGTCTTTGTGGTGGGGTAACATTTAATGGTATGATTTTATAGTAGAGCAAGTTCTGATAAAAAAAATTAAACATTGACGATATTTTTAAATCTATCATATTTTTATTAGAAAATACCCTTAACGTGTATTTATTGACACGGTAGTCAATTTCCAATAAAATTACATTAAAAATATGATAAATGGTAATATTACGATAATATCCCAATAAATTCTCAGTAAATTCCTTATATTTTTATTTAATATATTTTCTAATAAAAATTTTCTATTAGTTTTCTATTAAAAATCTGATAATTTAAAAATACCCCATTGTTATCCTGAGAACATATTTGTTAAAATATTTTATTTTGAGCAAGTACAAGCCATTATATTTCTGAACATCCTTTTAAAATGGGACCAAACCTAATAAATTTTGTTCTGAACGTCCTTTATTTTCAGCAACTGCAAGCCATCATATTCCTTTAAGGCTGTAAATATCGATTAAATTTTGTTCTAATAAATATAGATTATATAAAATAAATTAATAACTGAAATGAAATCCAGTTCTTCTTAATTCCTTTTAAGGCTGTAATTGTCCAGATTCACTCAGGATGGCAAGGAATTCGAAGGATTTCTGGATTTTTTTTTTTCTAAAAATTATAAAAATCCTTGAAAGGGAGACTTTAGAAAAATCTTTTGTCCAAGACAATTATGAATCCCCTAAGCATTCAAGTTTCAAGGCATGGAGTTAACATGGACTATTATTGCCAACTAATCTCTCCCAACTTCTTAATTAATAGACTAATTAATTGAGATAGTACTATATTTTTCTTTATTGTAATGGTTAAAACTAGGTACTACTTGAAAAAACTGTCTCTACACTCTCATTTTTAGATTTTAGAGTGAAATTACTATTCTGCCCCTTTATTTTCACTCATTGGAAAGAATTTCGAATCATTTGTTCGAACGAATGGCCCACATATAAATTCAATTCATTCGAACGAATGGAGTAAACAATAACTGCGTGTTACTGTTTACCCATTCGTTTGGAGCTGATTGTTCATTTGAACAACTGTGCACAGTATTTTATTTAAATAATAATTTTTTCTTTAAAATTTTAAAGTTATTTTTTAAGCATGTGTATTTTCAAAATTTTTCAAATTAAATATCCGGACTAATTACGATAACCTGATAAAAATACTTTAAGACTTCAAGGTCTTTCGACACTCCCAAATGCTTAAAATATAGTGTTTTACAAATAGGGGTATCTCTAGGCTACGCCGAAAACACAGACCTTAAAGTCTTAAAATATTTTTATCATGTTATTGTAATTAGTCCGCATATTCAATTTGAGAAATTTTGAAAATACACAATGCTTAAAAAATAACGGTCTATCTTCCATATGCTACAGTAATGTATAGTGTAAATATCCTTTAAAACTTTAAAAGTTATTTTTTAAACACTTGATAAAAATACTTTAAAACTTTAAGGTCTTTTTACACTCCCAAATGTGTTTTCGGTACAGCTTAGGATACTCTTATTTGTAAAACACTATATTTTAAGCATTTGGTAGTGTTAAAAGATCTTAAAGTTTTAAAGTATTTTTATCAGATTATCATAATTAGTCTGAATATTTAATTTGAAAATTTTAAAAATATACAGTGTTTAAAAAATAACTTTAAAATTTTAAACAGAAATTTATTATTTAAATAACCATCACTGTACATGGCTCATTCTAACGAACGAGTGAACAACTGACAGTAGAATAGTAATTTTTAAATCTGAAAACTGTGTAAAAATAGTTTTTCCGACTGTCATTTATCAAAGAGCCCTTCCCCGCACGGCATTTGACGACGTACTACTATATAATTAATTATACACCCTCATTTATTTGTTTGAGAGACAGAGTTGACCTTAAAATGGAAATGTAGCCGGGAAGGGAGATGAGAAAAAGTAAATACTTACTTAAAAAGGAAATATGGTGACAGGTGGTCAATTTTATTGGTAAAATATTAATTGCTAAAGTAAATACTTACTTAAAAAGGAAAGATCATGACAGGTGCTCAATTTTATTGGTAAAATATTAATTGCTGTTAATACTTTGAGATTTAGTGCAGTACATTCTTGATAAATTTTTGATAAAATTGTGATGAATTATAATATCATAATAATATCTTAATAGAGAGAGATCGGCTGAGATCCGAGATACCGGCCGATATCACAGTGTGGGCTTCTTTTTTACCCCAAGGCTCTACTAGTGTAAACTGTTGCCTTAACAAATTATGGTTTGCTTTTGTTAAAAGCGTATACAGTTGTGCTTACTCTAAAATCAGTGGCAAGCTATGTAAAGGCTTTAAGATCCTTTTCTGTGCCCTCTTTTTTAATATTGGTTTCTTGACCTCTTGACACGAGTCTCATAATCACCTGAAATTTATTCTATCTTTATTATTTTTATATTATATTTTTTGTGAGATTTTTTCGTTAATTTTCTTTTAAAAATCTAAGAATTTAAAAATATTTCGATATTACCCATCGCCGTTAATATTCCGAGAATGGTATCTGTGACAGTGGTGAGTTGTTAGGAGTTGCATGCATCCAGAAAAAAACTTAACCAAAACTTCATTCTACGCAGCTGCCATTTCATAATGCTTCATAGATGTCTTCTTTTCCGGTTAATATTTTGATAATTTTGTTCTCATCTCTCTTTCCTGATAGGAAGGCGTAATGTTAGACAAAATTTTAGACACACACAACACTCCACAAGCCATAGATATTATATTATTATAAAACTCAAATCTAAAGACATCTGATTTGTTAATGAAGTATCTACCAATTAAACTATTAGTACATAGTCACACCATTCATTTGATCATAAGTCACTTGTCTCTACGGAGAAAGGAAGCAAATGAACGAACTAACTAGTACAAAAAAAATATCGCCCACATCTAATGAGTAGTACCTAGTTGAACACTTAACCACACATCTTTCATTTAATTAACCTCTTTATTTATGTCCTCGATGGCCAGCATGGCGCCAGAGGGGTCCACCTCTAGAAGCTTCTCGACGATCTTGACGTAGGCCGTCTCATGGCGTTTCTCGTCGGCTGCAATGCTTCCGCAGATACGTGCTAGGACGGCGTCGCCGCCCTCCTTGGCCATGCGGGCGGTGTTGCGGTGTGAAATGAAGGTGGCCCGCTCTTGGAAGGACGTGTACACGAATCCAAAGTATGGGTTGTTCTCTATTCCTGGATCCTGCAAACCACATCACACCACACCACACCCACAACCATCCATATTAAAAAAATTAAAATTTTGAAATTTCCAGTTCAAAGATTTCAATCTCCAATTCAAGTTTTTTATTTCCCTAATTAAACTCATATCTAGATTATAACTCTAATTCACTCACTCTTGAGTGTCTGATTCAGAATTTTTTTTAAGGAGCTGGACCCAAAACGAATAATGCCACTCACTGACTCACTTGCTAGTTAGAGATAAACTTTCACAAAAAATTCTCTTTCTACTGCAAAATGTAAGAGTATTTGCTGTGAAAGTTTTTCTCTAACCATGCAGCACAGCACAGGCCTATCACAAATAATTGTGATTGAATCAATCTAAAGCATGTCTTTAAGTTCATTAAGATATAATTATTTTAAATTTTTGTGAAAGATTATTTGATTGAACTCACCAATATTCATGAGCGTATATTCAAATAAAGAGCTTTTTAGCAGATGGGTGACTTCTCTATAGGTCATAGATGTAAATAGCAGAAGTGAGAAGGCTAAATGTCTTGGTTCAATCTTTGGTCAATGCCTTGTGTCAATAATCCACAAGAAATTGTAGGTCCTTCTTAAAAGAGGGCTTAATTTAATTAATCATTTATTCAATCATGATCCAAAGGAATCGCCTTTCTTTCTTTGCTCGAATTCTGATCTTATGAATGTGGAGGATCACTTCTTTGCTGCTTGGGACATTTCCCCTGCCATCCCTGCCAACCCGAAGCCTCCTGATACTAGACCTTCTATCTCGCTTGATGAATGTCTTCTTATCCACATGTTTCCAACTATTGGTGGTCCTCAAATGGGGGCCATTTACTTTCGTAGTGGCACCACTATTGTGGGGCTGCACGTCTCTCCAACTCTTGTGACTTGGATGACATCAAAGCTATTCTCATCTTCGCTCAGAGAGTTTTACTTTTTATGATTGATCATGGGCACCCTCTTCATATGATCCGGTTGCGAGAGGATATGATCTCCCTTCTTTGTGACTCCACCACTAAGAATTGGTCCCACTATGGACATGTTTGCGCTATCAGGGCCTTAATCAACCTTTTCGGCCCTGATCGCCCAAAGATTGCTCGATTTCGGGATTCTGACATTTTAGAGCTCGTTAGTTCTCACACTACTGAAATCACTGGGATTTTCTCTCAGGCATCTTTCTAGTTTACCGTTTGGGCAATTTTTTGTGTCTGTTGGTCTGGCCGTTTTCTTTTGGTCCAAAGCACTATGATCGTTTTTTCTCTGAGTTGCATTTGGCGACTGCTTTTAGCCTGGCCCGGACTGTGGGGTTCTTTGTAAATTTTTCCGTTGGGTATTCTTTTGAATGATATACTAACCCAACATTCAAAAAAAAAAAATCATGATCCAAATTGAGAAATGATGAAACACGTGTGAATGTGACACTGCCTAACATTGGTGGCGTAATCGATCGAGACCGCCTTACCAACATCTGCCGCGTTGCAGCTCCCTTCCCTAACCTGTCACGTTGCAGCGGACTTTGGATCTAGTAACTTGCCGTATCACCTACACTTGCTGCTGTAGCTTACTGAAAAACGTGATAATCTCACTAACAATCGTCATAGGGCAATATGGCTTTTCAGCAGAGCTAAGCCGTATCTTGCACGTTCCACTAACCAACATGCACTTCTCATAGTTGCCAAGGTGGCGTTGGTGGTATCATATATAAGATCACCTCTGGTTTTAAGAATGGCTTTCCCTCATCTAATGGTTGTGTTTAGAAATTTATAATTTTGGCCAAGATGACTTTGAAACCATTAATCAACTATTAATATCACTCTAAAGTAAGTGATTATACAATGATTGTGATTCATTTGGCTTTGTAAAATTGGTCTCATAGAAGTGTCTCCCTCCCCTCGAAAAATCTTTTGGTGGGGAATGGAAACATGGAGTCCATGAAGACACTCAAATCTTGAAATACCATTTCACTATCAGTTGGCTTTTAAATCAAATTGCCACGAGGCTTTAAGTGCTAAGGCTGATATATGCTTTTAAATGGTGGCGAGGATCATATGATGTGGTTAGAGGTGACGTTGAAGAAGAAGGTGATTATTACAATTAGAATATTAAAAAAATGTTAAGCTCTTCATTATACTTTACTAATTATATGAAATGATAACTAAATTAGGAAAAATCAACCATTCTAAATAAACTTTAATATAATCTTAAAAGTATTAAAGAGTATAATTTCTCGTATTTCCTTGAAAATTAACAACTAGTCAAATATAGAACTTTGTGAAGTGACAAAAAGTCCAACATGAGTTAATTCAAGAAATCAATGACTCTATATAATATTTGAGACACTCTTTTCTCAACAGTTATCTTTTGAGAGTGAGTTCTAATTCAAGAATGTTCTTAAGTCATAGTTTTCTAACATGGTATCAGGTTATGCATGCTCAGTGCATGTGAGGGTGGGTGTAGAATTATAAATCACATACCACAAAACATCATAACACCGGATTTACGTGGAAAACCCATTAGGGAAAAAAACCACGATTAAAAGAGAGTTTATTATTTCAGTGTATTTTTCTATGTACATCCGAGACATATTTATAAGAGAAAATACAAGTATGAGTTCTATTTAAGACTCTGAGACCTCATTGAATTAGAACTCTGTGACCCAATGGAGTTAGGACTCTGAGATCTAATGAGGTTAGGACTCAGAGTCCTACTCACCCTCTCTTTTCCATTTCAACACTCCCCCTCAAGTAGGTGCGAAAATGTCGATTGAGCCCAACTTGGACAAAATATCTTGGAACCTAACAGCGGAGAGACTTTTTGTGAAGATATCTGCTAACTGTTGATCACTGCGAACAAACGGAGTAGAAATAACATTAGCTTGCAAATTTTCTCGAACAAAATGACAATCCACCTCAATGTGTTTGGTTCTCTCATGAAACACTGGATTTGAAGCAATGTGAATGGCAGCTTGATTATCACAAAACATTTGTGTTGGCTGATTAGAACTAAAACCCAAATATTGCAATAAGGACCGAAGCCAAATAACTTCACTGGTGGTTAAGGCCATTGCACGATATTCTGCTTCTGCACTTGATCTTGCAACAACACTCTGCTTTTTACTTTTCCAAGTTACAAGATTTCCTCCCACAAATGTACAATATCCTGTCGTAGATCGTCGATTAACTGGACAACCTGCCCAATCAGCATCAGTGTAAGCAGTAATGGAACTATTTCCATTCTTCTGCATCCGTATTCCCCTTCCTGGAGAACCCTTCAAATATTGTAAAATTTGATTAACAGCATTCATGTGAATAACTGTAGGTGAATGCATAAATTTGCTGACTAGACTGACTGCATAGGAAATATCTGGCCTAGTGATCGTAAGATAAATCAATCGACCAACCAACCTTTGAAACTGAGCAATATCAGATAACAATTCTCCATCATTATCAAGCTTACTTCCACTGTCAATTGGAGTATCTGATGGTTTGACTCCCATCTTTCCAATATCCTGCAACAGGTCCAGCACATATTTTCTTTGATTCAGAAATATGCCCTTCTTTGAGTAGGCAACTTCTAATCCAAGAAAATACTTTAACACTCCCAGATCTTTGATGGCAAATCTCTTGTGCAGTAGACTCTTAATTCTTGTAATTTCATTTTTGTCATCACCTGTGATCACTATATCATCAACATATACTAAAACAACAGTTGTACCACACATACCTTTTTTCACAAACAACGAAGAATCAGCCGCACTCCTTTTAAGTCCATTACTCATGAGAACAGAACTGAGCTTAGCATACCACGCACGGGGAGATTGCTTAAGTCCATATATGGCCTTTTTCAGCTTGCACACAAATCTAACTTTGGATTCTTGTGAATGTCCTGGTGGAACACTCATATACACCTCCTCTTCTAGGTCACCATGCAAGAAAGCATTTTTTACATCCATCTAAGATAATTTCCAACCCTGATTTGCTGCTAATGAGAGAATCACTCGAAAAGTGTTCATCTTTGCAACATGTGCAAAAGTCTCTGTGTAATCTTCTCCATATGTTTGTGTAAAACCTCTGGCAACCAGTCTTACGTTGTGTCGCTCCACAGTTCCATCACTTTTATATTTGATTTTGTATATCCAACGACACCCAACTGTCTTCTTTCCGATAGGCAATTTGACTATATTCCAAGTTTTATTATCATCAAGTGCTTGCAATTCTTCTTTCATTGCCTGTCGCCAAACAGATATGGAATTAGCTTCACGAAATGTCTTTGGTTCTTGTTCACTGGACATTGCACTCAAGAAGGCCAAATGAGACAGAGTAACATTATCATATGTCAGAGAAGCCTCCATTGGGTATGATACAGCATGGTAAGTGAAAAAATCTTTCATTCCTTTTGGAGGACGAGTCTCTCTACTCGATCTCCGTAATGGAAGGGGAGGAGCCGGTATATCAGTTGTTGGAGAAATTGGCTGAATTACTGCAGATGTAGTTTCAGTAGAAGCTATCGGTATTTCAATTGCTGCAGACATTGGTTGGTTATCTGGAGATATAATCACCGTATTTCTGCTACAAGAGACATCATCAGTTACAGTAGGAAGAGGTACCAAATCAGATAAGTTCTCCCATTCCCAGAATCACTATGAACTAAGAAATACACTTCAGATTCAGCGAAGAGCACATCACGGGAGACAATGAGCTTGCGAGATGGTGGGTCATAACAAATGTACCCTTTCTATGACGAAGAATAGCCGAAAAAAACACATCTGACAGATCTGGCATCTAACTTGTCACGATGAAGAGGTTGGCGGTGTACATAACAGACACACCCAAACACACGCAGATGTGACAAAACAAGCTTTCTATTCTTCAGCATTTCCAATGGTGATTTAAAATTGTTAACCCGACTAGGAAGTCGATTAATCAAATAGATGGCCGTCAGAACACCATGAGACCAGTACTTCTTAGGAATATTCATTTGAAACATAAGAGCTCGTACAGTTTCTAAGATGTGACGGTTTTTCCGTTCTAACACACCATTCTGTTGTGGTGTACCCACGCAGCTAGTTTGATGAATGATGCCTTGGCTATGAAAATATTCGGTGAAATTAGCATTGACATATTCAGTGCCATTGTCAGAGCGGAAAGTTTTCACCTTGGCATGAAATTGGGTAGTGATCATGTTGTGAAAGGCTTTGAAAGCAAGGAACACCTCATTCTTAGATGTGAGTAAGTACAACCATGTAACACGAGTACAATCATCAATGAATACAACAAAATATTTATAACTATCATAAGAAGCAACTGGAGCACTCCATACATCAGAATGAATCAAATCAAAACGTTCAATAGACTTAGAACTAGAAGAAACAAATGGTAAATGAGTTTGTTTAGAAAATTGACAGACATCACAAACACTAGACGGAATAGAAACAGAAGGAAAAAGATAAGACAAAATACGACTTGAAGGATGTCCAAGCCGTTGGTGCAGGATGTGACTCTCAACTAAGTTCGTGGCTTTGTAGGCCTTAGGAGTGGAATGTAGCAAGTATAACCCATTGGAATACGTGCCTTTACCAATCGTCCTCTTGGAAGTTCGATCCTGAAAGACGACAGAGTTAGGAGAAAAAATGACATCACAGTTCAAAGCATTAGTAAGTTTTCCAACAGACAAGAGTTGAGTTGGAAAAGAAGGGACAACAAGAGCAGTAGAAGAGACGCTATTTGAAAAAAAATCAATTTGACCACGTCTGGTCACAGGAACCACAGTTCCATTGGCTAGATAAACATCATGTTTACGAGATGATGTTGAAAAACCAGACACTGAAGAGGGAGAATTAGCCATATGATCAGTAGCACCAGAGTCAATAACCCAAGAATGACCAGTACAATGGGAAGCAAGAGAAGCATGAATGGTACCTGCTGTATGAGACGAGGAAGACGGATTTGTAGAGGGCAAAGACTGACGAAGATCGCATAGGATTTGACTCAACTAATCCAGAGTGGTGGAAGTATCTGCAACATTAGTCTTGGCTCTCCTTTTTGCTTCAAAGTTTGGTTTGAGATGAGGATGTAACAACCAACAACGTTCTTTGGAGTGCCCAACCTTGCCACAATGATCACAACGAAAAATGTCCCGTCGGCCTTTATTTGGAACCTGAACCTTTTTCTTCTCAGACTCAGAGGAGGGTCGAAGCTCATTTTTATGTGTCACAAAAGCACTAGAGGAGTTCTCAGAGGATGGAGGAAGAGCAGCATTCATAGTTTCTTGTCGCGTTTCTTCGCGTTGAATGATAGCACAAACAGCGAGCCAAGAGGGTAGCGGATCAGTCATAAGGATGTTACTCCGCAAATATTCATATTTTGGCCCCAGGGCCCGAAGTAAAGAGAAAACTTGGTCCTCTTCATCTCGGTGCAAAAGAGTCTGTGCATCAGTGGTATGAGGATGATACAAATGTAACTCATTCCATAGCCTTTTCATATGGCCAGTAAGATCGCAAAATTTCTGTTCGCCCTGTAGCGCAGTCGCAATCTCATTTTGAATCTGAAACACTCGTGCAATATTATTTCGACTACCATACAGACCTGTCACAGAATCCCATAATTCCTTTGCAGAATCGGAGAATGTAAAAATTCCAGCAATTTGGGGTTCCATAGAGTTAAGAAGCCATGATCGAACCAGTTGATCATTAGATAGCCAATTATCATAAGCAGAATCAGTATCGGTGTCTTCCGAAGTAGTAGCTGAGGCTTTAGATACTGAGGCAGGTACAGGAGGCACAATCTTGCCATTGATAAACCCCAACTTTTTCTTACTACCAAGAGATAAGTGAACCGCACGAGACCAGAGAACATAATTATTTGTATTCAAGAGGACAGAAGAAAGTTTCAAACTGGGATTGTAGTCGGAGTCACCCATTGATTTTGATTTTTTTTTTTTTTTAACACTCCCTCAGGTCTGAAGCTTGAGTTCTAAAATTTTAGCACTTCCAGCAAGTCCAGAGAGACAACGCGGACTGCGGCAATGGCAGCAAGAAAAAAAGCTCAAATCTGGGCTAGTTGAACTAAGGAAAAAGTACCTGTGCCACGGAACTGTAGAGAGAGCCCGACGCCGGAAGATATCTGGGCAGATCTGAAGCAGAGCAGAGACGTCAGGAGATATCAGGGCGGAAGCAGATCGGAGCCTAGGCAAACAGCTACGGCTGGCGGAGGCGCACGATCGTAAGGAAGCTGCAGCAATGGCAGCCAGAACAGATCTGAGACGGCCCGTGAGCTCAGGGCGGCGGACGGCCAAGGGGCAGTGCGGAAGCCGGATCTGCGAAGAACAACAGAGTCGCAAGCAGATCAAGCAACGGAGATGGACCGGCGGGCGTCGGACGAACAGGTGTCGCTCAGGAGAACTGCTGCAGCGAAATCGAACTCAGGTAGCAGCAGGCGATGGAGGCTGGCCGGAGTTGCAGAGGAAGAACTGGCAGCAGCTGAGGAAGTCTGAACAGCAGAGACAGCAGTAGAGATGATCGGAGCAGCAGGTCGCGCCGGACAGTAGCGGAATCCAGAGCACGACGGTAAGCCAAATCACGTCTGATCTGGAACGGGATGCAGAGCAGAGGAATCTTCAGAGGGCTGCAGAGAAACACTGGCGGAAGAAGGGGAACTGGCCCGACGTGCCCAGATCCGGCGTCCGGCAGCGTCACCGAGCAGCAGTCAGATATGAATCTGAGAAGGGTTGACGGTCCAGAACCTGGCAGCAATCCCTGAGATCTGGAACAGAGCAGCGAGTAAGCAGAAACACCTACCTCTCCGTGACGCCGGCGGTGAAAGTAAATCAGAGCAAATCGGAGCAGAAGCAAGTGAGGCAGATCTGGAAACACGGCGATGGGCGGAAGTTGAGATGCCCGGCAGATCGGAAAACACAGATCTGGAAAGATCGGGCTGCGGTGAAACACCCAACTGATACAAGTCTGTGAACTCTCTGGTGCAGACAGCCAGTCGGTGCAGAGGATCTTGATACAAGATCCGGCCAGGAGCAAATTAGAATCAAACACGGTAGCAGCAAATGGTCACTGTTTAGTTCGCCTTTGTCATTCAAAAAAAAATATTCCCTCCTTCGGTTCTCAGCGTCCGATACACAGCCAATAGGAGGATTATGATTCCTCGCAGATCAGATCGGAGAGGCTGAAATTACGGTGGGATGGAAGAGCGTGCTTTCGTGAGGAAAGGAAAAAAATGATTGTGGATTCGGATCGAATTCTGACTGATACCATGTAGAATTATAAACCACATACCACAAAACATCATAACACCGGATTTACGTGGAAAACCCATTAGGGAAAAAAACCACGATTAAAAGAGAGTTTATTATTTCAGTGTATTTTTCTATGTACATCCGAGACATATTTATAAGAGAAAATACAAGTATGAGTTCTATTTAGGACTCTGAGACCTCATTGAATTAGAACTCTGTGACCCAATGGAGTTAGGACTCTGAGACCTAATGAGGTTAGGACTCAGAGTCCTACTCACCCTCTCTTTTCCATTTCAACAGTGGGTCTGAAGTTTCCACGTACAGTCGCAGAGCGCAGTTACATGTGTCAAATTTCCACGTGCAGCTATAGTATCCAGTTGCATATGAGAGCGAGTGTGAAATGACAAAAAGTCTCATACTGGTTAATTCAAGAAAATAATGACTCCATATATTACTTGATGCACCCTTCTCTCAATACCTAACTTTTGAGAGTGAGTTCTAACTTAAAAATATTATGGAAGTATAGATTTCTAACAAACGCACCATGCCTGCGCCTATGAGATATTGAATGGTGCGCTCGACCATGCACATGTCAACGCGGCCCGACAGGTACAGATACTTGTTAAGCAGATCACCATGCCGGTTCTCCTCTGCGGTCCAGGATCGAGTCCACACGGCCCACGGGCATGGGTTCGCCCCCGTCTCATCACGGACCGAACGTGTTGATCATGGTCTGGTAAGTAGGCAATGCATCCTCTGTTATCATGTCCCCCACCAACACCACAAAGTAGTCGTCCGGTAAGTAGGCCGTTCGGGCCCTCAGCTGCCGGATCTCGTCCTGAAACAAATCCGTCGGGTTACTCGGGTCGGGTAAGAAATCCTGAGGCTGCCAGCACTGCTCCACCAGCTTAAGAAACGGAAGCACCGACTCTCTGGCCCATCCCTCTAGTGACTTGAACAGCTCCACCTTCTCTGCTGACATGGAATGGGTAATGTTGTTCTTTACGGGTGCGGCAGCCACAGCTGAGATCTGGGTTCGCCGTGTTCTGACCCAAATAGTCGAGGATCTGTCACGTATTGCTGGAAACCGGATGTATTCCGGCCGGTGGACGTGTGCATGATGGGAGAGCGAGGTGGATTGCATGGCTGAGCCCTCCTCTGCAGCAGTATGTGTGTGACCGGTAATTCTGTGGGTGATGTCGAGAGTGCCACCTTTAAATTTATAGAAGGTCAAGTCAGTCAATTGCCCTTGTAATTCCATTCATTTACAGAGATGCCACTCAAGCTTTAGCAGAAAAAAGAACTGAATTTAGAGAGAGAAAGTGTTTGAAATTAAAATGAAAATACGGTTGGGAAGGGAGATCAGTAAAAACAAATACTGGTGTATACGTTTGCTATTTCCATTTGCACCATCGGTTGTGATTTTATTTTATCTTATTAAGATGACATGTGGCACAATATAGATTTAACAAATCCAATTTATTAAATTTGTAGTAATATTTTAATTATTGGCTAATATAATATATTTATAGGATATATGGAACATTATTATAATGGTATTTCCTACCTTATGAAGTAGGAGATGTCACGTTCAAATCCTCATAGCTTCACCTTGTATTCTCTAAGAGCAATGGATATCACCCATAAGATTTTAAACTGAGTTTCATATACTTGTGTATATATATATATATCAATTGACGTAAGTCAAATTGTCTGATGCTTTCATTTTCATTTATAAATTAAAACTCTAATAACTGATATGAGATGTAGTTATCAGTATTTTTAGAGCATTTATAACTATCATATTATAATGAACTAACTATAAATAATAATCTAACAAAAGCCTTTTTTTAATTCTGCCATGTCTGTTCACTTTGTGACAGTGAAGAGAGATGGGTAAGAAAGGCTTTTGTTTGACTTAACATACATGAAAAAAGAAGTATTAAATTATATTAAATTAAAAGTAAGATTTAAAATCAATAATAAGAAAAGAATTTAAAATTTGAGAGAACAAATGAGCATAGAAAAGGTGTGACTTACATCATATTTTTTAGTGTAGTTTCAATTAGACATAAATTAAGATTTAGATAATTTAATCTTTACTTTTGGTGAGATAATCAGGTGGATGAACTTCTAACGTCATATTATCAAAGAGCCCTTCCCCGCCCCGCACGGCATTTGACTTGAGACTCGTCAACGTACTACTATATAATTAATTATATTCCGTCATTTATTTGTTTGAGAGACACAGAGTTGAAATAAAAATGGAAATGTCGCTGGGAAGGGAGATGAGAAAAAGTAAATACTTACTTAAAAAGGAAAGATGATGACAGGTGGTCAATTTTATTATATTTTTATTGGTAAAATATTAATTGTTGTTAATATTTTGAGATTTGTTGTAGTAAATTCTTGATAAATTCTCGATAAAATAAAATTGTGATGAATTATAATATCGCAATAATATCTTGATAGATTTTGTAACGTTTCGTTTCGTCCTGTTATAGGCGTATTATCTAATTAAATTCCTAAAAAATAAATCTCGAATCTATTTCTTTTTTAAGCGGGACAACTACCTCCCACTCAACTAACATGCAATGAAACTTAACATAGTGTTAAGATAATAAAACAACTTTCAAATATAGTGTTAGGCAGGGGTCCGAATATCGGCCGATATCTCGGCCGTATCATATTGGCCTTTTTTGTTAAAAAAAAAAAGGAGAAAGAAAAATATCGGCCGATACTGAATTTTAAACCCCTGGTGTTAGGATTTGGCTTGATTTTGAATTTAGTTGAAATAGAAGTTTGTAGGAAGATCCTAATCCTTTTCCTACTTCTTCTCCACTTCTATTCTCGGTTTGTGATCCCTATTTTCGTTTGGGAAAGCCTCTATAAAATAGAGGGACTCATTTGGGTTGGGTGTGGGTGGCCCTCTCGGGCACCACCGAGAGTTTTGTTTGGTTTTGTTAGAGAGAGTTGTGTGCGGAGAAGGAGAATACGTGAGGAAGAGAGAATTTGGATTTCGGAAATTTGTATTTGTACCTTTGATTATAGTAGAATTCGTTTGTGTGTTGCCTGTGGATGTAGGCTTCGACCTTTGTACTTGTATTGCTTTTGAGGACTTGGTGGGCATTTGGCTCTTTGGGTTGCTCTTTTGTTTTTATCTATTCTTTGTGGTCTATATCTCTTAGGCCTTTTCTTTGTATTCTCTTCTCCTGTATCTTTCTCTTTTAATGAAATTTATCTTTTAACTTAAAAAAAAAATATAGCTATACAATCATCCGAAAATGCTAGCAACAATATCACATACATAAATGCATGAACATCATGATAATTGTTGTGTAAATCTTAAATTTATAACTCACAAGCGCACGAACCATTCGATAGTATAGCGATTGAGTGCGAGGTAGAACCCATCGGAACTTAGGAAAATATATCCGTGAAAAATACACCACTGAATTACATAATTTAAGAAATTTCGAAAACATAGAGAAAAATCATAAATATGGAGTTATTTATCTAATCTATGAATTTTAGTTTTAATTTAGAAACATTCTAAAGTTAAACATAGAATATAACAATTTAACTAATTTTAACTAAGATGGTAGATTTGATCTTAAAATGTAAATAATCTTAATCTAATTTAGAAAATAAAATTAAGATGCAATTAATTAATTTACGAACCTAGTTCTTCAATTCTTCAAGAGTTTGAATTTAAAAAACAAAAATAAAATTAAAGACACGTAAATTACCTCCGTAGATATTTACAGTGGAACATGATCAAAGAATTATAGAGGCTTTATTTTCCATATTTTAAAAATAAAATCAAGGTTAGAATATGGAGCTCACTTAAATTGTCAATCATGCATTCCAATTTTTTATTAATTAAAACTCTTATAATAATAATTATAAAATCCATTGTAATAAGAAAATTCAATTAAAGCATTAGTTTAGATAAAATTTCAATTCGTAATTCCAAATCCAAATATTTCATCCACTCTTTAAAAAAAGCCTTGAAACAGAAAAATCAAGTTTTACCTATCCTAAATATTTCATCTACTCTCCTCGAATCTCTTAAAATAACTTCAATCATAAAATTATAAAAAGAAAAAAAAAAAATTCAAACTCTCATCATACATAAATTAAATAATTGGACGGTCATAATTCTAAATAAATCCACCTCTCTTTTATTAATAAACATGGAATTTAAATTACAAAACAATGGAATTTTAAAAAAAATACAAGAAGACATTTAAAAGAAATAAAGAAAACCAACCTTTCGAAATCCAAAAATCCGCGAGTCTATTCTTCTCCTTCTTTTTTTTTTTTTTTTCCTTTTCTTTAAGCTCCCCTAAAAATCCAATCTCCAGGTTCAAATCTTTCTGTGCCAAGCCCCTCAATTTATAGATTTTTGCTTTGGGGTTTAAGGGCAAAGATTGAATGGTGGAGAGGACACTTGTAGGGCCTAAATTCATTGTCTAAATAAGAAATATCCTAGACAGGAAGGTAGATATAAGCAACTGTTAGGATCGAATGGGCTTAATGGCCATGATTTCAGCATTAAAAGAATGGACAGACGATGGAGATGGAGTTAATGAAAGAAGGGAGGCAATGGCTTCTTGCTCATGTGGCAAGGTCGGCTACACATGTGGGCTTGTTTTCTATTCTTGATTTTCTAATTCATTCACCTAGCTCCTCCTTTTCTATGTAAATTCAGCCAACTTTCTCTCTTCCTTCTTTCTTTCTATTCTTCCTTTATTTTCTTTCTTTTGGACGCCAAGGAAAACACATCCAAATCAGCCAGCTAGTCCCTCTTCATCACTTCAGCAGCCACCAACAATGGTTGGGTTGCTTGTACCGTATATCAACCAAATTTCTCTTTGCTATTCTTGCTTGGGTCCCATTACCGTACATCCCATTTCACATGGGAATGTTTCTAAGACTTGACTCATTAATTAAAGCCATCAGCCCACCTTCCAGTTTTAACAACCACATTTGCTTAGAGACGTGTGAGCTTTGAAGGCCCGTCTTTGCACTAAGCACATTTTCTACCATTTTCTTCCATTTTAATTTCTTTTATCTGACATCTTTATTTTATTCTATCAAATTCCAAAATCTCATTAATTATATAATATAGATAAAATTCAAGACCTAACTAATCTAAGTATCAAGTTTATGTGCTCATCAATAATAAAGATGTTTACATACATGAACATCCAACTATAACACCAACCCCAGGTCCAACTGATTGACCCGAGATGTAATAATAACTGGGTTTTAATTAAATTCAGATTCTCATTAACTTTTTTTTTTTAATGATTGATAGATTAATAATAGAATGATAATAAATAAATAAATTAGATATTATAATAACATTTTATCTTGTTAACTAATTAAAAATGAGGAAGAGATTAAAAAAGAAGAAGAAAGAGACACTCGGCCAAACCACTTGGAATCGTCATCTCTCTTCTCTCTCCCTTTCATTCTTTTTTCTCCCATCTCTTTTATTTCTGCCGCCCCTCTTCTCCCTCTTTCTGGCGTCCGCTCTCTCTGTCTCTCTCTTACCTCCCTGCTCTCTCACAGTCCATCGTCCATTTGAAAGGTAATCTTTCTCTCTCTCTCTCTCTCTCTCTCTCTCTCTCTCTCACTCAGTAACGTTGATTATTCATTTGTATTTATCCATGAATGATTTGAGATTTTGATGATAAACATATATAATTATGGAGGATGATTTTTGGAGCGGACAGGAGGTCCCATTGTAGTAAGGGGAATGGCGTATGTGATGTATGAATGAATAAAAGTCATATTACAGGTTCAACATGTTGTAGAAAAAATTTGTCCCATTGTAGTAAGGGGAATGGCGTATGTGATGTATGAATGAATAAAAGTCATATTACAGTTTCAACATGTTGTAGAAAAAATTTCTCAAGTCCAAAATATAGGCGGAATTATGTCAAAATTTTGGTAGAATTCTTATCTTCTAATTAGACATTTAGTTTCTCCCACTATTTTTTTTTTTAAATCACATCTCGAAATTTTCTAATTTTCTAGAAAAGAGGCCCCAAAGGTTGGTGAATGAATGATGAATTTACAGGGTGATGGAATACATAATCAAGATGTGTGAGAAATCAATTTTTTTTTAAGATGTTCCACAAATTAAGTTGGCAACACAAGGATGGAACCTCTTGTGTTCATTATGTTAATTATTATTAGATAGATAACTACACATTTCCGGCAAGACTAGGTGTGGGTGGATGCTAAGAAAAGGTTTACAATTAATTTAACATCCAACTATTTAGAAAAAAAAAGTTGATAGATTAGCCATTACGTGGAGTGATCTAAGTCCTTTATAAATCTTTAAGTCTCCCTCTACACTTTTCATGTGTGATTCGTTTACAGCTCTTAACAATTTCCCCCTCAAATGAGGCCAACCAGCCATACCATCTGCCTAAGGGATCTCTTAAGTCCACATTAGATAGTTTGAAATCTGACTCTGATACCACTTGATAGGATGAGTATCAATTCCAAAAGACTGACCTATTAGATGAAGCGACCCAAGTCCTTTATAAATCTCTAAGTCTCCTAACATTCTAATATGGGACTCATTTGCAGCTTCTACAAAAGCCTGAACAAATTTACAATACAAAATAGAAAGCATTTTAGGCCATACATGGCAGTTCACATCCAGAGTTCAGATTCTTCTTTCTTGCACAAAACATACACATAAAGATAATATATATTTGTAGATTTTTTTGAACTGGTACTCATATTAATAGATAAAATACTAGAGGTGGAAATACAAAGTAAAACCAAACAATGAGAAAACAAGACACGTAACACAACATAAAGCTAAAGAGAGCTAACAAAATATAAATGAGCATAATAACAGAGTTGGACATTGTCTGTGTGATGGACAGAACGTGAACTGTAGTTCAACAAATGTTGACGGTATGTTCTGATCACTGTAAGGACAACAAATCTACTGTTTCCACCAGTTCTATGCTTGCTGCCCAAAAATGGCCCTCATCCTTTTGAATTTATATGAAGACCCTTTGTTGGGGCTGCTGTGAACGACTCCTGCAATCAACAAAGTAGAGACTCTGTGCTTAGCTCCTTTCAAATAAGGAATTTAGTCTTTTAGGCTGGAAGTCCATGTCCTAACTCACTCCTAAGTTTTTAATGATTTTATAAGGACCCTTTAAACTTTTGATAAATTTTTTGACGAAGCCTCTTGACTATGATAAAAAGGTCAACTTTTTCTTGAAATCATATGAAGTACTCTATAGAGTCCACATATAACCTTTTTTCTCACCGATCTTTTTTTCTTTTACATTCATTATATGTCATGCATATACTTTTAATTCGATCATGGTGAGACTCAGTGCTACTCATTTTTTTTTTTTTGAATGAATAGGTTAGTAATATCATTCAAGAGAAGCCCAAAGAATATACACAGGTGGCCCACAGCCCGGGCAAGGCAGGAAAACCAAAAAAAAAAGATGCCAGTGTTGTTACCAGCAGGGATAAGGTCAGAAAGGGTCTTGACAGATTGCAAACTGGAGATAACAACGTTACCATTGTTGAAGCTGGAAAGGAGAACCCTGATGGCACCGATGGGTCCAATTGCCAGAGACAGGGTTGGTTAAAGATTTAGCGATTTGGTCACTAAACATAGCATGGTGGAGGATATCATTCTTCCTGTGAAGGTGCAGTAAAGTCTTTTGAATTCATAGCAGCAATCGATAGAGTGACCAATTGTAGTTCGGCTGTGTAGAGGAAACCCGAGGTCCCAGAGACAGAGCTTCTCATTATTTCATTGAAATTGAGATTGTTTTCTATTGTCCATTTTTTAGCTTTAATTTTTTTTTTAATGATCTTATTTAATTGATTTTTGAGATGTTGCTAATCTATGAATCAGGGGTTAAAAATATGGTATTGGCCGATATATCGGCCGATTTTTTTCTCTCTCTTCCTTTTTTTTAAAAAAAAAAAAACGACCGATATTGGCCGATATTCACTAGTTCTAAATTAGTTGTCTAATATGGATTTTGAAATTGTCCCAAAATAGTTGTCTCATTTATATTAGAGTAGTATAAAGTGTGTTGAAAATGTATGAGATCACATGAAGTGCTAGTCTTATATTGAGAGTTTCTTAAAAAATATAAATCTTTCAAATTAGACAACTAAAATGGGATATTTTTTAATTACCCTCCTCACTTAGTGGTATTATCTCCAAGTGAGCTCTATCTAAAAAATTTCTCAAAGATCAATTTATCATTATCAAACTAAGATAAACGGGCTTTTTTTAGATACCATAGCACTTGTGTTGATAGGATGTTCTCATAGCACTTTGGAAGCTAATTAATCTTTTGCCTTTTTTCCCTAGACTTGTTTTACTAGTCACAATTGTGTAGGTGTAAACAACCCATCGAAAGCTTGGGATTTTGTAGTCTGAGAGATTTGAGGGATGCTGGGTCCATAAAAAATCCCGTTCACTGATCAAAATCAAATTGGGCTCTACCAGTGTTACAAATCGCAGCCCATAATTGGCCAAGAAAAAATTAAGAGAGAGAGAGATATCGGCCTTTTTTTTACCCCTGGACTCTACTGGTGTAAACTGAATCCTTAACAAATTGTGGTTTGCTATTGTTAAAAGCGTATACAGTTGTGCTTAGTCTAAAATCAGTGGTAAGCGATGTAAAGGCTTTAACCCTCTTTTTTAATATTGGTTTCTTGACCTCTTGACAAGAGTCTCATAATCACCTTATGTTCGTGACTTGTAATGTCGTAAATATCGGCAATATTTTTAAATTTATTACATTTTTATCAGCAAAGTGCTATTTACCATATTAAAAAAAGTGTTTTTATCATCACGACGAAAATTCTCAGTATTTTTTAATAAAATCATGATAAATGATAATATCCCCATAAATTCTCGATAAATTAGCTGTAAATTCCAGATAAATTCCTTATTAAGAATTTTATTTTATTAATATTTCCATTTATTCTATTTTTATTATTTTTATATTATATTTTTTGTGAGATTTTTTTGTTAATTTTCCTATAAAAATCTGAGAATTTGAAAATATCTCGATATTACCAATCACCGTTAATATTCCGAGAATGGTATTTGTGACAATGGTGACTTGTTAGGAGCTGCATGGATCTAGAGTTTTACTCAATGCTCTTGTACTCGAGGAAATATAGAGGTTTGGAGTTTCATCATCGTAAGAAAAAAACTTAGCTAAAACTTCATTCTATGCGGCTGCCATTTCATATTGCTTCTTAGATATCTTCTTTTCCAGTTAATATTTTGAGAATTTTGTTCTTATCTCTCTCTCTCCTGATAGGAAGGTGTAATATTAGGCAAAATTTACTTACCCTTTGTTCATAAAAAAAAAAAATTGTTAGGAAAAATTTTAGATGCAAACATCACTCCAGAAGTCACAGATATTATATTACTATAAAACTCAAATCTAACGACATCTGATTTCTAAGTTACAGTATCTATCCATTGAACTATTAGTACGTAATCACACCATTCATTTGATAATAAATCACTTGTCTCCATGCAGAAGAGGAAACAAATAAACAAACTAACAAGATGCGAAAAAGATAAAATAAAATAAATAAAATTACAAAAGAAAATATCCCCCACATCTAATGCGTAGTACCCAGTTGAACACTTAACCACACATCTTTCATTTGATTAACCTCTTTATTTATGTATTTATTTATTACTAACAATCATCTACTATCTAGTTATGTTCGTTTTAAGGATAAATCCACGTGTCCATGCATGTTTGGTTCAACTACAAGGTGATTTCCTTGTTTAATATCCAGCTGAAGCGGACGCGACTTAGCGGGGCCTGGCGCGCCCGCTCATCGGCTCGTGGAAGCACCTTCCGTATCCTCGGCGCCAAGTTGCAAACGAAGTCCTGGGCGCGATGAGCGGCGCCGGTCAGCCCCTCGAGGTGCTCTAGCTTCCAACGGCCCACCAGGAACTCGAGAATGTCAGCGTAGTCGTTGGCGCTGTATACGCCGAGGCGCTGAGCCACGGCGGAGAAGTGGTTGAAGAGATGCGAGTCCCGGCCGTCGTGCATGAGGTGGGCGGGCATGGTGATCTTCTTGCGCATCATGTCCTCGATGGCCAGCATGGCGCCTGAGGGGTCCACCTCTAGAAGCTTCTCGACGATCTTGACGTAGGCTGTCTCGTGGCGTTTCTCGTCGGCTGCAATGCTTCCGCAGATACGTGCTAGGATGGCGTCGCCGCCCTCCTTGGCCATGCGGGCGGTGTTGCCGTGTGAAATGAAGGTGGCCCGCTCTTGGAAGGACGTGTACACGAATCCAAGGTATGGGTTGTTCTCTATTCCTGGATCCTGCAAACCACACCACACCCACAACCATCCATATTAAAAAAAAATTGAAATTTCGAGTTCAAAGATTTCAATCTCCAATTCAAGTTTTTTATTTTCCTAATTAAACCCATACCTAGATTATAACTCTAATTCACTCACTCTCGAGTGTCTGATTCAGAATTTTTTTTTAAGGAGCTGGACCCAAAACGAATAATGCCACTCACTGACTCACTTGCTAGTTAGAGAAAAACTTTCACAGCAAATACTCTTTCTACTGCTAAATGTAAGAGTATTTGCTGTGAAAGTTTTTCTCTAACTATGCAGCACAACACAGGCCTATCACAAATAATTGTGATTGAATCAATCAAAAGCATGTCTTTAAGTTCATTAAGATTTAATTTTTTTAAATTAACTTTTACATATTAACTTTTGTGAAAGATTATTTGATGGAACTCACCAATATTCATGAGCGTATATTCAAATAAAGAGCTTTTTAGCAGATGGGTGACTTCTCTATAGGTCATAGATGTAAATAGTAGAAGTGAGAAGGCTAAATGTCTTGGTTCAATCTTTGGTCAATGCCTTGTGTCAATACTCCACAAGAAATTGTAAGTCCTTCTTAAAAGAGGGCTTAATTTAATTAATCATTTATTCAATCATGATCCAAATTGAGAAATGATGAAACACGTGTGAGTGTGACACTGCCTAACATTGGTGGCGTAATCGATCGAAACCGTCTTACCAACATCTGCAGCGTTGCGGCTCCCTTCCCTAACCTGTTGCGTTGCAGTGGACTTTAGGTCTAGTAACTTGCTGGATCGCCTACACTTGCTGCCGTAAGTTGCTGAAAAACGTGATAATTGGGCTAACAACCGTCATAGGGCAATACGGCTTTTCAGTAGAGCTGAGCTGTATCTTGCACGTTCCACTAACCAACATGCACTTTTCAGAGTTGCCAAGGTGGCGTTGGTGGTATCGTATATAAGATCACCCCTAGTTTTAAGAATGGCTTTCCCTCATCTAATGGTTGTGTTTAGAAATTTATAATTTTGGCCAAGATGACTTTGAAACCATTAATCACTATTAATATCACTCTAAAGTAAGTGATTATACAATGATTGTGATTCATTTTGCATTGTAAAATTGGTCTCATAGAAGTGTCTCCCTCCCCTCGAAAAATCTTTGGTGGGCAATGGAAACATGGAGTCCATGAAGACACTCAAATCTTGAAATACCATTTCAATATCAGTTGGCTTTTAAATCAAATTGCCACGAGGCTTTAAATGCTAAGGCTGATATATGATTTTAAATGGTGGCGAGGATCATATGATGTGGTTAGATGTGACGTTGAAGAAGAAGGTGATTATTACAATTTGAATATTAAAAATATGTTAAGCTCTGCATTTTACTTTACTAATTATATGAAATGATAACTTAATAAGGAAATATCAACCATTCTAAATAAACTTTAATATAATCTTACAAGTATTAAAGAGTATAATTTCTCATATTTCCTTGAAAATTAACAACTAGTCAAATATAGAACTCTGTGAAATGATAAAAAGTCCAACATTGATTAATTCAAGAAATCAACGACTTCATATAATACCTAAGGCTCCATTTTCTCAACGGTTAGCTTTTGAGAGTGAGTTCTACTTTAAGAATATTATCAAGTCATGATTTTCTAACATGGTATTAGAGCAGGTTCTGGGTGCCCATTGCACTTGAGTGCGGGTTTGAAGTCTCCACGTGCAGCCGCTTAGTGCAGCTGCACATGTGTCAAATTTCCACGTGTAGCCATAAGAACTAGCTGTACGTGAGGACATGTGTGAAATGACAAAAAATCAAGAATCCAACGACTCCATATAATACTTGAGGCACCCTTCTCTCAACGGCTAGCTTTTCAGAATGAGTTCTACCTCAAGAATACTATCAAGTCATGGTTTTCTAACATGGTATTAGTGTAGGTTCTGCATGCCCAGTGCACGTAAGGACGGGTCTGAAGTTTTCACGTGCAGCTACGCTCTGTGTGTCAAATTTCCACGTGCAACCGTATGATCCAATTGCACGTGAGGGCGGATGTGAAATGACAAAAATTCTCACATTGATTAATTCAAGAAACCAATGACAGTATAATACTTGAGGCGCCTTTCTCTAAACGACTAGCTTTTGAGAATGAGTTCTACCTCGAGAATGTTACGAAGTCATGATTTTCTAACAAACTCACCATGCCTGCCCCTATGAGATATTGAATGGTGCGCTCAACCATGCACATGTCGACTCGGCCGGACAGGTACAGATACTTGTTAAGCAGATCGCCATGCCGGTTCTCCTCTGCAGTCCAGGATCGAGTCCACACGGCCCACGGGCATGGGCTCGCCCCTGTCTCATCACTGATTCCGTCGGTCGTGTTGAACATGGTCTGGTAAGTAGGCAGTGCATCCTCTGTTATCATGTGCCCCACCAACACCACAAAGTAGTCGTCTGTTAAGTCGGCCGTTCGGGCCCTCAGCTCCCGGATCTCGTCCTGAAACAAATCCGTCGGGTTACTCGGGTCGGGCAAGAAATCCTGAGGCTGCCAGCACTGCTCCACCGGCTTAAGAAACGGAAGCAACGACTCTCTGGCCCATCCCTCTAGTGACTTGAACAGCTCCACCTTCTCTGCTGACATGGAATGGGTAATGTTGTTCTTTACGGGTGCGGCAGCCACAACTGATATCTGGGTTCGCCTTGTTCTGACCCAAATAGTCGAGGATCTGTCACGTATTGCTGGAAACCGGATGTATTCCGGCCGGTGGACGTGTGCATGATGGGAGAGCGAGGTGGATTGCATGGCTGAGCCCTCCTCTGCAGCAGTATGTGTGTGACCAGTAATTCTGTGGGTGATGTCGAGAGTGCCACCTTTAAATTTATAGGAGGTCAAGTCAGTCAATTGCCCTTGTAATTCCATTCATTTACAAAGATGTCACTCAAGCTTTAGAAGAAAAAAAAAGAACTTAATTTAGAGAGAGAGAGAGTTTGAAATTAAAATGGAAATAGGGTTGGGAAGGGAGATCAGTAAAAACAAATACTGGTGTATACGTTTGCTATTTCCATTGGCACCATCGGTTATGATTTTATTTTATCTTATTAAGATGACATGTGGCACAATATAGATTTAACAAATCCAATTTATTAAATTTGTAGTAATATTTAAATAGTGATATTTTAATTATTGGCTAATATAATATATTTATAGGATATATGGAAGATTATTATAATGGTATTTCCCACCTTATGAAGTAGGAGGTGTCACGTTCAAATCCTCATAGCTTCACCTTGTATTCTCTAAGAGCAATGGGTATCACCCATGAGATTTTACACTGAGTTATATATATATATATCAATTGATGTAACTCAAATTGTCTGATGCTTTCATTTTCATTTATAAATTAAAACTCTAATAACTGATATGAGATGTAGTTATCAATATTTTTAGAGCATTTATAACTATCATATTATAATGAACTAACTATAAGTAATAATCTAACAAAAGCCCTTTTTTAATTCTGCCATGTCTGTTCACTTTGTGACGGTGAAGAGAGATGGGCAAGAAAGGCTTTTGTTTGACTTAACATACATGAAAAAGAAGTATTAAATTATATTAAATTAAAAGTAAGATTTAAAATCCATAATAAGAAAAGAATTTAAAATTTGAGAGAACAAATGAGCATAGAAAAGGTGTGACTTACATCATATTTTTTAGTGTAGTTTCAATTAGGCATAAATTAAGATTTAGATAATTTAATCTTTACTTTTGGTGAGATAATCAGGTGGATGAACTTCTAACGTCATATTATCAAAGAGCCCTTCCCCGCCCCGCACGGCATTCGACGTGAGACTCGTCAACGTACTACTGTATAATTAATTATATTCCCTCATTTATTTGTTTGAGAGACACAGAGTTGAAATTAAAATGGAAATGTCGCTGGGAAGGGAGATGAGAAAAAGTAAATACTTACTTAAAAAGGAAAGATGATGACATATTTTTATTGGTAAAATATTAACTGTTGTTAATATTTTGAGATTTATTGTAGTAAATTCTTGATAAATTCTCGATAAAATTGCGATGAATTATAATATCGCAAGAATATCTTGATAGATTTTGTAACGTTTCGTTTCGTCGCGCTATAGGTGTGTTATCTGATTAAATTCCTAAAAAATAAATATCGAATCTATTTTTTTTTAAGCGGGACAACTACCTTCCACTCAACTAACATGCAATGAAACCTAACATAGTGTTAAGATAATAAAGCAACTTTCAAATATAGTGTTAGGCAGGGATCCGAATATCGGCCGATATCTCGGCCGTATCATATTGGCCTTTTTTGTTAAAATAAAAAAGGAGAGAGAAAAATATCGGCCGATACTGAATTTTAAACCTTTGGTGTTAGGATTTGACTTGATTTTGAATTTAGTTGAAATAGAAGTTTGTAGGAAGATCCTAATCCTTTTCCTACTTCTTCTCCACTTCTATTCTCAGTTTGTGATCCCTATTTTCGTTTGGGAAAGCCTCTATAAAATAGAGGGACTCGTTTGGGTTGGGTGTGGGTGGCCCTCTCGGGCACCACCGAGAGTTTTGTTTGGTTTTGTTAGAGAGAGTTGTGTACGGAGAGGGAGAATACGTGAGGAAGAGAGAATTTGGATTTCGGAAATTTGTATTTGTACCTTTGATTATAGTAGAATTCGTTTGTGTGTTACCTGTGGATGTAGGCTTCGACCTTTGTACTTATGTTGCTTTTGAGGACTTGGTGGGCATTTAGCTCTTTGGGTTGCTCTTTTGTTTTTATCTATTCTTTGTGGTCTATATCTCTTAGGCCTTTTCTTTGTATTCTCTTCTCCTGTATCTTTCTCTTTTAATGAAATTTATCTATTAACTTAAAAAAAAAATATAGCTATACAATCATCCGAAAATAACATACGATAATAATAAGATAGACATAGTTCTCTCACTCAAAACTTAAATTAAAAACATCTACAACTACTACTCTATCCCCACGCCTGCTCGAGGGGCTAGCCTGACCTCCGCCATCAGGGTGCCTAAAAGATAAGGGAGTGAGCTAACATGTCCAGTGAGAGGATAAATACATATCACTTGCTAGCAACAATATCACATACATAAATGCATGAACATCATGATAATTGTTGTGTAAATCTTAAATTTATAACTCACAAGCGCACGAACCATTCGATAGTATAGCGATTGAGTACGAGGTAGAACCCATCGGAACTTAGGAAAATATATCCGTGAAAAATACACCACTGAATAACATAATTTAAGAAATTTCGAAAACATAGAGAAAAATCATAAATATGGAGTTATTTATCTAATCTATGAATTTTAGTTTTAATTTAGAAACATTCTAAAGTTAAACATAGAATATAACAATTTAACTAATTTTAACTAAGATGGTAGATTTGATCTTAAAATGTAAATAATCTTAATCTAATTTAGAAAACAAAATGAAGATGCAATTAATTAATTTACGAACCTAGTTCTTCAATTCTTCAAGAGTTTGAATTTAAAAAACAAAAATAAAATTAAAGACACCTAAATTACCTCCGTAGATATTTACAGTGGAACACGATCAATGAATTATGGAGGCTTTATTTTCCATATTTTAAAAATAAAATCAAGGTCTAGAATATGGAGCTCACTTAAATTGTCAATCATGCATTCCAATTTTTTATTAATTAAAACTCTTATAATAATAATTATAAAATCCATTGTAATAAGAAAATTCAATTAAAGCATTAGTTTAGATAAAATTTCAATTTGTAATTCCAAATCCAAATATTTCATCAACTCTTGAAAAAAAACCTTGAATCGGGAAAATCAAGTTTTACCTATCCTAAATTTTTCATCTACTCTCCTCGAATCTCTTAAAATAATTTCAATCATAAAATTATAAAAAGAATAAAAACAAAAATCAAACTCTCATCATACATAAATTAAATAATTGTACGGTCATAATTCTAAATAAATCCACCTCTCTTTTATTAGTAAACATGGAATTTAAATTACAAAGCAATGGAATTTAAAAAAAAATACAAGAAGACACTTAAAAGAAATAAAGAAAACCAACCTTTGGAAATCCAAAAATCCGCAAGTCTATTGTTCCCCTTTTTTTTTTTTTTTTTCCTTTTCTTTAATCTCTCCTATCTCCAGGTTCAAATCTTTCTGTGCCAAGCCCCTCAATTTATAGATTTTTGCTTTGGGGTTTAAGGGCTAAGATTGAATGGTGGAGAGGACACTTGTAGGGCCTAAATTCATTGTCTAAATAAGGAATGTCCAAGATAGGAAGGTAGATATAAGCAACTGTTAGGATCGAATGGGCTTAATGGCCATCATTTCATGTGGCATTAAAAGAATGGACACATCGACTTAGGATCGAATGGGCTTAATGGCCATGATTTCAGCATTAAAAGAATGGACAGACGATGGAGATGGAGTTAATGAAAGAAGGGAGGCAATGACTTCTTGCTCATGTGGCAAGGTCGGCTACACATGTGGGCTTGTTTTCTATTCTTGATTTTCTAATTCATTCACCTAGCTCCTCCTTTTCTATGTAAACTCAGCCAACTTTCTCTCTTCCTTCCTTCTTTCTATTCTTTCTTTATTTTCTTTCTTTTGGACGCCAAGGAAAACATATCCAAATCAGCCAGCTAGTCCCTCTTCATCACTTCAGCCAGCCACCAACAATGGTTGGGTTGCTTGTACCGTATATCAACCAAATTTCTCTTTGCTATTCTTTCTTGGGTCCCATTACCGTACATCCCATTTCACATGGGAATGTTTCTAAGACTTGACTCATTAATTAAAGCCATCAGCCCACCTTCCATGCTTTTAAGTTTTAACAACTACATTTGCTTAGAGACATATGAGCTTTGAAGGCCCTCCAAGTCTTTGCACTAAGCATATTTTCAACCATTTTCTACCATTTTCTTCCATTTTAATTTCTTTTTTCTGGCATCTTCATTTTATCCTACCAAATTCCAAAATCTCGTTAATTATATAATATAGATAAAATTCAAGAGCTAACTAATCTAAATATCAAAACTATGTGCTCATCAATAATAAAGATGTCTACATGCATGAACATCCAACTGCAACACCAACCCAAGGTCCAACTGACTAACCTGAGATGTAATAATAACTGAGTTTTAATTAAATTCAGATTCTCATTAACTCTTTTTTAATGATTGATAGATTAATAATAGAATGATAATAAATAAATAAATTAGATATTATAATTACATTTTATCTTGTTAACTAATTAAAAATGGGGAAGAGATTAAAAAAGAAGAAAGAGACACTCGGCCAAACCACTTGGAATCATCATGTCTCTTTTCTCTCTCCCTTTCGTTCTTTTTTCTCCCATCTCTTTTATTTCCGCCGTCCCTCTCTTCTCACTCTTTCTGGTGTCCGCTCTCTTTGTGTCTCTCTCGTACCTCCTTGCTCTCTCACAGTCCATCGTCCAAATGAAAGGTAAGCTTTCTCTCTCTCTCTCTGTCTCATCTTGTCCTTCTCTCTCACTCACTAACGTTGATTATTTATTTGTATTTATCCATGAATGATTTGAGATTTTGATGATGAACATATATAATTATGGAGGATGATTTTTGGAGGGGATAGGAGGTCCCATTGTAGCAAGGGGAATGGCGTATGTGATGTATGAATGAATAAAAGTCATATTAAAGGTTCAACATGTTGTAGAAAAAATTTCTTTAAGTCCAAAATACAGACGGAATTATGTCGAAATTTTGGCAGAATTCTTATCTTCTAATTAGACATTTAGTTTCTCCCTCTATTTTTTTTTTTTAAAATCACATCCCGAAATTTTCTAATATCTAGAAAAGAGGCCCCAAAGGATGGTGAATGAATGATGAATTTACAGGGTGATGGAATACATAATCAAGATGTGTGAGAAATCAATTTTTTTTTTAAGATATTCCACAAATTAAGTTGGTAACACAAGGATGGAACCTCTTGTGTTCATTAAATTAATTATTATTAGACAGATAACTACACATTTCCGGTAAGACTAGGTGTGGGTGGATGCTAAGAAAAGGTTTACAATTAATCTAACATGCAACTATTTAGAATTTTTTTTTGATAAATTAGCCTATTATGTGGAGTGAACAAGTCCTTTATAAATCTTTAGGTCTCCCTCTATACTTTTCATGTGGGATTTGTTCACAGCTCTTAACAATTTCCCCCTCAAATGAGGCCAACTAGCCATACCACTTGATGGGATGAGTATCAATCCCTAAAAGACTAACCTATTAAATGGAGTGACCCAAGTCCTTTATAAATCTCTAAGTCTCCTTTTAAGATTCTAATGTGGGACTCGTTTGCAGCTCCTACAAAAGCCCAAATAAATTTACAATACAAAATAGAAAGCATAGGCCATACATGGCAGCTCGCATTGAGAGTTCAGATTCTTCTTTCTTGCACAAAAGAGACACAAAGATAATACATATTAGTAGATTTTTTTGAACAGGTACTCATATTAATAGATAAAGTACTAGAGGTGGAAATACAGAGTAAAACCAAACAATGAGAAAACAAGACACACAATACAACATAAAGCTAAAGAGAGCTAACAAAATATAAATGAGCATAATAACAGAGTTGGACATTGTTTGTCTGATGGATAGAACGTGAACTGTAGTTCAACAAATGTTGAAGTTATGTTCTGATCACTGTAAGGACAGAAAATCTATTGTTTCCACCAGTTCTATGCTTGCTGCCCAAAAATGGCCCTCATCGTTTCGAATTTATATGAAAACCCTTTGTTGGGACTGCTGCGAATGACTCCTGCAATCAGCAAAGTGGAGATTCTGCGCTTGGACTCCTTCCAAATAAGGAATTTAGTGGTCTGAAACCCTTGGACCTGCTATCGTCGTGGGAAGGTTGTATGAGGGACATAGAAGGAAAGTGTGCCCTTCAGAAAGATGGGCTCCTCCAGAACAAACATCCATGAAATTTAATGTATATGGGGCAGCCAGAGGGAAATCGAGGCCATAAGAAATTGGAGGGTACTAAGGAATCATGTGGGAACCACCTCCATTATCGTCAGTGAGTCGGTGGGCATTAGAGATTCCAATGAGACAGAAATTCTTAATATTAGGCGAGCTTTAATCATGTAGAAAACCTATGGGTATGGAAAACTAGTTATCGAAGGGGATTCAGCAAATGCGATCAAATGGACTAAGGTGTACCCCAAGGAGATTGATCACTACGGTTAGAGAGGTCAGAGATTTTATTGTAGGGATTAATGTTTCCTTTGCTCAGATCGGGCGAGAAGCAAATGGCGTGGCAGATTACTTTGCCAAACTTGAAGTTTTAGACTGGTCTTTAGGCATTTTCTTTCTATGAGCTTTGTTTGTTCCTTATTGTGGCTTCTGTATTTTGTGCCTAGTTCTCCTTTTCTTATCTTTTTTACTTGTTTCGTTATTTAATGAATTTCAAATCACTTTGTTACTGCTAAAAAAAAGGACCTGGGTCATTCCACCTAACAGACTAGTCTTTTGGGCTAGAAGCTCAAGTCCTAACAAGTGGTATCAGAGCCAGGTTTCAAGCTACCTCATGTGGGCTCAGAAAATTCCCTAGGCGAACGGAATGGCCGGCATCGCTCTCTCCGCCAGAGGGCCTCATTGTAGGGGGAATTGTTTGGGTTGTTGCAAACGAGTCCCACATTAGAAGTGTATAAGGAGATCAGTGGGTTTATAAAGGACTTGGAACACTCCACCTAACAGGCTAGTCTTTTGGGCTGGAAGTCCATGTCCTAACTCACTCCTAAGTTTTTTATGATTTTATAAGGACCCTTTAAACTTTTGATAAATTTTTTGAGGAAGCCTCTTGACTACGATAAAAAGGTCAACTTTTTCTTGAAATCATTTGTGCTTGTGCTGAATAGTTTACATCATATGAAGCAATGTCACAAATACCGTTCTCGGGATATTAACGGCAACTGGTGATATCGGGATATTTTCAGAATCTCGGATTTTTACCGGGAATTTAACGGGAAAATCTCGCGGAAAATATAAATATTTAAAAATAATAAATAAATAATTCTCATAAAAAATATCATATAATTCTACATGAGTTCAATGTTAAATAATTATATATCAAAGTCTCCCAATATCAAAATAACATTAAAATACACAATTATCCAAGTAAAAAGGGTCTCTTGATTCTTTTCTAATTTTAATGGCTTCAAAAATTTATAAATTACAAAATTTCAATATTTTCTATTTTAAATTAATTATAGTTTAATATAATTACATATGAACATAATTATTCGAAAAGATATATTCTTAGATAGATGGCTTATAAGAAAATAGATTAAATAAATTATGTTAATTATGATTTGTAAGATCATAAGAATTGGGCTTAATTTTATGAAAAACCTAACTTATAATTGATTTTCTATTCAGTGTGATTGACAATTGATGGTAAGATAAAAAAAATTGGTTGATAACAAGCCTCTAGGGGTCTACTTTTTTTTTTTAATGATTTTATCATCTATTTGGCTGATGTCAAGTGCTCTAAGAGGCTTGGACACATTGGCCTTTAAAAACAAAAAATCTATTTAGCTTTAATTTATAAATTATTAAAAAAATAAATTGAAAATTTTCAAATAAATTGAAATTTCTCATTTCACAAAAACGCGACTCTTACTAAATAAACATGAAATATTGATATTAATATTGTTATCAACCATTTTTTTTAACATCCACTTTCACCTCTTAAATTGAACCATTCAAATAAATTAACACTACAATAAAATTAAATGTTTACTACTTATTAATCTAACATTAAGATTTGAGTATTCATGTTAATATTATTTTTATAACTTAGTTATGAAAGTGCTATTTTCTTTAAAGTTGATTCTTATTTTGCAACTTATGTTAAAATAATTAAAAAAAAAATTTAATCTATATCCATTGCGATTCATGGGCTAGTTTTAAATTATAAAATTTTATATATACATTTAAAACTATATTACGTAGATATATATTTTACTATTTAAAATTTTAACATAAATTAATTTAATCAACTCTTTATATTGATAAATATGTAAAAAAGATTAAATATTGGAAGTGAAGAAAGATGAAAAGCAAGCATACAATTAGGCAGTGGCCATCCTTTCCCCCCCCCCCCCCACACTTTTGTTTCCTGCTTTCCCGCTTTCCCGCTTTTCCCGCTTTCCAGCTTTTCCCGCTTTTCCTCTTTTTGACTTTCGTTAAAAACGCGTTAAATACGCGATATTCTCATTTCTCGCGTTATTTACGCGTTTTTAAAGGGAAAATAACGATAAAAACGGCAGAGCCGATAAATAGCCGTTTTTATCGCGAAAACGGTATTTTCCCGTTAAAATCGCGGTAAATTTCAATTTACCGCCGATATTTGTTACTATGATATTATGAAGTACTCTATAGAGTCCACATATAACCTTTTTTCTCACCGATCTTTTTTTTTTTTACATTCGTTGTACGTCATGCATATACTTTTAATTCGATCATGGTGAGACTCAGCGCTACTCATTTTTATTTTTTTAATGAATAGGTTAGTAATATACACAGGTGGCCCACAGCCCTGGCAAGGCAGGAAAACCAAAAAAAGGATCAGGCCCAAAATTGGGCCAAAACAAAACGCTCAAGGATGACAGAGCAAAACAGAGCAAAGCATAGCTAAAAAAAACAGACCCAGGAAGACAAAAAACCAGCACCAGGGAATGAAAAGCATCAGAGAAGATGCCAGTGTTGTTACCAGCAGGGATAAGGTCAGAAAGGGTCTTGACAGAGGTGTCATTGCAAACTGGAGATAACAACGTTACCATTGTTGAAGCTGGAAAGGAGAACCTTGATGGCACCGATGGGCCCAGTTGCCAGACACAGAGTTGGTTAAAGATTTAGCGATTTGGTCACTAAACATACATGGTGGAGGATAGCATTCTTCCTGTGAAGGTGCAGTAGTCTTTTGAATGAAGAGCAGCAATCGATAGAGTGACCGACTGGTAGTTCGGCTGAGTGTAGAGGAAACCCGAGGTCCCAGAGACAGAGCTACTCATTATTTCATTGAAATTGAGATTGTTTTCTATTGTCGATTTTTTAGCTTTAATTTTTTTTTTAATGATCTTATTTAGTTGATTTTTGAGATGTTGCTAATCTATGAATACTATTTTTTAATTACCCTCCTCACTGAGTGGTATTATCTCCAAGTGAGCTCTATCTAAAAAAATTCTCAAAGATCAATTTATCATTTATCAAACTAATGATAAACGGGCTTTTTTGAGATACCATAGCACTTGTGTTGATAGGATGCTTGTTATCCCACTTTGGAACCTAATTAATCTTTTGCCTTTTTTCCCTAGACTTGTTTTACCTGTCACAATTGTGTAGGTGTAAACAACCCATCGAAAAAGCTTGGGATTTTGTAGTCTGATAGATTTGAGGGATGCTGGGTCCATAAAAAATCTTGTTCACTTATCAAAATCAAATTGGGCTCTATCAGAGTTACAAATCTAGACCAATAATTGGCCAAAAAAGAGTAGAAGAGAGAGATATCGGGCTTTTTTTTACACCTGGGCTCTACTAGTGTAAACTGAAGCCTTAACAAATTATGGTTTGCTGTTGTTAAAAGCGTTTACAGCTGTGCCTACTCTAAAATCAGTGGTAAGCTATGTAAAGGCTTTAAGATCCATTTTTGGGCCCTCTTTTTTAATATCGGTTTCTTGACCTCTTGACACGAGTCTCATAATCACCTGATGTTCGTGACTTGTAATGTCATAAATATCGGTAATATTTTCAAATTTATCACGTTTTTATCAGCAAAATTCTATTTACCACGTTAAAACGCGTTTTTAACAACACGACGAAAATTCCCAGTAATTTTTCGATAAAATCGTGATAAATGATAATATCCTAATAAATCTCAATAAATTAGCTGTAAATTCCTGATAAATTCCTTATTAATATTTCCATTTATTCTATTTTTATTATTTTTATATTATATTTTTTGTGAGATTTTTTAGTTAATTTTTCTGTAAAAATCTGAGAATTTGAAAATATCTCAATATTACCAATCGCCGTTAATATTCCGAGAATGGTATTTGCGACAATGGTGGTTTGTTAGGAGCTGCATGCATCTAGAGTTTTACTCAATACCCTTCTACTCAAGAAAATATAGAGGTTTGGAGTTTCATCATCAGTAAGAAAAAAAACTTAGCTAAAACTTCATTCTACGCGGCTGCCATTTCATAATGCTTCTTAGATGTCTTCTTTTCCAGTTAATATTTTGAGAATTTTGTTCTTATCTCTCTCTTTCTTGATAGGAAGGTGTAATGTTAGGCAAAATTTTAGATGCAAACATCACTTCAGAAGTCACAGATATTATATTACGATAAAACTCAAATCTAAGGACATCTGATTTCTAAATTAAAATGTCTACCTATTGAACTACTAGTACATAATCACACCATTCATTTGATAATAAATCACTTGTCTCCATGGAGAAGATGAAACAAATGAACAAACTAACAAGATGTGAAAAAGATAAAATAAAATAAATAAAATTACAAAAGAAAATATCGCCCTCATCTAATGCGTAGTACCTAGTTGAACACTTAACCACACATCTTTCATTTGATTAACCTCTTTATTTATGTACTTGTTTATTACTAAAAACCATCAACTATCTAGTTCTGTTCGTTTAAAGAAGAAATCCACGTGTCCATGCATGTTTGATTCAACTACATGGTGATTTCCTTGTTAAATATCCGCTGAAGCGGACGCGACTTGGCGGGGCCTGGCGCGCCCGCTCATCGGCTCGTTCCTGCAGCTTCCGTATCCTCGGCTCCAAGTTGCAAACGAAGTCCTGGGCGCGGTGAGCGGCGCCGGTCAGCCCCTCGAGGTGCTCTAGCTTCCAACGGCCCACCAGGAACTCGAGAATGTCAGCGTAGTCGTTGGCGGTGTATACGCCGAGGCGCTGAGCCACGGCGGAGAAGTGGTCGAAGAGATGCGAGTCCCGGCCGTCGTGCATGAGGTGGGCGGGCATGGTGATCTTCTTGCGCATCATGTCCTCGATGGCCAGCATGGCGCCGGAAGGGTCCACCTCTAGAAGCTTCTCGACGATCTTGACGTAGGCTGTCTCGTGGCGTTTCTCGTCGGCTGCAATGCTTCCGCAGATACGTGCTAGGATGGCGTCGCCGCCCTCCTTGGCCATGCGGGCGGTGTTGCCGTGTGAAATGAAGGTGGCCCGTTCTTGGAAGGACGTGTACACGAATCCAAGGTATGGGTTGTTCTCTATTCCCGGATCCTGCAAACCACACCACACCACACCCACAACCATCCATATTAAAGAATTTAAAATTTTGAAATTTCCAGTTCAAAGATTTCAATCTCCAATTCAAGTTTTTTATTTCCCTAATTAAAACCATATCTAGATTATAACTCTAATTCACTCACTCTTGAGTGTCTGATTCAGAATTTTTTGAAGGAGCTGGACCCAAAACGAATAATGCCAGTATGCCACTCACTGACTCACTTGCAATTTCTACTGCTAAATTTAAGAGTATTTGCTGTGAACGTTTTCCTCTAACTATGCAGAACGGCACAGGCCCATCACAAATACTTGTGATTGAATCAATCTAAAGCATGTCTTTAAGTTCATTAAGATTTAATTTTTTTAAATTAACTTTTACATATTAACTTTTGTGAAAGATTATTTGATTGAACTCACCCATATTCATGAGCGTATATTCAAATAAAGAGCTTTTTAGCAGATGGGTGACTTCTCTATAGGTCATAGATGTAAATAGTAGAATCGAGAAGGCTAAGTGTCTTGGTTCGATCTTTGTTCAATGCCTTGTGTCAATAATCCACAGAGAAATTCAACTGTTAGGTTTGCCTTGTTTCTATTAGTATTTCCTCTTTCTTAAAAGAGGGCTTTATTTACTTAATCATTTATTCAATCATGATCCAAATTGATAAATGATGAAACACGTGAGAGTAACATTGGCCAGCCATGTGTTTAGAAATTTCGAATTTTGGCCAAGATGATTTTGAAACCATTAATCAACGATTAATATCACTCTAAAGTAAGTGATTATAGAATGAGTATGATTCATTTGGCATTGTAAAATTGGTGTCATGAAAGAGTCTCCCTCCCCTTTTATATAAACCTTCTAGAAAAATCTTTTGGTGGGCAATGGAAACATGGAGTCCATGAAGACACTCAAATCTTGAAATACCATTTCAATATTAGTTGGCCTTTAAATCAATTGCCACTTGAAGGCGGGTTTAAAGTTTCCAAGTGCAGTCGCAGAGCGTAGCTGCATGTGTGTCAAATTTCCATGTGCAACCAAAGTATCCAGCTGCACGTGAAGATGAGTCTGAAGTGACAAAAAGTCTCATATCGGTTAATTTAAGAAACCAATGACTTCATATAATACTTGATACATAATTCTTTCAACAACTAACTTTTGAAAGTGAGTTTTACCTTAATAATTTTATGCAGTTATGGTTTTCTAACAAACTCACCATGCCTGCGCCTATGAGATATTGAATGGTGAGCTCAACCATGCGCATGTCGACGCGGCCCGACAGGTACAAATACTTGTTAAGCAGATTGCCATGCCGGTTCTCCTCTGAGGTCCAAGCCCGAGTCCACACTGCCCATGGACACGGGCTCACCCCCGTCTCATCACGGACTCCGTCGAACGTGTTGATCATGGTCTGGTAAGTAGGCAATGCATCCTCTGTTATCATGTCCCCCACCAACACCACAAAGTAGTCGTCCGGTAAGTCAGCCGTTCGGGCCCTAAGTGCCCAGACTTCGTCCTGAAACAAATCGGCCGGCCTAGTCAGGTCGGGCAAGAAATCCTGAGGCTGCCAGCACTGCTCCACAGGCTTAAGAAACGGAAGCACCGACTCTCTAGCCCATCCCTCTAGTGACTTGAACAGCTCCACCTTCTCTGCTGACATGGAATGGGTAATGTTGTTCTTTACGGGTGCGGCAGCCACAGCTGAGGTCTGGGTTCTCCTTGTTCTGACCCAAATAGCCGAGGATTTGTCACTTATTGCTGGAAACCGGATGCATTCCGGCCGGTGGACATGTGCATGCTGGGAGAGCGACGTTGACTGCATGGCTGAGCCCTCTGCGGCAGTATGTGTGTGACCGGTAATTCTGTGGGTGATGTCGAGAGTGCCACCTTTAAATTTATAGGAGGTCAAGTCAGTCAATTGCCCTTGTAATTCCATTCAGTTACAAAGATGCCACTCAAGTTTTAGAAGAAGAGAAAAAGGCCAATCATTTATTATAGCATTGCCAAGATATACACTTATTTGTTAATCAATGTGAATTTCTAAAAATTTTTAAATTGAATATCTGGACTAATTACGATAATTTGATAAAAATACTTTAAAACTTTAAAGTCTTTTCACACTTCCAAATGTATTTTCGGCACAGCCTAGAGATACCCTTATTTATAAAACATTGTATTTTAAGCATTTGAAAGTGTCAAAGACCTTAAAGTCTTAAAGTATTTTTATTATGTTATCGTAATTAGTCTGGATATTTAATTTGAGAAATTTTGGAAATACACAGTGCTTAAAAAATAACTTTAAAATTTTAAATAAAATTTTATTATTTAAATGATAATTACTGTAGCACTCTGGCATTCGAAGGATCAGATTAGAATCATTCGAATGATCCAAAAATAAAGGGCAGAATCGTTAGAAGATCAAAAGTGTGAGGGACAAAATGGTAATTTTACCAAAAAATTTGAATACTGGTTTTTGATAACCAAAAACCCGAGTGCCTAAATGTGTTGCCAAAAAAAAAAAAAAAGGTGCTCACCTTAAACAGTGTATTAAGAGACACGGATTCTCTGAACTACCTCACTTTGGCCCCATTCGTCCTTACGAAAATTTTTAAAAATCAGGCATTCAGAAATTGGTGCACCGACCGGATCACTTGTCAGTGAAGCGGTGCACCGACCAGATCACTTTCTTCAAATTCCTATTTTCCAGTGATCCAGTCGTTGCACCGGTCCAGTGTACCTATTCATTAGAAAGTGAACCGATCTCTGAATGTTTATTTTATTTTTTTCATTCGGATGGATGGAGTAAAATGGAAAGTTCACTGATACCTGTGTCTAGGTAAAAGAGTTTTCCTGTATTAGGATGACCACCCAAAAAAAACTTATTTTCCGTGCTCTTAAAAAAGGAAAGGGGATTTTTTACGAAAATACCTCTAAAAAGGAATTTTATGTGACAATGCTCAGAGGTTTTTTTTTTTCAATTCAGAATACCTCATACATCCACATCAGATTATTTAGGAAAAAAAAAACTGCACCTTAGGTTGTTGACACACACTTTTCATTTGCATTTTAAAGGACAACCAATTCAAGTTTTCCCTCTGCTGGCGCATAAGCCTATTCATTATCATATAGTGTTCAATTAAAAATTTAGTTATAATATGTTGTAACTCACCCGAGTCAACATAGAATTTTTGCACTGATTAACAATGTTTGATGTTCTGAATTTTGGTCCATTGACTGATTCAAGGCATCATCTCTTTACGTTGTATGGCCTTAGAATGAGCAGCCTAAAGATGTAAATTCTTCAACACGAGTATAACTCAACTAGTTGTCCCCTGTCTCAGAAAGCAGGAGGTTGTGGATTCGAGCCCTTATGATTTAACCTTCGTGCACCTTAAGGGTAGTGGACTCACCTGTAGAGATTTTGCACTGGGTATTCCAGCATTTCCCACACATAAATTTAAGGAAAAAAAAAATCTCCCATATGGATCCTATAAGAAAGTAGTAAAAATAGGTAAATATGCAAATTGGATATTGTTCTTAACTGAAGTACTCTGATAGACAAGATAAAATATATGATCAAATGGTGTCAAGTGTCGAATGGATTCATATAATTGGATTTGGAGACCTTCCCACGCCATCTAATTCTTCTTATCTTCAAGCAACAAATTTCATCAAATTTCATCACATACAATCGGTGCTTGCAAAGAGCCAACTATACACGTCAACGGCTTATTTGTGCCGTGTTCCACACAGTTTTCTTTGTGTTTATTACCTCTTAATATGAGGTTGCCAACCAGCCAGCCATGATGTCAATTTTTAATGCAACATAATTTCCATGCATGATTGTGAAGGAGAGATTTTTTATTTATATAATCATATTCAAATACATGAAGATAAGATAACAAGATAAATGGAAATTCAAATGTAGATAAAGATAAAAGATAAAGTAAAATCAAATTCAAATGTAAATCTAGAGGGATTCTATTACGCTCGCACAAGCTGAAGCATGTATAGAAAAACGTAAAGCTTGGAAATAGCAGGAATGACAGTTGAAAAGTGACACACTGGTTGGTCAGAGAAGGTGAAGGGAATGAGCAGGGCACTGACTGGTTATAAGAATTGGATGAATTGACAACACACTGTCTAGTTGCAAAGATAAGAGGCGGCGAACAAAGGGCGGCCTGGGAAATAGATTTAATTTTTTTATTCTTTTTCATTTAAGAAGGCCTAATCACAGAGAAAGGATTGTGTTGAGTACATGGATGGAAAAGAGATGGTTTCTCCCTCTGCAAATGATTATCTCATTCAGTAGAGGGAGAGAAGAGTTTTCTTTAAGGGATGCCTCTCAGAGATTGGGAGGGATCTTTTATTTAATAAAATTATATTCAAATACATGAAGATAAGATAATCCAATAACAAGATAAATGGAAATTCAAATGTAGATAAAGATAAAGTAAAATCAAATTCAATCAATGATTGCATGATTCACATTCACATGAGAACCAAACCAACCACTTGGTTTGACTTAAATGACTTTGATCCTCATGGGCCCACTATGAATTTGAGCCACATACCCTAACACCCTGAAGGATCTAAACTCTACCATATGGATCTTATAAGAAAGTAGTTAGGCAAATGTACGAATTGGATATTGTTCTCGACTGAAGTACTCTCGTAGACCGATACAATAGATGATCAAACTGGTGTAAGTGTCGAATGAATTCATGTAATTGGAGCCAATTCTATCCAATACAAATCCTTTCCCACATGAATTAGGAGTATTTGATTAAGGGTAGCGATCCTCCCACGGGTATTTTGTGTAACGAGACACGGAATTTAGAGTATTACCTATTTTATCCTTCTACAGTCGTACGAAAGCATTTAAAAAAAATTCAGTGATCCAGTCAGTGATTCGATTTGTTGTTCAGTATAAAAAAAATAGTCTCACTTAGACAAATTTCAGTGAGCCAATTTATACTGTAGTGGAAGGGTCAGTGATCCGGAGAGCCGATTCGAAGGACAAAATGAACAATACAGTAAAACCCGTATCGGATTATACAAAATACCCGTGGTAGGATCGCTACCCTTCGTTAAATGTCAAAATGACCAAAAGTTCTTTAGAATTTCATCCAGTGTTGATAAAGTTCCAATTTGAGTAAAATTATGAGTAGTTTCGAAGTGTTCTAGAGGTTCTCATCAATTTGAATGGATTACTTTATGGTATAAAACTCCGACGTGCCAACAACTTGGGTCTAATTTAGTAGTGAGTGTAACACAGAATGATGTCAAATGGGTAGAGATTCAATCCAAAGGAGAAAGCACATAAAGTGGAAGGTATAAATGTGGGCCTCACGACAAAGTTCAAACCACTGAGCACTTAGCCAATTTTGTCAACTCTTGACAACTAATATCAGAGTTCTCAACCCATAATTTTTTAACACTAACTTGCATTTCAGATCATAACACAATGAGAGAGAGAGAGCTAAAATTTGGTAGATGTGAGGATAGAAGCGAGCTTTACACATTATTACAAATACCCTTCAACGGGATATTAACGGTGATCGGTAATATCTAGATATTTTAAAATTCTCGGCGATTGCACTCCCTCATTGCATTGAGAGAGAGAGTTTTGAAATTAAAATGGAAATAGCTTTGGGGAGGTAGAAGAGAATAAACAAATAGATAGTAGGGGAGTTAATTGGGGCATTTGATGTGAGGCTCATTAACGTACTACATTCTACATTATAATTATATACCGTCCTAGCATTGTGGGAGAGAGAGAGAGAGTTGAACTTAAAATGGAAATGGCGTTGGGAAGGGAGATGAGAAGAAGCAAATAGTCAGTTAAAAGGTGAAAATTTACAGGTAGTGAGTTAATTGGGGCGTAGATGACAGTGGTGAGTTTGTTGGGGGCGTTGGAAGTGGGATGATCATGTATATGCAATGTCACAAATATTGGTGATATTTTCGAATTTACTATATTTTTATCGATAAAATACTGATCGTCGTTAATAATTTGAGATTTATCAACATGTAGTAAATTCCTGATAAATTTTCGATAAAATTGCGATAAATGTTAATATCACAATAATATCCCGATAGTTTTCTGATATATTCCCAGTAAATTACAAATAAATTCTTTATTAATATTTTTATTATTTTTTAGATATTATATTTTCTGTAAGATTTTTCTTCAATTACCTTATAAAAATTTGAGAATTTGAAAATATCCTAATACCAATTATCTTTAATATCTCGAGAACGGTATTTGTGACAATGGCTATATGAACTTTTAACATTAAACTTGAATTCGATTCACGTTCAAGCTCGTTTTGACCACTCTCCATGGAGTTACTTCTTGTTGACTTAACCAGTGGGGTAGAGATCTCTATGTAGAAAAAAAAATTATATACCCTCCTTCCATTGTGAGAGAGAGAGAGAGAGAGAGTTGAAATACAAGTGGAAATGGCAATGGGAAGGGAGAGGAGAAAAAGCAAATAGTTAGTTAAAGAGGGTAAAGATGACAGGTGGTGAGTTATACATTTTGCTAATAAGAGTTGAGTCATAACTCACATTTTTTTTAAATTTGTCTAAGTGCCTGACTCATCCCAGGGGGTCGCTCATTGAACGAGTCTAACTAGGGCTTTCTTGGGCCGGATCCCAGATGGACCCGAATACGAACTAGCTTAGTAGCTTACAAACAATGGTGTCAAAATTCGTATCCCACAACATATCCAATTATAAATTTCCATTAGGGTTCCAAGATCCATATATGCAGATTTCATCAGTAAATGGACCCAAGGCAGTAAATTCTACTAGAAAAAAATGTTCAAGTAGGATCCGTAAACTGACCCGATTAATACTGGATCCAGCTGCAGGGATCCAAAACGGCAACTACCACATTAGTGGGTGGACAGTGAGGTTTACTTAGTAAGATCCATTTTATGTAGTAAAAATTTGCATTAACAAGATTTTTTTTTTGTAAGATTGAGGTTTGAGACTTATATGGATTGGTCAAATTGATTGTAAGTCATTGATACTGATTGTATACGGTTAAAATTATTATCACTCATGCACATATAGAATATTGTCTTCCCATATGCTTATTTATTTCTTAGCCCTACAGCCCAAGCTTGACTTTCAGTAATAATTTCTTCGGATTTTAGAATGTTTTTCCAAAGGGGAAATCCAGCTTTTTAGATACAACTATACAAGCGTTTGGGCAAGTTAAGAACCTTCATACTAGACTACTTATGATAAAAAGCAAGATTTTGATCCCAAAGTTTTTTTTTTTTTTCTAGGCTCCCTTCAGCATGAGGTTTTGTAATATCATCTCAGCTGTTGGGTTGTAAACGAGTTCCACGTTGAAAGTGTAAAGCAGAGGTGCAAAAAACGCCCCGGCCGATATGCAAGCAGGGGTGCAAAAAACGCCCCGACCGATATGATTCTCTCTCCTCTTTTTTTTCCTGTAAATATCAGTATTATTTTATTTTTTCTGAATAAAAAATATAAAAAACTGAAAAAGAAACTGTTTTTTTTTTTTTTTTTAAATTGAAAACATAAATATCGGCTGATATTGGGCCGATATTTCTACCCGGGCCCATCACCGTTTTGATTTTTTTTTTTTTTTTTTAAATACCGATATAAATCATATCGGACCGATATATATTGCCGATATATCGGCCATATCGGCCGATAAATAAGTTGTACGACCGATACGTTTTGTATCGGCCGATATCTGTACCCCTGGTGTAGAGTGAGATTTAGGGATATACAAAGGACTTGGGTCACTCCATCTAATAGTTTGGGATGGATACACAGTCCTAACAAATGGTATTAGAGTCGGTTCTCATGCTACCTCATGTAGACTCAGGAAATCCCCCAAGCAGATGGGATGGTTGCCTTGTTCTAGGGAGGGATTGGTGGGGCTGCGAATGAGTCTCACATTGGAAGTGTGAGGGAGATCTAGAGATTTATAAAATACTTGTAAGGTCAGTACACCTAATAGAGTAATCTTTTGAGATGGATACCTATTCTAATACGTCCTAATACCAGCAAATAAGATTAATACTTCTTATTAATTCATCACCTATTGTGATACCCACCCCCCCAAAACCAATGTGGGAAAAAAAAAAAAAGTCCCACATCGGTTTGGGGGATGGAAAAATTAGGGGTTTTAAGTGGCCACCCCATGGAACTCAAGTAAGAGGCCTTTTGGGCCAGGCCACGTGGGCCCGGGCCCAAATGCAAAACCAGTGCGGGTTTGAGCTGTGTGCGAGGCCCAAAGCAGACAATATCTTATTGAGTTAAGCCCTAAGCCCTGTATTCGGGTCGGGTCGTTACAAATATGGTATCAGAGCCGAGTTCAACACTCGGACTGTGTGGGCCTATCATCCTTCCCTGAGTTGTCAAGTGGACCGGAGTCGAACCGGGGACGGCTCGAGGCTTTAGGAAGGGTGATTGTGATACCCACCCCCCCAAAACCAATGTGGGAAAAATGAAAAAAAAGTCCCACATCGGTTTGGGGGATGGAAAAATTAGGGGTTTTAAGTGGCCACCCCATGGAACTCAAGTAAGAGGCCTTTTGGGCCGGGCCACGTGGGCCCGGGCCCAAATGCAAAACCGTGCGGGTTTGAGCTGTGTGCGAGGCCCAAAGCGGACAATATATTACTGAGTTAAGTTCTAAGCCCTATATTCGGGTCGGGTCGTTACACCTATTCAAAGGGAATTTTGCTAAATAATTTGAATTTCGTTTAAGATTTTCGATGGTAAATGATAAGGTAGATTGAAGCTTGCAATAATTATCATTATCAAAATTATCAAATCATCAATCTTGAGTTTGGTACTGGCCCTCTCATAATACATTTTATAGGGAGTAACTTTTACTAGAGTGTACCAATTTCCTTTGTGAGATAGAGAAATTGACAAGGACACCATTATTTTTATAACAAGAGATACTAAACTTGTCCTTTATGAAAATGTTGTAATGATCCGACCCTTGATCACGTAAATTGAAGAGTTTGAAGGACTCCGATCTCTGTTTAGGCTCTCCAATGATCCAAGTTTGGTCCAATCTGAACACGAGAATTCAAGATATAAATGTTTGAAGTTAGAAGAGCAAAATGATAATTTCTTTTCCTAATAATGTTGCATCATTTTGTTTCAAAAATCGTGAATAGTGACTCAAAACACGAATGTTCAAGTAAAATCACGGATTTAAGTGATCAGACATTGAAACTTGCACACATTGGCTTAAAAGATTTCGAAACCCGCTTTGAATTAACCTTGGATCTTCTTAAACTTGTGTTTTATGCAACCCTTTATAGAGCCCTATATTATAAATGCTTTCAGACTATTGATTCGGATAAAAACTATTTTCGGAGACAACCTTAATTTTTCGAAACTACTCCGACTTTTAAAACATTATTACGATTTCCCGAAGTCTGAATTCTAAACGTCCCTCTTCTCTTTGGTTTCTCCATTAAAGAATAAAATTAAAATGAACCAGGACAGATGAACTACATTCTTACATTTGGACCTTTCCCCATTTTTCTTGGGTAGACTAAATCTAAATCAGATTTTAAGCAAAAACTAACTTTGTATTTTTAAAATTTCTCTAAATTTCGTGTACAGTTTCTGTAAGGTTAGATCTCTGGTTTAAATTTTTCTGCCGTTTCTGCAACTCCTCTGTGCAGGAAGACGATGCTTGGATGGTCCGAACTCTCGGACAGAATCCCAGCATCAGAAGATTCAAAGGGTCAAATGCACAAGAATGTGCAGTTGGGGGAAATTGTTGTTTTTAAGATTTTCTTGAATTGGAAGCTGAAAATTTTAGCAACTACATTACATTGAGTCTGTCGGTAAATGGTATGGTGTTCTAAAGATCAGAACGAGGATGAGAGAATTGGGTTTAGTTAGACCACCAGGGTGTAGCTGGATTATTGTTGAAGGTAGAGTACAAAAATTCTACATTAGGGATATTACCCATCCAGACTAAATCGGTTGTGGGCCCAGGCCTATAACTCGGCCGATATATGGGGATATTACCCATCCACAAAAAGACTAAATCGGTTGTGGGCCCGGGCCTATAACTCGGCCGATATTTGCCTATAATGGATGAATATCGGCCGATATTCGACCGATATTTATATTTTTCATGCTTTTTTAAAAAACAGTCTTTTTCAAAAAATATTTAAAAAAAAAAAAGCAAACAAGATTTCAGGGAAAAAAATTGAAGAAAGAGAAAAATTCTCACCTGATATCTCGGCAGAAGTTTCGGTTCAGCCGATTTTTCTACCCTGCTATGATACTCATGCACTTGCATTCCTTTAAAAAACCTCAAGCACTTGCATATGTTGGGTCTTAGGGTTGAATCATTTCATACTGAGGCTGAAGAACATGCACATTGTGGCCCACTCAACAGATGGTTTTGATCTTGGCTACTTGTGAGATTTGTGAGCTGCTGTGTAGATGAGGAAGATCTAAATATGTATTCTAAGGTTCACAAACCACTCGGAGCATTAGTTACAGACTTACGGAGTTGGACATAATTTGTCTGATGGACAGAACTTGAACTGTGGTTCAACAAATGTTGAGGGTATGTTCTGACCACAGACCACTATAAAGGACAGCAAATCTACTGTTTCCTATGCACCTGTTCTGTGCTTGCTGCCCAAAAGAGGCCCCCATCCTTTTGAATTTATATGAAAACCCCTGTTAAGTATTTTATGATTTTATAAAAACGTTTCACTTTTGATAAATTTTGTGACGATTTGATCTCCTCCTCCAAAAAGATATTATTCATTTTGGCCTCCCTTAACTCCCTCATAAATTCACCCAAACATCCACCTCTCTGGACGAGCGTTGCAATCTACCTTCCTTAAACCCAGAGCCGTCCTTAGTTTGGCCACAACATAAAGGCGGAAAATCCACAGGATACCATTTTGTGACAACCTGACTCCCTCAGTAAAACATTATCTTCTTCAGGCCCACTTGACCTGCACAATTTTATATTTAAGCCTAGTTCACTTTCAGGTGCAAAAAATCCTTTTGCTTGGAGAAGAGCTCTTTCCTCTTAAATCCACCAAAACACACACCTACCCAGGCGATGTGGGATTCTTTCCCACGTGTCATGGTGGACAAAGGGCGATCCAATTTTCTTTAATACAATTTTTTTGAAGAAGCCTCTTTACTGTGTTAACTAAAGGTAAATGTTTTTTTCTTGAAATCATTTGTGCTTGTGACAGAATAATTTACATGAAGTACTCTTAGATCAGGGGTCAAAAATTTGGCCTAGGCCGATATGATAAATTTCTCTCTCCTCTTTTTTTTTAAAATATTGGTATTATTTTATTATTTTATTTTTCAGAATTAAAAAATATAAAAAACCGAAAAAGAAACTATTTTTTAAATAAAAAAATTAAAAACGTAAATATCGGCTGATATCAGCCGATATTTCAATCTGGGCCCATCACCATTTTGATTTTTTTTTAAAAAAATACCAATATACATCATCTCGACCGATATCAGTCCGATATATATCGCCGATATATCGACTATATTGTTCGAGAAATAAGTTGTACGAGCAATACAATATGTATCGACTGATATTAATCGGTAATTAAAAATCGATATATATCGACTGATACATTTTAAATCCGCCGATATTTGTACCATGCTCTAAAGAGACCACATATGATTTTTTTTTATTACCAACGTATGATCCCTTTCTTTTCGAGCTTTTTTCTCAATGATTTTCCTCTTTTTACTTTCATTATATTATATGTCGTACATTTTTTCTCATTGATTTTCCTCTTTTACTTTCATTGTATGTCGTGCACCTAGTATACTTTTTAATTCCATTATGGTGAGAGAATCAGAGCTACTCATTATTACATCGAAATTTAGATTGTTTTCCATTGTCGTTTTCTTAAATTTAAAATATATTATTTTAACAATCTAATTTAGATGATTTTTGATATGTTGCTAATCCATAATGCTATTTTTTAGTTACCCTCCTCACTAATTGGTATTATCTCCAAAGATAAATATTTTTCTACTTTAAGAAACATCTCTCGTGAAAGAAAATTTTAAATTTGATTCGTGTTCAAATCCCTCTAGATCACTTCTTAAGAGGATACTCTGCATCGACTTATCAATGTGTAAATTAAAAGATTTACACATGCTCGTACTTCAATATAATAAAAAGGAAAATACCCATCTTAAAGAAAAAAGAAAAAATATGTACTGTACATGCTACTTTTACACGGCGAAGAGAGGCAGCTCAACAAGGTAGAAAATGGAAAATCGTCCAAGAGATACAACATTTTGTGGTGAAAAAAATTGACGGAGAAAGCCATCCCATTCGAGTGAGTTCTGATCTGGATTTCCAGAGCAATCTCTCCTGATCAACTAAAAGAATTTATTTTATATTGAATTATAAACTAATATTGAAAATTAAAAATTATATCAACAAGACTGCAACTACTTTTTTAACATCCGTCTAAATATTCAAATATCTCACTGGACTAATCTTCATAAGTATTAATAAACCTTCTAATCCACAGAGTCAATAAATTCTACACAGTGTAATTAGTCTTCAAAATATTTATAAACCTCTTAAGCTACTCACACATAAATAAATTTTACTCCCCGTCAATAAACCCTTCACTTTTTCTTTCCTTCTACTTTCTGAGCCATCACAGCCAGAAGAGGGAGTAACTTATAGTTTCTCTCTTTGCGTATGATTGGGTAGGAGCTCTAAATGCACTTAGTCCTCCACAAATCATTACAAAATTCAAATCTAAGATCTCTCTGATTTTGAAATCAGAATGGGAATCACACCATCGATTTAATCATAATTCTCTTGTCTCAACCCAGATGAGGAATCAAATAAACAAAACAGCAACGAGCAAAAAGGATAAAATAAAATTAAAAACGGAAATATCGCCCACATCTAATATCTAGAAACTAGATTATTAAAACACTCTACCACACATCTTTCATTTGATTGTCCTCTGTATTTATTTATTTATTTATTTATTACTAAAAGAACCATCTAATATCTAGTAATGTTTTTTTTAGGAGAAATCCATGGGGGAGGTGGGGATTTGAAGAATGGATCATCCACGTGTCCATCCATGTTTGACTCAACTACAAGGTGATTTCCTTGTTAAATATCCAGCTGAAGCGGACGGAACTTGGCGGGGCCTGGCGCGCCCGTTCATCGGCTCGTTCCTGCAGCTTCCGTATCCTCGGCGCCAAGTTGCAAACAAAGTCCTGGGCGCGGCGTGCGCCGCCGGTCAGCCCCTCGAGGCGTTCTAGCTTCCAACGGCCCACCAGGAACTCGAGAATGTCAGCGTAGTCGTTGGCGGTGTATACGCCGAGGCGCTGAGCCACGGCGGAGAAGTGGTCGAAGAGATGCGAGTCCCGGCCGTCGTGCATGAGGTGGGCGGGCATGGTGATCTTCTTGCGCATCATGTCCTCGATGGCCAGCATGGCGCCGGAGGGGTCCACCTCTAGAAGCTTCTCGACGATCTTGGCGTAGGCCGTCTCGTGGCGTTTCTCGTCGGCTGCAATGCTTCCGCAGATACGTGCTAGGATGGGGTCACCGCCCTCCTTGGCCAGGCGGGCGGTGTTGCCGTGTGAAATGAAGGTGGCCCGTTCTTGGAAGGACGTGTACACGAATCCAAGGTATGGGTTGTTCTCTGTTCCTGGATCCTGCAAACCAAACCACACCCACATCCATCCTTATTAAAAAAATTAAAATTTTGAAATTTCCAGGTCTCAAACATTTCTATCTCCGATTCAAGTTTTTTATTTCCCTAATTAAACCCATATCTAGATCATAAACCTGATTCACTCGCTATTGAGTCTCTGATTCAGATTTTTTTTACAGAGCTGGACCCAAGAGGAATAATGTCACTCACTGACTCACTTGGAAGTTCTACTGCTAAATGGAGGAGTATTTAATGCGAAAGTTTTTTCCTGACTATACATCAAAAATAATTTCTTAAAAGAGGGCTTTATTTAATTAAACATTGCCGGCCATGTATTTAGAAATTTCGAATTTTGGCCAAGATGACTTTGAAACCATTAACCAACGATTAATGCCACATTAAAGTAAGTGATAATGATTGTAATTCATTTGGCATTGTAAAATTGGTCTATGAAAAGGAGTCTCCCATTTTATATAAACCTTCTAGAAAAATCTTTTGGTGGGCAATGGAAACATGGAGTGAAGACACTCAAATGGTGGCGACTGGCGACGATCATATGATGTGGTTAGTGATGATGTTGATGAAGACGGTGATTATTATAATTTGAATATTAAAAAGTGTTAAGCTCTTCATTATACTTTACTGATACATCAAATGATATTTTAACTAAATTAGGAAAAATCAATCATCCCAAACAAACTTTGATATAATCTTAAAAAAATTAAAGACTATAATTTCTTTAATCTCCTTAAAAATTAAGAACTCACCATGCCTGCGGCTATGAGATACTGAACGGTGCGCTCGACCATCTGCATGTCGACTCGGCCGGACAAGTACAGATACTTGTTAAGCAGATCGCCATGGCGGTTCTCCTCTGCTGTCCAGGACCGAGTCCACACGGCCCACGGGCATGGGCTCGCCCCCGTCTCGTCACGGACTCCGTCGAGCGTGTTGATCATGGTCTGGTAAGTAGGCAATGCATCTTCTGTTATCATGTCTCCCACTAACACCACAAAGTAGTCGTCCGGTAAATCGGCCGTTCGGGCCCTCAGCTCCCGGATCTCGTCCTGAAACAAATCCGTCGGCTTACTCGGGTGGGGCAAGAAATCCTGAGGCTGCCAGCATTGATCCACCGGCTTAAGCAACGGCAGGATCGACTCTCTGGCCCATCCCTCTAGTGACTTGAAGACCTCCACCTTCTCTGCTGGCATGGAATGGGTAATCTTGGTCTGTACTGGTGAGGTAGCCACGGCTGAGATCTGGGTTCGCCGTGTTCTGACCCAAATAGTCGAGGATCTGTCACGTATTGCCGGAAACCGGATGCATTCCGGCCGGTGGACGTGTGGATGATGGGAAAGCGAGGTGGATTGCATGGCTGAGCCCTCCTCTGCAGCAGTATGTGTGTGACTGGTAATTCTGTGGGTGATAGTTGAGAGTGCCACCTTTAAATTTATAAGAGGTCAAGTCAGTCAATTGCCATTGTCATTCCATTCATTTACAAGGATGCCACTCAAGTTTTAGAAAAACAAAACTTTTATTTATTTATTTTTCTCTTAAAAAAAATCTCAAAAAAAATTCTTTTTGCCCTAAGACACACTTTTCATTCGCATTTAAGACTTCTGCCCTAGCACAGGTTAAAAATTCAAAGTCTCCATGTAGTAGTGCAGAAGTCCATTTATTAACATAAAGTGTTCAATTAAAATTTTAATTATAATAAGTCATAACTCATCAAGTCAATATAGAATTTTTACTTTTTAATTTATGTCGAATATATGAGGTAAAAATAGTCTTTACTGATATGGTTGTAGTTCAACTGGTTGCATCCCGTTTCAAGAAACTGGAGATTGGAGGTTCGTACCTACATGACCTAACATTAGTGTGCCTTAGGGGTAATGGACTCATCCGTAAAGGTTTTAGTAATACTGTGTCTGAATTTTCTACACATTAATAAATAAAAAAAATAGTCTATTAGATTCCTTTCATTTTTGCATTTTTGGATTAACTTCTTTATTTCTTACACATTTTTCTTAATCTGCGGGTGCATATATCAGGACAATGCAAATTGGATTTATACGCACCAAAACCATGAGTTTTAAACTGTGATAGCACATAAGTGTGCAAAACATTTTGAGCTAAAAAGAAATTTTTTTTTGGAATGCTGAGATCCAAAATCCCTCTTTTCAATATATTTTTATCAAAAAAATTATAATATTTATCAAAAAAATATAATTTTTTTCTCAAAAATGTATCCATAATGCCCTTATTTCTTTTCTCCTTTTTGCTGGATCCTCAGTGGGTAAAATTACTTGTACCATAAGTCTAAATGGATCATTCTCCATTAGGAATCTAGGATGAAGGATTGTTGATCCACCCATTTGAATTTAAGCTCCATAATTGCATAACAATTAACAATGGACTTCACGAGGACAAAAACAGCCACTGACAGCTCTGTAATAATACTTTTTTCCCTAATAAAGAAAATGACCCAAAAAAGTTCATTTGTATGAAAAGAAAAAAAAAGAATTTAATGAGATAAGGGTATTTTGGTCATTAAATAATATAAAATTCAAAATATGTTCGATTGGTGAAGTACAGTTGGAAGAAAAGAGAGAGAGAGAGAGAGAGTATAGAAGAAGAAACAAGGGGTGGGGTGCACTGGTTTTTGAGTTTCTGTGGGTTAGCAGTCAGCACGGGTGTACCTCGATGTACGTTGTGTCAATTTTAAATGACTGATCTTCGATAATATCGAATCCTTACCTTTTACTTTTAAATTTTAATGCTGAGATAGAAACATTACTGGGATCTCTCTCTCTCTCTTCAAAGTCATACTCTGTTGAGTCGTTGGATAGAAAGTTAGAAACATTACTCTCTCTCTCTCTCTCTCTCTCTCTCTCTCTAGAAAGTCTTACAGTAGACCCATATTAGTAGACTAGCAACATTATCTTTGCCCATTCATTAGGGTTTTGTTTATTATGGTTGTATCAGTCACGACTTACTTGCAACAAATAGCACCACAAAATTTGTGATGGTTATGATAACAAGGAAGGATTTTATGATTCAATCTAGGTTGGCCTTTTTAACTTGATCCATATGGTTTAACTCAAAAATTTATGGGTTGGATTTTGATTCTTAAAATTAGGATGGATTGGGTTAAAGAAAAAAAAACACTAATTAAATTTGAGTTAGGTCAGATCAAGCGTGTTTAAAATTGATTTGACTTGATCACTCAAAAAATTTAATATAGTATTTGGGTTGAGTCGGGCCATCAATTCGATTCAGCACTCGGATTGAGTTGAACCAGTAATTCGGGTCAGATTGGACTTATTAAAACCTGACCCACCCAAGTTTCAACCCTAAACTTTTTTTTTTTCTATTTTACTTATGATATTAGAGTAATTTAATAATTAAAACAAAGATTAAAATCGAAAGAAAAGATGATGTAATTTGGTAATTAAAATAAAATATTACAAACAAAGTGCCCTATTTGAGAAAAAAAATGACCCTTTTAAAGTAAAACCCAGCTTCATTGGTCTATGTTGATTAGATTAAAGCAATAATTGATAAAAAGTTTCATTTTAACTGTTTATTTTTTATTAGTTCAAATTAAATTATTATAAATGTTTAGTGAGAGTAATTTTTTTTTAATTATTATAATAGTATTAATTTATTTTATTTTATTGTGTTATTGTGATACCCCTACCCACCAATGTGGGAAAAAGTCCCACATCGGTGGGGGAGGGAAAAAAATTGGGGGATATAAGTGGTGTAGCTCCCTTTGACCATGTGTGAGGCCTTTTGGGCCGGGCCATATGGGCCCGGGTCCAGAAACAAAACCGTGCGGGTTTGAACTGTGTGCGAGGCCCAAAGCGGACAATATCACACTGAGTCAAGCCCTAAGCCCTGTTATCGGGTCGGGTCGTTACAATTATTTATTAGATGTCATTTAATTTAAATTACGTTATAAAAAAATTATGATCAACTATATATTATAGTGTATAAGTTGGTGAAAAAGTTTAGACACTCTGCCTTGACATACTGTAAGTATAAAATAATGTTACTGCATTGCAATTTTGAGTTTTATTTTCAAATAATCTTTTACCTTGAAATCAATGGATTCTAAGTTGAAGTAACCTTACATAGGTTTGGTTGTGAAGTTCTTTTTAACTTTGGATCAAATGGGTCAACCTTTTCCCTCTAATTAAACCTCTTTTAATAAGCTATCCTTTGTTATATGCTTGAGTTGGAATTATCAACTTTATAAAAAGATGTACTCTTCTTGGATTTATTTGCTGCATGAGATTTGCTAGGATTAGTTTTGCCTCTAATATAGAGTGGGGATACTCATATTATAGAAAAAAAAAAAAGTGTTATTCGGTAAAGATATCCATAATTAATATTAACGGGTATTTGGTAAATATATATATTTTTATTTAAAATCAATAGTAAAAACTATCTCTACAGTTTTAACAATTACAAGAGTTAATTTTATTTTTTATCAATTGTAAACTCTTCCCTCTAATATTTTACAATAGGGCTGAAACTCAGGCATGTCGGACCAGGTCTTAATAAACTCAATCCAGCCCATATAAAAAATTATTGAATCCAACCTAATTCGATCCAAATTACCGATATGAATTGCTCAACCAACCTGACCCGAATTGCTAACTCGACTCAACTATAGTATTGAACTGAATTGTTGGCCTGACTCAACCCTAGTGCTATATTAAAAAATTTGAATGGATCAGGTCGGGTCAATTTTGAAAAAGCTTGACCTGACCCGACCCAAATAAAATTTAATATAGGGTTTTTTTCTTCGACCCAACCTGACCTTAATTTTAAAAATATAAAGCCCAACTCACTTAATTTCTCAGATCAGATTAAAACCCAACTCAAATTTCACCCCTATTTTACATATCGAAAATGCAATGCAACATCTAAAGAACTATACTAATAAAATATTTTTTTCATCAAGGTAACTTACCAAGATAATTTATAAAAGATATATGACTATACAATTGCTTTAAATGTGTTAAAAGTAATAGATGGGAGATTGGTAATTAAAAGGATTTGAAACATCACCTACCTTCAATCTATGCAATCTTAGTCCCAATTCACCCGACCATATCAGTCCATTTATTTTTGATAGACGTGTCATAGAATTCAGACGTCAGAGATGGACCACTCTCTCCCTCAACAAGTCTAGTTTGGATGTGTTTTTCTTTTTTTTTTTGCTTTAGTTGTAAAATTCTATAATTCAGTGAGCAATTTAATAACTTAAAATTTTATTATAACATTTTTAAAATAAATTACTAAAACACCAAAATATCCGAATGAAATTGACAACTATGCATCAACATCTTATTGAGCCAATATAGTAATGATCATGGCCATGTTATCTTATTCATCTAATTGACTATAATTCTACGGATTACGAAACACGAAATAACATATAAACATGCCATATCACAATTCTAAAATTAATTGTCAGACACACATACACGGGCCCAAGCATTGTATATTGAGGATTATTGGGTCTAATCAAACGAGAAAGAATAGATCCAAACATCAGCTTTATTTCTAATTATTCAAGAATTTATGAATAAAACTCAATCTTGATACAATTTCCCGATCAATTCCAACTTTCTCATGGTAGGAATTTTTTTTTTTTTTAAAAAATATCTGTTTTGAAACATCATAAACCAATCCCAGAAAATTAAAGTTTTCATCAATGAGAACTATCCATCTATGACTATCCTAAAAAAATTGTAAACCACCCATCTATGACCTATTTGCTCCACAAGAAATAAAAATGCAAATTGTAAACCTCCCTTTACTTGTCTAGTTCTGGAGCTTTAAATCTTGTTTGAGTGATATTCTGGAGCTTTTCAATTAATGGAAGGATAAGTTGTGTTTGGCAAATTTTTGCCAGATATGAATGACTTGAACAGAAGCAATGCTCTTCCTGGCTGTGAATATGGTACCATATGAGCAGCACCTCTTACTGTTGCAAATGTCAATAAATTTCCATACTCAGTTGCCCAACCACCAACCTTAGCACATAGAGAAGAATATGGATCAGAAGAATGAAAACGAGAAACGGATAATGGAGCTATTATCCGGCGGGCGCAAGTGTCGTGGCCAGATTAAATCGACATAAGATAAAACTCTTGAAAAATATAGGACAGTTGCATGTTAGGTTTTGTGGAGCTTGATTGTCAAACATTTACTGGTGATCCTATCTCCACAGGTGATTTTCGCATTATATATTTTGTAGACCTAATTAGGGTCATATATAAGGTCTCTTTTCGTGAGAGAGAGGTGAGAGAGCGAAAATTGTAACAGGAGTCGGTTGTCTCTTCTTCGTTGTTTTGCCTTTGAGCATAGTAGATCTGATTTGAAACCGTGGACGTACCGAAAGGGAACCACATAAAATCTCTGTCTTTGTGTCTTTGATCTGTGTTTTGTTCGTCCCACTATTGTTTATGCGCTTCTACTCACAACATAGCCTTAAGAGGCAGCTCGATAGAAAGGCCAACAACTTGTTTATAATCTTATATTGCAAGTCATGTTCTCCTCAGGCAACTGTATCAGAAAGACTCCTTATTGACAAGAGCCTCTTGCAAGGTTAGAAGCAAGTGTTCATTGTAGCAACCATAAAAGTTGGCGGTCTAAGTCATATGATCATGTCTTGCTTTTTGTTTTTGAAATGGTTACTGTATTAATAGAGAAAAATAATATTACCATGTCAAAAACAGAGAAAAATCATTGGTGATGAATTTGTGATGCTTATGAGAAAGAAGAAGAAAGTGTACCTGTCCTTTGTAGAACCAAGCACCATAGGGAACTGTTACTTTGTACTTTAGTTCATGTGCCAGTTCACGAACACTCGTTCGGGAGCCCAACAAGGGTACCATAGAATCTTGATCTCCACTGCAGTTCAACTTAACTACTGTAAATGGTGCTGGCAGATCTGATTATTTATATAAAACTTTCTCTGTAATAAATTGCTCACCTGAAAACACAAATGGGTATCCGACTTTGAAGAATCGTCTTAAGCAAGGGAAGAATGTTAATGCTAGCATCGGTATCATTATAGTTTATTAAACTGCATCGATCATAAGGGGGGGAAAAGATCTTAGTCATCTTGATATATGTTGATCTTGTTGTTATTACATTCATTTACATGATTGTATGATACTCACTGGGTGCATATTGACCAACTATATGGTAAATGAGTCCTGTTGGCATGAAGAGCGCGCTGAACTTCTGGTAAGTTGAAATAAAAGTGTCTTTCATACTTCATGCATACATCAACCCCAACACTAATCTTAGTAACCTGCCAATTTGCAACATATTAAAGATGATTTAGTGACAACACAAACCAAAACCCATCAGGAATCATCAATAATCGAAAGAAACAGAAGGAATAGAGAGTAATGTGGAATAAATATTGACCCGTAATGCTAACAAAAGGAAAAGAAAAACTTTGGGTAAAAAACAAAAAAACATACAAATTTCCACAATCGCAGCTCTTGCTCTACAATTGATGGATAACAGACATCCAGGATCACATCATAATAATTTATATAGTTACCAACTGCTTGATTTGCTTCTTGAATTGCATTGCTGCACTCATTAGTCACATTATGCGAGCCACCGAAGACATAGTCATCAAATTCACATTGGTTCTTGATGGCCAAAAAAATTTCATCAGAAATCATCCCATGTGACCAAAGGAATTCATAAGTTGCAGGCGTATCCCTTTCGAGCTTGAGAAGTGGATTTCCAATCTGTGAAACAGATAAAACCAAAGATATGAAGACCAAAGTAGGAAATTAAAAATAAAGATGCATTAACAGTTTACCATTATACAATATGGTGACAAAAATCAAACTTAAATGCATGTAAGCATAACTCCTTTGGAGTACCCCAAATATTTGAAACTTGTGGTCCTATTGCCATTATGCTAGGCTACTCATTGATGTGAAAATATCAAAATTATATTGTAGAAACATTTCATTGTCATCAAAGCAATTTTCACATTATCATCAAAGCCATCATATTGAAAATTGCAAGTCTGCAGCATTAAATTTGTCAAATTGCATCATGTAAATGGACAATTTTCTTACAGCTACTCCTTTGATATTGAACTTGAATCCAGTTGAATGTTTATTGTGGTTTAGTAGAACAACCGCTAACTGTGGAATGTAATGCCCTATAAAACATGAATACAAAGTCATGAAAGCAATCAGAATGGGTTAAAAAATACGACACTAAAACGGTTCTAGTATCATTTAGACCTGCATAGCTTTCTCCTGTTAGGAACAAGTCTCTTGATCTGAACTCAGGAAATTTCTCATACCATTTCATCAAGAATATATACATGTCATTGGCTGCCAAGAAAACATCACCATAGAGTTGGTTAAGCATATAATTAACTATAAGAATATTTGTAAACCACAGCACAGCACTTACATATATGTAATCAATAATATTTCACAGAAGTTAGGTAGTGTAAGGAAAACCCTGGCTCTGTTCTAACACACCAAGAATATGAGATATTCCACCTACCAGAAGAGGCATCTCCACAATTGTAATCAGATGGTGTATTAGAGTAAGACCAGCCTACTCCTGCAGGAGATTCAACAAACAGGAGATTTGATGCTGCATAAGATAAAAACATGAAGTCAGTGGTATTATGAAGAGTTAAATGAAGTTCAATAAACAATCAAAGCTGCATCATTGACAAGAAAGCAATTCTAGTAGTAACAGATGCTACTCTTTTAAGAACAGCAATTTGACTAATAAGTGAATGAGAGACCTTTGTTCCAAGAACGTTTGTTTATCCGAAGGCCTCGACCATCGCCTCTAGGAAAAAAAGGACCCAACTCCCCGAAAGCTCCCGCACCAACTGAAGAACAACCAGGGCCTGATCACAAAAGTTATGTTTGAAATCCACACATAGGGTAAAATACTGGTCACATGGTAATTGTTAATTAAAATGTTCAAATACATGATACAAATTAAGCTAAGACAATAGACGATGTGCAGTTAATCTAATTCCAATATTCTGGAAAGAAATCAAGAAGATTATCAACTTTATGTTTCCCGTACATCGACCAAATAACAGTGATCCTGAAAAATGCCCATAGGCTAAACAAGGAGAACTCAATGAGAAGACCAATAGAGAGGACAAAACAGCAGTACTTCCCGAAGTTAAGAACAAAGGTAAGGAGCCAAAGGGCTTGCAGTTTATTAAGACCTTAAGTTAGAAGAGCTACCATCTGAAAGAAACCATTATAACAGAAATTCGATAGTTGTATGTCACTGCTGTCGCAAGGAACCATTTATTATCTGCAACATTTAATTTAAATGGTGCTAGTTTTGTGTAACCTCAGCTGAATTTTTTTTTTTTTTACTTGGATCAAAGTTATAACTGGAAACCAACTGAAATTTTAGTAAGAGAGGAATGTTGGCAGCAATGGTAGACTTGAGGATTACAGTTTTTCTTTGGAATGATCAAAAGAATCATAATGTTGTTTAAAATTATAATTTATATTCGAGTGTTACATTTTCACAAGTCTGCACATCATCCACTGTGAATGGACATCAACTAAATTATGGACATAAAAATATTGAAGTGAATTCTTACAAGAATTTCATTATTGCAATGAAGGATGGAATTTGCTGAAGTTCTTGAACTTCTCATAAGGGCAGGTGACACCATTGGCTGTGAGGTGTGGATGTTTGAAATTCATAGTCAAAAGGTTTGTGTCCTTCCTGCAAATAATCAAGAGTTTTAGAGGCGTTATATATCTTGGATTGAAGCTCCCCATAAAGCCCAGAGTGTTCAACCATGGGGGCCCTTTCTATACTAAACCAGATGGAAGGACTTCAACACAAATCATCATCACTTCATCAGTCTCCTCTTTCTGCCCAAGAGTGAGATTGCTTCTTACTGAAGGTATGGTGTATGAAAGAGTCAATTGGAGAATAAGAACTCAAAAAGCCAACCTCAGAAATATAGGATTTGGTCTATGATAATGATGATTATGAGTGAAATTGCTTCCTAAGCGGTCCCTTTTTTATAAAAAATAAACAAGGGACGGTGGTCTCTTTTACCATTATGAAGTCGTCACTTGGCTGATTTCCAGTATGTTAGGACATGAGCTTCTAGTCCAAAAGATTATCCTGTTATGTGGAGTGACTCAAGTCTTTTATAAACTTCTAGATCTTCCTCTACACTTCCAATGTGGGACTCGTTCCCAACAGCTCCAACAATCCCCCCTCGAACGAGGCTCTCTAGCGGAGAGAGCGACGCCGGCCATCCCATTCTCCTAGGGAGATCTCCTAAGCTCACATGAGGTAGCCTGAGATCTTACTCTGATACCACTTGTTAGGTCCTAGGATTCCAGCCAAAAGACTAGCATGTTAGGTAGAGTAACTCAAGTCCTTTATAAACCCCTAGATCTTCCTCTACACTTCCAATGTGGGACTCGTTCGCGGCAGCCACAACACATAAAACATAGGACTAAATATCTCAGGTTGAGGATTTATTAAGACATCTGAGTCCTCAAGAAACTTGTATTTAACACCTCTAACATAGTGTTCCATGTTCAGCTGAGCAGTACAGTGAGATATGTTTATTACAAAATAATAAGGTTACAAGCCTTGTTTATTGAAAAGTAATTTAAGGACGGTCAATGGCAAAGCTTTAACTAAGGGATAACTCCACAAAGCCCTGTAAGATCTTATAAGAACATGGACTTGAATCAGTATCAATGAGAGTTGAAATCCTTACTGCTATTATGTATTGAGGCATGGGCATAGACAGGGGAGGGCAAAGGGGGGCCTTATTATCTGAAAGTTTTTGTTCAGAATTGAGAAACTTATGATGAAGTATAAACTTATCTCGATTTGGGCTTTCCCCAAACCACGACCAAGCCAATCACCAGTCCAATCCAGTTTCGCCAACTGGTATCTACCCATCACGACCTCCACCCCTCTGAACAACCCCCACGGTCTTCTGTCCCTTCTCTCCCTTCGCCCAAGCATCACCACCCTTTCTCCATTGAAACCACAACCAGCACTACCCAGCCTCTCCCTTCACGCTCGCCGACGTCTCAGCCGTCTTCTTGTTGGCGAGCCACCTGCTGCCTCGCCTACAAGCAGCGCTTCCACAGATGCTCGTCCAGCCTCTCCGTCGAATTTGCCCCAAGTCCCTGTTCGTCCAAAACCAGAAGCCCAGCCAACCTCTTTCTTTATTCTTTCCCACTTAACCATCCTTCCATTAAGATTCTTTTAGCTTTTGACTGTTTGACTTTCAATGGACCAACTCACCACCCTATCTTAATACCATTATTAATCAGGTTTCTTTTTTCAGTCTCCTGGTAAAGTCCGTTTCCTTTCTTATTTATTTATTCAATCATTGTGGGACCTATTATGGGTGTGAACAAGAGTCCCATTGTGAGGAAGGAACCATCTTTTCGACGGCAAGCCTAGTCCAACAAGAGAGTGAGAGAATTTCAATAAATAATAATAATAAATTAAGAACAATAACGATGAACCTGACAAAGTATTCAAAATCTAATCATGAAAATCCAAGTGAGAAGAAGAAACAAGTATAGGAATAGCAGCAGTAAAAAGTAAAAACCAACCTCCATTCAACCAGAGAGTGAGGGGCTTCCTGTCAGCATGACCTTCAGCTTCAGCAAAGTAGTAAAAGAGACTCCTACCCGCCTTTTCATCCACATCCACATACCCAGCAAACTGTCGAAAATCCACCTTTGGCTGCCCCGGCAGTCTCGACACCAGATCCTCTGCTGGGTACCCATCAACACCCAACCCCATCAACCCCAACAAAATCCCACAAAACCATAAAAACCCCATCTCAGATTTCAGGAAGATGCAATGTAGATGAGTCAAACAAGGTATCTCTTTCTCTTTCTCTCTCTCTCTCTTTACTACTGTTATGATTTATTATTATTATACTACACAGAATCAGAATCAATAGAAAGTTGAGTCGGTACAGAGATTGAATAGAAAGTTGAGCCGGTACAGGATTCTATAGAGATTTGAGAGTATCTAATCGTGAGCTTTGGGGGTCCTTGGATGCAGATTTTCAGCAGGAGGGGTTGCTGCATTGTGAGCACTACCGATATTTGCCATAAATAGACGATTATCGAATTCCGATATTTATCTTTCGTATTTTTGACATTTCTCTTGTTGGGACTTAGGAAAGAAGGAAGCTTCGGATTCACGTTGGAGTTGCTGTTGCAACGCGACCTCGTCTGATGACTTCGTCCCTTGCATCCCCCTGCATTTAGATGAGCGGCGTGCAAGCAAAATGAGGTGTTACTATGGTTACTAAAGATAAAAAATTTCCATGGTACTTTTTTTGTGTGTAACCAGATATATGGTAAATTTTACCCTTAGGATGAAGGGTAACTCACTAAAATTTTAGTCTTATCGGTAAGTTCTTCTTTCGTATGAATAGTAAATCAGCTCACTAAAATTTTATTTTTGATGTGAATGATCTGATTTTACGGTTAATAAAAATGGTAAAATTGATAATACACTAAAGTCTCTGTCGAGTTACACAAATACTCGTGGGAGGATAGCTACCCCTCTTTTTTTTCTTTTTCTGAATTTACATGTGGAAAACCGTGGGATACCAAGTGTAAAAACCCCCACAGATGAGCTCACTACCCTTAAGGCACACCAAGATTAGGCCATGAGGACTCGAACCCAAAATCTCCCACTTTCTAAGATAGTAGATAACGAGTTGAGGTACAACTTTTTTATCCACTCTATTTTCACTTTTGAATACCCTTTCAAGCAAAGAGGCTCTATTGAGATAAGGGGTAAATTTTACAAAGGTTATCTGAAGTTACCTTCAATTAAGGGTTATTCTGAATATTATTGAAAAGGATTTTCAAAAGTGAAAAAAGAGTGGTAAAAATGTTGATATTTTAGTATTTTACTCTTATTTGACTATTCCTTAATTACTTAATAAGAGTGACAGAGGATTATCCTCGTTACCGAGTATTCAAAATGATTACTCACTTGTAAATATAGATACTCACTCTTGCGAAATTTACCCCTCACGCAAAATTCTCTCTCACGTCTACACCTTGCACTCTATGCTGCCTATTATATATTTTTGCAGAATAACGCTAATCCACTGAGATGACTGAGTCACTCAAATTGAATGACGCGACACATGATGTCAATCGCCCAAAATATAAATAGTTTAGAATGTGAATTTTTAAAAAAATATATTATAATAATTTTAGAGAATTTATTTGAATATGTAACTTTTATTCACGAGAGCCCGGAAAAATGATGGTGCTTTCTCATTATATCTATGATTTTATTATTGACAAATTAAAAAAAAATATGAATAATTCTATATCATCCTCTCACTAAAAAAGTATTGTGCCGTAATTAATTTTCTAATTCTATTTATATTTAATAAAATAAGTTGTTGAAGTGAAATTTTCTCTCAACAAGCTATCTATTACTTCAATCAAATAGAGAAAGATATTTAAATAAAATTTATTTTTATAATTAATAGTACTAGAGCTGTCAACGGGTGAAGGTCCGACCTGAGTCTAACTCAATAATTTAGTAGATGGCCATGTCAAAGGGTTATAAGACTGGGACTGAGACACATTTTAATGCTTGATAGTCTTGAGTTGACCATGGAAAAAAATATCAGTATAGACCGATATGTCAGTCGAGAAATTTTTCTCTCTTCTTTTTTTTTTTAATTAAAACCACCGATATCGGTGATATATATCAAATATCGGCCAATACATATAAAGGTTTTAAAAATTGATATATATCGGCCGATATTTAAACCCCTAGTCTTAACAACTCATTTTCAATCACCACCTTCATGTAGAATTTGTAGGGAGGATGATCTAATTGTTGATCATATGGAATATCTACGTGATTGCATTTTTTGACATACTTATGTATCATAAATGTTATGTGATGATGAGAGGGATAAATGAATTTGTTTTCAGCTGAATTCCATAGTACCAAACACCCAAGGTGAGTGCAACAGCATTGTTAAAGGTTGCAATTGTTTTGTCATTCTCAACAAGATAGGTATGATCTCCCTGCGTGACAATTACATGTTCATATAAATAATAAGACACTTGAATTTCGGAATCAATTTTCCTCCTTTCTCTTACAAGTTTAATTTAGTTTCATATAAAGGGAGAATAGAAATTATTATATTCATTCCGTAACGTATCAATCAATGAATGGACTTGTATTTGTTTTGAACAAATGTATTGATCTGATTTAAGCTCTCTTTTAGTGTTTCGCACTATATCTTTAGTGCTTTTTGAAGGTGTATTAGTGTCACGAGTTGGTTACATCTTTGTTTTGTTTCCTTTGTATTTTGTATTTGCACCTCTAGTACCTTTTTTCTATTATTTAATTAACCATTCAAAAAAAATCATTATTTTTCTCTCTTTTTTAACATAGGCATCCCCACCTCACAATGAAGGTGAGACTAATTCTAGAAGTACGTATAAACCTCTCAATCTACATAAACAAGTAAGTCGATGAGGAGTAATCCCAAGGAGAGTAGCCCAAAAATATTTTAGTGTGAATCAAATCCAAGACCTTCCTTCATAAGAGGATTTTCTTGACCGTCAAGTCAACCCCTTTCTTCCTTTTGATCCTCCCTTTACCTATTTTCTTCTCATACTTTTATTTCTAAAGTTACCAAACACATTTAAAAAAACTCACCCTAAAAAAACCTCTCTTTGTCCAAACGAAACCATAATTAAACAAAACAAAAACTCCATCCTACCCATAACCAGCCCATCAACAAAGCCCCAAAATATGAAACTGGCCCACTACCGGCATAGGACTAGACCAGACGATGAAATCTGGGCCAAAAACCTGGGTTTTATAACCCCCACGAGTGAGCCCTGATATTGAGACCTGGATCCATTTCATGGGCCTCTTAGATCCACATATATGGGGGACAGATTTGAGCCCCACCAAATAAGTTTTAGGGCTTGAAAAATAAAGGAAAACTCTACTAATACTTTCTCGATCGAGACTTGATATCAAGACTGTCCCCTTAAAGGAATCTTGGGCCCCATGTATTTGGGTGATGAAAAGGGAGTTTATGAAATTTTATCTCCATCTAATTACTCCATTCTCTTAGTTTTAAACTTTAAAAATTTAATGACTTATATTCATTGAAATTAAAAAGTGAGTATCATATGACTTGAATTATTAATTCATAGCAAAATTTTATATAATTTATATCCATATAATGATCTATCACACACATCTCTAATAACACTTGGCTATGCACTTTTGTTTTCTTGGCTCTTCTGTTTTGGCGCTTGGCCCTCATCATGGGCTCCCTCTATACTTAATTGTTTGGGTGATCATTTTTAGCATTTGAATGATACTTACCATTTCGTTATAAAAAAAGATCCTCAAAGATGCCTCGTGCATTTACTAAATAGTTCGAATACTAGGTCTAGCCTTCTCCATGGGCAATCCTACCATTTGTTAAAAATTTATATAGCCCAAGTGTTTTGATGGACTTTGTTTTGGCTCACCACCTATGATTATAAAAATTATATTGATGGTAGATTATTATGATAAAAAATTCAAAAGTGTTGGGTTCTTAGTTTTTAAAATTAAAGTGAACTATTGGATAAGCTATTTTTAATATTAAAGTGAACTATTAGATAAATTTTTACTTACTCAATTAAGCTATTTTCTCTTATTTAATGGTATAATTACACTATTGAGCAAAGCTTATTACTCAAGCATGCCACTTATATACTTTAATGTCTAATTAAACAACTAAACTTTTTTAAATTAGATTAATTGAGTCAGAACAATGGTCTTCTTTTCTTCTTCTTTTCTTTTTTCTTTCCTCTCCTTCTCTGTTTGATAATCACCGTTTCTGACGTTTCCAGATCTTCTTCGGCTCTTTCTTTCTCTGTTTTGCAAGATTTCTTCGGCCAATGGGATCCGATCTTCTTCCCTTTTCTTTTCCTCTCCTTGTGAGATTCCGACCGTTCTTCTCTCTCAATCTCCGCTGGCTTTGGTTTCTTCACTCTTCTCGTTCAATCACTGCTGCCTTTCTCATCTTTTCTTTCGATCTTCGTTTCCTCTGCTGCTCTCTCCGACTTCTGACACTCTGTTTCTCTTAAATGAGATTACATGAACATGTGCAGAGTGTCGAGAGAAATGACAAATGATAGAATTATTGCTTCTCACGTCATGTACCTGTATAAGTTCTTCTAGTCAACCCCAACAATTCCCCTCTCGATGGAGAACAACCAACAAGTCCTGCTTTGGAGATCTCGAGTACACACGTGAAGCAGTATAAGACCTGCCTCTGATTCTACCATTGTTAGAATTGGGTATCTAAGTCCAAAAAACTAACACCTTAGGTAGAGTGATCCTAAGTCCTTTATAATCCGTTAGATCTCCATTTAAAATTCCAACGTAGAACTCATCTGTAGTCAGCCCCAATAATTAGGAACTTGAATAATGTGGAATTATGACTATACAGTTCTTAAGATCTACGCAACTCTGTATAACTCTGAAGAAAAAAAATGAGCTACCAAACAGACATTTAATCTGTATTTTTAATTGAAGAAATACACCCATACAGAGACGTTAATTATCGATCACTAACAATGATATTTTAATAAATATGTAATGTAATTACCTCACTGAATAGAGGAGTTGGTGATATCATTATCTCCAGCAAGACTAAAGCCAACTCCTTGTACATGTCGAAGGGAAGAGGTTGAGGCCATTTCAATCCAATTTCCGGTCAGCAGCGGCGGAACTACCCCAACGTGGGGTGGTGGATGGGTGGATTGCAACTCTTTTACCTGCTTCTTCAAGAACTTCACGTAGCGTATTGCTTCGTCGAGCATCGATGCCGTGTCCATCTTCGTCCCTCCAGGGACAAGCCTCTGTAGGATCCTTATTCTCTCGCTTATCCTTTCTCGCCGGTGCCGTGCAGCGATGCTCTGAGGATCATTGCTGATTCGAACGTTTCTCCTCTTGGGTTTTCGAATAGTCGCTGGGTCGATGTCGACCGGCTGCATCACTGCAAGCTTGTACATCATCTCCTTCATGGCCCCCAACTCTTCTTCTTCTTCTTCTTCTTCCTCTTCTTCTTCATCCTCCTTGTTCAAACTTGAATTGGAAACATGAAAGGACTGTGGCATTTCATGTGTTTGCAAACTTGAATTGGATTCATGAAGAGGTGTGTCGATTGAGTAAAGTAGTTCATTAGGAAAGGGATCAAGGGGACATTGAAGATTCCCCATGATCATGTCCCAACTGCTACTCTTTGTGCTTGTATCCATAAATAAATAAATGTGGGTTTTGCACAGGAAGAAATATGGAGGCGGCCTGTTTATATATCTTTGATTTTGGCCTTTGGAGGGGACCTTAAAAGAATTAAATAGGCCTCAAATTTACCATCATCATCATTTTTGTGAAATCTGATAATGTGAATGGTGAAAGAACTTTATTACTCTTTGGAACTTTGGGTGAGTTGATGACATGTGAGAAGGTATGGCCATTTATTTCATTCGTGTACTTTGAGAAGAAATAAAAAGATAAAAGTGGAAAAATTGTTTCCTAAAGAGGATCTCCCTGATTTATATTTAACACTTTTATTAAACTTCTAATGACTTACCATTCAGCTCAAATGACTCATTCATTAGGTGGAATGACTCAAATCTTGTATAAGTTTTTAGATCTTCATATGAGACTTGTTCGACTTTCCAACAATCTCTTTTTCGAATGAGACTCTTCAGTAGATAGAACATCGTCAGTCATCCTGTCCAGCAAAGGGATCCTCGAGTTTACATACAGTGGTTTAGAAACCTGGTTATAATACCACTTTTAAGACTTAATACCCAATCCAAAAAACTAACTCATTACGTAGAGTGATCCAAATCTTATATAAATTTCTGAATCTCGCTCTTCTCACCACATTCTTCTAAATGTTTGTTTAACATGTATATACATTTTCTAAGTAGATAAAATAATGAAGAAGAAGAGGAGATGGTCATTATTAACTTAGATTAGAATGTAACTTAGAAAATAATAATGAAGAAGAAGAGGAGATGGTCATTATTAACTTAGATTAGAATGTACTTGTAGTCCATACAATTGATGGGTGTTCCTCCTTCCCAATGAGTTTGGATTTTCCCTTCGCATTTGGTATCTTCCTAACACACAGGGCTATAATTGCTTAGAAAAAGGTTCATAAATAAGGTGACATCATCTTCTATTTGTTTACTGTATTGGCCATGGTGTCACAAATAAATAAAAAATTGAAATGGAGCTGATGGGGTAAAGATAGGGTGAGACCCACGAAGATTGAGGGGCACCTCGTGAGGGATTGCAGGCTTTTACAAATCCCTAAGACTCCAATCCTAAAGGTTGGTGACGATCTCATTCAATCAATTCCCATCCCATCTTTTCCATTACCCATTAACGTGCCCAACTCCATAACCCTAAGCTTGAGGACTCTCTTCCATGTTAGATCCAATCTTGTTGATGCTTGCCTTCCCATCTTCTCCATTCAACATTTCAACGTGTGGTCTCTGTCTCTTCTTCCACTTTCCATTTCCATGCAAGTTTCAATTTCTTCTCTTATTCTTTGGTAAAAGATTGCAACATTTGAAGCTGACAATTCTGTGATCACTTACAAATTTGAGACTTCATTTGATTTCAGAAACAAAGAAGATGAAGTACAATAAAAATCAATTATTTATATATAAATTTATTTCACAGTCTGTAAATTTCAATATAGCCAAGTAACAGTGACTGGAAGGATCGGACAAGTAAACTCATTACACATGGCCTACAATACTTAAATTTTATCCAATAGTGCTTCATATTATTCGAATGACTTCACATCTAATATAAATATTATCATGCACTTAAAGGGGTTAGAGTGATGGTTACAAACTCACTTTAAAAAATGGGAGTCCTGAGTTCAATTCTCAGTCCACCCTGAAGGACCACTTCTCATAAAATTATCATGTATGAGGGTAAGTAGACTTACACGTGCTCCAAGATTATTCGGGTACTCTAAGAACTCTAGACAGATTACCTACCCACGTAGGTGTAGCTCAATTGGTTGCCTCCTACTTCAAAAAGTGAGAGGTTGCAAGTTCAAACTCCCATAGTCTAACTTTGATATGCTCTAGGGATAGTGGGCTCATCTGTGAAGGTTTTACACTAGGTATCCCTATTTTCGGATCTACCTATTTGAAGGAAATCTACAGTGTCAAAAAGTTGGATGGTGCTCGTGTGCAATTCCTTTCTCAAAGTACTCATCACATGATGGGTTGGATCCGTCCGTATTTGATTATCAAACAAGTTACATGTCCTTCCATCACTCGTACCCATTTTCCCTTACTGGGAAATTCACCATTCCATGTATGAATGAGGTGAATTTGTGTTGTCGGATACAGAGAATCTTGGGATGAAGAAGATGATTCCTTTAGAGCAAGGTCGTTTATTTCTTTAAAATAATAATTTTGTAAAGAAATATATTTAAGTTCAACTTATCTCATTCAGAGGGTGTCATGAAACCTGCCATTCTGTCAAGTCAGGAGTAGGTAATGATCAAGCCATTTAGTCTCTAAATCTTTCCCTTCACAACTAAATGTGGGACTTGTTCGCTTCTCCAAAAATCCCCCCTCACTTCAAAAGAGACTCTCTAGCAGACAGAACTTCACCGGTCATCTCATCCGGATAGGAGATCCCTTAGTCCACATATGTTGGCTTGGGGATATAGCTCCGATACCATTATTAAGACGGGGTATCTAGCATAAAAGACTAATCTATTAGGTAGAGTGATTCAAGTTCTTTAGTTCCTAAATCTCCTCTTTTACAACTAATATATGATTAGTTAATTACCCCAACAATATGTTACTGTCTAAATAAACTTTTTGTACTCAATATCCTTTTATTTACGAAATCAAGTCATTGTAATTTAAGACACACAAGAAGAACACAGTGAAACATTCTTTTTAATAAAATTTTCTTAGTATTTTAAATAAATATCTTAGCCGAATTCGAATCATTTGAAGTTAGACCATATTACCCGAAGAAAGGGTTCATAAAGCCACTGCATTCCATTCTTTTCTTACTTTGGAAAGACATTGACTACACATGAATCATAGGCTAATAGTGTATGGAATAGAGGAGCACTTTCTACGCCAAATCTTCTCTATGGATTGTGTCAATGGCTATTGATTGTAAGCATCTAAATGGTATAAATTAATTTTAAATATATTTTTTAGACTACTTGTAATCATTCACATCAATTGGACCTTATTCATATCTCATTTTTTTTTTTTTTGGTCTAATTAAAATTTTAACTATATGAATCAAAAGTATACTTGATAAAATACAGGATGGAATATCCATGGTAATGCTGCAACTCCGGTCGTACAGGCCTAGTTTTAGGCTTGTGAAGGCCTGGACATAAGGGATTGAAATCTTGATCAATACTTTGCGTATCGGTCAGAGATAAAAAAATTCGATCGAATATCGATCGATTTTTATTATTTATTTAAAAAAACAAATATCGGCGTGGGTCCGGTCGATATCTCGGCCAATATTCGTCCAATACGGGCTAATTTCAGCCTAGATATCGGCCGATATTTACAATTTTATTTTTTTAAAAAAAACAGCCTTTTTTTTAATGAATTTAAAAAAAAAAAACTACCGAGATTTTCAAAAAAAAAATGAGGAGAGAGAAAAATCTCAGTCGAAATGAAATATTGAGCCGAATTTTCGACCCTGCTGGACATAATTTGTCATTGATAGTCCCAAGCTCTAGAGTTGCAATTCTGCCTGATTTCGGGACTTATCTAAATTTGATTTACAGTAAAGGGCCCAAGCCTGCGTCAAGGCTTGAGCTAACCTGAAATGCTCAAACTTGAACCCAGCCTGAAGCATATCCATAAAATTGAGCCCGGTTTTAAGCCCAAAATGAATATGTGGGTTCTTTTCCTTCAAGCTTATTTGGGCTTAAACTTGGTTTTTAATTATTTTATAAAAAAATATTTTTATATAACAAATATTATATTTATACATAACATTAATTAAAAACTACATTTTGTAATTATACCTCAAAGTCAAGCTTTCAAGGCAAAATTCAGGTGTTTTTGTCTTAGGCCCAACTCGACCCAAATTCAAATTTAGGCATGATACTTTGGGCTCAAAAAATTAGCCCAACCCATGCCAATGTCAACCTAAACCTGATCTTTTTAGGTTTTTCATGTGGGCTCAAGTAGGCTTAGCCCAAGTTGCATGCCTACCAAGCTCACCTATGTTAGTACGATTTAGTTAAACCCAAGTCACCATAATCATCATTATTATTTAAGTTATTTATCATCCATCTGGAGTTGATCTTAGAGTTGAATCTCGTAGTCACCTGATGACTATAGCTTGCACGGTGTTGTGTGCATCCGGAGTTTTATCCAATACCCTTATATTTGGAGAGAGGTGGGGGTCTTGGATTTCATTGTAAAAAAAAAAAAAAAAAATTAGGATTAACCCCAACTACTCATCTAACACGAACTCGAATCCACAACCTCTAAGTTATAATAATGAGCCATATATGGGGTTAGCCTCTATATTTAGATTTATTTAAACATAAGTGTAGCCCAATATTTGTTTGTTTGGCTTAAAATGAATTGCATATTCAACCTTACTTGGGTTGAATCTTTCTCAGTCAAGCTAGGGTTGAAAATCATGTTTTGGGCTAAAAAATCATATTTTGTACATTATTTTTTACAATGGAATAAATATAAGAAGGCGTAAATTCTGGGCTTTCTTATAGGTTTCAAGCGTCAAATGCATTATACTCGATCTCATCCAATTTGAATTTGAGCGTATAATTGAGGGATTTCCAATTTAATTGTCTTTTAAATGTCTAAAATATAATATAATATTTAAAAAAAAATCTTAAAAGGATTAACATTTAAGAAAAGTAATCAAGCATTAGAAAGTCTATTAATTTTCTCAATTCTTGTAATACATAGAGCGACAGGTCAGATGGGCGGCTAAACCTAACCTGTTGAGACTGAGACTTTAAAATATATCTCATTTTCAATTATTAAAGTATTAGATTAGACTTATCCAAGCCGGACTAAAAATTAGTGTAAATTTTCAATAAATTCACTGGGTAAAGAGAAAAGGGTTAACTTTTATTTTTAAATTTAACCAAAATTCTTAATAAACAATCATAATATTTTTTTTATAAATTGATTCCTCAAACGAGCTTCCCATACTCTATTATCTGCAAGGATCAAAATCTCGGTTAAATGAGATCTCAACCGATTTTATCTTAGTACTGTCGATACGGTTTGGCGATATCGCCGATTTTATAGCAGTACGATCAATATTAACCATATCAACTGAGATATCTCGATCGGTAAAACTCGAGATACTGTATCAGCCGTGATTTTCTTCCCCGAATTTATGTGTAGTTCAATTCCAAACACGTACAAATATAGCTCACGTGCGAAAGATCCCACCTGCTTTTTGTGGTTAAAGCATGCCCTGTGTCCCTACCACGAAACGAGTTTGGACAACAAACCTTGGTTTTTTTTATATCATTCTCTTCCCACCACCGACACCAACTTTTATATTTTGTCCACATATAAAATTGGTGACAATTATGTAGAATAAATTAAATTATTTCCCTTATTTTTATTTCAATTGTAGAAACTAGTTCTGCAGTTCCCATAATTACAGAACTACTATAATTTCTCCCTATTCAATTGCAACACCCTCTTCTAATATATTAGATATTTAAAAAACACTTTATTAATTAAAGAGTTACAATTATAAAATTCTTTTAATGAGATATACTTTTTAAACATATTATAAAATATAAATTGACTAACCTACTTAGAGAAAATGTATGGAAGCCATATGGATAAGAGATGAATGACATTTAATGTGCATCTAATTATACTAACTATGTGATTTTAATTGTTAAAAGTAAAGTTTAATAAACATTATAATTTTTCTAAGATGACGAAGCAATGTTACATGTGGGTAGAAGGCGAATAAGCATGGTTAACTTTATGTCATCCGCAGCGTTAAGACAAAGGATGCAAGCGTTATCATTGTATCTCAATTGCATGCCTTTCATCTTATAGAGATAAAATAACTTAATAAAAGTAAAATTTTACTCACATCTATCATCCATATAATTTTTACACATTTAATGCAATTGTATGGACTTGTATACCTTTTATAAGTGTAAATTATCATATTAAAAATATTTTTTATTGTAGCTTTTTAAATATTCATAGGCATTTCCAACATTTAAGATACTAGAGGGCAGAGTTTCCAATTGATCAAAAGATAGACATAGTTTTTGCAATTGTTAAAATCCCATAAGTAACATTTGTAATTAAACATAGAATTTTTATACAAATTACCCTATTTATATAAATCAAAAGTAATTAGAAACAATAAGATCGAAAATAAGGATTAGCGAAACTGGGTCATTGATATATAATCTTCGTTATGCAAGAAGAAGTATTTCAAATTAAAATAAAAAATAAAAAATAAAAAAGTTTTTTTAAAAAAAAATGAATCTAGAGTTTTGTTGAAACACATAAACTGGGCAATGATGAATAAGAAGAAGAATAAGATTAAAAAAAAAAAAAACCCTTTAAGATGAAAAAGATATGAAACAGTAAGATAAACGTACTGTGTCACAATGTAACAGCTAATTTTCTAAAAAATCTATATACGCTAATCATATTCTATCATTCTGGCATAACTATAAAAAGGAGAATTGTATATATATGAAAGTTTTACCAAATTAATATTTATTATTAAGAATAAATTTAATAAATAATTGACCTATATTGATCCTATATTACATTATAATGAGTCCATTTATTTTATCTACCACTTTTAAGTGGGTCACATATTTTTTAAAACGAGACGTAGAAAATGGCAAAAAAAAAAAAAAATAATAGATAAACTTTGAACCTCATTTGATCATTTTCAGTCTTTTGATTTTGAAGTTCTAAAATTTAATTACACTGAGTTATTGATTATTAGATAGAGGAATCTCCATTAAATTATATCATCTATGATTTGAAAAATGTTTTAATATTTGAAAGTGATAATAACGAGGAGTTTTTATTATCATTTTTTTTATGAATTAAATATGAAAAATACACCAATATTTTGAATTTAAATTTTAAAAGGGATTTTTTTTTGGCGAAATGGTGGGAAAATATTCTCCAATTTTAGTATCTTGTGTGATTGAGGAACATGATTTCCCATTAAATGCCACATGCAGGCCGTAGCAATCGTGAGAAATATGGGCGCCGTGGCGGGTATATATAAGATAGAAGCGCAATTCCAAACGGACCAAAACAAAACGCTTTGCTCCACTTTCGCCCAAATCATCGATTTTCACCCAATAGAAACGCACATCCAAACGACTTCCATTCAAAAATAGTCACACCAAGCTACTTTACAACCCGTGAATGCAAATGTTCTTTTTGTTCAAAAAAAATAATAATAATAATAATTTCTTTCAACCTTTAATACTTTCTCTCCAGAAATCACCTCTTCCTTTTCAGTTTTCACCACCATGGCCTGTCGTTTCACCATCTTTCTACTTGCTTTCCTCTCCTTCTCTTTCTCCTGTTTCTGCTCCCGCTCCAGCTCCCACTCCCGCTCTTTAACAGAGGACCCGAATTCGATTTCGGATTCGATACGCCAAGCATGCAACGCGACCCGCTTCCCAGATTCCTGCCAAGCAGTTCTCTCCAAAGCCGATCTACCCGACCCGCCAAAACCCATGGACATACTCCTCACCTCAATCCAAATCTCCTACGAAAACCTCCAAAGCGCCAAGTACATGATCCAATCCATGAACGAAACCGCCTTCCAGACCCGGAACCAGAACCTATCCCTCGCCGCCACCAACTGCCTCGAAGCCCTCCGCTTCTCCGAATACCGCCACACCACCTCTGCGTCGTCTGAGATTCTGCCAAGTGGAAGGATCAAGGACGTAAGGGCCTGGATGAGCGCGGCCCTCGCGTACCAGTACGACTGCTACTCCGGCCTCAAGTACGTCAACGTCAGTAACATAGTCAACGACACGATGACTTTCCTTCTCTCGTTGAATGATTTGACCAGCAATGCCCTCTCCATGGTCGTGTCTCACGATCTGTACGGTGGGGACACCGCTCTCTGGCGTCCGCCCATGACGGAGAGATCTGGTTTTTGGGGGAATGGGATCGGGGGTGGGGAAGCGGCTTCTGGCAACCGCGGCGGTTTTCCGTCAAAGTCAACGGCGGATGCAACGGTTTGCAAGAATGGGGAAGGGGGGTGTCATCCGACGGTCCAGAGCGCGGTGGATGCGGCGCCTGAACAATTGGACGGTGGGCGTCGGTTTATAATATACATAAAGGAAGGGGTCTATAACGAGATCGTGAGGGTTCCATTGGAGAAGAAGAATGTCGTATTTTTGGGAGATGGGATGGGCAAAACGGTCATTACGGGCAACTTGAAGGTCGGAATGCCGGGCGTTTCCACTTCCAGCTCTGCAACTGTAGGTACGTATGGTTTTCCGTTGTCGTTTTCTTTTTATGGAATGGAAGAGAGAAGCACATTCTCATGTTCTGGTAGGACCCACTTACACGAGCGCCAGGGCAATTCATTCACTTGTGGGGTCCACAGAATTCTCGTAGGCTTCCACTATTTATTATCTCTAATCTGAATTCTTTGAACGAAGACAGTCGACAACAAGATATAATAATAAATAAAAAGAAGTAACATGGGCTCCATTAAATAATTGAACTTGTCAAGCTCAAAACTCGGATCATTCGCTTTACGACATTTTTTATTTCATTCTTTTAATTCAAATTTAGTCCTAATATTAATAATCATTCAAAGATTTTAATATAAATAATTGATGCTTAAAACTGCTAGAAAGAAAAAAAAAAACTTTAATTTCAACTCTTGCAAACTATTTTTTTCTGTAATATGGATATTTTCAATGTGGTAAGACTAATTCTACAAGTACATCACACAACTCCTCTAAGTCTATGAATCTTACCAAAATATTCTTCTCTTGAATATCATTAAAAAAAAATTAATTGTTCGAATAATCTACCAATTAGTAACCTAAGGTTTTATATTTTTAGTAAATGACATAGATCTACCAAGGAAAAAAAGACTATAAATGCAAGATATGGGAAGAGAGTCGATGCTTTTTTTTTCTGCACTTTTTAATATGTAAATTGTTAATGAATCCATTTTATTGATCCGATATTTTTATATAGCTTCAGCTTTATAAAAAAAATAACTCTATAGAAAATGGTCCTAACTTGGACTTTGTGTTTATCCTCGAATCAACTCTTCCAAATTTCTTGTAAACTATTTTTAGCTAACAGAATTTCCTCTGAGTTCTATTTATGATTGATTAATCTATGGACATTCTTGTTTAAAAAATCAAACGAATCATTAAATTTATTTACAATGTATCAATCTCAACGGGTAAATTGGGTCCGACAGGTATTATGGGTGCCCTTAGAGACTACATAGGCTCTATTCGTGTCATGTATTCAGAATCGGTGGGAATAAAGAATTCTAATGAGACGAAATTTCTTAGTATTCAGAGAGCCTTAACTCTAGAGGTGAACTTTGGACGAGTTAAATTAGTTATTGAAAGTGATTCTTCCAACGTTATTAAATAGGTTAGGAATGTGAGGCGTCCTTTCTGGAAGCTGATCACCTTAATAAGGAAATTAAGGGTGTTCCTGTGGGTTTAAAGGTGTCCGTCAATCATATCAGTCTATAAATAATGTTGTGGATTTTTTTACTAAAACTAGTGTGAGGACTTTTTTTTTGGATGTCTTTCATCTATGATTGTTTTATTATATTTTTTCTATTTTTTTTTTTCTCTCGGACGTAGCCCTCTTAGGCTCTCTGTCACGGGAATAGGCCAAAAAATCTCAAGTCTCATTTCATAGTTGGATGACACTGACCGCTCATTTGTCTGTATACAAGTCAACTGTGAAAGTTTTCTCCCTCCATTATTCGCGTCTGAATTAAAGATGGGCTTGACGAAGGTAGCAGACCCCATCGACTCTGTTTAGACGACGAGTCTGACAAGTTAAAAAGAAAAAAAAAACAAATTCAATAGTCATTACAATTTATTACTAATTTCCTCCTTGTTTCCTGTTTGTACTCGAAATTGTGTTTTTTTAGAAAATCAATTTAATAAAAATTACATATATCATATTATCAGAAAATTTTCAAAGACCCTTTCAGTAAAAGATTCTTGAGTAGAAGATTTTCGGTGATTATTGGAAAAAAAGTTTGGCAGAGGTGAAAAAGAAAGGAGAGGATAAATAGTAGTTTGTCAATGACTTTTCTACCCCTTTTTGAAGGAATTTTATGCAGTTTCCCCGTAAGATACGTTACTCAAGTGAAACCATGAAATATCAATTTTTATATTAATTATAAATTAAATATTAAATATTTAAGACTAAAGTGTCTAAAGTTTATTTGAGTATTTTACTAATTTTTAAGTCACATGCAATTGGCCCTATTCACACATTCAATCAAAGGTGATAGATTCTTTACGGGCAAATCAACTTTCACGATTTATAAATTAAATATTAATTAATTAATTTTTTAATCATTCAATCTAATAACGATAAAGTAATGAACTGATTGAGCCTCACGTGAAGAGGTCTATAATGAATTAATGATGGTGTTGAGGAGCACCTGCCCAGTTCCTTACTAAATACTTAAATAAATAGTAATAAAAGGGTAACTAAAAGATAGTTGATACATCTATTTTCCGTGTATAACCTTGCCGGAGACATTTTCATGTGACTTCCGTTAAAGCCAAGTCCTGCATATGATCGATCCCCATCTGCTAACACAAATTCTAATTTTATTTATTTTCTCTGTACACAGGAGTGTTCGGTGATGGATTCATGGCACGTGATCTGACGATTGAGAACGCAGCAGGGCCGGATGCCCACCAGGCAGTGGCATTCCGATCCAACAGTGATCTCTCCATTCTCTACAACTGTGAAATCCTAGGACACCAAGACACACTCTACCCCCACACACTCCGGCAATTTTACAAGTCGTGCCGGATTGCGGGCACCGTCGATTTCATCTTTGGCAACTCAGCCTCAGTCTTCCAAGACTGCGTCATGCTAGTCCGGCCGCGACAGCTTGAACCCGAGAAAGGCGACACCAATGCCGTAACCGCACATGGCAGGACAGACCCTGCACAGTCAACAGGCTTCGTCTTTGTGAATTGCACCATCAATGGCACAGACGAGTACATGGCGCTGTACCATAAGAATCCACCGGCACACAAGACCTACCTAGGAAGACCATGGAAAGAATACTCAAGAACGGTGATCATTCAATCGTACCTGGAGGACCTCATCAGGCCTGAAGGGTGGTTGATCTGGGATGGGGATTTTGCACTGTCGACACTGTTCTACGGCGAGCTTGACAACACGGGTCCAGGGGCGAAACTCACTGACCGGGTGAAGTGGAGCAGTCAGATCCCAACTGAGCATGTTTCCACATATTCAGTGGAGAATTTCATCCAAGGGAACCAGTGGATACCATCAGATTCTAAGTAAGCAGATAAAGCATCCATTCTGGAAATTGTATTTAGTATTAGGAAGAATGATCTGATCCAATGCCAAAATTCAAAGAAAGAATTATTTTTTTAAGAAAATAATAAAGCAGAATTACGACCTCATTCGACGACAGTGTAAGTTCTGCCATTGGTGCCCAACATCAGATCATTATCTTCCATGATATAGAAATAGAAGTATAAGAGGAGGGGCGGGGGTTCAGATTTTAGTTTCAGTATATTTACAAAGAAAGGCATTTTGTCTGTCTCTGTCTCTGTCTCTGTCCAGGCGATGCGGTAGCGGGGCAATGAGCGCTTCCAAATTTCTTCTAATGGCACTGTGTTTTACTTTTATCTACTCCCTTTGAATCAGTTCCATTGTCCATCTTTGGATTGATGAATGCCTGCCCTTCATTCACCAAAATTTGATTCTGTATCATGTCATTTAATGATGATTGCATCAGAGAGCTCCAACTTCTTTTTCATGATCAAGGTGTACAAACTTCCAAAAACACCGCCTAAATCTATAAGCACGGAACAACGCCAAGGGGTGGTTGAGATAAAAGACTTCAGGATTGAGATGTTGACTTCAATAAAAGGCGACTCTCTACAGACTTATCCAGTGTATATGGATTCGAGAGTTTTCACACGATTCGAAGGGACCAGTCGGGTGCAACTGCTTGAACACCTCCGGACTTCAAATAAATAAAAAACTAGAGGCACAGTGCAAGTCTTCCTAACCATAGACTCTGAGTAAATCTACATGGTGAAGTGAAGTCCTTTGAGGTGGAGTGTCATCTAACCTATGAGTTTAGACTCCCACTTTTTGAAATGGACTCCTCTTGACCATCACTGCAACTTTTACAAATGTGGAAGTACACTTGTTCACACCCATGTGTTTTTTAAAGACTAGATCAGGATAATATCTTTCTCCTCTTAAAATGTAATTAAAATATTCATAATATTTATTAAATACGTAAAGTAAAATTGGAGCATTATTTTGAAAGAAGCACTATGCTTTTGCTTAATCTAAAAGAGCTCTATAATTTTTTAAATTATAAAATGAATCAAACTTTTTATTGTACACCACATTCCATAGTACAATATGAAATCAAAAGTTTAAATTTGCCAAACTACACAAATTAGAGACACTTGATACTTTTAGCCATTTGAATTTTCAACTTTATGTAAGGTGGAATTTTAATATTTTTAACTAATCTAGAAATGCCCTCTATTTTACTATATTTTGATGAGGCCATAAGCTTTCTTGAACTTCAATTTTTGAAGAAAAAGTATATAATATTCATCCCAATTTAACTATGTTCTATGATTTTAATCTATCATTCTTAATTATAATTGGATGACTTCAAACTTCATTAAATTGCAACGGTCGATAGCAAATTTCTAGATTTGTCAAAATACAAAAATAAAGGCATATGCCACTCTTAGCCATTTGATTTTTCAACAAAAACCATTGATTATGTAGCCTTAGATTTGAATGGCTAAAAATTCTATAATATGTTGAATTTTAATATATTTTAATGCACAATTTAGTTTCTTATATTGTAATGAGGCTAAAACTTATAGTCTTACTTTAATTTTGAAAATGATAGATGAAAATTGTATATCATTTATTGAATTTAGACACAGGGATTTTCTTAAAAAGAACCCATGAAAAGTTTAAAGCTTTTCTCGTAATATAAAACCTATGAGACTTTTTTTTTCAGATCAAGCACAAAGAGTACAACTTCTTTCAAAACATTTTTCTATTAATATTATCTTCGCACCTTATTACCATTTTAAATAAATTTATATTTAAATTATATTTTATTTTAAATATGGTTTCCTATCCTTGTGTCCTTTTTTTTTCCAACTCCGACACCGTGCACCCATATCGGACTTGGACACTTGCAACTTGACAAAGTGATTGAATTAGCAAGATCCCCAATCCTCCTGTTAAACTAATTAGTAATACCATGAGTAATAATCTCGACTGATATAGGCCGATAAAGGTGATTTTTTTTAGAAAAAAAAATAGAAGAGAGAAAGTTATTGGCGGATAACGATATTTCGACCTCTGTGAGTAATACCATAGCATAATGGTGAAGCCTATTGCTGAAAGAGGACATCGTATACCATTGCAAAGTGCAGAGCAAGGCACAAAAGTACAAAGAATGTCCATAAAAGAATAAAAAACCATTGAAACCAATGATACCCAGAATCAGAAATAGAACATCATGAATAGCAAATCCCATTTCAAAGTATCTGGATATAATCATAGGTGAAAACTATATTACGTGTTGAGCTGGTTGGTTATCCTATCCCCCCATCCCATGTATCGAAAAATGGCTGAGAAAGAAGAGAATTACAAACTGGAGAGGGATGCAGTAAGCACCTGAGGAGTCGCCGGAACAGTGCCATTGTCGGTCCAATTTGTTTCGCCCCAATGCCATAGCATGCTCTCCCAAAAACAGAATTCCTCGAAACAAATCTTCAGACGGGGATCAGTTATATTCCTCCTCCAATGTCCATCCATGTAGTTTGCCTTTTCAGCCTGCCTCCTGTCCCACTCCAGTGCGGCTTTTTGCTTCGACCTCAGCAAACAAAATTTCTGGAGATTTTCCGGCATCGTATCATGCACCTTCCACCATCTCTCATGTGCCACATCACTTGCAAACTCCTGAAGTATATCCACGTTCCAATTGCAGTCATAGTCTCGGAAGCATATCCATGGCTTATTACCTAAGTAGTGAAGAACATAAAGAATAGGTGGCTCAGCCCCAAAAAGACGAGTCTTCTTTACTTTCTTTTCCTCCTCATCACCTATCCAGAAATGCTTCAAAAAGTTCATGTGTTTCGGTATGCGATGCCACGATGTAAAGATTTCATTCAAATACCCCTGATCACCACCATTGTAGGACTCTATTTCATTGATGTGATCCATTAACAGCTCAAATGTGCAATTTGAGGGCTCAACTACCATTACACCGGAGTTGAAGAGAGTTGCATTATTACCAATGGCCGTTATCTCTGGCATCCCGAAAAGAAAATCAATGTTCCTTAGGATGAGAAGATCAGCATCAATGAATATTATCTTGTCATAGTCTGTCAACTGCCAGAGCCGGAATTTGCTGTAGTTCCATTCATTGTAGGCATCCCGCTCAGCCTTTGGATTCCTGATCCTTTGAATGGTTCGAATTTTCCACCCAGCTGCCTCAAGTCCCCCTCTGTGATACTCACTGATAGTTTTATCAACAAGTATAACAAGGTCTCGAGTGGAACCAGCCAAGCGAATGCTCTGAGCTGCAGCAATTGCACCACATACATATACATGTGCAGAATGTAGAATAGTTGCATATGCTTCACGATGTGCAGTTCCAGAGTAAAACCGCTCTGTTTGAAGAATGGTTGACATTAAATGATATGGCAAGCAAATGTGCACTTCGGCTTTCGCAATGAGATAGAAATGTTCAGTCATGCAAAAGCACATAATGATTAATCAAGTGACTGTAGAGTCTCAAGCTCTCAGCACCCTGCTCTTTATGGCACAAGGGACCAAATCACTAGGGTTGGCCATGAATTCAAACCCAGCCCGAGCCCAGTAACAACCAGTTGCAAATTATTGACCTTGAACATGTGAATTTAACTGGCAGAATGAACTTGGGCTCATTTTCTGAGCCCATTCAATAAATGGGCAGACCTGGGCTTCAAAGTCGGGCCATTTAGCCAACTATATTTACATAAATAATAATTAATTGCATATTATTGATCTTATATTATATTAGGCCCTATATATAAAACAGAATTACTCAAAACAAAATCCTCTCAGAAAAATAAAATGAAAATCGGGTCACTAGCTTGAAATATGACATCAAACTTTAAAGTGGGTTTGGACTCATTTTGTCCAAGTAATTAATCTACAAGACAGGTTCCAACAGGAGGGCTCAAGCTTTTCATCTATCCAAACATCCGGGCTTGGGCTTTACCCATAAAATCTGATGAGCAGTGGTTGATCTCGGGCTTTGAGAATACAAATGGACTTGGGCTTGAGCAAAGGAAAGCCCAGCCCAATCCAGGTCATGAACAGCACTGCAAATCACAAGGCAGCGTGACATGTATATGATCTTAGTTTCAATCTCAAATGCCCTCTTACTTTGCTCTCTAAATGGGAAAGAAGCAAAAAGGGGCAGCACCTCTGAAAATCCTGCAGTCTACTTAAACCCAACGGAGGTAAGCTCATCGACCTTGTCATTCCAGAGCTGTTGAGAAAGGAGAAGAGAAGGGAAGCATGTCATTCCCTCGAATCAAGTTGTCAAGAATTGATACTCGGTTCATGTGCAAAAAGAGGGAGAGAGAGTGAGAGAGAGAAAGCTGTGTCAGAATGTATACCAAATGACCGCCGGACACCGCTGTTGACAGATGAAAGGAGAAGAAAAGGGGGAAATTGAAATGGGAAAAGCTTCTGCATTAGGGGTTTGGGAAGAAAAGGAGGAAATTGGAAAGGGAGGAGCTGTTGCAGTACGTGTTTGGGAAGAAAATGGGAAAATCGAAGGAGGAGCTGCAATAGGGGTTTGAGGGGAAGAAAGGAAGTTAGGGTTTGAGAGGGGTTTATATTAAATTATTGATAACATTAATATATATTATTTAATAAACTAAATGGGCCAAAAAGCCAAATGGGTCTTGATGAGTTCTAACCAGAAGCATGAGCCCATCTGTTTAGGTAAGCGGGCTCAAAAATATAGCCTGAACACAGCCCAACAGGCTTTAATATATGTATGAACCCTGTTTATTAAGGCCGGGGTCAGACAGGTCAAGTTCAGGTTGAGGAACACTTCTATTTTGAACCAAATTTGACTTTCATCCTATCACCTTAGTATCATTTTTCCTAGTTTCATAGTCAAACAGAATGGTGGAAGCCTCCAATGATATTGCAATATTTTTGTATTCAATCATTGAAACATTTTGTACAATTTTTGTCATAAGATAGCATTGTTAGGCATGTCTAAATACACCACTTGTCAACTAGAACGTTAGTAATTAATCATCAAAATGACTATCCGAAAGTGAATCTGGATGGATGGAGATGAGTGAGTCGTCAGAGCAAACGGCAGAGTCCCTCTGCTTCAGATAAGGGCCCACCATCTATCATTGATGGCCCATGAAGATTTGGACCCACTTGTCGAAGCATTTCAATAGCACTAGAAAACCTTAGCTTGAAAGATAAATAAATAATAAATTGAAAAAAGAAAAGTGGGCAAAGTGAGGAAAAGATTAACCTTTGGCTTTTAGGGGGACTGCAAGTTCACATGATCCAAGTGGTAGCCGGAGCTTTTCCCTCATAGCTCTCAAGTTCGGTTTGTAAAGCCAGATATTTTCTTCATGTACCTATGAGTTCCTTGCACATAAAGAGGTTTGGGATAGGGAAACAATCAGTAACAAATAGCACATAAACTGAATGCCCCCTTGCGGCAAGCTTTGCAGCCGCAAGCTGAAGGTGCAATCGTGCAACATCTCTTGACCAGTTAGCAGACCTCCGACAACATGGCAGCTTGACAGCGATAAGATTGAGCTGAATTGTTTTTGGGACCTTGGGCTCAGTCAAAGCAGGACAAACTGGAACTTCTGATTCTTCTTCCTCATCAATCCATTCAGGGTATAGAAGTTTCCCAAGTAATATTTTCGTCAGCGGGCTCTAAGCTAACAACAACAGATTCTGCATTGCGGATTGACTGCTGCCAATGGCTGATCTCACTGCCTATTAAAATTCAATAAACCAATTTGCAAAGGTCCTTTTACACCATCAGACAGTTGACCAACAATTTTGCAAACTTGAGGCCAATCAACATCCAAATGAGATATGTAACGTGAATCTGCAACATTCCTCTCCCATATCCACCTCACATCTACAAGCCTTGACCTGCAGTTGGAGGGCCTTTAGCAAGTTCTCAAGTGATGGAAAATACAAGAGAACATACTAGGAGCTCAGGTAAATAGAGGATAAGCTGAATGACTTTAACATTTACTTGAACAGGTGTCAAAACAGGGGAAATGTTGAACTAGCTACTTGGAATAAGTAATGATAATCTGGATATTTCCTCCAGAATCCAGACCTATTTATCCAATGCCATTGGGGAAAGTCAAACTAATGGTCCCTTTTTATTCTTAAAAAGCAGTTCTAACCAACAGTCATTGGCAGAACTTCCCTGATCAATGATTCAGACAATGATTTCTCAGGCACATAGCATGAGTACATGGAGGGGGGGGCTAGTAGCAGAGTGAAAGCAAGACAAAGAAAATACAGAGTATACCTGTTGTAACCAGACTGGATGTCACTCTCATACAATGCTGGAGACAGAAGCAGTGATATGAAAGTCCCACAGATAATAATTACTAGGACAAGCTTCAAAGAAAGAAATTTGCAGTTTGAGCTTCTCTCTTGGATGGAGGTGTAGAAAGTCTTCTTGATATCTTTAAAACCTCTACCTCTTTGTGATCTTCTATTCATGTCATCATTGACCAGAGAAAATATACAAGAACCATGTTAGTGATGAGCCATGCATGCAACACTATCAAATTAGGTTGGATAACTGAAGATAAACTGGTAGTGAACTGTTGAAATATAGGCGAACATTCCAGTAAATCTCAGATTCTAAACATGGCATAGGCACTAGACTGATGTAAAGTTTGGATGGACACTTGGAAAAAGAAGAAGAAGAAGAGAGGTCATTCAAAATATAATATATTCAATGGAGAATAGCATTCCAAATATTTTTAAGCAGGGAGAAATACTTGGAGATATAAAATAAAGCACAGGTGAGTGACTGAGCATTTCCTACTTCCAAGAGAACTAGAATGAGCTAACCTGATATATCCTAGTATGAAAAATTAGGAGGGCCATATGCAGACAACATAGCACTGTCTATAACTAGAATAGAACCATGTCTAGTACACCAGCTGTAACAGAAATTACTCAATGCAGCAAACATATATGAGGGGTTCAGAAATGAGGATTCTGGAAAACAAGACATGGCTACTCAGATATGCATATACCGATGACATTATGAATGTACTGCAGTATATTTTCAAATCCAGAACAATAGAAATATAACTTAAAATCAGATAGTAATCCCTAAAGACAAATTAAAAAATGCTATTTCTTAAGTGACATAAGCATTGTAGAGAATCAAGTTGCAGATCAGATAATGATCTCTATATTCCAGGCAAAGAAACCTCAAATACATTTGTAGATAAAAATTGCCAGCAACAGAACTGAAGTGATGACAAAATTTCAGGTCAAATACAACTGCTGCCACTACATTGAGAAGAATCACTTGCTCATAAATCCTAGCAAATATTTGCATTCAAGCAAGTGCAAAACAAAAATACGACAATCAAACTGAGATTTCTATGCTAAATTTACTATTTAGTGAAGTAAAGAGAGTAAAACAATTACTAAATTTACCCAATTTCCCTGCTATCTTTTTTACTCAGAAAGCACTCTACACAAATGTGAAAATCAAACTGAGAATAAGCCACTAATTTCAATAAAGAAGCATCCATCCTGGGTAGCAACATCAGGTAATCTACTACACACTAAATCACATGTAAATCGCTTCATTATCACCATAAATAAGTACATACAAGTATGTTGTCACATAAATTTGATATAACTAAGTGGCATCAGAAGCCAACAGTGTATAAAGAACTTTCTAGGACCTGGTAGACACATTCCAATGTTCTAGCCTTTATCAAACTAAATGTTTTTTCTTTTTCTTTTTTCAGCTTCATGGCTCTAGTAACAGGAATAGGGATACAAGAAGCAGTAGAAAATTGTCAAGGGTAGTAACATCAGGTAGTCTACTCCACACTAAATCACATGTAAATCGCTTCATTATCACCATAAATAAGTACATACAAGTATGTTGTCACATAAATTTGATATAATTAAGTGGCATCAGAAGCCAACAGAGTATAAAGAACTTTCTAGGACCTGGCAGACACATTCCAATGTTCTAGCTTTTATCAAACTAAATGCTTTTTCTTTTTCTTTTTTTCAGCTTCATGGCTCTAGTGACAGGAATAGGGATACAAGAAGCAGTAGAAAATTGTCAATGTACATCATCGCCATTATCATCATCATCACCACTATCATCAAAGACTTATGCCATCAAGGATTGACTTTTACAGTGTTCCATATTACGGATATAAGCTATTCCATTCCAAAATCTGATGCACTATCTCACTACTTGATCCAAAATATTTGTCAGTTTTAAGTCATGATACATTACAAAAATAAAATCTGATTTAAACTTACCAAGTAATTTGGTAAAAGATGCAGTATATGTCCAGCTGATAGAAAGATCACCAGTATTAAATTTTCCTCAGTTCAGTGACGCGTCTTAATTTATAAGCATATATTTTCATACTACAGTTGATGTCATCTTAATATATGAGGAAAGAACCCCATAGATAAGAGCCTCAGAAGAGGGAACCCAAACTAAACCAAGTGGAATTCAAGTGTCCTTGAGAAAAAGATTATGCAACTTCACTTCCTGAAAATAAGTGACAGGTATACAACCTCAGACATTCAAAGAATACTCAGCTGAATTGGCATTGTAAGTTTAGATTGCCAGGTTAAGCACATGAAGTTTATGATAGTCCAGCCCATCATAATGTTAGCAGCCAGTAAGAATATCAGTGAAGCTCAATGTTTTCAAGCATGATGCGGACATAGGACTCTTATTTAGTAGGTGTTTATTATTAGGAGTTCCTAATTAGATAGGACTCTTATTTAGTAGGTGTTTTTATTAGGAGTTTTTTTTATTGTTAGTAGGTTGTTAGAATTTGACAATAAGATGGAAAAGAGGGTCGGCTCCTATCATGTAGAATACAGTCGGTTTCTTTTTCCCCTTATTTAAGGAGTTGTATGTAGCCAGATTTGGGGAGTTTTTATGAATTAATAAAATTTATTTTTGTTTCTTAGCAAACAGTGGTTTGTTTGTGTGTTTGTGAATTTGAGTTTCACAACCATCGTGGAGGAAGAATCCTATGCAAAAGTGCAGATTCTCGTTGGAAAACCCATCTAAGTTGCTGGCTGGTTTTATTCTAAAGCAGTGGCAGTTTTGCTTCAGGCCCTAGAAGAAGGTGATTTCAGTTTGTTCGTCCCTAAGGTATTAGTCATTGGAAGAAGTTGGGCTGGTTTGACACCAGTGCTATCATTAAACGACGAGTCGAATAAATCTTTTATGGTTATTGTTTTGCAACTAGGATATTCAAGTTATTATTCAAGCTTCCGCTATAATCTAAAGGTTGGGTATTCTTAATCCTATCTAGCCTACATCAGAGTAGTATTCAGATCCTTTGAGTCAATCGAGACTCCAACATCGATCATACCTGTGAGTTGTTTATTTCATCACCCTTCATGAATATTTTTTACAAACTTGTTTTGTTCTTTGAATCGAGTGATGGCAAGGCGTTATAATTTTCGCCCTCGTCAAGCACGGACGGATGGCGGGATCCCTACAAATTCCGTTCCTCGGATCAGAAGTGCTCCAGAAAGTGGCCCTACTCGTCAGATAGGCAGTTCTTCAAGCACTGGTCACCCAAGTTCAACTAAAAATAATAATCCAAACATGGATCAGATAATACAGATGATGGTTAATATGGCACAAGATATAACAGATTTGAAGAGGCAACGCAATCAGCGTCCCCAAGCATTCCTTCCGTTCATAGCAGTCAATTCATCATCGTCAGATGAGACACCAACCCGTTTTCCTTCTCCTCCTAGACGCCAACACAGATATGTAGGCAGACGTCCAGAAAGAGACAACAAAGCAAATCTTGATTTCATATGGCATTCGAGTTGACATTCCAGACTTTCAGGCAGTACCGAGCATGATGAGTTCAGTAGAATGGATCGAGGCAATAGAGAATGCTTTTGATTGTCGAGATGTCCCCGACGACATGAAAGTCAAGTTGGTTTATTCTAAATTGAAAGGTAGAAGCTTTATCATAGGTGGCAGTGGATTAAGACTGACAGACAAAATCAGGGTAAGTCAAAAATCCGAGACTGCCACAAAATGAAGAAATTGATGTTCAGTACTTTTCTACCAACCAACACAAAAAAGAATTGTTCTCAAGATTGCAAAATCTAACCAAGGTAACCAGACTGTAGCAGAGTACACTGAGGAATTTAATCTCCTAGTATCTCGGAACAATCTCTATAAGTCAAAAGAGCAGTTGGTCCAGCGGTACGTTCAAGGGCTTCAACCTTCCATAGGAGATGCTGTGATGGCCTTTGATCTTCTTCTTCTTCTTTAGACGCATCAAAAAAGGCAATACACTTTAAGAAAATTGAGCGCCGGAAAATTAGATCCTATCAGGCTCCATCTAGCAAGCATGTAGGAAGCAATCCAGATACTCCAGATAAGAGTACTTCATCCAAGGCTGTAGAGCAGCCTTCAACAAAGCATAGCACATCTAATTACAAGGCGAAGAACAACCCTAAGTGTTTCAAGTGCAGTGGTTTCGGGCACATAGCTTCAGAGTATCCTACTCGAGCTGTGAATTTGGCTCAAGTTGAGGACCCAATTGTAGAAACTGAGTCAGAAAAAATCGAGTCAGTCCCAAAAGAAGAAGTTGCAGTGGCAAAATTCAAAGCAGTTGACTCAGATTCCTTCAGTGAGGGAGAGATAAACTATGGTGAGCCCCAAGAGTTTCTCATAGTCCAGTCATCTATAGTTGCTCCGAAGGAAGAGATCGATGAGCTCGTAGCGATAGACTCTATGAAAGTGCAACTTCTGGCAGTAGAACAAGAAGTTGAGATGGTGATACAGCAGCAGGTGGACAACCATGTCACATTGTACGTGGACCCCATGTGGGAAGAGCATGTGAGCCAGTTAGGTACACCTCATCTATCATCACTTTTGGAGATCAAGACACCCAAACACCTACATGAGCCACGGTCTATTGAGAAGCAACCAGAAGGTGCTACAGACAACGGCTACAGTGATCAATTGGTACGGGTTCAAACATTGGGAGTTGGCGACGACCGACATCTTGTGGACTCGGACCACACCATTCGGCCATATGTTGACCCTATTTGGGAGAGCTATGTGAGACAGTTTCCAGCACCTAATATTCAGTCTTTGTTAGTAGGCCCTGAGGCGATACCTCCTAGTGCAGCAATTTCACAAAGATGGGCTACACATCAAGATGAACATTCGTGGCGGCACGAGACATAAAGTATGATGCGACTGCACCATTCATCTTTGCACCTCCTAAACTCGAGGACGAGTTCTTTCCAGGACGGAGAGAATGACCGGACATAGGACTCTTATTTAGTATGTGTTTATTATTAGGAGTTCCTAATTAGATAGGACTCTTATTTAGTAAGTGTTTTTATTAGAAGCTTTTTTTATTGTTAGTAGGTTGTTAGAATTTGACAATAAGAAGGAAAAGAGGGTCGGCTCCTATTATGTAGAATATAGTCGGTTTCTTTTTCCCCTTATTTAAGGAGTTGTATGTAGCCAGATTTGGGGAGTTATTTTGATGAATAAAATTTGATATTTTTTCCCATAACGTGTGTCGTTTGTGGAAGTCGTGAACTGTAATAAGTTGCAGGTTCTTGCTGGAAGTCCAGCCAATCCCAAGTGTTTCTTGGCAGTCTCTCAGAGACAGGATTGCAGGAAGTCTGCGATTCCCATCTGGTTCAAGGCCAGATTCAACCCAGCTGATTTGTATCAACCCAAGTTCAGAACGCCACTATGAGGTTTGATTCTACAGGTTCCGTTGGTGTTCAATAGTGCAGAACGGTGCTTCTGCTTACCCTTTTGGGTTACAGCGGCAAGGCCCAGTTGTGTGCCTTCCAACGGCGGTTTGCTAGGTGAAGTTCATTACCGAGATTGTGGATCAATAAAATTTATTTTGTTTAGCAAAACGATGGACTGTTTTGTGAAGATTCAAGTGCTGTAAACATGTTGCAGAGTTTGCTCAGATCGGCTGCTGCAATCTGGCCCAGTTTCTGGAGGTGAAACTGGTCTATACCCTCCTTGGGGATTGGTCCAATTCATGAGAACAGCCCCAAAGTGCTGAGCGTGTGCAGGCTGCTGACCTTCAATCCTACTGTTCAAGAAGTAGTTCAGAACCACCTGACGTTCTGCAAACCCAATGACATACAGTGTGTTCTGTATATTCAGTCACAGATCAGGTTCTATTTGTTTATTTCCAGGCTAATTATTCAGCTTCCGCTATATACATTGAAGGCAGGTATTTGATTATTCCATTTAGCCTACATCAAAGCATCACTTAAATTTAAAAATAATCATATCCACAGGTAAAAGCATTTTAAGTTACGTCAATTGTACATACCTCCCAAAAAAAAAAAATCAAGCTAATTGTAGGCCCGATCCCAGTCATGTTTTGGTGATTCAAGATTTTGATTTGTTCATCATCATCAATTCATCATCATCACTGCCACTTTCCCATCTACTTCAGGTCAGATTTTTAATTCTACTCTTCCATTCTAGTCTGTCATAAACCATATCCTCCCCTCACCCCAAAGGTTTTGAATTGCTATCCAGGTTAAATATACCCCCAGTTTTGTTCTCTTCCAACATTATCTTGTGCAAATGCTCATAATGGTCATAAGATGACCAGACCCAATATCATCATCTAAATCCGATCCTTCTTTGCAGGAAGGGGCACATGCAGCAACAAATGCATGTGCCTAAGTCCTGAACTGAAAACTACTGCAGAAATTCGTAAGGATGGCAGTACACATCCTTCCTATATACGGCAGCTTCACCCAGAATCAAATTGGAAGACACTCATCAATCCAAACTTGTAGCACAGCAATTTCAGCCTAAATGACGAGATTCATCCAGAAACGCAATCAAAAAAACAAAAACTCAGCAGGGACATGATCCCTATAGAAAGGGGTTTAATCCATAATACCTACTGCTCCAATTACACTAGTTTCTTGATTGAGAGAGAGAGAGAGAGAGAGAGAGAGCATACGACACGTAGTAACCCAATTGTCTTCCTGGTCAACATCAGGGAGAAAAATAAAGGAAGAAGAAGAGCTAATTCATGATAGGCTGCGGTCTATGACATCATTTCAACTTGTTGCCATAACTGGGCTTTATCTAGTATTGTAGAGGGCTTAAAGTAGAAAACAGGAACATTCGAACATGAAAATCAATCTAAAGAATAATAGAGAGATGAATCTCACGGTGATGCAGCTACTCGATGTCTGGCCTCGGAAGGACTGGGTAAATTGCCAATGGCTCCTCTCATGTTAACGAAGTTGCAGCAGTGGAAGGCTTCATCTGATCTACAATCAACACAAGAACAAATCCACATGATATAAATAATAATATTAACCAAAACAATGAAAGAAATAGTCAAAGATGTGGAAGAAAGATTCAACCATTAAGTACTAATTCGGAAAGATCTCAAAAGAAACGAAAAATGAAAACCTATAGGCTAGAGTACAATCCACAAAAAAAAGAGTAAATTAACAAATAAACAATATAATGAGATGGAAATCAGTACAAAAGAACTAAGACGAAGAAGGGGAACTATATAAAATTACATAGAATAATTTCTAAAAAAACGATGAATCAATAATAAAATGCTAATACCCAGTTGCTAGGGAAACCAAATTTAGCAAATTCAAAGGAAAAAATGGGACATATCAAAATAATCCAACTAGAAAACCTCATAAATTCCAGTATCCAAATATGCACTGAAGAGAGGGAAAAACCTATCCAACAGAATGCAAGCTCAAAATCGAAAAAAAAAAAAAAAAGGAAAGAAAGAAAGAAGAAAACCCGCAAGCAAGAACGAATCAATCCATCAAAAGTGAAAAAGTAAAAAACCAAAAAAAGAAAGGAAATTCTCTTCTCTTAACTTGTTCTTCTCCAGGACATGAAAATGGAGCAACACAATTTAATTAGAAGTAGAAAAGGAAAAAAACAATTGCTAAAAACTAAATAAAATCAACAGAAGCAAGTGTAATTCAAAGACGGGAAAACAGAACTCAGAGTCCGAAGCTCACAGAGTGCAAATCCAAAACAGAGCAAGTGATGAGAAGATCCAAAGATGTTTCAGAGACGTTGGGGACTTGAGATTTGAGATTTTGGGAGGAAACGAACTACAAACTATTCAAAGAAATTAAAAATTAATGCTGAAAATAAGGCGCTGATTGTCAGAGTGTTTTACAGAGGGAGAGATTGGTTTAGCCTTCTAGTCAATGCCAGTAAAGAACGGGAGCTAAGACAGAAACAGAGACTCAATTGTGCATAAATATAGGCCAGTAATCCGAGGGCTACTGAAAAGATTCGTAGTCCTCAGATTGCCGGGGCTGTTCAGTTGAAAATTTTATTTTATTTGTGTAGTCTCATATTTTTTTTTTCTCACAGTGTATTCGTTTAAAAGTATTTTTAAATTTATCTTTACTCTTTTCTCTCTTTTTTTTTACATCTTAAAAATAAATATAAATTGAAAATTTTCTTTTAAAGTGATACGTCATAAGAGAAAATGAAGATTGTAAAAATCAATATCCTTTCATGGATGGATCTTTATTATTAGATTGAATATCATAAATAACATATTTATTTAACAATTTATTTTGATTTTATAATATTAAATTTTAAAATAATAATATTTAATAAAAATATTTAAATAGTCTTATGATAATTTATTTAACTTTTTTTCATATAATAAGTCTCACAATCAGAAGTAAAATATAAGAAAAATAGTAGAGAGACGTTGGCAATTGGGGACGAGAGGGGACGACCCAATCACAATGTTTTCTGTTTGACAGATTTCAACGGCCATTTACTTTTGCTGTCATTTTGGAGAGAAAAATATATCAAAGATTTATTTTGGGTCATGATTTTTGCACCATTATTTTATTCATGGTGCAGCTTTTTGATATTTACACCATGAAATTCATTCATCGTACACGATCTTTCCATTTTTCCAATTTAACCTTCATATTTACCATGTCATATCTCCTTTATGTGAGAGTAAAATTGGAAAAATGTGAAAATTGGTATAAATTTTATAGTGTAAATATTGTATCTTTCTCATTTTCAGAAACCAACCCTTCTTAATGGACGACCATCTTCGTCTTAAAGACTATAAAAAATATTGCTTTCGTTAGGTTGATGTTGGATATTTTCAAATTCTCAAATTTTTATCAGAAATTTAATGAGAAAATCTCACGGAAAATGTATTATTTAAAAAATAATAAAAATAAATAATGTAGCAAGAGTTTGAAAACATAGATGATATTTCATAAATAAAAAATGTGTATTTAGCGCAAGTATTTTTAACGGTAAAATCTCACGATTTTAATAGGAATTTACTAGTTTCTCCCGATAAAAAGCATGTTTTTAACGAGAATTTACCGTTAAAAATGGCACACGCAATAAACTCGAATCTTTAAAGCGCAAAGGTTATTTTGTAAATATTTTCGTGATAAAAATGGCATAAATAATTTTGAACTATTTGAAACTATCACTTAAGGGCATGTAGAGGCAAAATTAAAAAGAAAATACTTTCGCCAACTGTACTATTTCAGAGAAAATATGCAGAAAGAAAAATCTCTAAAATAAAAAATAAAATAGTTTTTAAAATTCATGAAAAAACAGTCCTTCAAAACTACCCTTTTAAGGGTTAATTAGAGATCAAAATATGTAAAATAGATGAAATTCTAAATTAAAAAATTATAGAAATACATTTATAATACCCTGTTCCAAAAGTCCCACACTTCTAGTTGCATTGAAAAATCCCTGGTATATAAGTAGTAGTCTTCCTCCTTCTAGCATGAGGTCTTTAAGGAGTAACAGTGGGTTGGCTCTCCAAAACAAAGCAATGAGGGTCCGTGTGTAGGCCCAAAGCGGGCAATATTTTGCTAACGGAACGGGTCATTACAAATGGTATCAGAGAATGGTTCAACTCTCTACCTGAGAGTGTGGGCTTAGTTGTTGTGTGTGCAGAGCTGGGAACGGCTCTGACTTTAAAGGGAGTAAATTGTAATACCCCACCTCAAAAGTCCCACATTGCTAGTTACATTGGAAATTCCCTGGTATATAAGTGGTACCCTTCTTCCTTTTAGCATAAGGTCTTTGGTCGTTACAACATTTGATTTAGGTTGTATTATAAGAGCACTCAAAAAGAAAAACTTTAAAAATAAGTGAATTTATCTCATGCGATCATTTATTAAATGAGTTGACCTAATTTAAATAATTGACTTTAATCTAAATGGAACTCACCTCAACTTGACCCATTAAGAGCGCTTTCTTATGTATGTTACAGTGACAAATAAATATAGGAAAACTCTTCAATTAAAAAATGAATTCATATCAAGATATTGTCTAAGAAAAAAAATTCATCTGAATCTATTTCTCATTGGAATTTATTTTTTCTAAAATACAATTAATATATCGAGAGATTAAAATAATTTGAAATTATTAAAATTTGAGGAACTTAAAAATGACTTTATTAATAAAACCAATGTGACTTTTGAGGCATCATATTGCCAAATTGGCTCAAGTCAATACATATTGTATTCATTCGTAGTTTAGTTCCGTATGTGGTACAACTTAGCAAAAATATAGCATTTCACAATGAATACAGGAAGTGAAAGGGTAAAATCGAGCTAGAAAGATAAATGAGAATTTCAAAAGAAGTTTGAATTCCTAAGATAATCATGATTTAGAGTATTTTGTGAAAATAACTTAAGAAATAGTATTGAGTATTTATGAAATTGAATAAAGATATCTTAATATGATTGATATATTTTGTAAGGAATTTTTGTAATTTTTTTTTTAAATCATTAAACCTAGGTTATAAACTTTAAAGTTTCGAAAGTTGAATTCGAGTCAAAATTCAATCAAATTAATTAAACTCATTAAAAGATTTTATAAAATAAAAATTAACTCAGATAAACTAATGAGTTTTTTAATTAAGAGCTCATCCTTGCACGACGGAAAATTCGAATCTCGACACTGACAGGTGTCAACCACTTCAAGTAAGCACGTGCAGATGCTTAGTTGTTTGCATCTAATTAATTCGTGTGCTCATGCAGACTATTTAGTTGGAACTGGAAATCCAGTCAATATCAACTAGTTGTCACTTGTTAGGATACTTTATAGTTTATATCTTCTATAAATAACAATAAAAATAGAATAATAGATTTAACAACTATTGAAATAACAAAAAGTCAAACATTTTTAAATAAATATTTCATCATCTGGCAATATTTATAAATATATAAAGTTTATTCTTATGCTCTCACAGATCTTTTTTTTAAGATACAGAATAAAAGATGAATTTAAAGTATTACCTTCAAAATAAAAGATATTATTGCTAATACCTATTAGTGGTTATATTAATATCTAACTACATTAGTAGAGAAGAAAGCATTGTTGGCACGGCAGGGGAAACACAAAATTTCTGATTTCATCAATGCCACACAACTAAATTTTGATGATTAGTTGCTATTAGTTTGAAGATTAATAAAGTTAGACGTATCATGTTCGAGCTCTCATGACGTCACTTAATGTGTCATAAGGGTAGTTGATATCACTTGCGGAAGTTTTACGTTAACTTTTCTGCAATTTTTGACACTTAAATTCAAAAAAAAAAAAATTAATATGATATTTATCTTTTGTAAGCACAAAAATTCACCTATTATATTTTTATAATGATGTTAACCCCAACAATGTAAATGTCTTACTTTCAAAATAAGCGAGTGTATCGGATGTTTGGGCTAGAGTGATGAGAGTGTGTCTAAGCATAGATTTCACTAAAAGTTATGTATATGAATAAATTATCATGGAAATTATTAAATCATTGAAAATAAGACTCATAATATCATCATAGCTCTTAATTCTTTAAAATTAAAGATAAAGTATTAAATAAATAGTATCGATAGATTAGTCTAACATCTAATCTGGAGCGGAGATACTTACGTTATCAAAAGAAAAAAAGTATTAGATAAATATTTTTACTTATGATGACTAATTCAATGGTAAAAATGCATTAAAAGAACATTACAAAAAGTTAGAACTCAGTTTGAAAGAAATAATAATAATGTTCAACTAAGTTTAAGAATTCAGTGTGAACTTAACCCTACATGGAACACTTGTAAACAAGCACTCTTCAGTTTTTGCCTTTTGAAATTGAGAGCTGCTCTCATTCATCACAGCTTATTATATATTTTAGGTTTTTCAAGATGATGAGAAACACATTGGTGTGAATTTTTTAAAGTACAAAAGAAACTTTTATTAAAACTTACAATTTATGAATAAAGAGATAATAGTGGTATAACAGCAATTAGCCCCATAATTGGAAATGTGATTAATATATGGATATGATTGTAAACACTTAGGAATTGGTTTGATAGTAAAAAATCCGTTCTTATTTGCGAGAAGTCTTGCGATCAAATCTCCACCAACACAAAAATATCACTTTCGATTGTTTTATATTGATGTGTGTGAATTGAGAGGTTTATACATACTCAAAATTAGTCACACATGAGACATCGGGATACTTTTGTCTTAGAAAAAAAATAAAAGGATAGATATAATTGTAGTTGAATTTGTGAAGGGAAAGTGATAACTAGCGAGTCAGATAGAGCGGATTGCATATGATTGTAGAAGCATGTGGAAAAGGTAAAGATGATGTTTTTTGCTGTAATTTGAGTCCCTTAATGCAAGATGATTGCAATTGCTTTTATCAGTCACTGTCAAAGATTTTAAATTTGGAGCATCTGTCTTTTCCATCTATGCAACTAAAATAAAATCACAACCACATCTAACTTAGCAATTGACACAAATCATAAGCTTTAGACAATAAGAAACTCCAAAGTGGTAACAAGTAAGAAAGATGATGATTGCAACTTTTTTGTCAATTCTGGGCTAGTACAAAAAAGTTGCACCTCTTCATCATACCCCATTACTTATTGTGTCTTGAAGCTTAATGGTGCCACCCCTACCTATATTTTTATGGGATTTGTTACATTTCTCAATCATTGTATGATATTTACAATCCTTTAATCACTAATCTCAACAATACCTATCAATACGGGGTAGTTCAGCTGGAAACTTATCGTTTCAGAAAGTGAGAGGTTGCGAGTTCGAGTCCCCGTGGTATTAACTGGTAGCTATCTTGTGTGGATACGGGATGTCACCCGAAGTGGAGGTCTTAAAAATACACTAATCCCAAGAATTTCAAGGACTCAAGTCCAGTCCGGGTCCAGACCTTTTTGGGCCTGGGATCCTTCCCCTGGGCCATCTAGTGCATTATCAAATTTTTTTTTTTTTTCCAACATATACTGCCATTCATTCTCTTACAATCTTCTAAATTTGTAATGCAAAAAATCCCCAATAAAGATAGGTTGGATAAATTGGGGAAATAAGTAGAGGCTAGATGAAACATGCCAAACATCCCTGCCATCTATTTTCAAACTACCCTGCCTGTTTTTCAGATAATGAACATGGAACACCATGTTCTTATTGGTAGAAAGTAGGAAAATTTTCTGGTGGCTCCCTCCCTTTTACCAATGAAAGGGTCAATTTCAACATTGTCAGGGGAACCAACTATTAGCAAATTTCATTAGGTCATGGCATAGTTTGAAGATTCGAAATTCAACTCAACTCAAAATTTCATCGAGTCGAGTAACTTGGTTGAGTTTTTGAACTCCACTCGATAAAAATAGTACTTCATTTGAAATATTGTCTCTCTAGAAACTCAGTAACTCGCTTGACTCAAAATCCTATTTAATCAAGTTCACTCAGACTATTTCAACATAGGATTGCACTTTAGGCCGGCCGGAGCATAGTGCCAGCGTTGACCAACTTCTATCATTGGAGCCAGAGCTTCAAAGCCTGAAATTCAATCCCAAGTTTAGAAATCTAGCTATAACATACCTTAAAGTATACATAATGTTATGAGAACTTGTATTGGGCTGGGCGCCTTTGCTCAAAATTGGGCTTTTGGAGTCTTTGTGCCGGCGCTCAGTCTGAAGTCTGAACTCAGATCAAACTCGACCTTTTTAACCAGAGGGAAACCCTCTGAACCAATAAAAGGGACTAACCTTCTTAAGCCATACCAATCAAGAAGAAATATCACGAAGGAACTTGGGAAAAGAACAAGAGAGAATGGAATAGAATGAGCTTGATGAAATTGGACCTGGCCCAAGCCCAAATATGTCCGTTTGGAAGATCATGTCTCCCATTGGACTTTCAAAGCCCAGCCCAGTTTTGAACCTTCATCACTGATCTTTGAAGATGATTATCTTAACCTTTATCTAACTTCTGGCCTAACAGTTAATGGTCAGGGTTAACAACAATATCCATCTAAAGGCAATAATTTATTTAATAAAGTATTAAACTATGTCATAAATAATTGAAAATTATAAAAAGTTTTAGAAAGTAGAAACCAATATGAGAGAACACCTTTTACAAAATTCATGTGTTCTAATATCCTGTATAATATGCATCTTCTATTACAATTCATATTTTTTTCTTAAAAAATCTTCATTAACAGAAATTTTAGAAATTAAGAAAATAACACAAATACCTCACAAATTGTATCAATCATATCAAATGCTCTTTATTTGATTTTATAAACATTTGCATATCATTTTAGTAGTTTTTTTTCCTCAAGAAATTCTAAAATGGGGATTATCTTAAAAAAATTGAAAAAAAAAATAGGATAATCACAATAGCACTCTATAAGTTATATCAATTACATTTAGACATATGCATCCAATTTCATAAATACTCAATGTTATTTAATTAAATTATTTTCATAAAATCAAGAAATAAAGATTTACTTAGAGCAAATTAAAAAATAATTCAAAATGAAAAAATCTAAAGACAAAAATGAAATTAAAATAGATAAATATCTTTCACACGTGTACAAATTACTTCAAGACTTTCTAAAAGACATATACAATATAATATTCAAATCAAGAAATAATTGAAATGATAAGTAAAATTTTAAGATAAGTCCAAATATTGCATTTATAGTGTTTTGGACTTTAGAAAAAACGAGACATAAAGCTCTCCTAAGGTACATATAAATGAGACATTTAGAGGCTGATTTCTAGAGAAAAACTAAGAGAAGCAAATGTTGCTTCGAGTCTTTCTAAGCATAGTGAGTTGAGTTTATTGATTTGAAACAATTTTTAATTTTATATTGAGTTTATTTAAATTCATGGATATAATTTTTTTTATTTTTTTTGAATTTACATGTGGTAAACCACAGGATACCCAGTGTAAAACCGTCACGGGTGAGCCCACTACCCCTAAGGCACACCAAGGTAAGGCCATAGGGGGCTCGAATCCGCAACCTCCCAATTTCTGAAAAGGGAGACAATCAGTTAAATTCATGCATATAATTACATGAATATACTTCTAAAATATAGTTTTCCTTTTTTTTAATCCTTCTAAAAGCTCATTTTCTCTTCTGCCAAAATTAATTTTCATTTATTGAATAAATATTCAATTGATGCTCTGATAAGTTATATTAATTTTAATTTTGAAAATAATCAAGAGCATGAGATAAAAAATTATAATTTAAATTAAAAATCTAGATGTGGGTGATGATAGAAGATGAAACACCCCACTATAGCATGCTTACATCTCTTGCACCTAAAAACTTTTTTTTTTTAATTTTATAAGATGACTGTAAAAAAAAAGTAACAATTTATGGAAGCTAAATTTTAAAATTTAAAATAATAATAAGATTATTAGAATGAGATAAAATTTAAATCTACCCACCCTGTATAATTATTATTTTTATAAAGTGAAAATGAAAATGAAAATGATGAAGAGGCAGACGTCTAATCCAATCAAAGAGACCCAACTGGGCCTCCAAATTTTGCTATATTTGTTCTCTCTCCCAAAATAAAAATATTTATTGATGAGAAGCCCTGCTTGTGAGTTGTGACTGTTCTTCCATCTCTCAAAACCGTACACCTCAAACTTCACTTCACTTGTCTAGTAAAAGAAGAGTGGCATTTCCAAACGGATGACTAAAATTTATTTATAAAAATATTTTATTTTTTTATTTAAATTAATGAAAACAAATGGTTATATTTAATATTTATATTCTAACTTAAATTTTTTTATTTTTATATTTCACTCGTCTATTTCATGATTATGCATGTTGTAAATACATCATATTCTAAAAATCGATTTATTATTTAATTAAATTTATATAATTACATTTTATTTAATACACCCTCCGTCCTAAAATACTTGTTCCATTTCAGAATTTTTTATTTTTTAAATATTATTTTTCAGATATTTGGAAAAGTCAAAACTTATATCATGTTAGAATGCGATTTGGAGAGCGAAAAGTAAATGAATCGAACAAGTAATTTGGAACACTTCCAAAATACATAATGGACAAATATACTGGGACACAGAGAGTGTGATAAAAGGATTTAAAAAATATTATTTAGCTAAACACATCCAATCTCACATGAATCATGATTGCCATAAACAATTGCTTTTCAATTAATTTTAAAGACATGTAATTCTCAATTATCATTTGTCTTAGTCTTATTCATTTGAAATGGAATTTCAAGTTTTGCATTATTCTTTTTTTTTTCAAATTTATATGTGGGAAAATTACGGGTGAACCCTCTACTCCTTAGACACATCAAGGTTAGACTATGGTGTAACCTTATCCAACTTTATTATAAATTACTCATTTCTTTATGCTTCTAACTAATTTTATATTTTTTAACAAAAGTAATTTTTTATTTTTCTTATTTTTATAACTAAATCACTTTAAACAAAAAATTTTCATTTTGTCATATATTGTAAAAGTCTATCATTATTACTTAAAACTAAATAATTTATTAATTAGCAATGTTAATGAAATTAATTTCTAATCCATTGACTGATCCACATTCTTCTATATGTATTGTTGGAGACTTGGAGTGACCCTATAAACATGTCCCACATTATTAAATAGATACATAGAAATAAGGCCACATTATTAATAAAAGTATTAAACTACCCCTCATTTATTTTTTTAATTGCATAAATCCCACCAAATCAAATTAAAAAGTTATCATACTTAAATATCAATCATATCAATTTTCTATTTAAATCTTACGTTAATTCTCAAATGCTCTCGAGTATTGAACAACATTTTTCATTTTTTTTCTTTTTTCTTTTTTCTTTTTGTTATTTTCTCTACATCCTTTTGTGATTTTGATGAAGATTTACTATATATATATATACTTTAACTATTTTTTTATTATATTAATATATACTTTAACTATTTTTTATCAAAATAATTGATGTCTTTTTAATTATTGAGCATTTAAAAATAAAAAAAGTGAAAACTATAAATATCTAATATCATCTCAAGAGTGAAGGAATATTTAACATTGATGAATTGCCAGATGCGCCCTTCTGTAACTTTTGGCATTTCTTTCATTTCCTTTAAAAAACGTCAGAAATTTACATGATCTCTGCATAGAATCAGAAAAGACCCTTTTCATGGAAAATGGGCCTTATCCAAACAGAAAGTCCTTTTCCAAACCTGTTTCGATTTGGGAGTCCCTGATTTACTCGTTAAGATTTAGACCTTCGATACAGGAGACTTTGATTTTTGGCCGAAATATAAAATATTGACTAAATCTTTTATCGACTAATATTTTTTAAAATTCACCAATAGTACTACATAATGTTATCACAGCCAAATCGTCTAACGGTTGAGTTCAACCACGATTAAATTTGAACAAATAATAATATAATATATATATTAAAACTAATATTAAATTATTATTATTTTTTTGTTTAGTACTTTAGACTACAAGTAATATATCAAAATGGTGAATGATGTGGGACGGGAATGGTAAGATAATTTTATATTTCAAGTATCTCTATTTTTTTAATATTAAATTTTGATATTTTGAAGGGAATTTTTTTAAAAAATAATAATAATTTTTGTGAGCTGCGGTTCGCGGCTTACGGTCTTGTATCCAAAACCACATAAAACCGCGGTTTGAAATGGCTTTTTGCTGTTTAAAGAAAAAAAAATGATTTTTAGCTTGGACTGAACTGTCGGTTTGACCACGGTTCGGTCCGACTTTGATGACACTGGTATTCCATGGTGTAAATATCGGTCAGTATATATCATATCAAACGATTTGGTAGATATTCAAGATTAACAATTTTTCATATCGGCGGTGGACCCAGGCTGATATTTGCCTATATTGAGCCAATATCACCCATGATATCAGCCGACCCGAATTTTAAACCCGTGATAGTACCAAATTTTTTAAAAAAATTCTCTCGCCTGAAATTTGCAGCTAAGGCAAACCAAGTATAGAATTTTAGTAATTTCAGTTTCATTGAAATTTTGAGTACAGAATATGTGTCATATGTAGTTGAGATTCAAGAATTAAAATATAAATTTCCAAATTTATCGACTGATATTTTTAGAATGTCGCTGATTTTATTAAATTTTGACCAAAAATTTTCTATCTAATTATTTAAAAAAAATATCTTGACTGAAATTTGTAGTTGAGATTCGATAATTTTTGTACTCCAACCATATCAAACTCAGTCAATTTAAAGACATGATTAGGTCTTTTTTTTTAAAGTACATGAAAAGATGACTTTAAAAAAATTAATCTTCTTTTTAAGGCAAACTTATTAATCAATAATTTTAACCCCTAATATAATATATAATAATTACACGAGAAAGTAGATGCTGTCTCTGTTATTCCAACAGCCTCAGCTTACTGTGACTATCACATGCCATGTCCACCCGATATTCTACGAGAGGTAATTTTGTAATTTCCAGCGGCATAATTGCCTTCTAATATTTTTGTATTTTTGTTTAAGTGTCGTCTCTTTCGAGTACTGTCTAATATTCGTGACAATCTTCAGCCTGCCTATCTACATATGCCAAGTAATTTTATGGTATAAGTGAAATGTGGATCAGATTTTAATCCGATTTGCATGACCAAACTCGGAAAATCAATGGGTTTAAAGTTATGTATTTGTATGTTTCGAGTTGGGTTGGGTTGAGAGGAAAAAAAAAAGTATGAAATTCGAGTTGGTTTGGGTTGAAAAATTTAAAATCAATCTGATTCGACTGACCCGACTAGACCTGAGCATACCAAGTTATAAAACAACACTTGGGTTGAATCGGGTCAAAAACTGAGGTCGGGTTAGATTGTTTTGAATAACTCGGATTTACAATTTAGATCGGAGTCGATAATTTTTTATATGAATTGATTTGGATTTATTGAAACCTAACATGATCTTTAAACCCCAATTTCTCAATGAAATGGAAATTACCAAAATGCCCCTGAGTTATTAAATTAATTATTTTGTTATGTCAAAATAGGAAATGGTGGGGCCCATTGCTCAAATTAAGATCATTTGAGCACATTATGAATATCAAATTTGATTGGATGGGTAATGAACATCAATTGGGTGAAAATGGCTAAATGGGTCAAATGGCTCAATTAGACCCAATGGGTCAAAAATGGATGATCTGACCATTGTGTAAGCTCAAATTAAATGAGGCCAAGCTGAACTGATAGGAAATCAGTTATAGCAAAAATGGGTAGGCTTGAAACATAAGTGAAAATCAAATACAAGTGACCAAAAATACCCATAATTGGGTCATGGAGTCAAAAAACTGGTCAAGAAGCTAAAGGGGGACCCAATGGGTTGGGTTGACTAGTTTGACCACGGATGACCGTGTGGGCTCTCAATTGAACTCAAGTGTGAGTTAATTCAGCTTGAGTTAGGTTGATTTGAAATGAGTTAGATTTAATAAATGAGTTGACTCAAACTTGGTGCATTAAAGATGATGAGTTGGATGAGTTGGTTTAGAATAAAAATGTCATGAGTTAAGTGAGTCAAGAGGAGGTAGAAACGAGTTGTAATCTCACTCAACACCTGATCAAACTCATCACAGCCGTTGAGTGTGAAGGGGTGCTTTGGCAAAGCCAAAAGACACCAAGGTTGGTGGCACCTTTTCATGAAGGGTTGCAATGGTTCATTCCCAAGTAATGCAATGTTTGGCACCAAGGGGTGCAACGTTTGGCACCAAGGGGTGTCTTGGTTGACACCCAACATCCTGAAACTACAAAGACAAAGGTTGCCTTCCTTGGCCGTTTTTGTCAAAGGAAACCCAAGTGTTCCCATCTCTTTCTCCCTCTCTTCAATCGGTGTTCTTGGCTGGAACAGCAGAGGCTTTTGGTACCAAATACTCAAGCTTAAACCAGCAAGGAATTGAGGAAGAAAGGAAGAAATAAAAGATAGGAAACAAGGATCAAAAGTCAAGAAGAAAGGCTTGGGAAAATTGGTAAGTATTTCATTGAGTTTTGTTGAAAAACATGGAGCAAAGAGGGTGTGGATTGGGCCATGATCATGGCCGATTACACCAATGATTAACCTTGATTAATGGAGGTGTAGACATGATTAAGATGACCATTGGGTTCGGCCACCAAGAGGGCCGAACCCCATGTAAAGAGATGGCTTGGTTTTCATGTTTTGAAACATGAAAACCATGGATTTTGTGGACTGTTTTGGGTTGTACTTAAAGATTCAAGTGCATGTTTTAGAAAGGGTTAAAAAACATGGATTTGAATGACATAAGGACTGAAGTTAATATGGGTTTAAACATTAGATTTAAATTGATATTTTGGACCATTTGGATCGGCCATCTTGGATGGCCGAATCCCATGAAATGTTGTGGCCATTTGGACAAAGTGATTAACTTATTTCGATTGTTTTGAGAGGTAAAAATGCAGTAGTAATATACTGATTAATACTTGTCTAAATGAGGCTTAAAACATATACATAAGGACCAAGACATGGACCTAGGGTTCGGCCACTTTGGATGGCCGAACCCCATGTTAGTTTTGATGATGTTGGTGATGTTCGGCCAAGGGCATGGTCGAACCTCACATGATGTGGTTGGGTCTTAGATATGAATGAACAAGTAAGTAATAGTATGATTTGCTGATTGTTATATGGACAAGGTACCGGAAGTTGACGACGTGCGAGTCGTGACCGGGTGACGCAAAAGAAAGATCAGTTACTGAAGTAAATCTTCAGCAGGTTTCCTACCTACTTGTAACCACAGTTTTACTCCAGTTTTCTTATGAGACTCTTATTTTATTATATATGTTTCAAATGATATATTATGCATTAACAAATGACATACAGGCATTGGCATCTCATGCATAGACATGGGATTATGAATGAGGTTCTACAGTATTTCAAGTTATGAGTTACGTCCTGCCTCGGTGGTGCAAGTCATGCCAGGAAGAGTAACATGATGATCATAGTCACATTGGTCTCCTTAGGTGATGAGAGTCCCGCCAGGAGGACTCATACGTGATATGAATCAGTCAATGATGAAGAGATGAAAGTGTGTTGTAAATTTACCTTGTCGGTGCAAGGCACGTCAAGTGATGGCTATGAATGTACATGATGGGGGATGCTCATTGCATGTGCATACTTCATAGCATTGTTTTATCTGTTTTGATGATCATGTATTATGATATGTATATGCATGTTTTATATGCTAACATGTGGTAGCCCTGATTCGGGAACCTACTGGGCGCGTTGATCTAACGCCCTAATTCTATCCTCAGAGGAGATTGCAGGTACAAGTAAAGGGAAAAAGAAGGTCGATGACCGAGAGGGGAGCCAAGCCTAAGCGCTTGAATGATGGATTGGATTACTTTATATTACTGTCATTTGAATACTTTTGTTGGACATGTAATAATTCATTACTTGCTATGGTTTGATTAGGTTAATAACCTTTGGATCATTGATTTATCTTAATTAATGTCTGAGACCGTTACTTGCTATTTAGTCTTTCTATTCCGCAATTAATCTAGGTTATTCCGCATGTTGATGTTAGTTCCATGTGTGATTCATAATCATGGTCTAATTCATGTACACATGGGTGGCCAGTTAAGGTTCAGACTTGGGTAGTCTGAACTTAACTCGCGTCGTGACGTCGCCCGCTCTCTTTCGATGTTTTATTATATCTTTTTTAAAAAAAAAAATTAGACTCTGAGATCCTCGGAAAGGGCGGGGCGTTTACAATCTTACTCAAATTTCAACCCTACTCTATGAGGAGTAGTCTTTTAGAGTATAGTGGAAATTGAACTCACAACTCTCACTTGATAAGATTTTGTGAACATTATAATTATTATTATTATTATTTATTCGCATCTCAAATTTCTTTAACGCCCATACCACAACAAACATGAGAAGAGACAATTTGGTCGGGTACTTCACTACCTCCCCTGACTGCAGATGATGATGAAAATGGTAAAGTTTGATGCAACTTTTCTTTTTTATTTTTCTAAAAACACCTCTTATAATTTCATATGTGGTTTTTTTATTGTATCAAATGCGTTATGAATAAAATATATTACAAAATATTTAAGATTAATTCTTAAGTTAAAGATGATAAAATCAAATGATAGGATGGAAGCTAAAATCATTATATTTTGCATTTTAATCAAATATTCAAAATTATAAAAAATAAGCTCCTTAATTTTGTACTTTAAAAGTATTCAAACTATTTTGCACTTTAATCAAAATTTAAATAAATATTTTTACTTATTCATTGAATGAATATGTGAATTTAAATTTAGAAAAAAAATAAGAATTTAATGACTTAGATTCACTATAAATTTATTTGATTTATAGTCCCTTTTTGCCACATACTCCTAAAGTCTGTTTTTTCAATCTAACAAAATTACTCTCAAATAAATGTAAAATTGAAGAATTTTATTATATTATAAAAATTAAATTAACTAATTTTATAATAAATAGACATAATCACACTCAATTTATTTATTTTTGAATAATTTCTGATCTTAAATGTGTAAAGAATAAATAAATATATATAAAATTAAAGGCCGCCCATTTAGACACCAAGCTTTTTTGTCACTAGACACCAGTTTTCGAATTTTGAGGAGAAATTACCATTTTGCCCTCCTACGTTTTATCCTTCAGACGATTTTTCAGTTCCTTCGAACGATTCACTGCACAGTCAAATCGTTCGAAGGATATTTCAGTTGATTTTTTCATTCCTTCGAATGATTCACTGTACAGTCGAATCGTTCGAACGAATGAAATGTTGTAGCTACAGTAACATCAGTTAAAAAAATTAAATTTAAACAGTAAAATATCTTTTAAAATTTTAAAGTTATTTTTTAAACACTTTGTATTTCCAAAATTTCTAAAATTAAATATCCAGACTAATTACGATAATCTGATAAAAATACTTTAAGACTTCAAAGTCTTTTGACACTCTTAAATATTTAAAACACAGTATTTTACAAATAAGGGTATCCCTAGGGTGTGATGAAAACAAATTTAAAAGTGTCAAAAGACCTTAAAGTCTTAAAGTATTTTTATCAGGTCGTAATTAGTCCAGATATTTAATTTGAGAAATTTTAGAAATACACAGTGCTTAAAAAATAACGTGCATAGTGTATTAAATAATAAAATCTCCTTTAAAATTTTAAAGTTATTTTTTAAGCACTGTGTATTTCCATAATTTCTCAAATTGAATATCCGGACTAATTACGATAACCTGATAAAAATACTTTAAGACTTCAAGGTCTTTTGACACTTCTAAATGTGTTTTTGTCACACCCCAGGGATACCCTTATTTGTAAAATATGTGTTTTAAATATTTAGGGGTGTCAAAAGACCTTTAAGTCTTAAAGTATTTTTATCAGGTTATTATAATTAGTCCAGATATTCAATTTGAGAAATTTTAGAAATACACAGTGCTTAAAAAATAACATTAAAATTTTAAATAAAAATTAAATTAAATATTAATGTAGCAATTCATTCGAAGGATGAAACTCATCCTTAGAATGATTTATTTGAAATGTCGTTGATCGTTCGAAGGACTCTTCGAACGATTAGAATTAAGTTGGTTCCTTCGTACGACTGAATCATTCGAAGGACCCATGTGATCTTTCGAATGATTCAGTGGTTGTGTAAAGCGATCGTCCGAAGGAATCCAGTTTTCACTGAAATCTTTCTTCAGACGTATGAATCCTTTGAAGGATCTAGAAAATGAGTTACGGAATCCTTAGAATGATTTTTAGAAAGAGGGTAAAACTGTAATTTTCTCTCAAAATCTGAAAATTAGTGTTTGGTGATAAATTTTCCTGGCGCCCAAATTAAACCATATTATAGAATTGTACCGAGTGTAATTATTTTTAATAAATAATCCACCAACGAGGACTGAGTTATTAGGAACGGAGGGAGAAAAGTGACAGCAGTTGGGGGGTCCCACTGCAGTGACTATTTAAGGTCGGTCCCATCGATTGTAGGGCAGGAATCGGCGGATGAGTATTGTCAGAGTCTGGGGTACGTGTACGGCTAAATGGCCAAAAGGACAGGAAGTGGATAAGATTGGATCCTTCGTCCTTCCTACTTTTCCCTCTTCTCACGCCGCTCTATCAAATCAAATTAATTTCAACTCGCCCCCTACCAGTCAACATTTCAACTCAACTCGAGCTTACCCCATTCATGCACAATGTTTCACCAAATTATTTTAAAAATTGATTGCGTCAACTCGATTCAATTGAGCTTTATTAATTTTTATCTGATTTTACTAAGATTTAATTGAGTCAAACTCAAACTCAAATTCAAATTGAAAGTCATGAATTCAAGATTAAATGAGGAGTTAATAGGGTTGAAATTGAATCTGATTTCTTAAAATTTAATATGACCTGAGTTGATATTTATGAAATTCGATCTAACTTAATTCGATTTTTTAACTCAAAATTCTTGACATAACTCGGCCAAACTTTTGAACCCATTTTACACTAATTTTAGTCGAGTCGGATTAAGTTAAAAAATCCTCAACTCGGTCCGATCCAAATTTCATGCAGATTTTTATCTTCTCAATCTGACTCGACTTGACCCGAATTCCATGAGGATTTTTATCTTCTCAATTCACATGATTTCTCAGATTGGGTTTTGACCTGACCCGAGTTTTACCCCTAAGATTTAAGATAATAAAACTCTTTAAGACAGACTTGTAAATGAGATTTTTTTTATTAAATAATGAGGAGCCTTACATTAGTAGGTGCATCTCATAAAGATTTATATGAACTATGTGATATTTTTCTATAAATTGATAATTGAATCATTTAATTTTAACTTTTAAATCTTAATAAATATAGGTCAATGAAATTATCAAATAGTGATGAAACTTCATAAACATCTCACTTAAACTATTTTGAATATTATCTTTGTGTTTTAAAATGAGTAGTCTCAATATTAATTCTGAGTTGAAAAGATATCAATAAAGTTTTTATAAGTGTTCAATAACAACTAATGTTTGAGGCAGGGGTTAAAAAATCTATGATCAGTTGATATGTCGATATATCATTATCAACCGATAATTTTCTCTTTCTTTCTCTATTTTAAAAAAAACAATTGATATCGACCAATATATCAACCGATATTGTGAATATCGATCCATACAATATAATATCGACCGATATAATACTAACCAAAACTGATATATATCAGTCAATATGATATATATCGACCGATATTTCGACGGACGCCTTATTTGAGGAAAGAGGTTAATGTTTCAAGAGGAGCTAGCATTAGGTAAATTAAATTTGTGCTATTATAGCTGGAGAAAAATAGCTATCTAATTAATTTGAGTTAAGAGTTAATTTAAATTCAATTCGACTCTATTACAATTAATATCAATTTGTTATTAAAACACAAGATATATGGAATAATATATCATATTTGTTAATAGTTATACCTTTGATACTAATTTGATGAATGGTTTTAGAAGAGTGTCCACCAGAAGAAGAAACTGGCTCTAGGTACAGAAGAAATAAGGGCCAAAGCTGAGATTTACCATGAACAGAGCCTTACTAACCATAAATATGAATATCTCCACTCAATTAACTAAAAAAATTCAGCATTTATTTGATAATATATTCTACTTAAAGAATGAAAATTTCATTTATTTTAAATGAAAAAAAAAGGTCCTGTTTGATGGGTGAGAGAACTGTAGCTGCACTGTTTCAGTGTCAGTGTCTGCCAAAACTTGGATAATGGGACTGCTTCGTGGATTGTGATCAGCTCATACAAACTTCTGCATTGGAGAGGAGGAACATCAACTAATGTCCTCACTCGATTGAAAATCCCTTCTTTTCTTACAATAAACTCGTCACAAGATTCAGATTGTATTCCTAGAATATCCAAGTTAATTGCATGAAAAAAATTGACCTAAAATGTTAGGCATTTTGTATGTAGATCAGTCAGATTGACAGTAAACAAAGCTAGCAACACAAAACAGCTGTTGTTTTGTATCATTCAAGATACGTAGCTGGCCAACATCCAATGCCTCAGCAAAAAAGGAGAAGCAAAAGAGCACACTACTGCTAACAAAATGAGTGAGACCCAGATCAAAACCTTGAGGCAGAGAGAGAAAAAAAAAAAATGACACTCAAGGTAAATCAGCCCCATACCCAAAAATTTCAACATCACTGATCAGAGAGAGTTAAGAAGAAGAACAAGAACAAGAAAACAAAAAAAAAAGGACCCATGAAACCCAAAATCCAAATCCCTTCTTCTATGGTTCACCTGATTGCTGGCTTCAGGGGACTGAAGCTACTAAAAAGAGAACCATTTTCACCACTTTTTTCATCAGTCTCCACGTTGGCTTGTGTGTCAGATATAGGAACATCAATTGCAGAGATTTTCTCACAGCAAGACAGCCACTTGGATTGCATGTAGCTGGCTTTTCTCCATGGAGGAATATGGAGGCCTCTCTCTTTGAGGCTCTGTTTTGCAGCAGAGCAAAGGATAGTGACCATCTCGCATAGCTTGTCTTCACTACCAACAAAGATGCAGGGGACAGTATTGAAGAGGTGGGTGTATGTTAGAGTGGGCCTTGCCAATTCAAACTGGGATTTGAAATCAATGTCTACTATCAGCCTCACTGAGATACCATTCTCATCATCCAACATGATATCTATGTACTCATAATCCCCTGCAATCAAATAAAATAATAAAATTACAAAAGAAATTGGATAATCTCTGATTTTTTTTTAAAACCCATTTTCTAAAATGAATATTTGTTAATTTTTTTAAAACAAATACAAGGAAAGGAGCAATGGAATCACCTCCTAAGCGACCCAAAGTAGCAGCCCAAGAAGTTCTACATAAAGAAGCATCGTATCCATCCATCCTCAACCACATCATTAACTTTCTCTTCAAACAGCCACTCTTCCTCCCACTCTCCACTTTACTCACAAACTTCAAGAGTGTCAAAACCTTCTCATAAACCTCCATCTCAGCCTTGGTGAGATTCCCAACAATTCCCTAAAATACAGAAAATCATTAAAAAAAGAAGAAAAAGAATCAAGCTATTTTTAACAAAAACACAAAATGACGAACATGGATTACTTGTAGAGTGAAGCATGTGGAGTGATGTAGAGGGATGGTCTGTGAGGAAGGGTTGGAAGTTGGGGGTGTTGTCTCCGATTCAATGAAGTCATGGACCATCTGGACCAGCTTCTCCTCCTCTAGGCTACTCATATTCTCTTTCTTCTTTTTTAAAAAAAATCCCAGAAACAGAGAGTATTTCTTGGACTCAAGTGAATGAACAAGAACATGAGTGATGGGCATTGGGATGCTATATATCTTCTTAAGGAGAGTAGAAAAATTCCAATTTTGTGACGACTGGTGATGACATGAGATTAATGTTTTAAAAAATAAATGCCTGTCGGCTTAAGAACAAGACAGACGCTGTGAGAGGGAGAGAGAGAGAGTGGTACTTAATATTATCTCATGTATTAGTGTATTAATTCCCTTTAAACCTAACCTGATCACTGCTACATTTAAGTTATACTGTGCTCTGTAGCGAAGCTAGGATAAGAGGGGCATGAGAGTCTATAGACTGGTTTTGTACATACGGATGGACCCATTGCTGGCTGATACGACACAGAGTCAGTGTCAGGTAATCTCAGCCATTGGATTATTATGTTTATGATGATGATCTTCTTAAGAAGGGAGAGAAATGCCTCTCAAACAGTGAAACCATTAAAGTAGATTGATGAATCTTGTTTCAGGGATGAGGGATTAAATATGAACCACTGAGCAGATATTTACACTTTGATGTGGTTTCAAAAGAAAGATGAATTTCTTACAAATCGATTCTAATGGATTATCATTGAGTGGAATTCGCAACTTAACAATCCAGCCAGTAATATCAATATTTTAGTATTTTCAGCTCATTTTATTTTTTGTTTTTTCAGAAATAAGAAAATTATAATTAAAAAATTTTGATTGATTTTGGCACTTTCCTAAACTTCAATCTATATCAATTTCTTGGTATTTCAGAAAAATATGATTTTTGAATAAAAGTATAAAACTCAATCTATTTGATTTTCCAACTCCAATCATGCATATTGAATTAAAACTCGATCCAAATTTCACCTCTACTCGTTACTGCTTAGTACTTACATGTTTCTTCGATCAACTTTTATGTTATATCAATTAACCAAGAGGACTTGGACTTGTGGGGTGGCTGGAATGCACCTGCAGCAGGCGTTGCAGAGGCTGTGAAGCACCGTTCACAACGGTGTGGGGTCTGAGCGCTTGTCTGCACTGAGACGACTTGGAGAAGAAGAAGATAAATGGGTCCAGGCAAGCACCGTCGGACACCGTTTGAATGAGAGGGTAAAATTGGCATGTTGAAATAATGGTGTACGGTGACGGTGCAAAAAACAATACCCCTATATAGTCGTTGAAGTACGAAATTACCTCAGATACAATAAGCCTTCTTGCAAATGAATTAGTAGGAGAAAATAATTTTCATATATGGTTCACTCTACTTTTCCATTCATTCTATAAAAATAACTGTGAATTCAAGATTTTATGTAGAGTTTGAATATAAATGTTTCATAAATTTTGCTTCCCCACAGTTGTCATGGCCCAATTCTTCTTTTAGCTTCAGTTTCACCAAATTCAAGATCTTTAGATTTGAGACAATATTTGAAAGAAACTAATAATTTTGTTCATAATCTATACCAGGCAATATACATGATTCAATTGACTTGTTTGAATTTAATTTCCTACAATTTGCTATAGCAGGGTTTTGTAACCCTTATATCTTCTTCAAAGCAAGCTATAGTTAACATAGAAAAAATGTGAAAAAGAAAATAATCCATAGTCATGTGAAATAGTTCAATTGGTTACCTCCTGTTTTATGAAGTGGGAGATTGTGCAGTTCGAGCCCGTATCTAACCTTGGTATGCACACGTAAATTCAAAAAAAAAATAGAATGACGTATTTTTATGTCGTACCTTTTGTTGTGGAAAAAAATGTATGATATATTCATACCATAACATATGAAGAGCAAAAACTAGAATTCTTATCGATACTGGAACTCATAAGGAATAAAATGAATTTATGGATGAAATCAAATATGCAGTCTTTACAGAAAATAGTATTCGGTTATTGGAGAACAATCAATATACTTTTAATATCGAATTAGGATCAAATAGGACCAAATAAAACATTGGGTCAAACTCTTATTTGGTGTCAAGGTAATAGCTATGAATAGTTATCGACTCTCAAGAAAGGGTTGAAGAATGGGACATACAATCTATAATCATTTGAAAATGAATTGAAATATTTTTATTTCGCACCTTTTCTCAATGAAAATCTTTGAGATGAGATCTTCAACAGCTCTAACTCATCGTGCACCCGACAAAAAACTATTGTTCCATCATTCAAAACAATGTGCCCCTTTATATTTTTTTGAAAAATCAAGCCTATTTCCATCCATTTTGATGGAATTCCTTAAAGTCAAATGAGTTTATAGTATTTCCAACCAATAATGTTGTATTGACAATTTGAATATTGGATAGATGTCAATGAATATTTTAAATATCTTGATGTTTTAATCAACAATGGGGGGCCTTTTGATGACTGATGAGCCATACATGATCTTCCAGCCTAAGTAATGGTTTGAAGACATAGCCATTGGCACACTTGTGCCTCACTATAGGCTTGGGTCCCACAGCCCACAGACTTTGAATTTGGACTATTTTAGATTCTCTTGCTTCACAAAGAAAGTGCTCCTTTTAATCAGTCTATGATCCAATTATTATATGGAAAATGGGTGCTTCCATAGTCCTATTAGATTATACTTATTTCTTCTCTTCATTGACTCATCATCAATGTGGTTCCTCATTTTTTTCCATCTAGCGGGCAGTGACTGCTTCGATTGACAAATGGTTCTTGATAAAAAGAGAATCGTATCAATCTCCACTTGCTGCCTATCATTTTCCATCAGCCCATTGTTTTACTCAAGAAAGATTGCATGAGGGCATTGGGGTTGGATTTTTAGCTCAAAAAACTAGTCTGATAAGTGGAGATCTTCAGTTCTATATAACTCTTTTTTTCTCTCTCTCACTAAAGTAGGACTTATTTATACCCAACAATCCCTCTCTTGAATGAGGCTCTCAGGCGGATAAACGTCACCGGCCATCCCGTCCGACTAGGGGATCTATCGATGGCTTAGGTCTTAGCTCTAATACCACTGTTGAGACTAGATTTCCAACTTAAAAGACTAGCTTAATAGGTAAAGATATAAAGTCTCATAAAAGTCTTTATATTTTTCTCCCTCTCACTCCGATGTGGGACTCGTTCGGGCCCCAAGACAAAGCATTGAGAAGAGATTACTTATTAATATTTTCCATTTAATTTACACATCTTTGGTAGAACGTAGGTAAAGATGATGTTAATAGAAATGAACAAAACTTCATACAAGCCAATCAAATTGATTGTTGTTAGTTAATGACTTTTTATAGTTTCTCACAAATTTATAATAATTAGAATGAAAACTTTCTTCTAACATCTTTTAACCATGCAGTCTTTTATATATTTCATTTAATCATATAGAGCTCAACCTTTGATAGCATTCTTGAACCTGTACACATGACACGATGAATAAGCCCGGAACCATATTGAGTTTGGTTTATTGTGTAAACACAAAACTCAAATATAATTAGGCCCATCGCATATGTTGTTCAAGTGGTTGGTTATTTCCACTTTATACTGGAGGTCAGGACTTCAAATCCTTATGAGTAGCTAACTCAATTTTTAGTGTTGATGGGTGATATCATGTAACGACCCGACTCGAATATAGGGCTTAAGGCATGACTCAGTGTGATATTGTCCACTTTGGGCCTTGCACACAAGCTTGAACCCCCACTGTTTTGCATTTGGGCCCACGCCCACATAGCTTGGCCCAAAAGGTCTCACCTGGTATCAGAGTACGCAGCTCGTAACACACAGCATGATGTTGTCCTCTCTGGGGTCCACCCCCTCAAGGTTTTGTTCCGGCATGTGACACACAGTCACACCCGAAGGCCTCACACGTGAGTTACATAGGTGGCTTCTTAATAAACCCACCCCCCCTTTTCTCTCCCACCGATGTGGGACTCTTAAGGGAGGGGTAGGGTATCACATATCATGTATAATATATATATATATATATATATATAAAATACGTAAAAGCCATATATTATGTATACCACAGACCAATATAATGTATACAACATTAAAACTTACAGACATAGTTTTGTATGCCACATAAGACATATTTATATTAAAAACACACAAAATAACCAAAGGTACGCTTAGTTTCCACGTGCCGGAAACCACAGACAATTCCCAAGTTCTGACTCCTAATGAAGCACCATTGGTTCCTCCATTTCATCTTCCGATTCATATCCTGCATTGTAAGGGATGTGAGCTACTAGTCCAGTGAGGAGAACTCAAATAAATCAGAAATCATGGCATGCATGTATCAATGCGAATGAACATGCAACTTACCAACCTATGATCCATTTTTACCTTAGGATCATTCTTATAGTACATTGTTTACCCTTATGGTCTTATACAAATATTTACCATCAAGTCTTATCTCATTATGCCATACAGGCATTACCATCAGGTTATAAACAATTAGAGAAATTATTCACAAAGTCATACATTGCTAATTAACTGGGATAATCATTCACCAAGTCAAATCCCATTTTTATACTAGGATAATCATTCACCTAGTTATATCCCATTTATCCACTGATGTAATCATTCACCTAGTCATATCTCATTTATCCACTGGGGTAATTATTCACCTAGTCATATATCAGTAACCAACGAGAAATCACTAAGATACATATCATTGTTCATACGGGGATCTCCCACCAAGCTATATCCCACATATTGAGGTCCTAAGCTGAACTTCATCGAAAATCACCACTAAGCTTCGGTAATATTAAATCCATCCACTAGAAATAATATGGCAACTTGCAATTGCATAAGATCTCTACAACCCGGCTTACTAGCACGTCCAACCCAATAGTTCGCAAATGGCGTTCGGCCTAACATCATAAGGTCTCCACGACCCGGTCTACTAGCTCATCCAACACCAACGGTTGATGGCGGTCAACCACAGCCTACTAACATGTCCAATACAACGGTTTACAAACGGCGTTCGGCTTAACATCAAAAGATCTCCACGACCCGGTCTACTAGCCGATCCAACACCAACGATTGATGGCGGTCGACCACAGCCTATTAAAACGTTCAACCCAACGGTTTGCAAATGATGTTCGGCTAATCTCAGCAATTATAGCCCAATGGCCAATATCAGAATTTACAAAGTTATTATTTTTCACAAATTTAACTTATAATCATAATTCTTACATGCAAATGTCAAATGCATGATAATGCATGATATCCAGTGCCCTCCTTACACCGGGACTTATTTAGAGAGAACTGCCATATTTCAGCCTTACCATTTGGTGTATCAAATACCAATACAAGAAATCAATAATGTGATACATTGCCCACACTTAACCGATGTGGGAGTCCCACATCGGTAGTGAAGGAAAGTGGGTTGGGATTTATTTGAGGCCACACATTGTACTCTAGTGTGACACGTTTTGGGCCAGGCCAGGGCTCAAAAACAAAACTGTGCGGGTCCATGTGGGGCCCAAATCAGACAATTTCACACTGAGTCAATCCTTAAACCCTGCATTCGGGTCAGGTAGTTACAAATTTGGTATCAGAGCTGAAGTTCTACACTCGGATTGTTTGTGCCTTCCTCCTTCCATGGTGTTGTTGAGCTAGACCGAGTCTAGCCGGGGCCGGCTCGAGGCTTTAGGGGGAGTAAGTGTGATATCCTGCCCACACTTAACCGATGTGGGAGTCCCACATTGGTAGTGAAGGGAAGTGGGTTGGGATTTATTTGAGGCCACACTTTGTACTCTAGTGTGACGTGTTTTGAGCCGGGCCATGTGGGTCAGGGCCCAAAAGCAAAACCGTGCGGGTCCACGTGGGGTCCAAAGTGAAAAATTTCACACTGAGTCAAGCCTTAAGCCCTGTATTCGGATTGGGTCATTACAAATAAAATATTCAATATTCACACGAACATATAAAACTGGACTTAATAACACGAATGCCTTCACCCAGTTTTTACCCAACAATTTCCAGACATTTCATAGGTCCATATTGTGTTGAGGCTACAAGTCCTTGACTCTCCGACACCATTTTTAACCCCTACGTTATAACCAGTTATAATATTTACATCCCTTACATGTGGGCAGTGTCAAGTCTCGTATTCTGGACCAATATAACATTTTCCATCTTTAAATGACCATGTGTCCCATTTCAGTCCGGTGGTAGTGGGTTTAACAAATAACATAATATAAGTGTTGGTTCGAGTCTCCTCACCTTTACCCTGCAGTGTTTATCAGAGAGATCTGTAAGAATAAAATAATAATATAAATTTCAGGACATTCATGGATTATCTACCCAATCCCATGCATTTTCCAACAAAAATATGATAAGTGTAATGAGTCACTTAACTCTTTTTACTTATTTAAATTATGTCTGAGGGTTAGCTGTTAGCCATCCAAAACACCACAATAAAATAAAAATGTAAAGTACTCAGTGTCCCGTCTCATTTTCTTTTTCATTTAAGGAGATGTATTGAGACGATGTCCAGAGGGTACAGAGACAGAAAAGTAAATAAAATACTCAGTGCCCAACCCATTTTACCATCGAGAGGCGTTTCCGCAGCGGTACTAATGGTCACCGAGCGGCGTTTTCACTGCGTTACTGATGGGTATGGTGCGAGAAATGCAAGTATAGTACTCAGTGCCCCACTTCAAAACCATCGGGTGATTAAACACCTCTTCAGATGGTATCATCGAACGACTAAGTGCCACTACTGATGATCCACCGGATGACTAAACGCCATCTCAAATGATATCATCGAGCGTCTAGCGCTACTACAGATGACAGTGTGGTCGAGAGGTTATAGTATTAGAATTTAAACACACAATATTCAGTTGGGGTTAGTCTTTTTTCTGATTTTACTTAGAATCGAAAAATTGAATTTTAATTATAAAATAAAACTGATTTTAAAGGGTATAATTTAAAATTTAGAAGGAAACTTATTTTTTCCTCTATTTTAAAAAACTCAATTTTAAAGCTCACAACTACTCCTTTCTACTCATGACTTTTTCTATAATTAATATAAATGAAAAAATGATCGTTTCAATACCTTATTTACAAAATTCTGCTAAAAATTAACTCTATTTGAAAATCCGAAACTTAAACAGGAAAATCTGAAGGGTTTCGGCTGCTGCTGCTTACTGCTTGCGGGCGGTCGAAGAAGAAGAGAGAAAGAAGAGAGCGATTGGGAGAGAGAGTGAGCGAGGGCTGTTGCTATTTTTCTTTTTCAATTTCTCACCTCCCTCACCCTTTTATAAACGAAAGGACGTGTTCGCCAACCGGTGTTGGTAGCTTTGGAGGGTAAACATGCCTTTATAAAAATAATATTATTTTATTATTATATCTTTTTAATAATTCCTTTCTTGTCTTTTCACATATCTGGGTATTTTTAGGTTCTACTAAATTGATCCAATTAGTTCACTAAGTCGGGTATTAAAAACTGAACATAGCATTAAAATTTGGAGAGAAACTGACGTAAAAAATCTGGTGTTTTAGCTAAAAATCAGTGTTTTGTCAAAATTTTATAATTTTAAAAAATCTCTTTGAAATGATCTAACTTTAAAGTTAAGTAGATTAAATTAACTTTATAAAAACATTCAAAATGTCCAAAGTGTTTTGAAGTCAAAAGCCACATTTTTCAAGTGAAATAAGATTTTTAATTAAAACGACGGCTCAGATTTCTCGGTGTAAAATAAATGTCAAAACTTGATATTTTTTTAAATCTAAAAGTACAAGAAGGTTCATTATGATACAGATCGAGTATTGATTCTATCCGTATATTTTTAGGACTTTGTCTTCCTTATAAAATTTGAGTTTTACTACTTAAGAAAATATAGATAGTAAAAATACATAAAATTAAGTTGAGATTAGCATTATGTTAAGTTCGGAATTTAAAAATAATGTATAATCTAAAATTTAGAGTTTAAACTAGGTCAAATGACTAAGTTTCCAGAGCAACCAAGTTTTAAGCCTAAAATAATATTATTATATTCATAAATTACTCTTATACTTTTAAAACTTAATTAAAAGAGTTATCGGACTCGAATCAGATCAAACTTGGATCCGCTGGAAACCTCATTTCATAATCTTCGTGATTGGATGAACAAAAATCATAATTAATGAATAAAAAATACTTAATTAAATCTAATTAATCCAAATTAACATCTAAATTGGACTGTAGTATTACATAACTAGACCCATTTACAAGATCCAAATATATTAATATTCTAACCATGCGGAATTTGCATGGAAATCCTAAACTTCACCAATACTGATCTTCATGGAGGTCCAAACTCTTGTAGAGACAAACTCACCATTATTGATCTGCTTAGAGGCGAGGCACTATATAAATTCCTGAGTCTCTCTAGCCTAATAATCGTTGTGGCTAGAGTGGACCAAAATCCTTGAGCTCGGTTCCCGGAAGGGCGTTGAGAACCACATCAATAAGGGATATTGGTTTTTTTTAATTTACATGTGAAAAACTACGAAAAACTTATTGTAAAACTCCCACGAATGATACCAACTGTCCTTAAAGTACACCAAGTTAGGCCATAGAAATTCGAACTCACTTCTTGAGGTGGGAGGTTAACCAATTGAGCTATACCCATTAGGCATTGGTTTGTTTTTTTATCTCTCAATGGATGACATGAGTACATTAATTATAAAACTTCTAAATGTAAAAACAATAAAAACATTAAAAATCAATTGCAAAGTATGCTGACACATAAGGTAACAATGGCCATCGTTGGAGTTATCCCATGTAAATGAGTCGATTTGAGTTGACTGAACTTGATAAGATTTTAATTTTAAGCCAGTAAATTTTATTGAGCTTTTTTAGTTGAGTCCAAAAATTTATTTGAGTTACTCAATTTTATAAAATTCGAGTCAAATTTAAGTTTTGAATTTTTGAACTAACGTGTAAAAATGGGTTCCTCTGCTGATATTTTATTTCAATACATGATTATATATTCATATGGAAATGTGGCACACTTTGCGCTTGTGCAACGAAGAATTTATAACTTCTAAAGTTTAGAATCATCAAACACATCATTGCTAAATTAAGTTAATTTTCTCTTTCTTGACTTATGAACCTTTCTATTCAAAGTATCCTAAAATTGCCAAAACATATAATTTTTTTCATATAGATATGTTCAATGAGTTTTGATATTGATACATTATCGAAAGGGTGCTCATTTAGACACCTCACTTTTCTTTTAAGAGACACCCCATTTCAAAATTTTGTATGAAAATTACCATTTTGCTCCTCAATTTTTTTTAAAAAGATGATTCCTCCACACAAAATTGAGGGGTAAAATGGTAATTTCAAATAAAATTTTGAAATAGAGTGTCTCTTAAAAGAAAAGTGGAGTGTCTAAATGGCTAGCCTTATCGAAATGGTCTAACAAGTATTATTATATAATAGAAATGTTTTGTAACCCATATCATGACAAATTTATTGATAGATTCATTAATCTTCATAAATAATAAGTTGTTATTTTTTATTTTAGTACTCAAATAAGTTTGTGTTTTGTAAAATAATATGGTGTCTTCCTCATCATCTGGAGAGACTCTATAATTTTATTTGTAGAAAAATAGAAATACAAATAAAGAAAGTAAATGTGACGACCCGTTCCGACTCGACTTGACCCCATCACGACATTATCCACTTTGAACTCCACCAGGGTCCGTACGGTTTTACTTTGAGCCCAACCCACTACGCCAGGCCCAAAAGGCCTCGTGACGGCTCTCTTAAATCCCTTTTACACCCCTTTCTGCTGGGCGACGTAGGGACTCTCCAGCAATGCCAGGTGTTACAGTAAATCAAATAAACAGGAAAATATCTAGACTTGGAAAATATTTTTTTAATAACTACTAATTTAAAAATAATATATTTTAATATCTAAATAGATTCTAACATGTTTCAACATGGATTACCAGACTAGTGATCATATTCATACATATCAACACCATGAGCAATCAAAAAAAGTGAGGATCAATGAAGCATTAGATACATCTCTATTTATTGTGAATCCAATTCTTATCTAATTATATTTTATTTTAAGATGATCTTACCATTGAATTGAAGCATACAAGAATGGGACTAAAAATTATTTATTTATAAGTCCAGTAAACTTTAACATAATTGTGTAAGCACACTACACAACGAAAGACCTTTTAAAACAATCTATTCAGATGTCCTCTTCAGGCTGCAAATAAGGGTTTGCATGTGATTATTATGCTTTACTCTTGTGGTTGACATTAAAGGGACATATTTAAGAATAAAGTTATTTTTCTTTTATTAATGATTTGAAATTAAAAAAATCAGTTCTTTTTTTATAATTTTGGATTTCAATAATTTATTGTGACTAATTGAAATTTCTTTATATTATTATCATTTTGTATTTTTATTTTTGTAAATTGTATTATTCATTGAATGACAAATGCTAAATAATAATTGATGAGATAAATACATGCCCTCTAAAAGTCATACATCCCATGAATGCTCTAATTTTTTTTTTAGCAATGGCTCTACTTTAGAAAAAAATATCGACCAATGTATATTGGTTTTTAAACTTATATATACCGATCGATATATATCGCCGATATCGTCCAATATCAGTGGTTTTGATTTAAAGAAAAAATAAGAGAGAGACTTTTCGACCGATACATCGGCCAAGATCGATATTTATACCCTTGAGTCTACTCATGATCATTGTGACAAATACCGTTCTCGAGATATTAACGGCAATTGGTAATAACGGGATATTTTAAATTCTCGGATTTTTACCGGGAATTTAACGGAAAAATCTCGCGGAAACTATAATATTTAAAAAATAAAAAATAGAATAAATAAAAAAATTAATGAAATAAAAATGATATAGGGAATTTACTGGGAATTTACCGGCAATTTACCGGGCGATTATTGCGTTATTAACGTTTATTGCGTTTTTAACGCGATTTTATCAGGAATTTATAGAAATTTATCGTCGTGGCGATAAAAATATGCTTTTAACGGGTAATGGTATTTTACCGATAAAAACGCGGTAAATTTGAAAATACCGCCGATATTTGTGATAAGGCTCATGATTAATTTAAGCTCTCCACACATGTTAACTCAACTTAAAACCTTCATTTTGTGGGCCACAAAATAAAAGGGTTAATATTTGGAAAAATATATTTTGTTAAAATTACAAAAATGCTCCCTATGAGTTGCACTCTTGATCATGTGATAATCCGATCCCAACACGATATTGTCTGGCTTGGACCTAATCTAGATTCGCACGATTTTGCTTTAAACTCAGTCCACTAGGCCAGACCCAAAAAACCTCGTGATGGGTGAAGGAGTGACCTCCTCTTAATAACACCTTCAACACCCACCTCATAGACGAGGTGGGACAATTCCCACACGTCCATTTGTGTGAGGTGTTAAAGATCATGATTCGATACTATGGTAAGTGTTAAATAGCAAATCCTTTGTGAATTGGTTGAGTGAAATGCCTATTAAATGCGTATAGAAACAAGTCAACTTAATAAATGGCTAATGACTTAATGCTTGTTAGCTAGGGTGTAATTTTGGCGGGTCTTAATTAATTTCTGTTTGAATCTAATTGAAATTACCAGTGTAAGTGGGTAGAAAGACTTTCACATGTCCTCAAAATTAATCAGGTGTTTAAAGAAATCTAAATACCGTAATCATAAAAAAATAAACCTATTTCTTATACTAAAACCATGCTTATCCTCCTGTATTTGATATAGTTTACCATTGGTGATTGCGATTATATTTCCCTTTTATTTTCGGTTGTTTTCGGACCTCATCCCATCCGCCAACAACCGGTCCACCAAAATATAAAAGTAAAACCAAACGGTCCACGTCCATTAGGTCCTTTACCTACACCATATTTTGGATCAAGTAGAAAAAAAAAAGGTTTAGATTGGTGAATTATTAAATGTATTTATTTGGCAGAGTCATATGTTCTATATGAATAATTGCATACCAAGCGTCTGAATTTAAAATGGGATTTTTTTTTTCACATTTAAAATTCACTTATAAATATATTTTTGGTATTTAAATTAAAAAGGCCATGTAAGTAAATCAAGAAAGGATTCATAGCTGCTTTGGCTGTAATAGGGATTGATATCTCGGGTTTTCGTATCGGCTTTACCATGATGAATGGATGATATATATCCACAAAATATCAATTGATATCATAAATATGATCCTTTTAAAAAAAGTATTTTGGACCTGTGCCTAGCTGATATATCAGCCAATATCGGCCAAGATACCTCCTGGACAATGAGATTTTGACCCCTGGGCTGTTTACATCTTTATGCTTGGCCGTATTATTTTAACATTTCTCTTCTTTGAATCTCATATATTATGTTATTTGTGTCATATTTATTAGAATATTTAATGTAAAATTTTATATAAGACTAGAAAAATATATGATTGAATTTGAAAATAGAATATTTTGACTGAAAAAGATTTTAAAATTTATGTTCAGGCCCAGCATCTATTTTTGTGACTTTATGACAAAAAATAAAGTTATTTTTTAAAATATTTTTTATACATAATTTAAATTTTATAATTTTGCAAGACCCATAAAGAATATAAGATAAAATTGAAACTAAATAGCCCACCCTACGTATTGAATCCTTTCTCAATTAAATGAGGAAAGCACTTTCTTTCAAGTTTCAAATAATGTTGCTTGTCATTTACGGATATATGAAAGATATTTTTAAAATGCCTTTTTGGTAAAAATTCAATTTAATAGATTTAAAATTATAATTTTTCAGAGTTCAAATATCAAAAGTTAAAATTTTATAATTTTATTAATTACTTTTATCAACAATAAAATTATTTTAGAATGAATTTACATTAAATAAATTTATAAAACACAAAAGGAAAACCCCAGAATAGGGCTCCTCAACCGCCGAAGGAAGAAGAAGATTTCTCACTTACCAGTTTTCCACACTGCCTACATTTTTTTTCTCTCTTTCTTCTCCAAAGACTCTCTCTCTCTCTCTCTCTCTCTCTCTCTCTCTCTCTCGCTCTCTCTCTGCTAGCGATGAAACGGGTAAGGATTTCAATTCGAATCTCAAATCTCAACTCTCAAATGTCTAATATCGCCTCTTGCTGCATCTGCTATTTTCATTCCTTTCATTTTTTTTTTTTAAATTTCCCTCTTTGTTGGGTTGAATCTGAATTCTCGAGAAATTGGTTTCTGGGGTTTGCTTTGTGCTTTTCCGTTTTCTTCAATATGTAATTTCCTTTCTGGCACGATTTGGTGCAGGGAAAAGAAGTAATTTCTTGGAAAATTACCATTTTTATGTTAAAATGGAAATGACTCTAACTAATTTTGGTTCTGGTTTCCGGGAAGTTATTTTTAATTCAATGTAACTAAAGATAGCCCTAAATCTCGCAATTTGTCAAAATTCCCTGGATGTAAATTTTAATTATTTAGGTAACATATTACGTCCCCATGAGAGAAGTTTCGGCGTTTTTTCCTTGAAATCTGATTATGTGTCTTCGATAATGCGGGTTTTATTTCGGTTGAGACTGTAAATTTGTATCATATGCTTAAGAAGTAGAATAGGCTTGTTCTCCATTTTTCCTAGTTCTTTCTAGAAATGCAGTAGTGTTGACACATAAAACTATCGACGGTCCTTGACTATTGAGATCTTTTAGTCCATTATGGAGTGTAAAGTAACAAAAGAAAAAGTTACATATTTACCAGGAACACGCCCTCAAGGATTTTTTAAGTAGCCCTAGTGGAATTTTGGAGTCTCTTTTTTTTAATGAATAGGAAAAACCACCCTTTGAACAAACATGAATAAGGTATTAGGACTGGAAACACCAATTCCTTCATTTAATATAAGTAAGACAAAGAGTAGCATGAAGAGAATGATTGAAGTAAATAATAATAAAACTGCTATAAAATCTTTTTGACCTGGTCGCGTATTTTTGCCATGACCTGTCCCAAGCAAAGCTTCATTCATCTTTTGTGACGGTTTTATGCCTATGATCGCCTTCCATGATGGGGCAACAATGATATCTTTGTTTGTCCTTCTCTGGGTTATTCCAATTTGGATTCATTCAAGTTAATAATGAAAATTGGGCATTGAAGAAGAGGAATGAAGTGAAAAGGGTATTCGTGATTTTGAGTTATGATAGTAGCTTTTTCAAGATTATAATGGTAGCTAGGATGATTTAGCAAAAACTACGATGACTTAATGCCGTAATGTAGTATGGCTTTAGCTTCCAAGACAAATTGTGCCAACATTTTTTTTTCCTGGCTCTATTTGGAAAGAATAGACTAAAAGAGTTTTTGATGGTGTTTATGATGGAGAGGTATTTGAGGTAGTGTTGGTAAGGTTGGTAAAATGAGTGTTGATTCACAAGGAATCCGGGGGCTGACCTTGTATGGGAGCAATTAGAAAACAAGTGGTGGTTCAGATTATTGTTCTTAAAATCTTACTATACACGATTCGTATTTTATGATTATTGAATATGATAAGAGAAACGATTTGTATTTAATTTGTGATTTCTATAAATAATAGAATTATGGGATTATTTATAACGTGAAATTATAAAACCTTTTGTTTTGATAGTTTTTAAGGCTCGAGTCATAGAGCATTTAAGACCTTTGGACTTTTTAGTTCATTATTGACTTTCTTACAGTATATTTGGATTATATGTTGGTCTTATACTTCTGAGAGTTGTAATATTGAAATTTGAGCTCCAATGAACTAATTACATTAACTTAAATGTAGTTTTTGTTGTGTTTTAAAATCTCATTCTTTGTTCTTGATCTTTGTTGACTAAACCAATGTGGTGAACAAAAATCCTTGTTTCTTTTTATTTGCTTTCTCTTCCTTTTGATGTTTTTTAAAATAATTGCAAAAGTGACTGACCCTGCATTATATGTCCGGGACTGTAACCACTTGTCAAGTGTCTATGGTGCCCAGGATGGATATGGCACCGATCAACTGTGAATAAGGCATTAACACATTTTTTACAAAATTGAAGTATCATGCACAACATGTTACTAAGGTGTTGAATACTTTGAAGCGTTCGGGTATCATAACCAACTTCGCTCTGTGCTCGTGTCAAATTCTTGCTCTTTTTTCTTCACTATATATCTAATTGGACACCATATCTGATTTCCAAAAATTGATATAAGAGTATCTTACTTTGAAAAGATCCCTTGAAATGTTACAGGTAAAATCTCTAAATTTAAACTCTCGATTTTTTTTTGTTCATTGCTTTCTACAGGAAACTCTCTGTAATGTAGTACTCTATAAAGTTATAACCTGTCTAAAATAATATCGGCAGTTGGTCCCGACCTTGGGCCTATACAAAATGTAATAAATCTCTCTAACTCAGTACTCAATACATTCAGAATAAAAAATGTACTGCCCCAACTATTTTGCAAAGTAATATTTCAAACATTCAGAATACAAAATTATTGCAAAAGTGACTAAGGGCCTCACAAACTGTTGAAGTCTTGAGAAGATTTGGGATGAAAAGAGAGGAGTGGAGATGTGGGTAGGTGGAAGATTATTTATTATTTTATAAATATAATATAATATATAAAGAAGATAAATGGTTTAGACACTTTGATCTTTGCTGAAGCATAGAGATATACAAACTGTTTACTGCCTGGGTTGCATGGTGACAAGGAGATTTGCCCTTCTGAAGAACTTTTGGATTGGATGGTCCGTCCACTTTTGCAAGAGTCTGCCGTAGGATGATTTTTTCCAGAAAGATAAGCCGAAATGAGTCATTTGTTTCCACAAAGAGAAACCAAAATGACTTTTTAATAATAGGTGAGAGTTTTTAGGAGATTTTTAGAAAGGAATTTTGCTAGACCCTCTAATTTAATAACCTCTATAATGTAATATATGTACTATGGTCCCAACCATATTACATTATAGAGGTTTTACTGTATTTGGAAAAATGGGAGAGAAAAACACTATGGTTCTTGTGGAAGTGTCTTGTTTTGTACGTGTGACAGGTTTTACCCTTTTATTTGAGTGTCACAATTTACCTCATTATTGGAAACAGGGGCTTTTCAGCAACTCAACAGTTTTTCTGACAATTTGTCAAATAGTAGACTCAATACTTGTTCCATTAAGATGCATCTAATGAGAGATAAGATGGCATTTCAATGAAACATTTTTTTTATTTTTTTGATAACCAAGGGGAACCAAACGAGTCAAGGGCCCTCCCATAAACCCTTTGGGAGAACGCCCCACAATCACATAGGACGCCTCCAGTTAACGCCACCAGGACTCGAACTGGTCACGTTTCGCTTCATGAGGCAGGAAGTAACCAGTTGAGCTACCCAATGTTGGGTAACATTTTTTCCCCTTGAAATGGGTCATTGCCAACACTAGATAGATGGGATGGCTTTGATGACGAGAACAATCATGAAATAGTTTACTAATTCTCTTGAGATGGATGAAAAGAGTACAACCAAAGAACCTGATTAGTCGGGAGGGGATTATGAAGCCTAGGATGGAGGTTAATTTGGTTTGGTTAGAATTAAAGACAAGAATGGTGCTCTTTTGTTCAAGTGGCTATGGAAATATGAAACGAAGGTGAATACTTTTCAAAAAAAAAAATATGAACAGAAGGTGAATGTGTTGTGGCGCAAAAAAGTGTGTCTAGGTGTGTGTGCTCATTCATGTGTTTAGGAGGGGGATGATAAGGAATGGGTCAAGTGTGTTAGAATCCATTGTGAGAGAGAGATGGGAAAGTAGATTGGTGTTTTCGTAAGGGTTTGCAGCTTGTTGTGTTGGACAAGTGGATTGGTGTTTTTGTAGGGTTTGTAGTTTGATGTGGGAAAGGGGGATATAATAAGGTTATGGAATTGTGGGATCTGTGGGTGGAGGAGAGCGTGTTGAGTGCCTTTTTCAAGGTTATATAATGTTGTAGTAAACAAAAGGGCTTGGGCAAGCGATTTTTAGGCAGAGTTGGGTGGAAAATTGTATGGAGTTTGATGTTTTGAGTTTGAGGCTGAAGAGTATGTTTTGTGTGTTAGCAGGATTCAGCTAATTCAATCTCTTGGGAGTGGGAAGGAAAAGCTACCTTGGTGGTGTTAATTCAGTTGTATCTGTTCCTAATTCTATTGTAGAAGTATTTTTTAGTAATATAAATTATGGGACTGCTATACCTGTATTAATTAATTATGCACTTCCACCTTTTTTTCATGGAAATTAATCTTCAAGAGAGAGAGAGAGAGCAGCAGTTAGCTGTTGACTGATTATCCTAAAGCTTGCTATAGTAATAAGCGATACAAATCTGCACATTATAGGTTAGCCTGACATTCCAATATATTCGTTCGTAGCTCTAATTCTGGAAAAGGGACTCACTGAATTTGTTAGGTTGAAACTGTCCTTGAAGCAATCGTATACTTTGCCTTTTTGGCATTTGATAAGAGCAACAAGCATGGTTTTGAGATGATTTCCTATTATGCTTTTTTCAAATGACCCACAATTCCAAAAAAGCAGCTTGCTCTGGGGAGAGCCAAAGCCAACAAACCAAGTCCAAAACAGCATTTTGAGAGAAGCCAGGGTCACCTGAGAAATCCCAAACAATTTTAATTTGGTTTCTTATTTTTATTTTAGGGCACAAATTGGCAATTTTTGTGGAAATGGAAAGTGATTTCTGTGATGGAACCGATGATGCTTGTGGTTAAGGTGGAAATCTATGTTTCACTAACTCTTGAAGATGTGTGACTCGCTTGTGTTAGACACTCCCACCCATCCTGACACATTATTACAAACCTAATGAAAACATCAATATTTTTTCCAATTGCATGTTTAAAGTAAAGCTAATATTTTATTTTCTGTGTTATCTTCCCACCTTATTTTCATTTAAAATCAGTTTAAAGTTTAAATTTATTTAAATATGGTGCTTAGGCTTAGTCTCTCTCTCTCTCTTCTAGCTTGTTAGTCTGACACCAAGCACCCATGTTACACTCCACACTTGCACCCATACCTATTTACAATGGGTGGAGATGTATAATTAACCACCAACTTTCTGTCACGTGCTTGAATTCATTTTCCTGGGTGAGGGGTGAAAATTTGTCGTTCACTTGCAAATTTGTTTGTGGTTTGTCGATTTTCACCCTTGACCCTTGCACTTCACCTTTTAATCATATTTTCTTTTTCCATAGAAAATGCCAAATGTGCCATTGGCCTCTCTCTCTAGTCAAACGCAATTAATGACCTTTGGTTAGTTGTCTTGTTTTTCATTCTGGTCTTCAAATATTACAAGACTAAAGCTTTAGAGTTAAATGGAATAGAAATTTTGTGACATTTTCAGATGGTTTGTGTGGTTGCCTAGCTGGCTTCTGCTTTTACATTATCAGGCTGATACTTTTCACATGTCCTTCATGTGGTTATTTTTCTCCTGAACCATTTATATATTGGTTCCTGATATTTACTTGTGTGTATTGGTGCTGATATTTGCATATTTGACCACAGGATTGAGGTGCATTCATGGTGGAGATCTCAGCCCCGTGCTTTTGAGGATGCAAGATATTTGATTCATGCCTAGTGTTGATCAGAGTCAATTTAATCAATATGTAGAGAAACTCAATTTTGGAATGAATATTTGAATTCCAGTGCACAAGCTAACTATATCTCTGAACGAAGCTTATTGTTCAGTGGGCATTACATGCTTTCAGTAATCTGCTGTTTGTTATATAAATGACCCAAGTAGTAGATATATCATCCTAATGTTCTTAATGGCGTGGAAGATCTTTTGGTATTATTTCTTTCTGTTCAGATTGGTTGAGTGTTCGAGGCAATCAGGGGAAATGTGGTCACTCAAGCTGAGTGAAGAGTCAGAATTGCTGCACCGCTGGCCAGTTGTCAGTGCGGGCATATTTGTATTCATTGCATTATTTCTGTCCATGTTTCTCATTTGCCAACACTTGGCTTTTTACAACCAACCAGAGGTTCATTCTTATATTCCTTACAGATCTGCTTGAAAATTTCTTATTTTATTCACATTCTGCATAAGAGTTTTGGTTATATTTATACAAACTTCCATTCAAATCATGAGAACCAGTCATCCAGCGCAATGTGGAAGCATAATTTTTATTTTTTAATTTGTCTTGATATTTCCATCCCATTGGTGATAATGAAAATGTGTTTTAAATTTCATTTCAGGAGCAGAAATTCCTTATTGGACTCATTCTGATGGTTCCCGTTTATGCAGTTGAATCGGTATGTAAACATTATTTTTCTTTGATTATTCAGTTTGAAAAATGGTTGATATGGTTTCAGTGCGGTACTGTAGTTATGACGTGAGCAAGCTGCTCTAAAGAATGTGTTTTGCACTTTATACAATTTATATACATTAGAAATTCTTGTTGTATAATCTTTAATTCTCCATGAGTACATGCATGTTATTTTTTTATATATATAAAAAAAAAGGAAAATTTGTACTTGCTTATATGGATAACTGGATAAGAAAGTAATCACTATAGAAGAATGAGATGCTTGATATAGTTGCAGATTATGTGAATAAATAGTGTGCCTGCCATTTTCAAATGTGATGGAAGAAAAATGAATATGGTAGGAACTAGAAGGGAAATAGGGATTTCAATTCAAGAAGAGCGGGAAGTGATTTATTGACCGTGGAAATTACTCAACCGTACACCAGAGAGTAATTTTTTTTGAAATTCCTGTTATGCCCTCTCACTGTCGCCACTATCATTCACCTTCCTTTTCTCTTTTTTCTCTCTCGTTCTGCCGTCTCAACTAGCCTTCCCTTTTTTCACGAAAAATGAGCTGGATTTGATTGCAAAGCAGAAAGAATGTTGGCTTCGTCTCCCACCCATCTCCAACAATGAATTGGAGAAAGATGGTTTCTTTAGGCTACCAATCTGATAAGATGGATTTGGGCATTTCTCAAATCAAGAGAAGATATGCTGTCCCTGCTGCTGCTGTCGTCTTCTTCTGCTCGCTGCTGTCCCTGTATTTCATCTTCGCCTTTGCTGTTGAAAATCTCTTCCTCTGCTGCTGTAAATCTTGCATTCTGATCTCTTTTGTTCCCCGTCTGTCATTGAAAGCCGGTCATTACCAACAACCGTTGGGTGCCCCCACCGGAAAAAGGGTCTCTTTATTCGACCACGAAGTGGCCCTCTTCTGGATCTGAGTTCTCTCCTGTCTTGTTTCTTATTCTGGCTTCTGCTTCTTGGACTGAAACTGAGAACACCTGCACCAGTTCCTTCTGCAGCCCATCCAGTTCCGTATCTAAGCCCATTTACTCTCCATCTACACCTGCCTCTGTTTTCTTTCTTTCATGAAAGTGGTTACTCCCAGCAAGGGCAAGATCTCTGTCCCCTCTCTTGGTTCTGTGTATCATGAACGCTGGGTTCTCTCCGATTGCTGCTGTGTTCTTTTGCAGATCTCTTCTTTTCTTCTGCTGCTGCTGCATTGTTCTCCCTCTCTCTGCAGATCTACTTTTCTGGGTTTTAACGTCTTCCATCACTCCTCTGTTTTCCTTCTTCTCTTCTGCTGCTCTTTGCTATCAGCTATAGATCCGGCTTGATCCCAACGTCTTTCACAGAGACACCTCTGCTTTTCCTGCCATTCACTGTGCTGTGATTCTCTGATCCAGGCTATTTGAATTTTGTTGAGAGATGAGAGAACAACGCCAAGAGAGACGAGCTGCTGGTCGAAAACGAGGGAAAGAAAAGAACGGGGAAAGCTCTGTTGGTCGAAACTGAGAACGAGAGAAAAAGAAGAAGAAGAGGGCTCACTGTAGAACGAGAGAAAGGAAAAAAGAACAAGGAAGGTGAATGACAGTAGAAGGAGGGCATAACAGGAATTTTGGAAAAAAAAAAAAAATCTCTGCTGTACAGTTGAGTAATTTCCGCGGTGTATAAATCACTTTCCATCAATCAACCCTCCAAGTGGTTTCATTTTGAGGAGAAACCTGCTTCCAAGCTGAAGATAAATTTTGGGGAAATTATCTAATGTCGTTTATTGATGAGACTGGCTGTTATATAACATACAGGATACAACTCAAACAGAAACTTAAAAGAGGAGAATTGAAAATAATTCCCATTTATTTTAACAATAATATTCTCTTTCTAATTAAACTAAATAGACTGACTGTTAATTATAGCGTGTGGTAGTACTTGCTGTGAATAACTTTTTTCGCATTTTTCACGTAGATTTTCATTAATGATGAAGAATATCTATATTTCAATATTGTTTTCACTTCTCACTATCTTTTGCAGTTTATTATAATTTTGACTTTATTTATTTTTTAAGCTGGATTTTTTCTGTTTTTTTCATGCATCTTTTCTGGATGGAATGCCGGAATGGCCGTAACACCAGAATGTTCCATACTAGAAGTAAACTGGATTGGCGACCTGGACTGATCTTACAACTTTGAATTTGCATACCTCGATACATGACAGAGGCAGTTATTATTTATTAATGTATTTTGAAAAGGCTCTAATCTCAGCAAATTTAGAGTTGCCATGGTTCTCATTATTATCTTCTATCCATGAGGTAGAATTTACAACCCCCCAAACTGCTATGTCTCTCCCATAGGTAATTGAATTAACAAAATATAATGGTTTTATTTTTGAATATCCAGAAAGCGCTTTTCCCTTTTCTTGGATTATCCTATTTCACCTTTTACGTGGTTTCTTGACTACTTTTGTTCTTATTGTTCAGTGAATAGCATTTGTTGAAATGTTTCACTGTAGAATAATTATATATAATGCCTTCTACTTTTCATTGAAGAAGTAACATTTTCCTTTCTTATGGTTCTTTTGCAGTTTTTGTCATTGTTGGATTCTAAGGTTGCATTCAATTGTGAAATAATGCGGGACTGCTACGAAGCTTTTGCTTTGTATTGCTTTGAAAGATACCTGATTGCGTGCTTAGGTATTCCGACGCTTACTTTGCATCCAAATAATTGTTAGAACAAGGTCTTTTGAACTTTTGTGTGTGAAAGTTAATGTGGTTTTATAAAGTTAATGTGGTTTTGTTATGATCTATTCATTTATTCAATCTTTTGGTATCACTGACCCTTGCTAGAATGGATGTTTCTTCATGAGCCTATGATTACCTTTTTTTATTTGCCTTTTTTTTTTTATGCGGCGTTTGCTATTGTAGTGTTACGTTAACTTCAAGGTTAAGCATTTGATTACAGGTAAATCATGAATTGGCAGCAACTTAGCTCGTCATTTGAACCAATTGTTACTCTTGTGTACTAACTTTTGCTGATTGGCTTGGTCAGTTGACTGTGGGTTTACTTTTTGCATGGATGGAGGGTATATTCCAACTGGAGCAATTGATGATCCTTTTGATTCCTATTATAGTGTTCATCATGATGCTTTTGTATTTGATACCTTTATGATGAGTGAATAGGTATTGGCATGGCTTTGTACTAGGTTTGTTGCCTTTATGATGGGTGAACAGGTTCTGCATGGCTTTGTACTTGGTTTGTTGAAGTTTGGTGCCTTTATGATGAGAAGAAAATTTATCCTTATTGGACTTGAAGGAAGATTGGAATTGTCCAAAATTTTACTGGTTTGGGGTGAAAATTTGATGCTTTATTTTTTCAGTGATGGAAATTGAATGGACTGGGATGGGTGTGAGTTGGGTGAAACTGATCATAATTAGCCAAATGAATGGAGTGGATTTTCAAAAATAGGTAATACAAGTCGACCCAAAAATTGAGACTAGTGTCCTAGAATGTAGGCACCTTAAAAGGTAAAAGAATTAGAGTTAGTAGACATTATGACCCGGAGAAAGATAAACATAGTTTTTTTTCAGTATAAAGAGAAGACAATAAAGCTAGCGATTTAGGTGATGGTTTCAAGCTCTATTATACAAGAACAAGCAACTCTAGAAATGGGGTAGGCATTGTGTTTGATAGGAATTTAAGGGAAAAAGTTATAGACGTCAAAAGAAAGACTAATAGGATTATAGTGATAAAATTAGTTTTGGATAAGGATACTTTAAACATTATTATTTCTTATGCACCTCAAGTTTTTAAATTTATCCATAATTGGACACATGGTATAAAAGTGATGGGTGAAGAACCATACATGGAAGACATGAATGCAAAGAGAAAGAAAATGGGTAAATCGATTTTAGATTTTGCAATGTCTTTTTGTTTGGTAGTAGCTAGCACTTTTTTCCCTAAAAAAGAAACAAGTTCCTTGTGACTTTTAAAAGCGGAAGATGTAAGGAAAGGAACTTTGTAAGGACTGTAAAGTTATTCCAGGATAGAACCTTATAACCTAGTATAGACTATTAGAGTGGGATGTGCATTATAGAAGTAGAATTATAAACAAAGCAATGCGGGATTTTCTAAACATAAGGGGGGGTGGAGCTTGAAGGAAGATGTGACAAGAACTTTTAAGAAAAGAATTCTTACTTTGATGATTGGGACAAGGACTTGAATCCAAATGAGATGTGGGATAACATGGCTAGTGGTATAAAATAACTTGCAAAAGAAATAATGGGAGAGTCAAAAGGCAACGAAGGACACACATAAACAAACATGGTGGTGGAACTCAAAAGTTCAAAGAACTGTTGATGAAAAGAGGTATCCTTTTAAGCAATGGCAAAAAACAAGGCGACACAATATTTGAGTAGTTATAAAATAACTCAAGAGCTGCAAACAAAGCATAAGCAAAGCTAATATGACGCATATGATGATTTGTATGCAAAATTAGGAACCAAAGAGAGGGAAAATGGAATCTATAAGCTTGTTAAGGTGAGAGATGAATCCTAGGGAGTAGAGACCTAGATCACGTAAGCTTATGAGTCAGCCATACCTGAAACTTTGGGGGAGGAGTAAAAAAAGAGGCTATGATAAGAATCAAGTATCTTTGAGAATCAGTTTGGGTTTATGCCATGTAAGTCAACAGCAAAAGTGTTTTTTGTTGAGACAACTCATAAAGAAGTTTAGGTAGAAAAGGAAAAAATTATGACTTTTGTAGATTTGGAAAAGGCCTATCATAGAGTGCGAAAACATTTATTTTGGCAAGCTTTGGAGAAAAGATAATTCCTAATAAGTATCTTTAGATTACACACAATAAGTATGAACAACCAAGAACTAGTGTAAGGATGGTATGTAGGGAGACGGGTAAATTATCTGATAGGAGTTGGATTTCTTCGAGGATCAACTTTAAGGCCATATTTATTTGGCTTAGTTATGCATTACCTCACAGTTGTTGGATGGGATGTAGTCCATGTTGCATACTATTTCTGCAAATGATATAATATTAATTGGTGAAGCAATAAATTAGTTGAATGAGAAAATAGAATTATGGAGGAAAGCTTTAGAGGTAAATGGTTGACAATTAGTAGAGCGAAGACAGAATATATAGAATGTATCTTTAGTGGTTAGGGAGTATAGAAGAGGAACCAATTATAATTATAAATGACTTAGTGTCACATTGTGATAAATTTCGTTACTTAGGTGCAACTATTAAACTAGATGGAGGAACACATCTAGATATAGCTAATAAATGGGGCAGGAAACATAGGCAAACTAGTAGAGTGCCATGAGATAAAAGAGTATCTTGTAGATTAAAAGGGAGGTTCTATAGGAAAACTATTTGGTTAGCAATGCTTTATAAAACTGATGTTAGCAATTAAGAAAAAAAAAAAAGTAGACAAGATAATGGTAACAGAAATGTGTATTCTAAGATGAATGGTTAGAGTAACATTAAAAGATAGAATTATGAACAAACATATTAGAAAAAGCCTTTAGAGTAACCACAGTAGATGTGAAAATGAGGAAAAACCACTTAAGGTGGTTTGGAGTTTGGACACATACATTAGAGATTAGAAATGGCCCCTATTAAGAGAATATGATTGGTAGTGCTAAAGAAAGATATGATAGGTTGTTGGATAGCAGAAGATACGGGTTGGATAAGATAAATGGAAGAGAAGCTATAAAGGCTTTGATGTTGATGATGATCAGTTTACTAGAAGTTTTCACTAATGCACCGTTATTTGTAAACTGGAAAAAGATTCCTCATCCTGCACCCTGACACACCATTTGCATTTTTCTCTACATTGAACTCGTCATATGGTCTCATCTTCAATGATGAGCTGCTTTTCATCCCAAGAAAGATAAAAATTGACAAAGCTGTTTCTGTCAGGCGGTGAGGACAGTACAATCAAATTTATGGAGAATCAGACGCAAATTAGCTCAAGCACACCTCTCTTGGAACTGGCATATGTAGATGGAGCTATAAAACATCCATTTCCATTAAATTTCTTGTTAAGGCAGTGGTATCTTGGTTCTGACTTCTATCAAGCTGTCAAAATTGGCATTGTTCAATATGTATGTATTTCCAAAACTTTTAATATTCCATTATGTTACCCTTCAATCTTTTTCATTGAATAAAAGATTTCTACGACACAGATGATATTGAAGCCGATCTGTGCTTTGTTTGCAATCATCTTTGAATTCTTTGGGGTTTATGGAGAAGGGCGGTTTGAATGGAATTATGCGTAAGTCATTCTTAATTTTTCTCCTCCTTTTGACTAAGAGTTGTACCTTAAAAAATATGCTGTTTTTCATTCTTGCAAACAATCATCTAATTGGCATCCATGTTGCACTAATTCCTTGCTAATGTGTCAGATTGTATTCCTATGTATTGATGTAGTTTTAACAAGAACTTTACTTTGTAGTGGCGTCATTTTAATAAGAACGTGATTCTGCAAAGTTTTGTTGAATTTATTATGCCTTTTGATGCAGCTACCCTTATTTAGCAGTTGTGCTAAATTTCAGTCAGACCTGGGCCTTATATTGCCTTGTACAGTTATATTCTGTCATTAAGGAGAAGCTGGAACCTATAAAACCCCTTGCTAAGTTTTTGATGTTCAAGTCTATTATATTTCTGACATGGTGGCAAGGTGTTGCAATTGCATTTCTCTTCTCTTTGGGAGCACTCAAAGGATCATTGGCACAAGAGCTGAAAACCCGTATTCAGGACTACATCATTTGCATTGAGGTATTCTCTTAACTGAAGTTTCTCTCGCTTTTTTCTTTTTCTCGTGCATGATGTGCTTTTCCCTCCACAGATGTTCATACTCTCTAACTGTGCCTTTTTTTATTGAAGTTCATGTGCCTTTTTTCTTGGAAGTTCTTTCTCTCTCATAGATACACACATGCATATACATGTGCAGAGACATGCACACACACATGATGTTATCTCTCTTTCATTGTATAAAATAATCCCTAGTTAAATAAGCCTTCCTTTGACCTTTATATCTTTGCCCCCCCTCCCAAAAAAAAAGATGGGTGTTGCTGCTGTGGTGCATCTTTATGTCTTCCCTGCAAAGCCATATCAACGCGGTGAAAGATGTGTCCGTAACGTGGCTGTTATGGCTGACTATGCATCCCTGGGTTGCCCTCCGGATCCTGAAGAGGTTAGAGACTGTGAAAGGTCGACTAGGATGCGTCTTGCTCGGCCTGGAGAGAATGAAAAGCGTTTGAGTTTCCCCCAAAGTGTTCGAGATGTGGTCCTCGGAAGTGGTGAAATTGTGCGTTTTCTCCCCCTAAAGTTGCTCATATCCTTTTGTGTGGTTTATCCATAGTAACTCTTTTTCCTTCTCTGATCTTATGTTCTCATAGGTTGTTGATGACGTGAAGTTTACCGTTTCACATGTAGTGGAACCAGTGGAGCGAGGAATTGCAAAAATAAATAAAACCTTCCATCAAATATCTGAAAATGTAAAACGGCATGAAATGGAGAAGAGAAATTCTAGGGATGATAGTTATCTTATTCCTTTGAAGTCATGGGGAAGTGAATTTTCAGAAGCCCAGGAACATGCCCTTGAAGGAAGCATTAGTGATAGTGGTTTGGCTAGTGGGAAGAAAAACCATCATACAAACACTACTTTTTCACGGATTAGACATCAAGCAGCTGGTCGTTCATCATCTGAATTCTAAGGCAGCAGATAGAACATTCTGTTATGATGTAAAGTGCCCCTTTATTTGGCTGATGGATAATCAGTGCCTCTATGTCATAATAGAATGTTTTGGATGATTTTCAGCATTATTGGCCAGTAAGTTCTGTTGTTTATAATCTTTTCTTTTTAGGGAAATGTTTGCCACAAGAGTCCATTTGGTCAAGAATATAGGGCAAGTCATGGGCTATTTTTTATGAAGAATCAAGAATCTGCTGATTTCTGAAAAGATTCAACTGGTTCTTGTGACAAGAATGAAAGGAAGTTTCAATCTGTTCGAAATGACCTGTTCATGTTGTTTAGGACTGTATATCCAGGTTTGAATCAGTTCTTAACAAGATAAAATGTCTTTAGAAAGGCATTAATCTCTTATCAAATTCTACACCTGTGGCAAACCAGAACATTCGGTACACATTTTGTAGAATTCCAGTGGGATTCATAATTCCTTAAAATTCTGGAATTAGGAAAGTCTTCAAATTCTTCTTTGGAATTTAAGTATTCCTGCAGTATCCATTTTATGTTGGTGGGCTTGGAACTGTTTACTAGAATTTGAATATTTACAGTTCAAGAAATTTATAGATCTGGTGAAATTTACTTTTGTAAGATTTCCTTATTCCCACCTTAGAAATTCCTAATTCACAAAAAAAAAAAAAATAGAATTTTATGATTTGGGGATTATGAAATCCCACAGAACGTCATTTTCACCCAAGAGTTCCAGCCCTACCAAACAGTCCCTTGTAGCAATATTACTGTTTTCATATGCAGGCGAAATTCGCTGCTTCTTCACCATCTGATTGTGATTGGTTTGGTCTTGAACCCATTTGTAGCAGGTTACATGGAGAGCTGATACAATGGCGGATGTTCAGTATCATTTTAGTGTGGCGTCAACGATGGTTCGAACTTGTATAGGTGGTGACAAAAGTCTCAGAAAGACAAAGAAATACAGGAGGCATATTGCCCATGCTAAGGTCTGCTGCAGGCATGTAATAGGTGCAATTGCAGTAGAATGCTGTGTTGATTCTTTCATTCTGCTTGGTTCTAATCATGTAGCATTTCAGTGAAAAGTTTCATTGTAAATTCAAGAATGATAAAAGATACGATTGACACTTTCATATTAACTCTCCTAATATAGAAGCTGACTTCTCACACTAAAATGCATGTACAGTTGTTGGATTTTTCTTTTGTATAATCTTTAATATTATTAGATTTCTCCCACAAAAAATAAAAATCCATTGATGCCTGTTACTTAGGCTTCTCTTACTCTATGATCCAGTGAGTATATTGACATGATATGGCCAAGTAATCACATGCCATTTTTTTTTTCTGTATTGTACCTTAATAATTAAGGTTATACTTAGATATCAGACGATGGTGAGCAGGATAGTATTCCATCTGATTAATGTCCTCTGCAGTTCGCTATATTTTCCAAGGAAATCTCATTTCTATCTGGATGATTGAACTTTCTATTTAAAAGGAGGGTGAAAATTCGGGCCTGAATTTTAACCTGACAATCCGACCCAAACTGAAGGAGTGGGATGTGACCCAAAGGAGAGGTTCAATAGAGTTGTGTTCGAAGTTCTTCTCCGTCGGCAAAATATAAATATTATTTAAATATTTTTCATAAAAAGGTACACCCAAACATTGAAAGAAGACATCATCGGTCATGTCATTCATGAGTAACCATATTACTAGATTTACATAAATAAAACATGTGGAAGCAGTAAGAAGATTGCTGTGGTAGAAGGAGAGGCGAGAGCAGAGCAGTCCGGGACACGTGTCAGGCTGTATCAGTCTATCAGATGCTATGGTAGTCAATCACTACCCTTTTTTGTGGTGTGGTTGACACTTGACACGTGCCGCGGCTGCGACAGATGCAGCAACCCCAGTTGGATGAGTGGCCATGTTAGGATTGTTCCTGGCTCAGCACCCATTACGCCCTCTGCGTCTTCTCCCGATGCCACTTTGTCCCTATCCACTTTCACCGTTGCATCCTACCGTTCATCATTCATTCCCATTTCACAAAACCAAAAATTAATTACTAAATTTATTCAATTCTTTCAAATCATTAACTAAAATATGAACAAACACTCTGATGATCAGAATAATTGAAGCCTCAATTTTTATTCTTTTTATAAAAAAGAATTTTAATCTAATAAATATCACCAACTATAGGCACACCGTCAGAAGATCGGCCAACTTGGTCTTGTCCGCATCACTCATGGTTCGTGCATTCATCGTTGCAGCGGACTGTGCTCTAGCTGCAACGCCTCCACGTGCTATGGTATTCTGACCTGTGGCCCTCGTCTCCGCCGCCTGGATTGCTGCCGCATCACTTTGATTGACCGGCTTGTCGCCGGCAGTCAGCGCCGATGCCTCTAATGCTTGTCCTATGGTCATTCCATCTCCCTTAAGCGATGATCCCGGCACCGTCGACACATCTTCCTCCGCCTTTGCCTCTTGAAACTGGCTTACAAACTGCACCCACATAGTAACGGTAGCGGAGTTTGAATTCATTCAAAACTTGTTTATAGATCAAAAGCTTTTGGTTGCAAATCCATCCATCTACTTTTATTCAAATGAACAAAGAACACTATTGTACTGAGAATTAATAAAGTGCAATTTCACCATTAAGGAGGAGATAAAATGATATCGGGTTTTGGGTTTCGTTCCTGGCCAGCAATTGATGCCGTTATGTTACGTTGCTCTCCGGCATCGGTCTCGGCAACAAACACTCCATCCTTTTCTGTGACGTCGATGTTGTGGCCGTGGTCCACCAGCCACCACTGCTCGTTGACTCGTTGTGAGCTGCGGCAGACAGCATGACGGCAGCAGGCCCACCCTTTTGAGTGTGGCCCATAACCTTATTCTGGGGCTTTTGCATCAGGGCAGCGTCGTCTGAAGTGATGGGCTGACCGGCCAGGTCACCGGAGAAAGGAAAAACGTCCCCGTATGTGATTGGCTCCGGTTGGGCCTGCTCTGTTTGGGGCCTTCTTAACTGCTGTTGACTCATCCTGTTCTTTTGGACTTCGGCCTGTGGTGGGTGTATTATGTGCACGCAGTGGGTCTGTAGTCTGTACTCTGTAGGCCCGTGTGGGGTGTATATCTGATTGTTTCTGTTGACACAGGGTCGAAGGCCACACGCTTATGTACACAACAAGTCAACAAGTGACACGAGTGAAGGTAGCACCACGTGGCAAGTAACTGTATTGCACTATTGCACCGCTTGCTTCTTTTCTCACACGTGGTTATAGTAAAAAACGAAGGATTTGCCCTCATGGGCCACGTGGCATGGACAACGAAGTGTGGGTCCTGCCTCGTATCTATATATATGTAAATTTCTCTATTATTTAATTGGCACCGGCCGTTTTTGAAAAAAAATGTGAAATTACCATTTTGTCCTTTAGAATGTATATCCAATTTATTTTTCGTTGGTTCGGACAATTACACCGTCCGAACGAACAATTAAGTGTAAAATGAATTTGTTTGGATGCTGAGACCGTCCGAACCAACATTTCAATATAAAATGCGTTCGTTCATACTATGTTTTCTCATGTATGGAGCTTATTAGCGAGAGAGAAGGATTTTCAAACGTGGCCATTTCTCGACCGATTTCTACAAATAAGGTATCAAAATTCATCTATTCTGAGTTTTATAAACTCCGGAATTGATTTAAGTAAAAAAGGTATAGTTTTGGACTTAAGAAATCATACCAAAAAAATTAAGGGAAAATGGCTTTCTCTTTTAATTCTTTGGATACGATTTTTTAAGTCCAAAACTATACCATTTTCACTTAAAATCAGTCCCGAAGTTCATAAAATTCAGACTAGATGAATTTTAATACTTTGTTTGTAGAAACTGGTCGAGAAACTGCCTTCTTGCCAACTGTAACCTTTGTGCGTTTGGCTCGAATTTTAAAACGAGTGGTTTCTCAACCAATTTCTACAAACAAGATATCAAAATTCATCTATTTTGAATTTTATGAACTCTATAACTAATTTTAAGTGAAAATGGTATAATTTTAAACTTAAAAAATTGTACCCAAAGAATTAAGAGGGAAAACCATTTTTCCTTAATTATTTTAGTACGATTTTTGAATTTCAAAACTATACCCTTTTCACTTAAAATCAGTATCGGAGTTTATAAAATTCAGAGTAGATAAATTTTGATACCTAAAAATTGGTCGAGAAACGACCTCGTTTGAAACCTCTCTCCACAACCCAGAGACTCCATACAGGAGAGAAGTTCGTCCGAAAGATGGTCATAGCGTTCGTTCAGATGATCTAAAACAGAAGGGCAAAATGGTAATTTCACATCATTTTTTGAAAAAAACGGTGTCTCCTGGCAGAAAGAATGGTGTCTAAATAGCTAACCTATTAATTATATAAAGAGTGTCTTTAAATTGAAATAAAAATCAAATTCAAAACATTTATTTTTTAAGATAGTTTTTTGAATCACTTCCAACTTCTTTAAATTGAATTATAGCCTCTCACGTGATCAATTCACAATTCGAAAATTTAATGTAAAATATACAAATGATATTTTACATCTAATTTGGAAGTATCTGATTTTTTTTTTTTAAAGTCGTTTAACTTTAAAATTCAATTGTTAAAATTTATTTATTTAAATTTTTTTGAATTTTTAAATTATAAGTCAAATTGGATGTTATTCTATCTTTCGATGGTTTCATTTATTGGTCCAGCTCAAGGGTTATCGAGCTCAGAGAACAGTGATTAAGAGTCAGAAATTTGCATATTTTTCATCTACTATATTCCATAAATATTCAAACATTTTATCTTATTTTATAATAGGTTGTTCTCATTTTTAATCTGAATTTTATAATATACGATAAGTCCTTAGATGAATTTTATATTAATCAATTTAGTTAAATTGGTGAATTTAAAATGATTTGATTATTTCAAATATAAAATAGTGGTTAACTTTTTTTTACAATAATAAATTTAAGCAATGCACCACAGCATTCGTACGAGTGAAGTTTCAGACGATCCCAACTCTCGCGGGAACTTCGCGCGGTGGGTATTTCTGGCCGCTTCTGCAGCTTTTTATTCCAGCCGGAGCCCATGGAAGAAACACTACCGTTGGAACTCGACACCAGTCGGATTCCGGCGACGGCGTACCAGGTTTCATCCCTCAAAGACCTCCTATCTTCCACCGACTCCAAAACCCTAGAAGAGACTCTAGAATCCCTTCAGGAAGCCTCGAAATCCGCCGACGGTCGCTCACATCTCGCCTCTAAGGAGGCCGTTTCTCATCTCCTTCTCCTACTTTCTCATTCCCTCTCTCAAAACCCTCCCTCCATCACTCACCTTTTCTCCATCCTCAAGACCCTCCGAAATCTCTGCGCTGGTGAGCTCTTGAATCAGACCTCCTTCATCAAGTCAAATGGAGTCGAGACCGCTGACCTCGCATTCAGATTGGTCGGCTTCGAATCAATTAATATCGTCCGGATCGGTCTGCAGCTGCTTGGTAATGTCGCATTGGCCGGTGAGGAACATCAGTCTGCTGTTTGGGATAGGTTCTTTCCCACGGGGTTTGAGGGTTTGGCAAGTGTCCACAAATTGGAAGTTTGTGATCCTCTGTGTATGATCTTATGTGTGTGCTGTGAAGGCAGTAAACGGCGATGGGAGGATGTCTGTGGAGATCAAGGGCTTAGAATCATTGCAGAAATTCTTAGGACAGCTTCAGCAGGTGATTCATTTCTCTATTCTTACTCTGCATTTGGTCGTACAGTTGTTGTATATTTATACAGCTATAGTTTGGATTTCCCAATTCACCCTATCAGAAATAGAGACTGCGTTGCATGGGATTTTCTTCGTCTAACATTTGTATTGGCCGTTATCTGTTTACTGTAAAAAAATATTTGACATAAAAATGTAAGAAGATACTACCATTTGATGCAATTTTCAATTCTCTCTCTCCATAGGAGCACTTCACTAAACATCATTTCAATCAAATGCCATAGATACTAGTGATCATGCAAACACCAAATTACAGTAGAGTGGGAGTGCATTACCTCATATTCCTAATTAGACGTTTTTATTGCCTCCCAAATTATTGCAATTGTTTTTGTTTCATTTTGAAAACAATTGAAAATTAATAGAACCTCGATATCTAGCATGGTCGCTATTTCAGATGTTTGACTCATTTTAAGTTTGTTATTGGAGTCTAAGTCAGTTCATTGTCACCATCATTATCAAATCCTTGTCTTGAGATCGTCTTCGAGGCTTTACTTTCACACCCAATTCTGTTGATGAACATATTCTCTGTCACCTCACCGTTTATCATGTCATCTTTTACCATCTCAATCCATGTCTTTAACAACATCCCCTTTCTCCCAGTACGTTCTACTCATAATCCTTCGTATTGAAGTGTTTTTTTTAAAAAGAAAGATTAGAATGCAATTTTCTTTGGAATGATACTCAAGTGAGGAGAACATATCATCTGGCTGAGAGGTCTCAAGTTTTCAAGCCTATTGAAGAAGGTGAGATGGGTATAAGGCATCTTATAGAAATTAATGTTGCTCTCTTGGGTAAATGGCTGTGAAGATTAGTGGATAATATTCATCTTTTGTGGAGATCTCTTATTGTGAAGAAATATGGGCTACATGATTCTGGCTGGGCAGTATTACAAACAGAAGATTGTCAGGCTTCTGGAGGGGTGTATGCAGTGTAATAAACGTATTCAATCCTTGTATCAGATACAGAGTAAAATCAGGTACATTAGTTAATTTCTGGACTGGCCTCTGGATTGAAGACAAGCCTCTCAGGAGAAAATTTCCTGCTCTATTTAGAATTGCTGAAGATCCTGAAGTGAAGGTGGTGGATTATTTGGAAGGTATTGGTAATCAAAGAATGTGGTCCCTCAGGTTTAGAAGAAATCTGTAGGATTGGGAACTGGAAGACTTTTCCTTTCTGCTAAGCCTTCCTCAAAACTCCTTTGTGGAGAGAAAATGGTGAAGATTATAGGATATGGGAGAGCCTGATAAATTTGGTTTCTTCTCAGTTAATTTTTTTTCGCTGAAGCTTCTTGAAACTGATGCAGAACCAAACATGCATCCTTGTATCTGGAAATCTTCTGCTCCTCCTAGAGTTGATGCCTTCAGCTAGTTGGCAAACCTTTGTTAACTTTGCAACAGGATTAGGCTTCATTGCAGCCTGTCACTATTGGAGAATGGCCTTGCATTAGGTTAAAATTAAGAGCAGAAGTCATGCTAGGGGATGACAAGGGATGCCTGCCCATCTAACACCCAACTATCCTTCACCTGGCCTTGAAACCGGTGCACAGTGGAATACTAATGCAATGGGCCAAATGAGGGAGTCTTTCATAGGTTTTATATTTATGTATGTCCATAGGTGCCATAGAAGGCATTATTCTCTGATCCGGTAGCGTTTACTTCTCCATGTTGTATGTTCACTTTGTCATCCTGTGCCCTCTAGTAATTTTTTCAATGGAATGTGTTGCGTTTCAGGCATCTATCACGCCTTTTGCCTTGTTCATTTCTGCAGTCAAGGATATGTCATCCTTATGCTTTGTTTCTGTTTGATTATTAACAAACCATAATGGTTTTTACTTTCATTATCACTTAGAAAAAATCATCATGATTATTACCCATTAAAAAACAAACTCTTAAATGTAGGCGATCCTTGTATTTGATTGGGGTATCCTGTTCATGGCCTTTGTTTTCTTTTTATACTTGTGCAATTCCCTTTTATCATTACAATTCGTTAGTTTTTTAAAGAAATTAAGTGTTTATACATGGATGTGCTTTAATCATTCCCTTGCTACTCCTTTTTTGACTTTAGTGTGTTTATGCATGAATGTGCTTAGAAGTTGCAGCTCAACATGTAATAAAGACTGCATTTGGTTTCAATTCTTGATATGCTTATCTGTGTATCTATGCATGCTTAAAGAAGAGACTTGTTACATTTGGTTGCTACAGGTGTTATTTGTTATCATATATTAGAGAAGTAAATTATGTGCTGAAATTGTTGATTTAGGATTTTTTTTTTCTAACTTGAACTAGTTCCTCGTTCCTTTCTAATTTGATTTACCAGTTGGCTTTCAAGAAGACTGGCTGCCGTCACTTTTGTCGAGATTGTTCTTCAAAGAACCCTACTTTTCCCAGTTATTTTTGGAGTTACGTTTGACCAATGCTTCCAGAAACTGCAATGATCTTAATTGTGGAGACAACCTTTTTACAATGGAGCAAGCATCTCTCTTAGGTTTGCTATCAGATATTTTAAATCAACAGACAAATAATATTGTTGTTTCCAGCTGTTTTGTACTGGCTGTTTTTGAAATTCTCAAGAAGGCTTCAGGGGCTGTTGATTCCATCTCTAGAGGCCAGTTAGGCTTGCCCACAGGCATTCCCACAATTGATGTTCTTGGATACTCTCTTAACATTTTGAGAGATGTCTGCGCACAAGATAGTCCAAAAGATCAAAATGCATCTTCACTGGCCATGGTTGGAATCTCTGAGGTGGAAGCTTCAACATCAATCATTGAATCATGTTTATTTTTAGACCTAGTGACGTTTCTTTTATGTATGCTTCGTGAGCTTGAGCCTCCAGAAATGATTAGAAAATGCAGAATGCCAGAAGAGAATCAAGGAAAGGTCTGCCCATACCCAGGATACCGGAGGGATATAGTTTCTGTCATTGGTAATTGTTCTTTCCGGAGGAAGCTAGTGCAAGATGTAATCAGACAGCAGAATGGAATTCTGTTAATTATGCAGCAGTGCATTGTTGATGAAGATAATCCATTCTTAAGAGAATGGGGCATATGGGCAGTGAGGAATTTGCTGGAGGGAAATGCAGACAACCAACTACGAGTGGCTGAACTAGAGCTTCAAGGATCTGTTGATACACCAGATATTTCGTCTCTTGGGCTACGGGTGGAAGTTGACCAGAAAACACAACGGGCAAAGCTGGTTAACATCTCCTGATCATGGGTTCAAAAGCCTAGAGAAGAATTTTAGTCTGAATCGTTCTTCTGATGTAAGACTCTAAGCCTTTGTGAATTTTTAATTTTTGTACTCTTCCAAGTCTTTTGTTTGGTGGGGGGCAGGGTGGGGTATTATATGATTGTCATCAAAAGAAGTAACCTTTTTTGCTTAATCCAATTCAACTAGTGGGCTCCACCTCTTCATTGTGCGTGTCAATCTTGTTGGTTCCATTGTTGATGGCTCATTCATGAGTGGTTGTAATCATCTGATTATTGAAACTATCCAACTGTTGGTTTGAACATGGATTCCTCTGTAAATGGTTCACATTCTAAATAAATCCAATGATCTCATGGCTGTGTTCTGTTTCATTACATAAATTTTTGTGGGCACAGTTCAGTCAGGGCCAGCCCATGAGTTGAACAGTCTGGAGCAAAAGATGGCTTCACTTGTTCATTCTTTGACCAAACTAAGAGTACCGTTCCTGTGCCATGCATCATATAATCCTGCACCTACAGCACCACGAGTTGTAGGAGGCCGAGAGCATCCAGATGTGGCCACTTAGGTCAAATGGGTAGCATGCTCCGACCCACCCCTTTTAGGGAGTGAATGTTTGGTAGTGATTTTGTAGGGAGGAATTGGATTTATCAATGTAAACAGGAGTTGGGTTCAAATTTGGCAGGTGATACACTTGGATGATAATGATTAACAGTTTCTTATGATGGCATGTTCTTTTTCTTGTCTAGATGGCTTCTGCGATAAGTGATTTCAATTATTTGACCTTCATAAAAGAGATATCTTGTAATATTACTGACTATTTGTTTTTGTTTTCTGTGTAGAACTGTCTGAGATACCTGCATTAAGCACAGGTTTTTGGTGGGATTGGCAAATATATTAGTCGAAGTTGAAATATGTTTCTGGAGATTCAAATGGTCCTATACTTATTGAGGTTGAAGATTATTTGGTTATGAAATTGGTTTTATCATTCTAAATGATATGGATGGATGGCATTGATGTGCAATGCAACACTAATGGATATTATGTGGATGATTTTTTATTTTTTTTTTAATTTACGTGTGGGAAACCACGGGTGGATGGCTAGACAGGATGGATATTTTGTTGTAATATGTAGGAGTATACATGGTAGACAGGAACAACTTTGCTGATGTTCAATGGATGAAATTCTAGTGTATAGGATTTCCATGTGTATCATGTTTTTGTTTTTTCTTTTTTAGAATGATGGAGAACTTCAAGACCTCTTCATCTTTTCGAGTACTAGAGCAGAGAGCATTGTGTTAAACTCTGGATGCACACAGACTTTCATGTTTCTCATGTATTCATGTATTTATTTTTATATGGATTACGACATAGGTAATTTGTCTGAATTGATTATGAGATCCACGTTGAAATGTTTGAACAATTAAATTAATTTTATTAACTAGCCAAGATTTATAAGTATTTGGTCCGTGGGAATGTTTCCACAGTAGAAAATTGGTCATCATCGTCGAACACAAAATTGAGGAAAATACCTCAAAATGTAAGAAAGGTAAAAAAGGAGATTGTGCTGGATATGCGGGGGCAACTTATTTAATCAATTGGATAATTGATTTTAGATAAGACACAAATCATCTAATCAATTGGATAATTTAGATTAAATAGGCACAACTAATTCATTCTTAAGGGGTATAAGTTGAGATGACCCATTTTATTATATAGGTATTTGGTAATGAGTAAGGGTGTGAGAGAGATATTCCCACCGATTTGACCCAGTCTCGAGTAACTAAAAAAGAGAAATTATCAATTGTTAACTGGTTTATTGTGAATTAGATCACTAAATTTAATTAAGAGCATATTTCTATTATTTTTCTTTGGCATGGTCATTATAATCTTATAAATTAATTTTATGTTGAATTTGAAGTTAGTCTGAGATATATTCACCATTAGATTAAGCTCAGCTTTTTATACGGTTGAATATTTTTCTCTCAAATATTATAGTAAAATTAAATTTTACTATTCTTTATTTTTAAAAATAAACTTATGAAACCAATTCATTCTCACAATCTAACATAAAATATATCAAAATTTAGTGAATTAATTCACATCAAACCGATTCGCAATTATCATTTCTCAACTTAAAATAAAATAGTAAAATACAAGCGAAGTAGGAAAGAGAAAAGGGCATGATTGTCCATGATAATTTTAGGGTTAGGGTTTGGTTTAGATCCTCCAGCCTTTAAATACAAGTTCGCTTCGTATCGCTCCATCAGTCTCTCTTCGTATCTGGTTGCTCTTCAGCCGTTTTGGATCTACGTCCCGTCCCTTCCCTTCCTTCCTTCCTTTTTCTGTCTTTCGCTACCTGTTTATGGATTGATTTCTTCTTCTCTTTCTCTCTTCATGATTATTGATTGATATCTGCTTCTTTTCGATTTATGCAGTGTTGATGGGTTTCGATCGAAGGCTGTGATGATAAATGTAAGTCATGCACCACTCTGATTTCTATCAGTGCTGATAAAAGACTCTACCCATCTCTATCTGAGCCTTCTTAATTCCCCAACTCTCTCTCTCTCTCTCTCTCTCTGAAATATATCTGCATTTTTAATTTGGAGATCAACGAGGATACTCTATTTTTGATAGGCGATACCTCTATTACTTTATTGCGATCTGAATAATAAAAATACTTTTATGAAAATGTGATTTTTTATATCAAATATTCATGATTTTTATTATTATTCATTGTATATTTTTATAATGCCAAAGTATCCTTTTTATATTAGAAACAAATGCATTGTTTTTTATTGTTATTATCTTTTGAGTAAAGAGGTATTTTTAGTGTTTTTAAAATATTGTGTTCAGTCAAGTATCTTCTAATTGTTGGCTTTTTAAATGGATATCAAATTTAAATGGGTGATCTTCTTCCTCATTTTACCTTTATTATTGTTATTATTATTATTATAAGAAATTTCTGGGTGTATTGGTCGTAATTATATGGACATTATGCTTGATTATAATCAAGCATATTATCACTAATCACCTTTAGTGAAAAGCGAGAGCCAGATGATGCGGCCTTTGTTACAAGGGCCAGCCATGATGCGGACCGTAAAAGCCCATTTAGAGCTTTGTGGATGAATAGGTTTCTGATGGCTCATTTTTTCTGCCATTACCGATCACTTCTTTTAGTTTTCTTTTGAATTTTGTTATTTATTTATTTATCTAATTCGATTTAGGGCCTGGTTGGTGTACGAAGTCGAACTAGCCCCTAAGGTTGTCAACGGGCTATGTCATAGTAGGCCCAGGCCCTGTTTATAGAATTTTAAGGGTAATTTATTTAACGCATGAGTAATGTTTTCTACTAAAATGAGCATCTCTTAACAAAAATTACTAATTATTTACTTTTTTTTTTTCTTCTTTACATGATTCGTTTTATTACTGTGGATTTGGATTTAATGATCTCATCTCCATTTGGTGTTTTTGTTACAATATGATTGGATGCAGTGATGATAGTATTTTTAATCCCAGCTCATTATGAGACCATCTAATTGATTGGTCCAGGAAAATACTCATACAATATTTGTATCTGAGCATCCATTTACCATTTTTTGTTGATTAAAATATTTCCACTGACAAATATAATATTTAAAAAATTTGAATATATAAATAAAATAAACAATAATAACAGTTTATGATTGATTGGTCCAGGAAAATACTCATACAATATTTGTGTCTGATCATCCATTTACCATTTTTCGTTGATTAAAATATTTCCACTGACAAATATAATATTTATAAAATTATTTAAAAATTTGAATATATAAATAAACAATAATAACATTTAAAATTGAAATAACAGTTTATAAATGTAAGAAATGGAGGATTTTAATCGTTTGAAAGAGTTTTGTAGTTGAGAGGGAGGAAAAACAAAAATGTGATAATACTGTTGTTTATTTTGTTGTTTTTGTAGTTTTATTATGGTCTGGGCCTTCCACTTTTTCATCTATGCTTGGATTAGGTTCCCTGTGATGTTATAAATCATCCATGCTAATGCTGAAATTCGTTTCATGACGAATACTTTCTCTGTTATTCTGAGGGAACTTTGAGACATCATCATTCTTTTATTTTTTTTATTCTCTTTTTAAATATTTTTATAGATGTTTATTTGTACAAGATTTAGATTCTTTACTTCGTCTTACAAGATTCTTGATGTAAAATTTACCCACACCCCCCAAGCTGGTTGTTATTGTCAGGTCAACTCTTATAACATAGTTATCAATGGATTTGTGGAGATCATTGCATGATTTGGTTCAAAATATATTTATGTGACTTCTATTCAAGAAATATTTGAAAACAAAGATGGTAGATGATTGTGAAATTCATTCAACAGTGATTAATTCTTAACAAAGTTTATTTTAGAGGTAAATTGATAATAAAGTTGTAGGCAAAATACAAAGCTTGATAATGGAGAAAGTTATAAATTAGCTAGTGTAAAAATAAATCAGCAATGGAGATTTAGATCATATGAAATTTATTTAGGTTGAGAATCATAAAATTTTAGTTAAGAATGATGTAATAAAGAGTAGATGGAAAACTTATTTAAATATCTTTTGAATACAAAATTTTTTTATTGGAACAAAATATAAAAAGAAGTAAAATTTAGCATTAAACGAATGATGAAATGAAGAGAAATGAGACTTGATGAGTATCTTTGATGAGGTTACGAAATTTCTTGGTGAAATTGAGATCTACTATTGCTAGTTAACTTTACTGCTATACAAAGTTTTTAATTCGAAAATAATACTTCGAGCTACATTAAAGTATGATTGTTTCCTTATACATACGTTGAGCCGTTGATGAGGTTTTAATTTTTAATTATTAGGCTATTAATCTCACGAGTAACATTATGAAATTGGGAGAGAGAAAAGATTGTTATAAGGCAATAGATAAGTTTCTTAAAAATCTAATGCAAAGTTAGTCTTTTTATTGACTTAAAAATAAATTTATAATAAATTACCAAGGAAGTTGGTATGACATATGTCGGAAAATTTAAAACAATTCTCAATGAATACATGGAGATTATTATATATACATGGACGAGCAACAACCATTGTGGTAATTGTATAAGGTGAGATGTCGAAGTTTCCATGTATCTACACTTCTCCAATGACGTAATTTGAGCTTATAATAACTTGCTTTAAGTTTGTACAATTTAATAAAAAAATCTAAGATGTATACCTTTATAGATGATATAGAGTAAATGATTTTAACAAAACATCAATTGAATAGGAAATTGATTGATGACTAAGTTGGTAAGTATAGATAGCAAATGAAGAACATATTTAATACGATGACGAATAAATTTGAAAGTGCAAAATGTATGCAAAGTAGTGAAATATTATATGATAAAAAGGGACTACAATGTCTAAAGCAGGGTCTAAAAAACTCTTCGGCCGATATGCATATCGGTCGATAATTTTCTCTCTTATTTGATTTTTTCATTTTATTGTATTTCTCTCTCCTCCGATATTCAAAATCGTATGGGTTTTTTTTTTTTTTTTAAAAAAAATTCAAATAAATTTTAAATACCGATTTTTATTTATATCGGCCGATATGGTAATCGATATTCGGTCTGAATATCAGTCATATCGGCTGATATCGTTCGACTATGAAAAACCAATATATATCGGCCGATACGATATGTATCGGCCGATATTTCGACCCCTAATCTAAAGGGATGATTTTACAAAATGACTAATAGACATGCAATTCTCTATGGAGTGAAGTGCTGAGATCTTTACGTTAGGCTGAATGGTAGGGATAACTTTGAAATATAGAATTAAAAATAATTAAATTAGAAAGACTTCAAAAATAACCTCAATAGGTGATGAATGAGAGAAATTTGTTTAACGGGTTTTATCATATGTTTATAGTAGTAGAATACTAGAGATGGCCTTGATACTCAGAATTGATAAATTACAAATTTAAGGTATGAGGAGAGACCAATGAAAATGTAAGGGTAAAGTGTAAATGAAAACGTGACAGGTTATATAATTTTTGATAGAGTCGAATGGAAAAATATCATTAATAAAGGTTGCTTTATATGGATAGACCAGTGACTAAAGATGACTCTTTTTAATGCTCCAAGCGTGTTTTGTGTTGTTGTGATTGCTTGAGTGAAGTTGTTCTTGAGTGCTCAAGTGAGAAATGTTGATTTGTTCAACTATTCAGGTGTTGTTCAAGTGCCACGGTATAGCTCTGCTGGACATGATATATTTTGTGTTGCATTGACACGTGATGTCCTTATAATTTTGTGGCGACTCAGACTCAGACATGCCTGATACGACTGAATCCTCGTAGAAACACATCTACTTGTGATCCATCCTCTATAATACATATAACACATCCTCAAGTGTGTAAAGCAGGTACAAAAATGCAGCTCAAATGCTTTCAATGCCCTAAGCATCTGAGGAAGAAATTGGGCTCAATCCCAAGTTCTTCCAACAAATGAAAGAAAATGATGCTGCCACATCTATTGAGCCCAAGGAAGTTTTCCTGGATAAGGAACCGAACTGCAGTATCTGAACAGCCCTGCAAGCTCAGGGCACCCATTTGGATAAGGTATAGACCGGTGAAAAGGATCGCGCAAGTGTTTCTTCCAACGAAGAGAACTGGAACAACCATATGGGTCTTCATGGAATTGAGCCCTCACGGATGCTTCACCTTTCACAGCTGCCTCCTTTGAAGTTGATGAGGCTGGGGTACCAAAGTAGAAGAACCTTGATTCTGGGAACCCAATAGCAGAGCGATGTAAATGTGCGAATCTCTCCTCCTTGAAGTCATAACTTACCACCTAATGATAACAAATGCAATGAATTATTAGCAATTGGAATATAATCCTTATTATGGTACTTATAACATGGCAGCCTAAGGCCACAATCATACATTTTTTTCTTCCACAGTTATCAATCTTACTTGTTTGGAGCTGCAAAGATTTCCAAAACGACTCATCAATGAAATTCTTTTCCATTGTCCAAAAAATCAACATAAAAAAAAAAAAAAGAACTAGTAAAAGTCCATAAAACAGTTATTTTGATAGCAATATAATGTTCAATAAAAACATAACTCGTATTTTTAGAGTGCAACCTAAGCTTTAATACATATGAAGGTGAAAATTTTTCAAACTTCTTTCATTAGCTCTTAAATTGAACCATGTGCAGTCAACAGAATTCTGATCAAAACCCAAGAGGTACAATAGGCCATTTACAAGAAAAAGCCAAAGATCACTAGCACCAACTGTAAACATCCAAAGGGATAAGGTAGGAAAATTCATGCAAGCAAGAAAACATTCAAGATATGTGGAGAGAGACTCACTGTTATGTTACGAGGATATTGGCCTGTAAGTTCACGGAATCGACAAACACTAAAGAGAAGGTTTTCAAGGCTGTCCCTTGCATGCTCCTCCGTGAGGGCTCTCCATCTGACTTCAGGTTGCTTGCCTGTAGAAGAAAATATGGGACAAAATCTAAGCCAGTAGCACAATCAGATCAAACAGTTCAGGCACTGTCTGGGGTGGGGAAGGGGGAGTTTTCATATGATGCAGAAAGATATTCATTCACATCTAGAACCATAAGAAAGAACCTAAACTTAATGCAGAGACCTTAAAAGTCAAGCAATGTAACATGAAAACAAAAACAGAAGTCGATGAACTGGCCCGAGGGGTTGACCAGTTAAAGATTCAACTTTCCTAAGCCATAGGTCAGCACTTTGCAAGCCCCAGGTTTACCTTAAGGCATGTTTGTTTATTTTTTAATGAGAAAAGAAAAGTTAAATTTCATAGGAAAAGTGCCCAAAAAAATGAGATGAGAGATTAAATTTGTGGAAGAAAAGGTCAATGGATCAAATTGGTTGCAACGGTGTTGATGCTTTTAAAAAGGTGTAGAAAGGTTTTGAAATTGGGTTTCAAGGTGCTGAGGTCGATTGCAAAAAGGGATTTTGAAAATGTTTAGAAAAGGATATTGAGATGGCTGTAGGTTGTAAATTTCTAACTTTTTTTTTTTGACAAGGGAGGAAGAGGTGGGAGGAGAGAGGGGTTGGTTGCAGAGAAGGGGCAAATGCTGATAGCAAAGAAAGGTTCACCAATAGCTTAAAGAGTAGTCAAAGAGCAGAGGGCACGACATCCGCTACAGATGGAGCGACAAGACTGGATGAGGACGTGAAATTGAAGGGGTCCCAACTACGTATGCTCATCCTCTCCTAGTTATTCTTCTTCATTTTGAATTTGGTTACTTGGGTTGCAAGTTGGAGAGATGCAGCTTAAAGCCTACTTGCTGCTTTCTCTCTCTCATTCTTGTTTTTCCAATAAAAATAAAATGGTGATAGGCCCATGGAAATGAGGAGGTTTCGTATGGATAAAAGGAGAGACGGCAATTATCATCTCTGATAAACAAATGATGGAGACTTAACCAAAGACGGTAAAGAAAATGGGGGATTAAGAAAAAGGGATAGTGATTTCATTTCAAGAAAAAGTCAACCATCCAAGCCAAGTTTTGGTTTCAATTCAAGAGAAACCGGCCTTCTACCCAAAGACTACATTTTTGAGAAAATCTTCTCATGTTTCCATTGATGATTCCAAACTCCATAAAGTATGAGGGTACAATGAAAGTGAAGTGAATAGGAAAAGATAGCAAACATATCTCTTTATTTTAGCCAAACCCCACCTCTTACTAATTTGGAAACCAAATCCTAACAGCAGTGGCAACCCTATCAGTTGAACACATCTTTCCTTGAGGAATTTCGTGCATTTATTTTTTATCTTGTTTCCCACATTCATTTCTCTGGTTAACAACTATGGTCCAAACACTTCTAATTTGTTGCATTTACAAATTACTACAAAATTAGAAAAATTGTGTGTATGGATGTAACAAGTTTCCATTACATTTCTTACTAGAGATGTCAGTCATTGGAAGGTGCTTTCAGTTCAATTCATCCTAGAATTATAGTCATCAAACATGCAGTTCATCTTGGGAGTGCACCTAGTTTCTAATTAAGCATCACAGCAAAACTATAATCTTGCTGGGAGTATTTTGATACATCACTTTGATTGCAGAATTGGGCATCATATAACCTCACAAAAAAGATTAGACATCAGCAGCTGGACCAAATCCAGTTATGAGTGCTAAACCCTTAATAAAGGAATGACCTTGATGATGGTGATGCTTTCATTGCAGAATAAGTGAGTTCATAATCTTATACAACAAATAAAAAAGAGTGAATAAACCAATATATTCTTTTGAACCAGAGAAAAGCCACAATATATAGGTAAGTGTAAACCAGCAATCCAGCATATCTTAAGAATCATTATGTATTTGAATAGGGAACCCTGTTCAGGTTTTTATCTTTCAGGTTAATCACTAATTATATCAAATGAAAAAAAGACAGGAAGAAAAATAGAATACCAAATTAATTTGAAGAATAGGAATACATAACTCACCAAACCAACCCTTTGATTCAGCAACAGCCCAGTAACTCTGTGCTTCACTCCGAGGACCAGCATCTTTCCGAGTTTCTCCACCACTAAACAAAAGCAAAGATCTTTCATCTTTTGCAGCAATCTCAACTCCTTCCTTAATATGCGCCAAGAAAGTGGCAGCTTGCCCTGGATGCTTCTGATAAGGCTCCAAAAACCATGAATTCTCCTGTTCGACTTTCCCACAACTACTAGTATAAACTGAATGTCCAGCAACCATTACAAGATTACGAAGTTTTGCATAAGGATACAAAGCTGTAACTGGAAATAACTTCTTTTGGGCACTCAGCATTAGGAAATGGCTTTCATACATGGAAAGAACTATTAGAATAGCCACCCCAAATGATAAGGAGCCAAAGAAGAACAAGAAAGGTTGGAGCTTATAAAAGTAGTGAAGGCGATTGAAGATCGATTTAAGCTTCTTGATGAAATTGGGCTGTGACTTTCTGCGCTTTCGTGTCTTTCTAACGTTTCCTGATTCTAAATCAAAATCCCCTCTTCGGTAAGCAGGGAAGGACTTTGGACTGTTTTGCCCAAATGACTGACTTTTCATGATTACATTGAATTCTCTCTATAGATGCCTAAAGATCAAAAGCACCTGGATGAAAAATAGGTAGAACCCTGACGAAATCATGACATCTAAGGAGAAATTGGAAGATTCACCACACAGAAATGCGATCTCACAGAGAGAATCAATGGGGCCTTTAAATTCTCTGTTTGTTCATTGCATTTTCCTAATTATGAAAAACATGCAGCACGCCGCCCACACCCGGGTGAGAATTTAACTAGAACTTCGCAGAATGAAACAATCCTAGATGGGATACCGGGCAAAACCATAACATTTAGCTAGAACTTGAAAGAAACACCAAATCCAAATACGATTTCTGATAAGGAAATAATGCACCCCTTGCAAATTGCAATTCTGTCTGTTCTGTCTGTCTGTCTGTCTCTCTCTTTGCATTTACATTTCACTAATTATAGCAAATACACAACAAACTAAGGATAGATAGATGGGTATTAAAGAGAAAAATTCCACGGAACCATCCAGTTTAGCAAAATTTGGAAGAACCAAGTAAAGTTAGAACGTAGAGATATAGTAACAATGAAGTAATTTCAACCTTGGACAGGGGGATAGAAAACAAGAGTAAAGAAAATCGATAGATTCAAAGAAAAACTAGTATCTTGACAATGAATTGAGAGTTACATAATTTCCTTAACCTGAAATTTTGATTTCTAGAAAAAAGAAGAAAAGCTCAGGATTAGAAAAGCTAACCTGGACCTGATTTCATCGAGTACAGATATGGGTTTTGATCTGATCTGGGAATTATTAGAACAGAAATCAGAAAAGAGGTTTTTATAGGTTTAATCTCGTTTCTTAGACATTGTGTTTCTGGGAGTAGAGATCTCCCAAAACAAGTCAATAACAGTGATTTTGCTGAATTTTTGGGAAGGAATAGACGACGCACCAGAGTCACGCGGTTCGGTCTAAAATTAAATAAAATTAGCAGAAGTAACGTGCTTTTCAGTTTTCACGGTAAAAATTTTGGGGTGACTAATTTTTAAGAGTTTTTTTTAATTAAAATACTAAAAATTATGATTTTGAGTAGTAGCATTTTCAAAAAATTATTTGGATCAAAGCGTCTCTACATTTATTCAAACATCTTTTTTTTTTTTTAATAAAAAAGTCCTTGCACCTGCACCAGACGTAAAAAAAAAAAAGGGATTACTGAGATATCCGATATCCCGGTTGATATATCTCTCTCCTATTTTTTTTTTAAATCTCACTCAATCGGCCGATATCGGCGACATCTCGGCTATATTGGCCGAGATATCTCGGTGCTCAAAAACTCAAGATATCTCGACCGTACCGTAATGGCCAAAATTTATACCTCTACTTGCGTACACTAACCTAACTGAAGTATCACTTTTAAAACTGTACTAAATACGATTTGAAGCATTCAAAGTGTACGTAGCCCGATTTGATCTGGGCAGTGATCCACACTACCATTCACTCTCTACTGCACGTACCAAGTCGCTAGCGCACACACTCAATCACTAGTGCATATTGTCCATATTACATTTAATATGTTTAACAATCCTGTAAATGTTATTAAGTAGATTTTGAAAATGACATTTTTACACTTCACAATAGTAGCCAATCTTTATTCATCTTAATATTTTATTTCCTATCTTCTTGTAAAATATCTTTGAAAAGTCTTAGAGATTTAACATAGTTTTTTTTTTTTTTACAATTCTGTGTAAATTCAAGGCAATATGTAAGAGTGTTTTCGCTTTTTCATCTTTTATCATTAGTTATCTTTTTAACTATCATCTTGATTAGTGCAGTACATATTATTTTATATTTTTGCATTTTCATGAAAATATTGCAGTTTTATTAAATAAATGTATTTATAAATTAAATTATTGCGCGTGTAGAAGCTCCGATACAAATTAAGGAGAGGTAGGGTTACCAACCTCGGTTTGTGGAGTTAAGTAACCCAACCTTAATTAAAATGGATGAATTAAATCAATTCAATAAAATTAATGATCGGTTGCAAAATAAAATCTAACTCGCTGCTGATGGATATCAACTCAGGCCCAAATAAAAAATACCGAGTTTCGATTAAGAAATCCGGTTCACTTGCGGCTGCGTTCTAACTGAGTTCGGGTCTGGTTTTAAAACAGCAAACAGAATGGTTCTTACACGAGTTTCAACGCATTAATAGAGCGATTTCATGATGGTTTAGACTTGGCAAAGAATTTGAACCCAGCTGGGTTTACACAGTGTTAACTCAGCTGGTTAACACGTGTAAACTGCAATGAACTCAGGTGTCCTTTTAAACGATTTTCTGCCTGGTCGGTCGCCACTCAGACCGAATCAAGACCGTTTCTGTGCAGCGTTTGCTGATTTCTCAGGTCGTCCCGAGTGGGGTCAAACTGCAATAAATCCAGCAACATTCGGTGCCTCTTTAAATACGGCAACTCAGGCCAATCCACCAAGTAATTCAGCAGTCTTTAAACTCGGCAACGGACTGAGTTAAACACAGTTAATACGTTGCTTCAGAGACTAAAATCTCAGTGGATACAGTGCGTATCGGAATGAAATCTCGGCCGAGATTCACTAATATCGGTTGGGGTTTTTTTTTTTAAAAAAAAGGAAAAAAAAATGAAATTACTTAAAATAATCCATTTTTTTACTAATTTTTCCTATAATTCATAACTTGAAATAATACTCATTAACTAAGTAAATAAATTATGAAATTACTTCTACAATTTTTCCTCATTTATCTACTTTTTTTGTAATTTTTTACCATTTTATTATTAATTATTCAATTTTATACATCGTAACTTCTAAATTGTATTAGAAGAATATCTGATATTTTATAAAAAAAAGTTACATATTTAATGAGCACATAATTATGTGCATTTTATGTAATTTTTTTGAAACTTTTTTTTAAAAAAAACTATAGAAAGAGAAACAATTCGGCCAAATTTTTTACCCCTACATCGCTGGCGGGGTTCGGATCGTTTAACAAAATAGAATTCAAGCCCATTCTGAACCATCTTTTAGACTGTAATTACGGCCCAATATACAACAGAAATGGACTAGGTTTTGATAAAGATTTTGGTATTATTTTTGATATTTTTATCTTCAAATGTAATCCTACAATTCTTTCACAATATTATTATAAATGAAATTCACACAATATTTCATAAAATTATCATGAAAACGTCACAATATTTACCCAAAATCTCTACAAATATGAAGTTCATTAGATTTTTAGGCTCTGTTAGATAAATTTTAATATCATGTTATTTTTATGAAATTTTTGGTAATCATATGACTATGATTAGCTGCTGCTTCCACAATGAATTTGTCTGGTATATAAATTTCCCCAAATTTATAGCTGATGGTAGAAGAATAAATAGAGTAAAAGCACAGGGACACAAATTTATGCTGGAAAAATTAGGAAAAAAAGTTGGAAGAAAACTTCCATGACTAAAGAGAGAAGAGCTTCCTCCAATAGTGTGGAGTGCATTGCTCCTTTTTTTTTTTGATGGTTAGTTTTTATTATTCACAGCTTTATACAACTCCACAATAAAATACATCTATTTACAGAAAGATGACACTTAAAAGGAAGCCAAGCTACAGAGAATTGCAATATAAGTGTGGCCCTGTTGTTTTTTCCTTCTTCCTTAGGTAGATTTTAACCTGTCCAATCTAAATGTTCCCTGCAAACAAAAAGAAAAAGAGAAAAAAAAATTAACAACATTCTAGCAAATCCAGCCACTCCAAATTTTGGTCTAAGCTAGGGTGCCAAGCATACAATATCCGTTTTTTTCTATGACTAAAGTGTTCAGGCGTCTCATTTGCAGGGGACTTTACCTGACTAATACTTAGAGCATGTGCAATCCTCCCAATTCCAAAAACATTGAGTCCACAACTACGGAGAGTGATTCGTTGGCATTGAGCGTGAATTAAACTCAAGACCCGTTTCTTGAGGCAAACATCTTGACTGTCAGGCCAGCTCCTTGGGGTTTTGATATTTTTTATTTTAGGAGATGATATATAAATATTGTGAAATAGGAAAGCCCCTCAAAACTGGAGGCCTAAAATTTCAGCTGAATCCAATATTTTGCAATATATAAGTTTTCTGCTTTTCTTGAAAAGAAAATTAAAAAATCTTACACCAAAAGGAGCTGAAATGGCTAATATATTGGGCAATTTTTAGCCCAAGAAATCTGATCTGGCCAACATTAAAAACTTGGGGTCTCATGCAAATTCAGTCAGAACTTAGATCGAATGGCTCTAAAAGCCGCAGCTACACCAGAATCTGGTGTAAATGAGAAGTAGATAGTTTATTTCTGATAGAGAATGATAGAGAAATTACAATGTTGGCTTACCATAATTTTATGAATCTCATTTAGATGAGGCAAAAGCAATGAAACGAAGCTCTGGATTTCCTCCTTCAGCATATCACATTCTTCCTCTTCAGCCAGAAGCAATCTGATGAAAGATTCGTTCTCAGGAACCAACTTCAGAGCCACCTGCTCAACATAATCCCATTCTTCTTTAAAAAGTACAAGAAGCAAAAAAAACTGTCTTTTCCATTGTTTAAAACCTCAAAATGACTCGGGCAAGTCGGGCCAAGTCAACTCAACTCGACAGAATCTCGACTCGATCAAGTCAATGAGTTTTTCCATATTTTTTGAAAATTTGACTGAGTTTCTAGAGATGTAATTGTGAGTTCAGTCCAAGTTTCGAATTTTCAAACATTGATTTTTCCTATCTTTGGTGAAAAATGAGCCATTTTCAGAACACACACAACAAAGCCCACTAGTTTTATATTGTATAAAAACTGTCATAAAATCCATTTCTCAACGTGCAATACAGCAATAACATATTTTACAAATAGATGAAAAAGTGACAATAATGATAACAATGATGATGATAGATAATAATTCAAACTTGTCAGTACATTTTCTTTTTAAATCAAAATGTTGCATTTTGGGATAGGAAATGGGTAAGACAATATCATGTTTGAACATGAAATTATCTAATTGGAGCTGTTAGAAAGATCTTATCAACAAGCATAATCAAATCTATAAAAGAAAATATAGAAAACAATAAAAGGGTTTTCATATGTTCTGAAAATTAGTCGAGTACTCTAAAAAGTTTGGACACTTTGATCATAAAAAAATACACGATCTGCTTGTTTTGGAATAGTGAAGGAGAATCCAAGTCTTTGCTTGGATTAGGAGAAAGTACACAGGAGAAACCATAGGAGATTTTACCATTGTAAAAAAATTTGATAAAAAAGTAATAACAAGTTTTTTCTACAGCATGGATAATAAAAAACATCTTTATCTTAAGAGGTAAAGTAACGAAATTGGATGATGCCATTTCTATAATGTTTATCCCAACCGCGAAATTTATCAAATAAGTTATTTAAGTGAATACCTACTTCTCTCTCTATACATATTTCCCCAAAGGCCAAATCTGAACAAGCGCACTGTGTATCCAATACTTTAGAACTCCCAAGGTATTTGTGTCCCTTGGAATCTCTACCAACATTGCAGTAGTTTAAATATCAATTTTTTTTAAGATCTAGGAGAAATTTCAGACCCACCCTAATTTATGCCTTGCTAATAGCCCTCCTACAATTCTTGGGGGGAGCGCCATCGCACCCACGCCTCCGAGTATAGGCCACTGACTCGAACCCGTGACCTCTCCCTTCCCGAGGGGAAAGGCCACCAATTGAACTACCCAATTCAGTGATTCACCACTGAATTAGAAAGGTAGTGATTTTGTGACTGGTTTTGGATTTATCTGTTGGTGCTGCAAACGAGTTCCACATTGAAAATGTAAAGTTGGAAGTGTAGAAGGAGATCTAAAGATTTATATAGGACTTGGGTCACTCGACCTAATAGGCTAGTCTTTTGGGATGAATATCTAGTCCTAACAGGTATCAGATCTCGTCTAATGAAGTGGGGGTCTTGTGTTCTATTCATGCTCAACCCCAAAGGGACACTCTCTATATCTTTATCCGTTGTGTGCAGATTGAAAGTTTTTCATATATTCCGATGTTGCACTAGACAACTTATAGTGTCGCTAATAAGGAAAAGTCATGTGTGAAAAATCAGACCAGTTATTATTATACTCATATTTTCACTTGCTAATGTGACAATTCTCATAATTAGATATGTATTGTAACTTTTGTAAGCCATTAAATGGAGTTGATAGGAGTATTGATGGCTTTAATAATAAGAGAAATTGATGTACCCTTTTCACTACTCAAGTGAATAAAAGAATAAACTTAGAATACAAAACAACTCCAAAGAGAAATTAAAATACTATGCCAAAAAATGAGATAAGAGTAACAAAAAAACTAGAGTGAGATAGGGTTCTTACTTTGTAAGCAGCTGATGAAATCCAACCATGCCAGGGTTTCAGTGTATTGTCATAAGATTCCTCTACAACTTGTGCAAGACTCCGCTCAGGGTCTTGGGCTATTCTATCCAACAAAGCTACAGTGAAATCCAAGGACCTGCTGCAAAGCAAGCAAAAGGGTTACCTTAAAAATGAAAGAAAATAACAGGGTTAAAAAGTTTCAAAAATTCAAATCAAATTTGTAAATTTTAATATTAGAATTGATTCTAGACAATGTCAATCCATACAAAATATGTTCTAGCAAAGTGTAAGAGAGGAAACAATGGTTCACATTCAATTAGGAGTCATTGAATTAGATTAATTTTGAACTAGTGGGGCTTTTGATATAGTGATTTTTGAAGGGAAGTGAAAATCGAATTTAAAATTCTTACTTTTCATATGAATTCTGACCATCACTCAGCCAACTTTATTCTTTTGTCAAATTTGTGTCCACGACAAAATTGGATGTGAAATGCAGGGCTTACCTTGTGAGCCATAACAAGGCTCTCGTACAACTTAAAGCCTTCTTAGCACTCCCCTCATCAACTTCTTTCTTCAATATTTCAGCCAAATCAGAGTATGTTGAAGGGTCTGACAGATAAACCTCTTCCAATCTCTATACCACACATAAAAGCCAGAAATATTACTCAAAGTCTGACGGATGTAATCACGAGAGGAGAAGAACAGACAAAAGACAGACAAAAAGACAGATGATCCATCACATCAAAAAATATTTTTACTAGAACATGACAACAAGACCCTTCTCTGATTGGGGTGGCGAGTTCATCGAAGAAGGAATAGAGATGAGGTAAATATCAACATATGGAAGGGTAGTTTTGATATATAAAGAGGGAAAATGCATTATTGCTTTGACAGAGAAAACAAAAGAAAATGGCAAGTCACACTTACTTGAATGTTTTGATGTACATCTTGTCTAAAAACAGCCATGGTCGGCCCAATCTTATCTGAAGGAAGAAGAAGGAATCACAACCACAAAAAAATTACAAAAAGAGGACTTTAGACACAGAGAAAGAGGTTTTCTTATAGAAACAGCTTAATCTCAGATAATAAACAGGTAAGCGACTGTATATAGACAAAAGTTTTATATATTGAAGAAAAGAGAAGGTCAAAATTCATAAATAGTATAATCAGCTCGTTGAAATTACAAGTTGACTCATCAAAATTTATGAACAGTGTAATTCAGCTCTCGAAAATTGTAAATCAGCTGTCCAAAATTCATGAATAATATAATTTGACTCTCCAAAATTTTAAATTTACTTGTCAAAATTCACATGAAAAGTAAGAATCAGATTGATCTTGTGAAGGATAAAATCAAGAATAAATTAAAAATCGTGTCGCTAAACACAAAATGACCGTGGGAAAATTACTTGCCAATAAACAAGACCCATTTTATTTAGAACAATGAAAACAATTCTAATTTAGAGAGAGAGAGAGAGCAGACCAAGGACTTGCAAGACCAAGTTGCAGACATTTAAGAAAGGCTTGGTGGAGATTAATCTGTCAGTTTTCACTAAGGAAAGCTCTTGAATTGCAGATCTTATCTCAGACCGCTTCTCCATCATAGCACACCAGAGTCCTCTTTTCTCCATTAATCTTCTTCTGTCTTGCACTTGATTGGTTGGAGCGGGTTTTTCTTCTATTGAAAGAAGATGAAGAATTCAGCTACAACGAGACCATGTGAATGACGAGGAGAGAAGGCGAAGCTGTACATAGGCAGGGTCGCCACTCCTTGTCATCTTTATATATTAACACTGAAATGACGCCTCTTGCATTTTCTTGTATTTTTGGATACAGAGAGACCTTCTAATTTATTCCCAAATTCGTTTTCTTTTTAATATCATTACACATTGATGGCGACATGAATTTTGACCTTGCTTTCATCACCTCCCTTCTTGTTTTGGTGATTACTTCTTACCCCCGAGCACTTAAAGTATCATTTAAGGCTGCATTTGGATAAGGGGGATAGGGGTAACAATCTTTTATGGTTGGAGCACGAGTCTTTTATAAGGAAGATTTAGAAATTTAGAAATGATTTAGATTACTCCATGTGATAGACTAATCTTTTGGATTAGACACTCAAGTTAGGTGAGATTTTCTAATCGGACGAGTTGGCTGGCCTCGTTCAAGAGGCAGATTGTTGGGACTGCGAATGAGTCCCACGTTAGAAGTACAGAGACAACTAAAAATTTATAAAGGACTGGAGTCATTCTAATTAATACTCTAATCTTTTAGATAAGAAACTCAGGTCCTAACCGTTTACCCCACTTTAGTAAGAGTGGAAAAGGACAATAAAATTCTAAGTTTCTTTTTTTTTCTTGTATAAATCTACCGATGCACGAGAGAAACTCCTAGATAAAAGTTACACATATGAAATACAAAGAAATTGTTACCTTTTTAGAATTAAAAGTGAAACCCATGATCTCCTTAAACCTTTAATTTGCAGAGGTAAATAAAATTTCAGACTCAATAAAATAAATTTTAACCAGGATCATTTTAAAATTTGAGTTTTGAGCTTTAGACTATGCATTTTATTGCACCAGTTGTGGAAGACTCTCAATCAAAATAGTATAGAATTTAATGTTATATTGATCTTCAATAATTTTATCTTAAAAATAATAATAATCATCATCATTTGTTAAACTTAAATGACTAAATTACTGTAATCAATTTTCTATTATTTTATCATCTACTAAAATTTTAACTTGAAAATAAATCGAATTTGAATGAAGTTTACAATCTTAAGAGATAACTTAGAATATTAAAATGGTTCAAATTAAAAATCAATTAATTCGTGGAACTTGAGAGGATCCCACGACTCTTTCGACCAAAGAACATCTCAATGTAAAGATAATTTTTCTAAATTTCAATTCTTTAGAAAAGTAATCATTAGCTTTTACTATTTCTTATAAATATCCAATAGAAGCTCCCACTTTTGCTTTCTTATCTTATTACTGTAGCCAATGAGCTTTAGTCAAGCCATTTGTGCACGACGGTTGCACCATTTGAGTCATGGGTCAAACCCCCAAGCCTTTATTTTCACTTGAGTGGCTAAATAGAATTATGTAGGACAATGCTTGTGGGGCTAGTTGAATGGTGATCTAGACCATTTCAAGATCCAATCTAGACCATTGAATTGATGGCTCAGCATGCTCCAAAACCCATCTACCCATCTATTAAACGATCTTCTTAAGTCACCATTTAATAACTAATTCATTCATTAATTGAGGTGATCCAATTCTTGAATCTTGAGTACTTTACCATTTAAAACCTCCTCCTAGTGGATAATACCTAGCATTTAAATATAAATAAGAAAATCTCTTGAAATGAAATAAAACTATTCATTTGAGCCATTTTATGTCTACCAAATATGCCACCCATTTGCAACTACTTTCTGTATTTAATGAAAAAAAAACAAATTCTAATATCATTTATTTGCTACTAATTGAGAGATTAATAATTTCCCCATCAAAAATATTTTTGACAATGGACTATTCATGAATTGGAAATTACAATCAATGGACATACCTCCCCCATACAAATTGGGGTTACGAACATTTTACACACCCACAGGTAAAGGATCATTATATTTATTAATCTGTCATAAAAACTAAACCATTATAGAAATCAATTCCAATTTAGTCAATTTGATTTTTAATCACGAAAGTGAATAAAAAGGTAGACAGATTGTTAAGATTGAATATCCATCTCAAAATATTAGTTTATTAGGTAGAGTGATTCAAGTCTTTTATAAATCTCTATATCTCTCTCTACACTCACCATCCATGCCATCCGCCTAGAAGATCTCCTGATTCCACATGAGCTAGTTTGAGACCTGACTCTCATACCACTTGTTAGGATTGAATATCCATCTTAAAAAACTTGTCTATTAGCTAGACTGACTTCAAGTCCTTTATAAATACCTAAATCTTCTTTTACACTTTTAATGTGGACATAGATATGGAATTATGTACTTATTGTACTCTCGAAAGCAGCTCTTATCGAATCATTTTATTCTTATAGACATTAATATTAATTTATAAAAAAATATTTTAACTTTTTGTATTTAACCTAATAAATTGATAAGGTGGATGAATACTGTCCTCGCAGACAATGAGATTCTGAAAAGATACATGTAGTTTTTCTTTTATTAAAGAACATAGTTTATCTTTAACCTGTGTTAGAGGTAGATGTACGATATCACCCATAAGATTCATTTATTACATAAATTCGTAAGAATTTAAAAAATTTAGACCAACTAAACTAATTCAAATAGATGATACTATAATATTTTATTATTGCCATAAAAAAAAAAATTGTTTCCTCCCTTTCACATCAAAATATAAACCACAAGCCATGCAAATTTCTTTTACATTACTATGATACCAGCCTGACCAACAATCCTAGCCCTTGGATCCATGGACTTTTTTTTTCTTCTCCCTCTTTCTTGGGAAGTTGGAGACCATTACAAAGTTGACATTCCCCATTTAAATTGGGCATGCATACATCAGGAGAAATAGTTGAGGATTCCTTTCATAACTTAGGAATACATTAAAATAAAACCAGTTGGATTCTTCTGATAACTAAGCCACTAGAGTTTTTTATCCAACCACAAGTTCTTGGTTTAGATTTGTCTCAACGACTCTTACCCATCAATTATTTCATTTTATTTTCAACAAATTTTTCTTCTATATTCACGCATCGAACATTTAAGGCTCCTTTGCTAATGGTTAGACATAGGAAGTTAGGAACTTTAAATTACAATTTTTTTTTTTTTTGTGAAACTACTGTAAAATTCAGTTTAAACTCTAAAGATGGATCAATAAAAAATATTTTATATTTAGATATGACAATTAAAAATTGCTTTAATTACATCAGTGATTAATATATTTAAATTTACATGAAGTTCTATCCACTTTCACTTTTTACCAACTGTGGTTAACTAATTAATTAGAAGTAATTTTTGATAAATTCTATCTTCACTCGAACAATGATAGAACATCAGTGTTTTTTACAATAAAATACACTAAGTTATCTTTTTATTCACTTATAATCACTTAAATGATTGAAAGATACACTGATTCCCTTATTATAAAAAAGCTTTCCAATTAGTTCTCCATTCTCAATTGCACTAACATTTTAAGTGACAATATTTACTAATTAAAGTACACTCTATTTATAGATTCACATGGTATTGTCTTTCACGTTAACAAGAAGATGGTTTTTTTTTTTAAAAGACAAAAATAGCCTAGAGATGGGTCTATAAAAAAAATTATATTTAAATATGAAAATTAAAGAATACTTTAATTACATCAATGAATAATACTTTTTATATTTAAATTTATATAAATCGGAACATAGTTAATTAATTCAATGAAAGTAAGTTTTGATATATTCTATATTTAAGTGAAAAGTAATAGGTACATCGGTGTTTTGATAATAAGAAATACCAAGTTGTGTCAACGGTTATTACTTAAGTAATGAAATGACAGAGTGATATCCCTTATTATAAAAATAAAATAATCCCAATTAATTTTTTTATTCTCAATTATAAATGTTTCAAGTGGTCAATATTTTCTAATTAAAATAGACTATATTTGTAGATGCACATGCTATTGTCTTGCATGTTAATAAGAAGATGATTTCTTCTTCTTTTTTATGAGATTTTTGCCTAGATTATAATATATTTTACTTTTTGTTATTTAAAATTTTTGATTTTACGTAATCAAGATACGAAAAATAATCAACGGAACCGATGCAAGTGGGGCTTATCACAGGCCACGTGGCATTCGTTTACCTTTTCAACTAGTCACGCGTACAGGATTTATGAACATTCACAAATAAAATTAAAATTGCATGCGTAATAATTGGGAGCGATCTTCACATAGATATTTTGTGTATACAGACACGGATTTTACTGTATGCCGAATTTGCCCTTCACTTGTCGTACCGGAAAGAAGAATGCATGAACAGTGCAATGTCTCCTGAAATCGGCTTTTCGAAATTGCAAGTCGGCTCTCCGAAATTCATAAACAGTGCAATGTCTCCTGAAATCAGCTCTCCGAAATTACAAGTCGGCTCGCCGAAATTTATGAACAGTGCAATATTTCTTGAAATCGGCTCTCCGAAATTGCAAGTCGGCTCGCCGAAATTTATGAACAGTGCAATGTTCCTAAAATCGGCTATCCGAAATTGCAAGTCGACTCGCTAAAATTCATGAACAGTACAATTCGGTTCTCCGAAATTTCAAATCGGCTCGGCCATGAACAGTAAAAATAGCATAAACAGTAAAAATCAGCCCATTGAAATTTTACTGTTCATGCGAAGGGTAAAATCGAAAATACTCTAAAACCCGTGTCGCTAAACACGGAATGCCCGTGGGAGGATCGCTCTCTGTAATCATTTTATTTACAAGATAAATTTGTGGAAATAAGGTCTACGGTTTTTTCTTTTATATATTTTCTTAGAAAATTGATTTTTTTTAATATTTACATTTTATTAAATGTGTAATTGAAATGTAAGGCCTTAATTTAAACGTATTTAGGGTGCATTAGGACATTCTTCCCAACTTCTTGAATCATCTTGGTCATCATCATCTATTAGTGTTGATTTTCTCTAGGATTTTATTTTATAATTATCTTTTTTTTTTTTTAAAACCAAGATATCCAAGTCTAGTGACTAATCTTTGAAGCATGTGCAAACCTCCCTATTCACACACCAAGTGAAACTACGGAGAGTGACCCTTATGTATTGAGAGTGACTTGAACCTAGAACCTCCCGCACTTTAGGTAGGTTTTTGACCGTCAAGCCAACCTTCAAAAATTTATTTTGTAATTACTTTTATTTTCCTTTTCCATTCTTTTATTCTTTTTATATATTTTCTTTCATCTTTCGTCTCTTCTATTTTGTTTTTCTATAAATACAACATACAACAGGTCTTTCTTTGATTGAGGAAGACACAACAAATCCTATGTCGGATTTTACATCATCACTATCATACATAAAATAAATTTATATCGTTTGATCTAAGTACAGGGTGCCCATCCTAACACGGGAAAACTCTTTTAGAAGACATGGGTTTTCCGGACTTCCCACTTTGCCACCATCTGTCCGTATGAAAAATTAAAAAAATTAGACATTAAGAAATCGATGCACCATTTGGACTCTTTCACGTTTCAAGAATTCGGTGTACCGACCGGATCACTTTCCTTAAATTTCCATTTCCAAGTGATCCAGTTAGTGCACCGGTCTGGTGCACCGATCCAGTGTACCGATTCACTAGAAAGTGAACCGATTTTTGAAAGTTCACTAAAATCCATACGGACGTATGGAGGTAAAATGAGAAGTTCACTAAAATCTGTATATAGTAAAAGAGTTTTCTCGTGTTAGAATGGCCACCCTAAGTACATTGCCAATTTCTTAATCCCTAATTTGTACATCCATCTGCAACCCATTTTACCTCTAACCGTTGAATCTATACCATCCACTTTGCCCCTCAGAGATAGGGACAGAACTATGAGAGAAGACCATGAAAACAACAATTCAATAAACAAAGGCAATATGACAGCATGGTTGACAATTGGATTTGTCTTTGTGTATTAAGGATCTCCTAATCCACAATTAGCTTGCTATAATTAATGAGGCATTACATTGGAGATTATCTCAACTGCTAGCCTGTCACTTTCGTAATTTAGATGTTAGATCTGTGTTAGAGTCAAGCCTTGGTTTCTCTTTAATCAAATCTTAAGTAAACAAGCAAGGAATAATCACACTAAAGAAAAAGATATTCACATGCACATCAATAATTAATCAGGTTTTTAATCATGTTTAAGAGATTCTTATATGCTTGAGAATACAAGAGAACAGTTTATAAGGTGTGAATGCATTAGATTCCAAGGGGACCCATCAAATCAATAGAATAATACCCAAAATTGTAAAACAATATACATCTACTTCTAGTGGGTAAGCTTGAATGTCGTCATATGTTCTTCATCACTAGAAAAATATGAGAAAATGAATGAATGAATTAATAAAGATGCATTTTATTTAATATTTTTAGCCTTATGAAAGGGAAATACCCAACTTCCCAACAACAAACATAGCAACAAATAGGAGGTTAAGCTTCAAATCACAAAATATGCATCAATGCGCTGCGGTCGATATGTATCAATCGTGAAAAATTCAATACAATTCGACCGATATGATATATATCAACCGCATTCTTATCATGCTGTAGTAACCTGTCTATGTAGATTTTAATAGGAATTAGTAAAATCTGTATCTATATTTTCTTTATACTGTCGAAGTTGGGTCTGAATTCGGAGTTATCAAATGCATAATCCAACCCTATATCTATCTCGTATTCTTTAATTTAAATTTGGATTATGATATTTTTGAGTTCTCATCGACAAAAGAAGAATAAAATTAATCAAGTAGTCAAATTCTCATATAAAAAATAGAACTTTCTCATTAAATATATAATTAGTAAAAATTTCAAGAAAAAATGTCTTAAAATAATTTCCAAAAATTGCTTCAACGTAAATACATGAATGAGGGATAATGTAAAAGAAAACATAAAAAATACCAAAACAAAGCAAAATAATAAAAGCATACTAATTCAAATTATAGACTCGAACATTGTCTCTCTATGTGGTCCTATTTTCCGGGCCATGTTTGTAAGACTTAGGTTATGGTAACATATTCTACATTTTTTACTTGTGACATGTAATAGGTCAACGAGTCTAAATCTAATGACTAAAATTGGACTCAATTGAATTTTTTATTTTAAAATATTATGGACCATTTAGTCATCCATTTTTGCTTAGATTGACCAATTAATGGGTCATTGGATTTAGGTAGACCATTTAGTAGGTTCATCTAACTTCATCATACATTGTTATTCCATTCATATAAAATTCAAACCAAATGATCCTTTTTCATGAAAGAGTTGTTGATTTAATAATATAGCTAAGTTAAGGTTTTTAATTACTTATTTTATATTATATTATTTAAATTTAATATAATGTAATTACTGTGAAACCCCTACCTACCAATGTGGGAAAAAGTCCCACATCGGTGGTGGAGGGGGAAAAATTAGGGGATTTAAGTGTGGCCAAGTTCCCTTGACCATGTAAGAGGCCTTTTGGGCCAGGCCACCTGGGCCTGAGTCCAAGAGCAAAATCGTGCAAGTTTGAGTTGTGTGCGAGGCTCAAAGCGGACAATATCTTACTGAGTCAAGCCCTAAGCCCTGTTTTCGGGTCGAGTCGTTACAAATATGGTATCAGAGCTGAGTTCAACACTCGGACTGTGTAGGTCTATCATCCTTCCCTGGAGTTGTTGAGCCAGACTGGAGTCGAGCCGGGGACGGCTCGAGGCTTTAGGGGGGGTGATTGTGAAACCCCTACCTACCAATGTGGGAAAAAGTCCCACATTGGTGGTGGAGGGGGAAAAATTAGGGGATTTAAGTGTGGCCAAGCCCCCTTGACCATGTAAGAGGACGTTTGGGCCGGGCCACGTGGGCCCGGGCCCAAGAGCAAAACCATGCGGGTTTGAGCTGTGTACGAGGCCCAAAGCGGAAAATATCTTACCAGAGGTCATCATATCGGCCGAATTTTAAAAATTCAGTTTTTTATTTTTTTATTTTTTAAAAAAACCTTTTTTTTTATAATAAATATCGGCCGAGATGACCGATATATTGATCCAAATCTCGGCCGAATCTGGGCCGAATTTGGGCCAAATTGGCCATTTTTTCCCCAAAAAACAGTAAAACTCGGGCCCGGGCCCAACTCAAGTCCGACGAATATTTTGACGATATATCAGACGATATCTCATGTCCGATATATCGGGCGAGATCTCAGACAAGATCTCACCTGTCAACCAATTTCTCCCCGTCACATCTCTGTGTACGGTGGACTGCAAAATTCGGCTGGTCCGGCATACGTGAATATTTTATTATTTTTTTAAATCTGAAAAATCGACCCGGTCCAATTTTTTCTATAAATACCATTCACCTACATCTCAAATTTCACACCTTATTTTCAAGGAGAAAACCAGATTTTACTATTTCTCTTCCAAAAAAAATTTCACTCTTCATTACTTGATTTAACTAAGTTCTAAACGATCCGGATTTGTTTGAAACCGAACGATCCAGACCGTTCAAAGGTTTCTTCATTTATAGATCTACTGATCTTGTAAGTTTTGTAATTTATTTCGATTTATCTGTATTTTATTTTAATTTTTTTAGCCAAAAATAACATAAAAGTGTTATAAAAAGTTAAAAAATGCTTGAAGTTAAATAAGATATGTAGTAAATAAAAACTTTATATAGGTATTATAATTTTTTTCCATCTGAATGTATCTGTAGTTATTTTTTGTGTACTTTGTTAGTTACTATTTTTTTCATTTATTTATTCCTTTTTGTTAACTATTTCAACATAAAATAGCATAAATGAAAAAAAAAGTTAGAAAATGATAATACCTATAAAATAATAGATGAACATTTTTCATTTGCTCTTAGTTACTGTTACTAACATGTCAAAATTTACAGCAACATTTTTTACATTAACTTACTCTTTATTTTAATTATTTCATCATTAACCATGGATTATGACATATAAATGTTAGTAAATGGTAAAACCTATAAAATAATACATGAATTTTTTTTTATTTGCTGTTATTTAATGTATACTAACGTCTTTTACAGGGATGAAATTTTTCCTTTTATTTACTTTCTTTTTGTAATTATTTCAATATTATTTATAGACTATGACATATAAATGTTAGAAAATAGTAAAACCTATAAAATAATACATGAATTTTTTTTATTTGCTGTTATTTAATGTATACTAACTTTTTTTACAGGGATGTAATTTTTTCCTTTTATTTTCTTTCTTTTTGTAATTATTTCATTATTAACTATGGATTATGACATATAAATGTTAGTAAATGGTAAAACCTATAAAATAATAAATGAAATTTTTTTATTTGCTGTTATTTACTGTATACTAACTTCTTTTACAGGGATGTAATTTTTTCCTCATTTATATCCTTTTCCTTGTAATTTTCACCATTTTATTACTATTTATATAATTTCCCGCTATCGTAACTTCAAAAATATATTAGAAGATGTAAATGTCCGATATTTTATGAAAAAATTACATATTCAATAAGCTCATAATTATCTGCATTTACTGTAATTTTTTTGGAATTTTTTTTTTTTTTTTAAAAAGAGGGGCAGGAGAGAGAAAAAGTTCGGCCGATATATCGGCCGATATGAAAAATCGGCTGGGATATCGGCCTGGACGATTTTTCTACCCCTGTATCTTACTGAGTCAAGCCCTAAGTCCTGTTTTCGGGTCGGGTCGTTACAAACTTACAATTACAATGATATGATTATACAATAGAAGTCACAAAGTCGAAAGGGATTTTTCCCTCTCTTATTTAATTCTTAATTTTCAAATGAATAAAACAATTGTAGATATACAAATAGACCAAATTTTATCTAAAAATTAAATATATAGCCAGTTAATCTTAATGGTTAAAATCAACAAGTGTTTTTGAATTCAATGTATCCTCTGATTTTAACTATTAAGACCAAGTGGTTACATATTGAGTTTCATGATGAAATTTGGTCTCTTTGTAGTTCATTAAGTCTGCTTTCAATTTGCAAGCATAAATTATTTAAATTCTTTATAAAATTTTAAAGAAAAGAGGGAAATGGACCAGATGCAACGCATTCTATGGTGAGCCGCATTTCATTTGGGTTTGAATTTTTGAGTTAGGCTTTAGCCTTTAGGGTCGGGTCGGGTTGCGTTCTAAGGATGCTAGGGTCAGGCTTGACCCAATTTAAATCCTGGCCCTAGAGCCCAAAATAGGTCCGGGCCCAAGACCGAGTAGACCCTACTGCTATTTTCCCTTGGCAGGCCTGGCCGGTGTGGCTTGGGCCCGACTATATCATAAAACTAGCCAAAATTATAGAAAAATAAACAATGAGTTCAATTCTTCTCTAAATTATATCAAATACCATATCATGTAAAGACTTTGAGGCTGAATTCAAAGCAAAGCCGTAGTTGAGTTGAAGGCCAGACATTGCTTTAGAAGATTATACAACTGTGGGTCTCTGGCATTCTTGGGGTTAAAAAAAATGGTCCATCCGAGATCTCGGCTGAGACGCCTAGATCTCGGACCCGACAAATATCGGCCGATATTTCTTCTGTCTCCTTTTTTTTTTTTTATAAATGTCGACCATATCGGCCGATATTGGTGAGATCTTGGTCATATCGGCCGATACATCTCATATCGGCCGAGATTTATACCCCTGATTGAGATACATAAGAAGGTGTATCCATAGCTTTAGCTCTTTCCACATTTACAATAATGTCTGCTAGGCCCAAGATATCAGCTGTTTTGCTCTTTGGATCTGATTTCAGAGTAGCAACAAAGAGATCATAGTAGTGTGTGAAAGCTGAAACAAATCCTCATCTCCTCTTACAACTAGAAAAGATTGAGAAATAAACATGAAGAGAGTGAATGGAACAATAAGAGAAATGAGGCCTAAAGAAAATATAGAGAAGGTTAGGTGTTCATCTTCTCTCTAGGGAGGCTAACGATCTAGAAGAGCTGAATCCCGGATGGTTGAATGAAATATACACAAGAGAGAAGACTATATAGAAGGGGAAAGTTTGATGCTGTTAACTTATTTTTGTCAAAAAATTCTCCATAGCGCCTAAATCTGATTTTAAAAAAAAATATCATGACTGGAAATTGATTTTATTGAATTTCGAGGTCGCCTTGGCGGTGATGAGTCTCCCTTGCCAGCATGGTGGATTCTAGATTGGGCATTAGTTCCGCATTAGAAGAGTAAGTATTTAGAGTACTAACTATAAGATGGATTTCCTCTCCCTTAAGCATGACGTGTTTTCATGTGCCGAAAAATAAAGTCGTGAGCTTGATCTGGTGGATTCCAGGTTAGTCAAAGCGGACAATATCATGCATTTGGGTCAGTTCTACATCAGATGATATCAGAGCCGATGATGCCTTTGCTTTAAAGATGGGGTCAATGATGCAGGGCCTGGTGGATTCTAGGTCGCCCTAACGATGAAGAGTCCCACTTGCCAGTCTGGTGGATTTTGAATATGGCATTAGTCTCATGGAAGAGTAAGCGTCCAGAGTCCTGACTATAAGGTTGATTCCCTCTCCCTTAGGCATGACGTGTTTTTATGTGCCAAAAAACAAAACTGTGAACCTGATTTGGTGAATTCCAAGTCGATCAAAGCGGACAATATCATGCCTTGGAGTATGTTCTACATCAATATATATATATATATATATATATATATATATATATATATATATATATATATATATATATATATATATATATATATATTTATGATTGTCCTATCTCTAGGATCAATGATTTAAAAGGTCATATTTTGTCCCTTGGTGGCAGTCCGACTTTGGACAATTTAATTTGATTGCATAAAAGGTATTGAACAATTTGATAAATAAAACTTAGTTAGCAACTGAATGCTCAAGATAACCCATACAGAAACGCTAAAGTGTGACGTTTTGCTCCTGTGTTGCACTAGCCATCTGCAAATTAAGATCCTAATCAGAATTGGGTATATCTCACTCATATGTTGGTTTTTATAATAGGGAAAGAAGAGAGGAATGTGGAGTGAAAATCGTAGGGAAAGGAGAATAAGATGGTGAAAACCATTGTCTGATACAACGGCGGTATCGTTCTCTGGTTTCCCTCGTTGTGGATTGGGAATGTAGTGTGAAAATCGAAGGGAAGGGAGAAGAAGATAGTAAAAACCATTGTCTCATTCAACGGGTTCGTTCTCTGGTTTCCCCGCGTCGTGGATTCTGAGCTTACGGTTTTGCTGTTCAACGGATTCTCATTCACTTTTAATTACCAAACTGCCCTTTACCCATTCGTTGACCTAATAGTCTAATACAAAATGCTCTCGTTAAGAAATTTAAAAATGCTATTAAATATAATTTTTCTAAATTAGCATTTTTTTATTTCGTTCCTTATATCCAACTTTAATATGTTTTTATTTTTCTATTATAATAACGTCATAAAAATGCAAATTCTAAAAAATGTTTTCAGGTTTGATTATTAAAATATAACCCGCTCTCTTAGGATTGAAAAACTGTAAATCATAATGTATTAAAGATTAGAGTCCGGTTTAGAGTGAAGTTACCCAATGTACATAAATAGAAAGAGTTGCACATGTTCTAAGTTGGATGTTTTTAGAGACTTGAATCAATGTTATCAAAATTGGACAGTCTAACCAACAGTCTTCGAGGCATTTTGAGTTCAACCGAGTTCAATCGTAGTCAAAGTAGGTGAAAGCCGCTCAATTAGTAATAGTATAAATATTACATATAACATTAAGTATGACACCTTTTACCAATAATATTAATATAAATATTAAAAATAATATTTAAACTTTAACTAATATATCAAAACGGTGAAAGATATGGGATATAAATGGTAATAAATATTTATATTTCAAATATATATATTTTTAATATTAATTTTTTATATTTTGAAGGGAATTTAAAAAAAAAATTTGAAAATTTGTGAGCCGCGGTCCACAGCTCATGGTTTAACCTTCAAAATCGCAGAAAACCATAGCTCAGAAGGGTTTTCTGCGTTTTTGACTGAGAAAAGGTTCTAAGCTAGGACCGAACCATAGCCACTGAGGTTCTGGTCGAACCGGTAATTCGATTCGGCTTTTATAACACTGACCTAAACACCTTATCAAAAAAAAAACACTATATAATCCTCACTTGTCTTAACAAGGGCAGTACCGTAAAATAATAGTATTTTTAAAGTCAAACTTATAGATTAAATTTGTTTTAGAATGTGCCGTAATTATGTAATTAATGGATGATTAGTCACATTCCGATATGCAGCGCAATTTCCTGAGCACTTGAAAGAAAGGTAGTATTAAATATCTTTAAACTACCTTTTTTTTTATCTTTTATTTATTTATTTTGAATTTATGTGTGTGAAACTGTGAAATATCCAGCATAAAACCTCCACAGGTGAACTCTCTATCCCTAGCATATACCAAAGTTAGACAATAGAGATTCAAACCTGCAACCTCTTATTTCTTGAGACGGAAGGTTATTTATTTACTAATTTATATTATCATCAATGCTTGAAATCTCTAAAGCAAACCCAATCTTCTCAGTCTTCAGAATAGATCTTCTTCATAAGTATGGTAACTACACAAGTTAGGCTCATCTCCACATTGTTTTGAGAAAAGCGGTTAACATTTGAGGAAATAAAAATAAGAAATAAGAAATATGATTTTGGAAACTGTTTTGGGGGAAATTTTAACTTTAAGATTAACATTAAACATTAGCATATTTTAACAGTAATTTAAGCATCTAAATTGGAGAATAGATCGCCCTAAATGCATCAAAGTGCAAAGCTATAATTTTTGGACAAAAATTAAGATAAAATTTTGAGTGATAATTTTTTATTTTCATTAATTAGACAAAGCAAAAATTTAAAATATTTCTTATTTCTTATTTTACTAAGATAAAAACAAATCATAAACAAATAATCAAGACATTTAATGATCACTTAAATTTTTTCTAAAATTTTTTTTTGTTCATTTTTTTAAAAACATTTGAAATTCTTGAGTTACTAACTTAAAAAAAATACAATATTTGAATATGTAAATGACCGATATATAATGAAAAAATTACACATCCAAAAAACCCATATTTTTCTTCATATTCTATAAATTTTTTGAAAAAAAATAAAAAAAATTGGAGAAGAGAGAGAAAAATATCTGCCATTATTTCAGCCGACCCAAATTTTGAACCCTAGTAGCTGAAGATTATAGAACTCAGGGTTTTTAGTTATTGGATACCAGTTTTTAGATTTTTGGAATCAATTACCTTTTTGACCTCATGCATTTTATGCTTCAGACGATTCGCCTGTTGATTTTTCGGTTCTTTCGCATGATTCGACTGCACAGTCAAACTATGATGGATTTTTTAAAAATTTTAAATAGAAAAATATCTTTTAAAATTTTAAAGTTATTTTTTAAGCATTATATATTTTCAAATTAAATATTCAGACTAATTACGATAATATGATAAAAATACTTTAAGAATTTAAGGTCTTTTGACATTCCAAAATACTTAAAACACAGTATTTTACAAATAAGGGTATCCTCAGCTATGTCGAAAATATATTTGGGAGTGTCAACAGACCTTAAAGTCTTAAAGTATTTTTATTAGGTTATCGTAATTAGTCCGGATATTTAATTTGAGAAATTTTGGAAATACGCAGTGTTTAAAAAATAACTTTAAAGATTTAAAGGAGATTTTATTATTTAAAAAGTTATTCTTTAAGCACTGTGTATTTTTAAAATTTCTCAAATTGAATATCCAGACTAATTACGATAGCATGATAAAAATACTTTAAGAATTTAAGGTCTTTTGACACTCCCAAATGCTTAAAATACAGTGTGTTACAAATAAATGTATATCTCGACTGTGCTAAAAACACTTATGAAAGTGTCAAAAGACCTTGAAGTCTCAAAGTATTTTTATAGTTATCGTAATTAGCCCGGATATTTAATTTGAGAAATTTTAGAAATACACAGTCCTTAAAAAATAATTTTTAAATAATAAAATTCCCTTTAAAACTTTAAAGTTATTTTTTAAGCACTGTGTATTTCCAAAATTTCTCAAATTAAATATCCGGACTAATTACGATAACCTGATAAAAATACTTTAAAACTTTAAGGTCTTTTGACACTTCCAAATATATTTTTGACACAATTGAGGGATACCCTTATTTGTAAAACACTTTGTTTTAAGTATTTTGGAATATCAAAAACCTTAAAATCTTAAAGTATTTTTATCAGATTATCGTAATTAGTCTAGATATTTAATTTGAAAAATTTTGAAAATATACAATGCTTAAAAAATAACTTTAAAATTTTAAAAGATATTTTACTATTTAAAATTTTTAAAGAATTTCACTTTAGTAATATTAACATTGACTTCGAATCCTTTGAATAATTCTACGAGGATAATACAGGAGGGTAAAAGAGTAATTTACTCTAAAAATCTAGTCTAAAGTGGGGGCCTTTTCTTTTTATCTTGAAAAAATATAATGACGACTTTTAACTCTTACTGTTTGCTCCTTGTTTAGTTCCGCTAACAGTCAAAACTCGAGAACCTATATGTATTCGAGGAAAAACAACACTCTTACAGAAAGGACAAGGTGTTCAATCTTTTTTTTTTTTTCAGATTCAAAACTGGGGCGAGCAGAACGGTCTAGAAATAAGTTGGAGGCCTAAGCTAAAAAAATTTAAGTGGGACGGTATTTAACGAGTAATATTTAATTAAAATTTTAATTATATATTATAAAATAAATTATTCTAGATAATAATTTTTTTAACTTAAAAAGATCAAGAGTCTAATAATACAGAATATTGAAAAATTTATCTATCTGAATGAAATTAACATATTCATCAGAGTGAAATTAGCATATTCAAAAATTAAAATAGAATAAAAACATACTGAGTGACTTGAAATATAAACAGAGAGTGAGAGATGTGTTCTCTCTATTGCTCTTATCTTCTTCTTCTTTTCTATATAATTTGAATAAGGGTAATTATTTAGACACGAGATTTTTCTTTAGCATACATGGGTTTTCAAAATTTTACTAGAAATTACCATTTTGCCCTTCCACTTCATCACCGTCCGGACGTGAGTTAAGAATATTTTTCCTTCGTTCGAACCATTATTCATGCATAAATTCTATTCGTCCAGACTCTATACCACAGTAATGCATAGTGCATTAGTTAAAAAAACTATATAATTCCTATAGTTTTGAATAATAAAACCTCCTTTCAAATTTTAAAATTATTTTTTAAGCACTGTGTATTTTTAAAATTTCTCAAATTGAATATCTAGACTAATTACGATAACCTGATAAAAATACTTTAAGACTTTAAGGTCTTTTGACACTCCCAAATATTTAAAACACACTGTTTTACAAATAAAGGGTATCCCTCGACTGTGCTGAAAATACACTTTCGGAAGTCCAAACTACTAACCGTAAAAACGGTTGAACTCCAAATTTAAAACTAAACAAATATGTCAAATTTGAAAAATTAGATCTTTCAAATGATTGTTTAATTGGATTTTTTTGTTTTGAAGAAGGGATGAAATTTAGAATGGAAAAAGATCACCTATTTTTGGTAAACAATTATTTGAAGGATCTAAGTTTTCAAATTTCACATATTTGTTCAGCTTTGAATTTGGAGTTCGACGGTTTTTACAGTTTGTTGTTTAGACTTTCGGAAGTGTGTTTTCGGCACAAGTTGAGGGATAACCTTATTTATAAAACACTGTATTTTAAGTATTTGGGAGTGTCAAATGACTTTGAAGTCTTAAAGTATTTTTATCAGGTTATCGTAATTAGTCTTGATATTCAATTTGAGAAATTTTAGAAATACACAGTGCTTAAAAAATAACTTTAAGGAGATTTTATTATTCAAAATTATAGAAATTATATATATTTTTTTAGTTAATGCACTATTGGAACCCAGCGAGAGGGGCTTTCTTCACCCGGGGCCTAAGACGACCGCTTTTCTTGCCTAAGGGTTAAGACGGCCCTCCGGGCGAGATAGATGTGTAAAAGCTGACTCAGTAGGTTATTTTGACAACATCAACCACGTCAGTTTTTTAATCGAATACATATATTGATGATAAACAATTCATCGATCGAATTAATTTTTTTTCCGACAACAAATACAAAAGATAAAGAAAGAAAAAAGCTTCAAAGCCGTCGAAATTCATTTTCAAACTTGCTCTCTCTCACCGTTGGGCTTATGAATGTGTTCCTACTTCCTACATCGCTTCCTATTTGAATTACCGCAAATACGGTAGGTATGCAAATGACTAGCTTTTTACTATCAAGCCTCGTTACCCAGACACATTACAATCTAACAATCAAGAACTGATTTCTCAACTCAAACTATTTGCACAAATCTTAGTCTTCCTTAGGAGAGAATAGAAATATGAACCAGTATTTGGTCAATGGTCGCCATTACCATGCTAAGATAAAACACTAGCTTATGATAATAAAAATCGCATTTTCGACATGTTAAATGCAATAAATCAGTAGGTCGCATCATATTAAATACATGCTAAGCTAATGGTCCAATTAGAGGGCTGCTTAACTTGTAAATCCAGTTTTTAATTCTTTGATAGTAACTAGTAACACATGCATTGATGTGGAGTACATGGGCCTCTTATTTGGGCTTGGATTTTATAGCTCAAAAGTCGGACTTAAATCACAAGCTTTCATAGAATAATATGATTATTTCTATTGAAATGGACATTATGGGCCTTTAATTTTGTTTAGCTTCAGCCCAATACATGTATAAGCAGAGCCCAATTAGCTACCAAGCCAGAAAATAGGCCTGAACCTACCCCATTCATAGCATTTCTCCTGATGGATCTCATATGGAGATTATTTTGGAAGAATGCCAAGTCTGTGATGATATGTTTGGTAGCCACATTTCCTGGGAAGAAGTTAAAAAGGTAGAATTCATTTTCTATATTTGTTCGCTTTAATCACACAAATTTACTGATACATCCATTTTGTAAATGGGCCCGATCAAGTTTGGTCCAGCCAAGTCAGGGTTATAAATCTCGGCCGATACGCACGATGTCTTGGGTTTTTTAGCACTGAGATATCTTTGCCAATACACATTGCAATTTTTTTAAAAAAAATAGGGGAGAGAGAGAGATCGTCCAAGATCCCGGTAAATCCAATTTTTTTACCCCTGAGTCAAGTAGGGAAGAGTTGGGTTTAATGGTTAAGAGTATATCTAAGGTATTAAAGAGAATTCAACTTAAAGCCCGTTAAATAATTAGTCTAATCCAATGCAAATTCAGATACAAGTATCTAGATGTCGCGCTGAATTGATCTTGCATGAAAAATCCAAGATAGATAAAGATTTGGATCCGTATTATGCATTTAGAAGTTGGATCTAAATGGGGTTAGAGTGATGACTAGGAACCCGCCTCACAGAGTGAGAGTTTTTATTTTAATTCTCACTTCCCGCGGAATTACTTGATGTGAGAGTTTATTAAATATGAACTGTATGGAAATTGTTCACATCCCAAGTCTTCAACCTTGCATTACAAGAGACTTATAAAAAGAACTCCTCTTTTACTCATTGTTGAGGCTTGATACCTCTGTTTCTTTACTATGGCAGGTCCTACGAAATCTAGAAATCATTGGATCCAGATTTCAACATAGGAAACCCTTCCACAGTAGGGTGGAAAATTTGTTTGGGACCTGTTAATCTCAAATTATTTAAAAACTTTTAGAAGTTCTAAAACCTCATTAGGATTAATATCATTGTATTACCTTTCAAGATTATAAACAGGAAAGGACAATTCAAAAGCTTGTTCTTTTGCTTTTCTCCAAAGTCAAGTCATGGGAAACAAAAAGAACAAGTGTCTGAGCTCACTTTCAACAAATCAAAAGCGAAAAAAAAAAAGAGGGAGAGATGATAATCAAGAGGCTTTATCCACTTGATTAGACTTCCATATCAAGGAATTCTTGTTCCTCCCAAATTAAATACAACAGGAAAAAAAAAAGAGGGAGCAAGAGCAAGTGTGTAATGATTGGTTCAAAATCAAATTCTAAAGCAAAGATGAAGAAATAATTCTACTTTCCTTGGGTCAAAGGTACATAAAAAAGGACTTCATCTACCCACATATTCACTTCCATTATAACCCACAAAGAAAAATTCTCCATCCCTAATCATAACAAACGATCATTCATTTTCCTTTCGGCTACCACTAATCTACGTACTGATACAAGTCAACTCAGGAAGCCCATGTACTTGGTTGGGCCTCTGATGGATCGGCCATGGCCGATTTGCCACAACGGCCCCGCCACCCTTTTCGTCGACCAACTGCACCTTCTTCCAATTTTCCTCAGAGTTTCAATAACAGAGGCCCCATAAATCAGGAGCCATGAAAGCTTAGTGTTTAAAATCCTAATTTTCCATGTTAATGGTCATAAGTGATGACTGAAAACAAGCTCTGCACTGTGAATACTGGATTGTAATTGAATTGGGCATTAGTAGCATCTGAACAGGGATTTTTCTCCCTGTTTTTTTTTTTTCTTTTTATTATTAGAGGAGGCAATTTTCATAGGCCTAGAAGTATGTAGTAGAGAAGTGTAACAGGCAAAGAAACTAGCATGCCAAAGATGACCCTGCAAAAACACGAGGAAGATAAAGTTGAGTGAAACCATGATTGAACAGAAAAGAAGGTGCAGGAAGAAAAAGAGGAAAGAAAAACTGGAAAAGACTGGCCTTGCTTTAATGTCTCTTGTTGGAATAAAGTATTTCTGTTCATTAATTAATTCTTAAAAGTAAATATACTATACATAAAATGATTGATTGTTGTGAAAAATGCAAATGCAAGGAAGGAGTTTGATGTAAACCACATGAGATAGTCTGAGACCTGGCTCTTATACCAGTTGTTATGTCTATTAGGTAAAGTTATGTAAGTCCTTTATAAATTCTTTTATCTCCCTCTATATTTCTAATGAGGGACTCGTTCGTAACCCCAACATTAACATGCTAACATACTAATAAAGGTGGGATTTTCTTCCAAATATATTAGAAAATATGAACATTTTAAAAGAAAAGTAGTAACTTACATGAACTATAAACATTTTACAAAAGGCTGGTAGTGCGTTGCTTGAACTTACCCTGTACTAAGTATGTCAGGATGCAGTCCATATTCTCTTGCAAATACGAAGGGCACAATACCCTGTGGAAGTGCCGCCTAAAACAAGATTAACACTAATCAAAACACTAATCTAGGATCACCCCAATATAATGACCATTTACATGAAGCAAGTGTATATGCATTTGAGATTTAAAAATCAACTAAAACCAATATCTTAACCTGCAATCTTTTTCATAAATGTCGGCGATATATGAATTACTGATCAATAATTTAAGAAAAACTAGTAAACAAGGGTAATTCTCGTTTACCCTCATTAGGTAATGAAGGGAAGGGCGAGAAAATCCCAAGTTTCTCTCTCTAGCACAAATCTTATACCTTTTCCACTGTAATTACTGGACAAAATAAGAGAAACCCATATTCAAAAGAAACTCTTACAAAATTTAACTCTTGTCTAAATGCAGCTTATATGTATGATTGTACATTTAATATGGATTAGTGTGTGTTTAGTGAGTACTTGAACAATGGCGGCATGAAGTCGAACTCCTCGCATTCCAACAGCAATTGATGCTGCAGACATTACTGTTGGCCCACTAATGAAGCGAATTGCCATGCCTAAGGTTGCCATTTTCGCTCCACAAGCAATGATTTTTGGTTGTAAAGCCATGAACAAACCTGCAATTTCTTCCCCTACTCAGTTTATTGGAGATAAATCTTAAATCAAATTGTTAATTTCTGTTTAGTATGTCTAATTTCTGTACAAAAAATATAGAAAAATGACAGTAATAATGGTGAAAAATTCTTGTAAGAATGACACGGGTCCATACCTAAACTGAACATGGCCATCCCAAGTCCAGCATCTGAAATTATCTTTATCGAATACTTGACCAAACTAGGCATTCCCACCCCCCACCTGCACAAGTCATGCAAAAGTTCATAAAGGGTTTGATCTGTGAAAGCTTTTATTCTTAAATAGGAAGCCTACCAAGATAATTCTAAACATAGGTGAGTCTAGAAAAATTATAATTGTCTTTAAAGAGATTAAGGATTCAATTCATGGAGAGATACAAAGTATGAGAGGTGAGCGCAGTATAAATAATATTTCATTATTTATAAAGGTTTTTTGTCATATATTCTGTTGTTTTTTTTTTTCCCTCAAAAGGTCTTTATTGTTGTATAAAAGGGCTTATTCCTTTAGGGTTTTCTTAGCAGTATATGTATTGTCCTATGACGAAGAGAGGAGAGTAGGAAAACCAGAGAGGAAAGAGAGACTGTGAAGACAGAGAAAAGATTTGGGTAATCCTTGAAATTTGTTGTCCGATTCTATTCTTCATAGTAGATGTGATATGCACGCTCTGTGAATGTAGACGGTTTTGTCGAACTATGTAAATATCTATATTCTTACTTCTTCTTGTGTGTGATTGATTGATTTTTGAGATAAATTGTACTTCTCTACTTGTATCTATTGGGTCAACTCTCAATCTCTATAATCTAACACGTCACTTTTTAAATACTTTTAAACTCTAATTATTCATAACAAAGCTGCTATATCATTTTCATCACAAATCTTCAACGCATAGAACATTCAAAAGCAAAATCACCAAATAAAACATACTTAATGCTTAGTTGAATTTAGTTACCTAAAAGATATCAGCGACCAAAGGAGGCCTAAAACACTGGAGTATGTGTTTGGATTGCGAGAAAGCTTTCTTCCAACCATAGTTAATATCAACTTCACCATGACGAAGGTACTTGGCATCTTTTGATTGGTTGTTGAGTTGTTCTTGCCACTATCTTCCTCCGTTGCAGAGATTTTTGGATCACACCTAAAGCTGATTTCCTTCTCTGTATAAAAAACATTATTAATTTTTTATAATAACTACAGTTAAAAATAGAAAAGTTGTTAGTGAAGAGAAACATCCTATCATCCAATCAAGTATTTCGTAGTGATGTGAAATTATATGTATCTCACTTTTTGGTATAGCGATTTTCCCACGGACATTTTATTTTATGTAATCGAAAGAGTTTGGCGAACCGATTTGAACGACAAAATGGTCAATACAGTAAAACTCACGTTGAGTTACACAAAATGCTCGTGGAAGAATCCCTTGCTCACTTTTTATTATCCTTATCAAAACAGTGTGACAAGCTACATGCTCTCTCAGCATCAAAAGCTTATCAAATATACACTATTGCTCAGTATATATTATGCGTCATTCATTTTCTCACACTACTTTAAAAATCAAGGGTTTTTCTAGTAGATTAAAAAGTGAAAAAAGAATTCAGGGCCTATGACTAAGTCATTAGCTATTTACATATATCATGACGTGGGACCAAATTTAAGTATTGTTCAAGAAAATACTTATGTCAAAAGATCCAAAGAAAGATAACACTCAACTCTATTTATTTATTTTTGAATTTACATATGAGAAATCGTTGGAAGCTCAGCATAAAACCCCCACAAATAATATCTATTGCCCTTAGCGCACATCAGTTGAAACTATGAGGGCACCAACTTGACACCTCTTACTTCTTAAGACGGGAGATTATTAGTTGAGCTACACTTAACTCCATTTGAAAAAGAAGAACAAGAAAGTTAAAATATGCATATAATAAAATTTAAAAAAAATAAGTCATTATCAAATCCTCACACAACTCTTCTTCTTTTAAGTTTTAAGACAGAAGCAAATCATATTTGGAATCTCTTCCTAGGAATGATGTGTGGTGATATGCATACACCAAATAATGTTGTATGTCACACACCAATCATTTCCTACTAAGGTTTAAGCACCATGCGATCGCTTGAATCATCAATCAACCTCTACAGGGTTGGCATGGTGAGTACTATGTTGGGTCTGGCATCTAATTGATTGACATCTCTGTACTCTGAAAAGGGTATCTGAGAAAAATGCTAAACTAATAGAAATTATATATTTTTTTATTAAATATATTATTTAGATTAGTAGAGCCTATCATATTTTAGATCTAATCTTAAAGTATCTTATAAGTAAAATTAAGATTAGCCATTAAATTTAGATTCATCAAAATCAGCAGTGATATAGATATTAATTTTAATATATTTAAATTGAATGGCTGATAATTATCTTTTATTTAAAAAATTTAATCTTAAATACTCTACAATAATAATTTAAATATAGCATTTATTACCATAAGTAAGAGAATATATTTATATTAGCCTATGTCAAAGCTATTGATTTTTTAAAAAGTCTATGGATGATGATCCCACAATCTTTTAAATTGAATTATAAATTGCATTGTCAAGTGAAAAATAAAATATGTTATAAATATAATTCTAATAATTTTGAAATTTCTAAAAATATTTTTCATATATACATTTATTAAGTGTCAATTCATACATATTTTTAAATAGTTTCACCTTTTCTCTCTTAGATTTACGTCAAATAATATTTTATTCTAAAAGGTATAATCTGAAATAGTTGTTGTCACAGTCGTGTGCATTTTTACCCAAGAGTGAATCTACAATAAATAATGCAAGTACATTTTTTGATTAATTCGAATTAGTTGCAATGTTAGTGGCCACAGAAAAAAATTATTTAATATTTTATTTAATTTAAAATTTAAGGATTAAATTAATTCAATAGATCTTATTTTAATTTATTTTATTAAAAAGTATGTCTCACCCACTAATTGTGTTTGTTGGAATATATTAGAATCTTTGAGACTTTTACCTAAGAGAATTTTTATAAAAAAAAAATATTTTTCTTCATATATTTGTCAGATAAAAGATATTTAGATATTTTTTTAATTTTATTAATAAAAGTACAAAATAATGTGATTTTTTAGATGGACTGCATAAAAATTCTCTGAAAGAAAAAGAGACTTTCTATCCTTATTTTTCGACTTATTATAAAAAGAATATTTTACTTTTAATAAAAAGATTCTATAAAAGTTATATTCTTCAACAAACATAAAAAAAAAAATATAATAGTACTAGAAAACCATGATACATTTTTTTCAAATATTAATATCCATCTTTATTTTTATTTTTTTAATTTACGTGTGGGATACCACGGGATACCCTGCTTAAAACCTCCACGGATGAGAGGTTTGAACCCACAACCTCCATCTTATTAAAAATATCAATTTCAAAAATATTATTAATTCACTCTAAAAACAATGGATGAATGTTATCTAATTCACTACTAATCTATGCTAATTTATGAACAAGTGCTCTTTTAAGATTCATAATCACTCATCACTAATAGTGGCATGTGAACATTAAGAAATGTCAAGTGGGCCACAAACATAATACCAATAGGGCCAAAATCAAAACACTTTAAGAGAAATAGGTGACCGTTACGTACCTCCTACATCCTTGCCACCCTGCCTCTCTCCAACAGCCTGACACTTCGGCGACTCCCACACCATTTTCACGCCGGAGAAGGCCGGAGATGGCTGCCGGAACACTCTGCCGGTAGCTGGAGATCTCATCCATGTTGGAGTATTTGCCGTTGTCGTGGCTGTGGTCTCCAATTCATTGAAATTGGAAGCTCGTGGAGTCGGCTGTAGGGAATATGCATCAGACGATGCGTAACCGGATAGCCGGGGGCTCGTCGACCGGTACCCAAGTGCCAAATCGGCATTCCCAAATGGCATGTCGGGGATACTGTGGCTGAAATTGGGCAGTGCAGCTGCAGCGTTGATGGAGTAGATCTCGGCACCGGAGAGATTCGATGCCCGTGGAGTGATCGCGATCGTCGATGAAAGAGCAGAGTCAGGGGCCGACGATGTGGACCGCCGAATGCGCACCCGGATGCGGCCATTGCCGTCTAATTCGGACTCAGTACAAAGTGGGTCCCGGCCATCTAGTGAAATTACGTCTCCATCAACCTCAAATTTTGATATGGAGCCAGCAGCAGTGCCTGGGAACTGGTCTTTGATAAGCAGAGTGGCAGCTCTGTATTCAAAGAGGAAGAGAAGGAGGGTGTACCTGAAAAGGAATTGAATTCTAATCAAGCAAATGGGCCAGACCCATTTAGAAAAATTAACAAAGCAGGAAATGTGGATCAACCACAAATACTATTAATTAAAAATACAAAACATGTTTATCTAAGTTTAAAAAAGAAAATTAACTCACAAAGATCAAAGCAGGGGTGGAAATTTTACCAGATGATGCACTGAAGAACGACTAATTGCACCATGATACTCTCAGTAAAATCACCATACATAGCTCTGAGCAATGGAATTCCCATTACAAGAGTGTTGGGTAGAGTGGCAAGGGAGAAAAGGGTAATTAGCCAATCTAATCCTCCATTAGAGAACATGGCCCATACACTGAGGACTAGAAGCACAAGGACCTTGGAGAGGGTATCAGCTAGTATGAATTTTGTGTCCATCTGATATGGGTTGTTCTGAGATATGAAGTGAAATGAAAGAACAGGGACGGCGAAGACGGCGACAAATCGGTTGATACCGGAGCATTGCTCGGGTGAGAAGATCTTCCACCATTTCACTGATCCATAAGCCACAAACATGGCGAAGTAGAGAGGGACCATGGCACACATGACCTTGTAGAAATCATTTAGACTAATCATTTTCCTTTCTCCTTGAGAAAATATAATAGATAGAGATTCTAGTTGCAGAGTAGAAGAAGAAGAAGTAGAATGGGAACAAATAGCAAGTGACGCTTATATAAGAGTTGAATATCAAGTGATTTACAGGAATGCCCATGATTTTGCAGCGAATTACTTGAAAGGATAAAGTAAGAAATGCAAATGACCATTTAGACAAATGACTTTTCAGGTACTAAATTGTTCTTTCTCTAGTTGTCTTGTATTAATAATATGTTAATCACGATTATGAAAGTATGGAAATCTTGTCAAAGCTATTTCAACTCTGGCACATCTATCTCTCATAACTGTTATATACTCACTCCGATGTCATTTTAGTTGTTTCATTTGAAATATTTATATTTTTTAAGTAACTCTCTATATAATGCTAGCACTTCAAGTGATTTCATTTATTTTCAACACACTTTATACTACTCCAATATAGATGAGACAATTATTTTAAGACAATTCTAAAATCTATATAGGACAACTAATTTGAGATAGAGAGAGTATTAATTTTCATAAATTGTTAATCGTCTAAATGTCACTTTAATCAAATTTTATTTTATTTTTAACTCATTACAAGGTTTAGACTTCTAAAGTGGATATTTTATTATGTTTATAAGAGTAGAAAGCATGATAAATCCAATAAAATCCATAAATCCTATTAAGTAAAATTGGGACAAGTAATAATTCATAGAGTTGATTTTATGGCTCCTTTGAATTCACCAAATAATGGCTTAATCATAAAAAATTAAAAAAAAGATTGTCCAAGTAAGTAGCACATGAAGAACAACATAGATTAGAGAAAAAATGATGGTAATTTAACTAGGAAATAATTATATATATGGAAGCTAAACTGATGTGTATTAAAGTATCAGCCAATATAGAAGTAATAAATTCTTTATTATCTTTTTTTTTTTAACCAAAAGGTAAGTATCATTCAAGAGAAGGGGAAAGGAAAAGTCCCCAAAATAATTACATCAAGAGAAATAATAAATTCTTTATCGTTTTTATATCAACAAGTATGAGAAATGATCAAGTGTAGAATTTTTTTTAGATTTACGTATCAGAAACCTCATATATATAGTTCTATTAAAAACCCCACTCGTGGTACCTCTAACCCTAGAAGACACAACAAAGTAAATTGACAGAAGTTCGAACTTAACACCTCACGTTTCTTGAGGCATAAGATAACCCATGTAGAGTCTACAAAATGACATATTGAATCAAACAATCAAGTTAGACGGATGCTTGCTGATCCAAAACATATAATATACATAACTCATTACATTAATCTATTAATTTCTTTTTAACAATTTCATTTTCTCAATAACTTTCATTTGATCATGGTTCGAAGTATCATTTCTCTGTCAACTTTCTTTTCTTTCTTTATTTCTTTTTCTTTTTTTCCAATGAGTGGTCGCATGTAGCTCTGTGACATGTGAGAAAGGTAAGTTACTTTTTCACTCATGAATGGTGGTTTATGTGAGTAAAGGAAAATTGAAAAGAGAGAAAGTAAAGAAAAAGGGGGTTGGCTTTTCTTCTGTCTACAGAAGACCCATGGCTCATCTTGGAAGCCTTTCTGGTTCTATACATGTGATTGGGTTTTGGGCACTGCCTCACAACAGCTTTAAAGGTAAGTGGATTTCAAAGACTTTATCCATCATTGCAAATTAGTGTTATATTAGGAGTGTTAGGCAGCTTTAAGAATTAGATTTTAAGTTTAATTGTTAATAAGATTAGTGTGGTGCTGGAGTTTGTAGGAAGTCTTTTTTATGATCAAAGTATTCACGTCTCTTAAAGCATCCGATTAATCTTTAAGGCAAATGCAAGTCCATCTACCCATATACACATGATTACTCTATTGAGAGTGACCCTTTGAGATAGATTGAAATTCAAACCAAGACTCTTGTTTTCAAAAGCAGACTCTTGACCATCTATTTTGCTTATTTCATAAGTAGCACATTTTTTAATTAAGAAGTATTTATATAAAGGAGATCATCTAATGAGAATACTGTCACTCTTCGCATATGTATCATTCGTTATGGTGAATATTAGAATTTTGTAATATAAAATTTAGAAAATTAACCATAAAGTCTCTTGTATACAGTTATTGCTTATTTTGATTAATACTTCCTTTATATTTATAAGTGAGGCAAGACTTTTTATTTTCATATGTAACTATAATCCATTTTCTAAGAAAAAAGAACATCTTTCATCACACCATCAAAACCATTTGAATTTATATTTAAAAAATAGATCAAAGTAAGTGCTGCTACAAATTTACACAATTCAAATAGGATGAAACCTCTCTTGAGATGTGATCATGTGAAATTGTGCACTACCAAAACAAATTTATGAATGTTAAAAGAGCATCAAAATGGGTGTTTTTGTCCGGTGCGTCATTTCGAGTTGATTTGACTCGTTGAGATTTCAAGTTGAGCAAGTCAATGAGTTTTACTGAATTTTTCCAAATCAAATTCAAAAACTCTACCGAGTTACTCAATTCAATAAGATTTCAATTTTTTTTTACTTATGATCTGAACTCATAAATCGAATGAGAGAGAGTAAGAGAGAGAACTTCTATTAGAAATAAATTTACAAATTATGATTGATAATTATGGCATCATGGTGATTTCAATATTCAAAATGTCAAACTTACTATTGGACTTACCAAAATGAATCCTCAATCCTTTTTTTAAAGATAAACCTCTAAACCATGTTAATCTCTATTAAATGATTATGAGAACCATTTTAGAGAGGCATTTGGGCCGTACCATTGGCAGACTCTGTACCCTACTTACTAATCATATTGAGAATTGTTATGATTAAAGAGAAATGGATCCACTGAAAAAAGTTGAATCCCCAGAAACCTTATGCAAGAGAGAGAGAGAGAAGAAGAAGACTACTCCAATGTCCAATCTATTCACATGCCCTCCTTACCTTTGCTTTTTACCACGCCACCATCGAATCTTAGAGATGCCACCTCTCAAAAGGCGCAAAAATACACTTAAAAACAAACCAACCCAAAACACTCATGTATCAAGATCCTTAGTGGGCCTCTCTATATGTCACTAAGATATGTTTTTTCTTTCATCATTTTTTATTTTTGAAAGAAGATATGTTTTTTCTTCATCATTTTTAATATTTGAAAGAAGATATGTTGTACTTTTTTTTTAAAAAAAATATTCGATCTCTTTCGATAAAAGTAAGTTCTAGCTTGTCTCTCCACACCGGTGTAGCTCAATTAATAATCTCTGATTTTAAGAAATAGGAAGTGTCGGGTTCAAGCCCCCATGGCCTCACTTGGTGTGTCCTAAGAGCAGTGAGTATCACCTGTGGGTCTTACACTGAGTTTCCCCTGATTTTCCACACGTAAATTAAAAAAAAGAAGTTCTACATTATCTAAATATCAAAAATTGATTTTATCAAAAGCTTTTAAATATTGTATTTTAAGCAATGGCAAGGAGTAACATGAAGAATAGTTTCGATTTTGATTATGTAATTGCAGCAACCCAAAGGGATTGTAGCGATGGTGAAGAATTTGCCTCAGGAAGCGAGAGTTCTAAGTTTGATTCTCACTCCACTCTAAAAGGCCACTTCAAATAGAATTAGGGGTGAAATGACCCGACTTGAGAAATCAATAAATTTGGGTTATAGTTTTGTATATGATTTGATCCGACCAGAGTGTACTAAGTTATAAAACAACACTCGAGTTGAGTTGGGTCGGGTTGAATAACTCAAGTCAGCAATTCGAGTCGGGTTGAGTCACGTCGAGTTCAATAATTTTTTACATGGGTTGGATTAGGTTTATTGAAACTCGACCCGACCCGAGTTTCAGCTCTAGATAGAGTTATCTTGTGTGTGTGGGTAGGAAGACTTGTACATGCCCCAATGATCAATCAGGTGCTCTAAAAAGTTTGAACACCTTAGTTATAAAAAAAATATAATTGTTGATTTTATATTAGATGACTAAAAACATTTTATACATTTCATCTATTAATATTGTTGAACCTAAATTTTAATATTTCATTTGGTTGAGATTAGAATTTTTCCAAAAACACGCCTCCATATCTCAATCCAACATAGACTTATCTTAAGATTTTCTTTTCTCTCTCTTTTTTAAAAAAAAAAATTGGAATACTCAGTTTTTATTATAAAGTAAGATATTGACGTTATCTTCTATAGCTATCACCATTTAAAAGTATAAATAGAATCATGTGTCGCAATCAGAAAGGATTTTTAATTTATTTTATAAACAGTGAAAGAATGAATGGTTGTGATCATTGTACTTGATTCACCATTAGGCCATGCCCCATTTTAATAGATTGGAGAATTCTTGAGCCATCATATTGATCACTACATCTTTCTAACATCGATCAAACCACAACTGTTCTCAGATTTTCAAAACCCATTCATTAGAATCATGGGTGCAAAAAATGGCCCAGCCAATATGCAAATATCGGCCGATATGATTCTCTCTCATCTTTTTTTTTTTTAAATATCGGTATTATTTTATTATTTTATTTTTTTAATTAAAAAATATAAAAAACCAAAAAAGAAACTGTTTTTTTTTTAAATTGAAAATGTAAATATCGGCCGATGTTTCGACCAGAGCCCATCACCATTTTGATATTTTAAAAAAAAAAAAAAATACCGATATAAATCATCTCGGCCGATATATATCGCCGATATATCGGCTGAGAAATGGGTTGTACGACAGATACAATACGTATCGGCCGATATTATATGGCTGTTAAAAATCGATATATATATATCGGTCAATATCTGTACCCTGATTAGAATGATGATGTTACCAATGAGAGCATTGAAAAAGTATGAGAGTGATCAATATATGAAGAGAGAAGAGGAGAAATGGGGATATTCTTTTAGAGAGTTTTTGTGTTTGTAATGTTTTATTGTGTTTTTTTATTTATTTTAAAATTACTTTCATATGAGTTGTTTTCATATGCATCTCTTATTAACAATTAATAACATCATCAGTGTCTTTGATATCAAGAGAAATTGGTGTTTTTAGATATATTTTTTTATCATTTAGATAATAACAAGTGGATGAAAGGACAAAACTGATATCTCTTATCATCAAAAGCACTAATCTCTATCAATTCTCCCCTCTATTTTGAAGAGAGTCAGTGACTTGTGTGAAGTGACAAAAAGTCTCATATCAATTAATTTGAGAAACCAATAACTCCATATAACACTTGAGACACCTTCTTCTCAATGGATAGCTTTTGAGAATGAGTTATACCTCAAAAATATTATTAAGTCATAGTTTCTAACAAGGAATCAAAGTAGGTTCTGCGTGCCCAGTGCATGTGAGGGCGTATAAGAAGTTCTCACGTGTAGCTATAGAGTCCAGCTGTACGTGAGGGCAGATGTGAAGTGACAAAAAGTACCACATGGGTTAATTTGATAAACCAATTGTAACATTTAAGGCACACTCCTCTCAATGGCTTGCTTTTGAGAGTAAATTCCTACTCCAATAATATTATCAAGTCATGATTTTCTAACAACTTGTAAGACATAATTCGTCCACTAACCTTTTCCCCGCTTGTGAAACACCTTGAAAGCACTGCCAAGGTAAGAATGATTCTAGAAAAGACAAGGATCCTTGTATTAACAATACAAGTATGCATTGTTGACAACCATAATAATCAGAGTTAGTTAAGTATGAATGATTGATGGACCTGGCTCAAGCATTAACGATGTGCTTACTTAATTAACGGGCCAAACTCAAGCTAAACCTAAAACTGCTTCTTGGGCTCAATTTACATATATGAGGGACTTAAATCTTGCCATGATAATTGAGAATTTGAGATAACACGCATCAGTGTATTGGCCAATATGGGCTCATGCATGATTGTCTTAGCCTAATATTTTATTTTTCAAAAAAAATATATATATAAAAAACACATACTGGGCCTTCAACACTGGGCTAATGGATGCTCATCCTAGTATGGGCAAAATCTATTAGAAGACACGGGATGGAGTGAATTTCCATTTTATCCATACTGGTATACCACTCATCAAATATCGGTGTACTGATAACACGACATCTGCATGTATATGGTGTGTTATCGGTACACCACTACTTGATAAGCGGTACACGGGTAAGGGTAAAATGGAAATTTTATTTCATCTCGTGTCTCCTAATAGATTTTACCCGTGTTATGATGGCAGACCTGGACCAATATGCATTAACCTGAAACAGACTATGATCTTATCCTAATACGTTACAACCCAGATCCAAGATATAATGGTAGTCGCTTCATATGATACATATAAGCTTATGCATATTGATAGTTTGATACATATTTAAATCTTTGATTTATATATTCACTATCAATTCATAATTCAAGCTAAATAATATTAGCTTTTAAATTTTAATGAGTATAAATTTGATTTTAAGAGGTTTAAAATAAAAACATAGTATCAAGGTAAAATTTCACCTCACAACCTATTCATAAAATCATGTAATCTCAATAGAGTTTTTGTAAAATATAACGTTGCAATATCTAATTTTAAGACTCAAGCAACATGGACTCTTATATGTCCCAAAGTTGGATCTTATTTGTAGGTCAGAATTTTTTTTTTTTTAATTGTTTGAGTCAAGGGTAAAAATCTCGTTTTTGGATGATATCAGCCATACTTTGAATATCAGATCGGCCAATATCATTCTCTCTTCTCTTTTTTTTTTTAAATATTAGTTTTTTTGTTTTTTCTGATTTAAAAAATAAAAAATAGCCCTATTTTAAAAAAAAAATTCTTAAAATCCAAATATCGGCCAAGATTTTGTCCTCCGGTTCGGGTCTTGAATAGCCATTGACAGACATCAGCATCCTTTTTTCATACAAGCATGTGGTGAAACCTGAAAGTGAAAAAATTATGAAATCCAACCTTTTCAGGCAGTAAAAGGACTTTTACTTTGGAAAGTTAGGTGATTTGCTAAACTTGCAATATACATAAAGTAAACTTTGTGATATCTATTAGGCATTTCAAGTATTTTTGGACAGGAGTTTTGCTTTGGACACTGTTTTTCAATAAGTGGGACATCTCTTTTGTATTTTTTTCCATTTTACCTATGATATGATGACAAAATTTATGGATAAAATGGGAAAAAAAAAAAAGGCAAAAGAGTTGTTTTATTTGAGATAAAAAAAAAACGAGGTGTCCAAAATAAAACTCTTGGGACAGTTATCACCAATAAAAAGTATAAAAAGAAAGTTCTTAATTCAAAGAACAATGATCTTATACTATTGGCTACATCCAACATTCATTCAGGTTTAAAATTTTGTTATTTAAATGGATGGTGGGTGTTGCTGATAGCCTGATAGTATAAAATTGTCACTTGTATAAGAGCATTTTACTAATTTAAATTCATATTTATATAAGATCATTTTAAATCCGACTAATCTTCAAAATATGTGCAAGTCTTCTTACCTACACACTGGATAACTTTACGAAGAGTGGCCTTTTGAGATGGAGTGAGAATCGAACTTAAGATTTCCATTTTATCAGGCGAGTTAAGATAAGTCTGAGGAGTGTAATAAGGCTTCATTTTTGAGATGAGTTGCATATGATGGTTAGATTTGTTTCTTCATATAGTTTAATACATAATATGCATATTAATAATAAACATTTTATTTACACCATTTGCCATTTGGGTTAGCAACTTTTGGAATTTGGATATGGTTAGATCCAGGGGTCGAAATATCGACCGATACATATCGTATCGGCCGATATGTATCGGTTTTGGAAGACCGAACGACATCGGCCAATACGATATGTCTCAGCCGTACAAAAACATTATCGGCCGATATGGCCGATATTCGGTCCAGAATATCGGTCATCATATCGGCCGATATGCATAAATATAGGTATTTAAATTTTTTTTTTTTAAAAAAAAAAAAACCGATATGGTTTTTCACTGTTTTTTGTGATTTTTTCAGGGTTTTGAATATCGGAGGAGAGAGAAATGTAAATGTCGGAGGAGAGAGAAACTTATAGGCCGATATTGATGTCGATATGCATATCGGCCGGGCTATTTTTTTGACCCCTCTACATGCGAATGCAGACGGATGTTAAACTCATATTCAAATTTGGAATCAAAATTTTAAATGGATATAAAATTTACATCCAAACTCCATTATTTTAAATGGGTGTTTAGGAACTTTCAATTTTTCAATTATCCATTTATGTCTCTAATCGCATGAAAATTTTCAGGGATGTATAAGATATCTGCCTTCATTTTTGTCGTATAATAATAAAAATATTAGAAAAGTCTTTGGTTAAAATAAAAAAATGATATTAACTGAGTCAATGAAATCATTTTACAAGATTTAGAGATTAGGAATAATTATTTTCAAAAATATAAATTGATTTCTTTGTTAAATATTTTTTTTTAAAACTAAACATCGTGCGATAGTACACTATGGCAGAGAGGGCAGATGCACTTCTTTTCACAGATGTGAAACGTGGCACTCATGGGTCTTTTCCAATACAGTAAATGGATCTTTCTATTTTCTAAGGCTGTGAATCTGTGAAAGTAAAAATGTAAAATGCATCAACAACCTGCTTAAAATTAATTAATAATTGTTACTGGATAAATTTAAAAATATACATATGAAATAGATATAATTACCTAATTTAAATTGTGAAAATTACATGCTGAATTGAAACCAAGATATCTCAGCCGAGATCATGAAATATTGCTAGTTCTTTTAAAAAAAAATTGATTTGTTTATGGACTCATTTGATATCTTGGTTGATACTAATTTCTTAGTGGGCATATTAAACGAACCTTCTTTCAATTTTTTTAATTTTGAAAAAATAAAAAATGATCAATATTTTTTTTAAAGAAAAGAAAGAATTATATCACCAAAATATCGGCCAATACATTCATGTCTCGGCCGGAATGAGATTATTACCTCTAAATATCTCATCATCTAAACATTTATTTACATCAACTATTAAATATGGTGGTGAGCATTGTTCATGATTGACGTATCAACAAGAGAATTTTCTTGATTGACGTATCAACAAGAGAATTTTTCATGTACACGTCGATACTTGTACAACTTTTTGTCTCATTAGTTGCTCAAGTCAGACTATAAATATTGTCATATATAAGTAGTAACTTTACTCCTTTTAGTACAAGTCTTTTGAGAGGAACAGTGGGTTAGCTCGTCAAAATAAAGTCGTATATGGTCGGTGTGTAGGCCCAAAGCGGACAATATTGTACTAACGGGACGGATCGTTACACAATCCGATACAAGAACTCTAACATGACATCGATTAGTCATAAGTTCTAATGACTCAATTTTAATTTCAATAAAATCTATTAATCTATTGAGCATACTTTTCTTACCAATTAGATATTTTTAATAATTAGATATTTTGATATGCCAATTATTAACCCATCAATTTATTTGTTATCTATCACTTTATTTATTCGAGGGGTTGAAAATTCTCATCTTCTATGAAAGATCTTGCCCTCAAATCGTTGAGACGCTTAACATAATCTTTGGTACTTGTGGGTGCACGTCTATGAACTTTAGACGGTCCACATGGTTGCATTTATTAGAACTAGTCCACTAACTTTTAATATAATTTACACTATTTGGTAAAAATAAATTAGTTTAAAAGAAAAATGATCTTACGCTATCAACTTAATGGGACATCATAATGGTAAGGATGACTTCAGATAATGCATCAAAGACACTATAAATTACACATCTTAAAAATCAAAATTATTCATCGATTTTTAAATGTATATACTTTTTTTTTAAGATTTTGTGAAACTATTTGATCTACAATTAGTTGGATCAAATAAAAAACACTTGATTAAAATTTTTATAATATTTGTTGTACTTTATCATTTGATTCATTCAATAATAAATTCAATAATTTTCTAAAATCTAAACTTTACATCTAAAAAATTAAAAAATATATATATTAAAAAAGTTAATCCCATTTGTCTCAAATAGCATCGTTCAAAATCATCCTCACTGTTGTGATAACAACTTATGATTATTTCTCCAATTTCAATTTATGAGATACCAATGAGTATGAGAGCAACAAATTGTATAATATCATCACCTTCTATCTATTTATTCCATCTATTTGAGATAGATTTTACTATTTAAATTTTCAAAAAAAATTATAATATATTATTAAAAATTAGTGATGAATTCATTCTCCAAAAGATGAGGGTAGTTTGGGAAATGTGGGCAAAGCACGCGACGACGGTCAAAGAGGAGGAGGTGGCATGAAAAGGGTGTTGGGTCGTTTTCCGGCATGTATTCTGTTGGGTTGTGAAAGCGAAATGTTTGACAGGTGGCTACTGTTTGTGGGCCCCATTTTAGTAGACCAACACGCATGCCCGTCTGCCGTCTCTGTTCCTCCTCTGTTCTTCCTCTGTTTCTAGTTTTCTATGCACTCTGCTGCTACTGACCCTCTCATTTTTCCTTTTCCTTCCCATCTCTCTGCTTCACATTTTCACCGATCTCTCTCTTCTTCTCCATTGGGATTTTCACTTCCCACATGTGGGGCCCATATATTGAAAATGGGACCCACATTCCTAAATCCTGAAGCTGGTACTGTTGACAGAGTCCGTAGAGAATGACAGGCACATTGCATATGCCTCATCTGGTGGAGCAAGGGCCTGTTTATTAAAACGTTTGCTTGCTTTTAACTTTCATCCATTAATTTGCATCCTTGAAAAAAAATAAAATCACCTGTTCGAGAAGGTATCTGCTTATCAGAAATTTAAATCAAATCAGTCAATGTTTTACTGATTCTTTTTTTAAAAAAATTAAAATCTTTAGATTAACTTTAATTCATTTAAATTCAAAGATATTAGAGTGATAATCAGGAATCCATTTTAAGAAGTTAGAAATTCTAAGTTTGATTCTCACACAATCTTAAAAGGAAAATCTCCATAGAACTATTTATGCTGCATTTGGATGGAGGCAAAGGGGATAACTCTCTTATTTGATAATGGAGGGATAAGGGTAAAAAAATCATTTTTTACTCCTCTCCTTCCACTTTTGAAAACTCTTTCTTTTCAAAGGGTATTCATAATATGAGAGTAACTCCAAATAACCCTGCAAAATTTACCCCTCATCTAAACATAGCCCTTGGATGGAGGGTAACAGGGGGTAATGGGGGATTACCCTCCATTACTCCTGTTTGGTGACTAAGGAGAAGAGGTAAAAAGTTGATCTTGTATCCCTTTCCTCAACTTTTGAAAACTCTTTTCAAGGGAGTAGTTTTCATATTACTTGGGGTAACCTCGAGTAATCCCTTCAAAATTTATCTCCCATCCAAACACACTCCTAATGTGGGTATCTAGTCCAAAACACTAGTCAAATAGGTGGAGCGATCCAAATCCTTTTTTAGTATTTAAATCTACCCTTTTCCAACTAATGTAGGACTCTAACCTAAAAATAACTAGATGCTTTAAGAAAAAACCCTCTAATTCAATTAAATTTCATAGGAGTAGAACATCAAGTAAAGGGTAAGAAGAAGTTTACCTTTGAGCATTGGTGTAACGTGCTCTTATATGAGATTCTATGACTTTTATGTTATCGGTATGTTGAAAAGTTAAATTATATTTATACAATAAAAGTTAAAAAGTTAAAAATAATTTATTATTAAATTTGAATTTTTCAAAAAGCGTGTCTTTCGCTAATTCCAATTATGATACTCTTTATTGAGTTTCACAATGGAGGAAAAATTTAAAATGCCTATCAAATGCCTTTTTTATCGAGACTCAATTATGATATTACCCTTAAACAAGCCTCGATCTAAACATGATAGAACTAAATATATGATGTATTACACGCATAGTATTTATAAAATTTGCGTCCTAATTTGTCTATTTATACAACTCAAAGGGTTAAAGTGATGGTGAGAAACCCACTTCAAAAAATGAGGCTTAAATTCGATTTCCGCTCTACCTCAAAAAGCTACTCTCCGTAGAATTATTCGGTGTGTGTGAATAGAGAAACTTGTATATGTCCCAAAGATTAATTAGTACTCTAAGAGACCTCGAAAAATTGGTTATAAAATAAATAAATAAAAAGCTATCTATGGTCCTTTAAACCTGTTAGGCACAGGCCTAGCTCATTTTGTTAGAGGGCCACAAAACAACTACGGGCCAGATGGGCTTTGACAGTACTAGCCCACATTTAAGCCAGTGTTATGATGCCCTGGCCCAAATACTTTCTTCTTTTTTGTTATGCTAGCCTAGTTCTGAATCATAGATTGAACTATTGAAGTGTAAAGGCTCACCTTGAGTGACTCATATTGGCCAAGCCGATTTCCATATGTAAGAGAAACAATGTTGCATCACTAGGAATGATCAGGCCCTGAGAGGTGAGACTGGCTCATGCTTGAGCCTCTTCAGATGAGCTCACTCAAGCATTTCTGTTCGGCGGGCCAGGCTTCGGCCTCATGATTGAATCCATTTTTTAAAGGGCCTAGGTTAGGGCTTCTGTATACATAGAAATCAATGGGTTCGAGTTATGTTTTTGTATATCTCAGGTTGGAAAAAAAAAAAACCCGTATGAAATTTGAGTCGGATCAGATTGAGAAATTTAAAAACAACCCGACTTGAGTCAAGTACACTAAGTTATAAAATAGCACCCAGGTTGATTCGGGTCAGAAATTCAGGTCAAGTTGGGTTGAATCAAGTTCAATAATTTTTTACATGGGTTGTGTTGGATTTATTTAAACCCGATCAAACCCTAGTTTCAACCCTAGTTCTCATTGAGCCAATCATTTATGTAAAAATTAAACAATCATATATATACAGAATTTTTCATATAACCCTCTAAAACAGTACACATAAACCATAAGATATACTAAAAAGAAAGTAAACATATATCACTGAGCTAATCACATTTAACAGGCAAGATCCAATTGGACGGCTGCAAAATTACTGGCCCAAGATAGAAGTTCGAAACAAATGGGTTTGGCATCAAATGATGATAACCGAACTGAAAAATAAATATAAGATATTATTTAGTACTCCATCCGTCTCATTTTAAGTGTCTCATTTGAAATATTTGTGTTTTTTAAGGAACTCTCTCTGTAAAGCTAACATTTCATGTAATCTCATCCATTTTCAATACACTTTATACTAAATGAGACAATTATTTTGGGACAATTCTAAATCCATCTAGGACACTTAATTTGGGACAGAGGAAGTATTATTTATAATAATATTGTATTTGTTATTTAGGTCATAAGTATGGGGCTTATTATTATTGGATCTAGGATTCACACTAGGCCCAATTGGGTAGAGTCTAGTGTAGGTTAACTGGCATCAATTATGTCAAAATAAAAAAGTGGCCAATAATTCGAAATATTTACATATTTTTATTATTATCTATTTTCATTATTAAAATAACACCATAATTTCTGTGACAAGGGTTGGATAGTGGGGTCTTAAGCTACTCCATATCTAAGCAAGTTGACGTTTAATATTCATATTATATTATATCTGTATTAAATGGGTTTAAAAAAAAATACTATTTTTACATACTTTTTCAAAGATACTATATATATTTGACATAAATGTATTATACTTGTAACATTTAATTTATGAATTAATTAACTACCTTAGTTCTTATATATATTTTTTATATAATAAATATAAATTAAATATTTTCTTCTCTCGAAATATTGATGTGGCTCTAAACATTGAATATTTAAAATAATTAAAAATATGAACAAATTTATGAATATATAATTGTGCCTTTATTGTGATCTAACTCATAATATAATCAATCTTTTAAACGTGGGTATCCTGCGGTTTCCACACATAAATTTAAAAAAAAAACTCATTATATAATCAATCTTTTCTTTTAAAAAAATAAGTTTTCACAATATTATAAAAAAAATTATAACAACAAATTTGAGTTATAACAGAGTTAAACACTAGGGATACAGCAATTTTGTTGATCCTCTACTATATGTTTTTCTAGGTCAGCAAAAACCATGTACAAATTCTTCATTTTCTTTCTATATTTCTCTATAAGTTGTCTTAATATAAAGATCGCTTCTATTATTGACCTACCTTGCATAAAACCAACTTAGCTTTCAAAGATATTTGACTCTTGTCTTAAACAAGCTTCTATTACCCTCTCTATGAATTTCACAGTGTGACTCATGAGTTTAACCACTCGATAATACAACTTTGAATATTTTTGTGACTACTCGACCCAAAATACGATATTATCCAATTTGGGCCCCACAAGCTAGCACGATTTTGTTTTGTGCCTAGCCTAAGGGACGAAAAATCGGCCTTGCCGAGATTTCGACCAAGATTTTTTCTCTTCTCAATTTTTTTTTTTTGAAAATCTCAGTGGTTTTTTTTTTTTTAAATCATTTTAATTTTTTTAAAAAGTTGTTTTTAGAAGTAAAAAAATATAAATATCGACTGGGCCCACAATCGATATTTGGCCGAATTATTTTATCTCTAGTAGTATCGGCAGATATTTATACCCTTGGCTTAACCCACCAAGCCAAATCCAAAAGGCCTCGTATTGGTTAGAGGGGTTGCCCTCTCTTAATAACATCTTCCCCACCCACCTCATGAGTGATGTGGGACTTTTCCAATACCTCCATATGGATGAAGTGTTACAATCTTTTTTATTTTTTTAGACGATAAGTATTATACTATTTTTTAGGTAATTTTTTTGTTAAAAAGTCCTCTCAACCAACAAACCTCAATTAGAGTATTATGTCTATGCTAGAAAATTATAAATGTAGAAAAAAAAAATTACATTTAATAACACAACATTTTAATATTGGTTTAATAAAAAAATCTCAATATTTAACCTACAAAGTTCAACAAAAATGTCTCTAAAATTAACCTAAAAAAAAAAAAAAATAAAGGCTCCTATTTATATCCAAGCGTCATTGTAGCTGAAGGAATGAAGGAAAAATATTTGTTCTCAATGAGTTCGTTGTGAACAGGACTAACTTAGTTTTCTGGTGAAATCTACAACTTCACCTCATTTCACTTCCATATCCCATATGAATAAGATTCTTACTTAATTTGGCATATTCTAAACTCTAAAGTACACTCACAATTGAATTAAGTTTCTATCTTATGGACCAATTAAAACTTTTTGGTCTGTAAAATTACTTAAATTCTTCAAGATATTTCTTTTATCCACTTTCGTATAAGTATAGATCTTTCAAATCAATCCTCTTAATAAGAAGTGTACTTCGAGGGAGGGATGAAACTTAGGTCGGGTTTTAATCTAACCCGCATGACTCAATCTGAGAAATGAATAGGTTTGGGTTATGTATTTGTATATTTTCGGTCGGATTTAGTTGAGTTGAGAAAAAACCTGCATGAAATTCAGATTAGGTTTGAGAAATTTAAAATCAACTGGTTGTAATCTGACCTGATTCGAGTACACCAAGTTATAAAACAACACTCAAGTTGAGTTGGGTCAGATCGAGTTGAATAATTCGAATCAAATCGGACTAAGTTCAATTAAATTTTGATATGAATTGAATTAGATTTATTAAAACCCGATCAACTGAGTTTCAGCCTATGTAGTCTAATCAAATACTTACTCAATTCACAATTAATGAATTTCTTAGACCGATTTCTCGAATGATAAAGGCTTCATATTATAATATCTTATAATTCCATATCTAGAAATGGCCATCTACGTCTATATCTTATATTATATGTTTCGTTATTACTCTGATAAATAAACTATAATTAATTTTTTACAGAATAAAAATTCATAAAACAGATAATTGGTAACATCGTTCGGAACAATAGTCTTGAATATAATGACGACTAAAACTATTGGCAACCCTGTATTAACACTCAATGACCAAAAACTATTATTTGACCAGCCCTTTTTTATATAAAAAAAATAAAAAATAATTTATTAACTTCAATTATAAATATTAAATACCAACATCTTAAATAAAAAAATAACTTTAATAACTTCAAGAGAAAACGTAACTTCTCATTGTTCCCGGGTTGGCTGTTTTATAGAAAAGGCTGCGAGATATCGGCCAAGATCTCTCTCATTTTTTTTTTTTTTTTTTTAATATTGGTATTTTTTTTAATTAAAAAATAAAAAAATGAAATGAGGCTTGTTTTTGAAAAAAAAAAATTAAAATCACAAATATTGGCTAATATCTGGGTCGATATTAGACTGATATAAACCTAGATATCAGCCGGGTCCACAGATGATTTTTTTTTTAAAAAAAATGACCAATATGTCGGCCAAGATTTACTCCACCAGAGACTACTATGATGTTCCTCTCTCGAATCATTAGTTTAATGTGGTTTAGGTACTAAAAAATATTAATTTATAAATCAAGTGTACATTTTTTTAACTTTTTTTAAGATCATGGACATTTTTTAATTATTTAAATCATTTCTACCAAAACCACTCATCTTTCCTGTGAACAATTTAAATCAATGATCTCACAAGATAGAGTCGTAGCAACCCATTATTATTGTACTAATTAATTTAGTATTTTGAAGTAGACATTTAGTTTTTTTTTTTTCTTCCATTTATATACACTATCATATTCATTTAATCTATTTAAGTAATTATTATTTAATTTAAATTTATTTTGAGATATACTTATTTTTAAAATGAAACACAAATCTTATGTATGATTAATACTCATTGCATTTAAAACTATAAATTATTAGAATTATTTCTTCAAGACGACTTTCGGTAAATTCTCAACCTTTTTTTTTTAAACATTTAGAATGGACTTGATTAAAAATAAATTAATTATTCAGTTCAAAAGGAACAATTTAATGTGGACCATTGTTTAATTTGAAAGTGGAGATATGATGAAGGAAGTTCCTTTTTTATTAAAAAATGTTATTTAATTATGTAAAAGATTAAATATAGCAATTTTGTTGATATACAAGAAATTAGAAGTACATGAGAAATCCTCATTTATCAGATTTTAAGGAAGACAATATACAAACGAGATACTTATAGTTCATTCGAGATTTTGACAAAGTCAGATGATTGAAAATTGATTTTTGAGTTGAAATTTTGTTTAATTATAATTCATCACGTCTAATTTCAACCGTCAATCTTTAAATTAAGTTTAAAGAAGAGAAAGAAGACCAAATTTACACGTACACATGGCTAAACATATTGAGCCAATTGTTTAGATAAATGGTTTCAAGAATTTGGCCCAAACCCAATCTGATGGGCTGGTATATATATATATATATATATATATATATATATATATATATATATATATATATATATATATTCAAAGCCATTTATTTATGACAGATTCACATAAATTCGAAATCGAGTGAAAATTAAGAAATAATACTATTTCAAATTTAGTCCTCAGTAAGTGTGCGACTAAGCTGAAATCAATTTCTTTTAATAAAAGATTAGAATTCTGTCAATAGAGAAACTTGAGAAAAAAAAAGGGAGCTCGCAATAGAGCCCACAAACTATACCATAGTAGCAACCATTGTCACAAATCTCATTCTCGAGATAATAACGGTAATTGTTAGTAACGGGATATTTTCAAATTCTTAAGTTTTTATCGAGAATTTAACGGGAAAATCTAATGGAAAATATATTATTCAAAAAATAATAAAAAAAAATATAAAAAAAAATAATGTGGCCAGAGTTTGAAAACATAAATGATATTTCAGAAATAAAAAATGTGTATTTGGCCCAAGCATTTTTAACGGTAAAATCTCGCGATTTTATCGGAAATTTACCGTTTCTCGTGATAAAAACGCGTTTTTAACGGGATTTTACCGTTAAAAATGGCACACACGATAAACTCAGATTTTTAACGTGCAAAAATTATTTTGCTAATATTTTTATGATAAAAATAAAAATATCAGTGATATTTGTTGCATTGGTAGCACTAGAAATAGAAAGACACCCAGGTGCAGCGAGCAGTGAGGCACAGGAAAAAGAGGAGTAAGATTTTCAATGGTTACGAGGAGCATCTATAGCTTTTGCTGAGTTATTTGTCAACTAAGTCATGTAACAGACATGGATCTAGCTAGGGCTGCAATACGGGTCGTGCGGGTCGGATTTTTTAAAACTCAATACGACTCAAGTTGATATATATGAAATCCAACTCGACTCGACCAGAATTTTCAATCCGAACTTCACAATCCGATCCGATCTGAATTCTAACCCAAATTCTGATCCGACCCACATTTTGAACCCATTTAAGCCTAATTTTAGCCGGGTCGGCCGGGTTAACTTGTAAAATCCTCAACCCGACCAGCATTTTGAACCCATTTTAGCCTAATTTTAGCCGGGGTGAACTAGGTTAACTTGTAAAATCCTCAACCCGACCCGAATTTCATGTACGTTTTTATCTTCTCAACCCGACCCAACCCCGACTCGACTTGCTGACTCAAAATTCTAGACCCGACCCGAGTTGCAGCCCTAGATGTAGCTCAACTGTTTGCCTCTCATTTCACGAAGTGAGAGATTGCTAGTTCGAGATTCCATGACGAACCTAGGTGTGCCTTTCTGCCTTCCCGTTAAAAACACTTAGGTCAAATATATATTTTTTATTTCTGAAATATCATCTATATATTTAAACTCCCGCCACCATTATTTATTTATTATACTTATTTTTATTATTTTTTAAATATAATATTTTTTGGAAGATTTTTCCAATAAAATTCTGAGACTTTGAAAATATTCCAAGGGTACAAATATCGGTTTGTCAGTGACGATCTATTTGTATCGGCCGTACGAACTACTTCTCGACTGATATGGCTGATTATCGGTCCGATATTGACCAATATGATTAATATCGGTCTGTTTTTTAAAAAAAGAAAAAAATCAAAACAGTGGTGGGCCCGAGTCGATATCTCGGTCGATATCAGACCAATATCGGCCGATATTAGTCGATATTTACGTTTTCAAATTTTTTTTAAAAAAACCAATTTCCTTTTATGTTATTTATTTATTTTTTAGTTCAGAAAAAATAAAAGAATAAAAACTATCGATATTAAAAAAAAAAAAAAAAACAAAACACGAGAGAGAACCAGGCCGAATTTTGCTCTGATTTCACGCCGTTAATATCTCGTTCTCCAGAACGAAATTTATGATGATGGAACAAACTACACTTCATCATTAAATAAAAAGAAAAACCGCTCTCTCTCTCTCTCTCTGAAACTGTGGAATCGGTGATACTGAAACCATGGGTGCCACAATTCTCACCTCTGGATATCTGGTTTCCATTTTCAAACCTTGTCGAAAGTTGACCATTGACTATTTATCGAGCCTTCCCTGATCAAACGCTGAATGTTTTTTTTTTCAAATTTCAGCATTCCCACAAGTCAAACGAGACACATGAATCGGTGGGTCACAAACAAAGTTGGACAGTATCATTCAATCCACCAGCAGCAGAGAGAAACCACATGGTGGAAAGTGGAAACCATAGAGCCTCAAAACCTCGGGCTTTGATGGAATCAGGAAAAGTAACTTCCATTTGATAAATGCATGTCGAAAGATTCCAGCAGAATCATTTTCTTTGTCTCGAATAGAATATAAATACACGTAAAGAAGGCCATCCTTTTCCATCTGTCTCCACTTAAAACATTTCAGAGTAACGGGATTGCAGAAACATAGTAAAGAGAATAAGAAGAAGAAGAAGAAGAAGAGACATATACAGAAATGTCGAGCTCAACTGCCGGTCAGGTTATCCGATGCAGAGGTATTTGGCCCAACATCTCCCTTTCTCTATTGATTTCATTCCCGATCATTCTTTTTTGGGTTCTAGTTTTGTAAAATAACACAAGGGAAGTTGGTGTGTCTTCCTCAATCCAGGAAGAGTGCATGGGTGGGTATTGTATTAATAAGAAAAATACAATCTACAAATAAAGAAAGGCAAAGAATAAAAAAATATACAAATGGGTATCTGACACATTTGATAACAATCAATCAATTTGATGAAAATTAGGTGGAGATCACGAAGACGCTAACACAGCGGTGTCTCTTCGTTGGTTTTCAACGAATCGATAGGGGTGAGGGACTCAAATGAGACAGAACAACATTACGAGAGCATTGACCCTATGGAGATCCTTTGGACTTGGCTCACTAGTGATAGAAGGGAATTCAGAGAACGCCATTAAGTGGGTCAAGCGTATTAAACGACCTCTCTTGAGGATGATCACCGTAATGAGGGAAATTAGGAGCCTCGTAGCCAGACTGAATGTCTCCTTCGTTTGGGTCAGCTCTTCAGCAAATGATGTGACTGATCGGCTGGGTCCTTGGGGATGTTCCTTTGCCATCCTTCATTTATTGTTCCGTTATAGTTTTTCTGTCTAACTTTTTTAGGCCACAGCGGCTGTTGCTTTTGTACTTTTTCTCTCTTCCAACGAATTTTTTTATGTTACCTCTAAAAAAATAAATTGATTTTCTTGATGGCCTTTGGTAGTATATGAAACTATCTTATTTGTTTCCGGCAAATGGAATTGAGAAATAAAATGTGTATGCTGTTGTCGATAAAACTCAATTATGTCAAACTCCCCTAGTAATTATTGTTGTTGTTATTACGATTTGATCACTTGGGTCCTTTCATATCTGGATTTTTTAGTGTATTGATGGGTTTATCTGTCAAACGATTGGGTTTATTTATTAAATATATTTGGATGCTTCAATGAAGCTGCTGTTGCATGGGAGGCGGGGAAGCCGTTGGTGATGGAGGAGGTAGAGGTGGCTCCTCCCCAGGCCAAGGAGGTCCGATTGAAGATCCTCTTCACCTCTCTCTGCCACACTGATGTCTACTTCTGGGAAGCCAAGGTAGGGAATATGGAAATGATTTGATCACTTAATTTACTTGAGAGAGAAAAAAAAGTGAAAAAGGAGATTGCTTTCTTGGGTTTTGCTTGTTTTATATTAGGACATATTGAAATGCAATGGACATTGTGAATTTTGCAGGGCCAGACTCCCCTGTTCCCTCGAATCTTTGGCCATGAAGCTGGAGGGTATGTTTCTCCTGCTATTTATTTATTTAGCTATTTATTTTAGGTTTGATTTCATTGATAAGGATTCGTGACCCTTGCAAGTTTTGCAATATGATGATCACTACTGCAAAAAATCAGGGTTCTAAATTGATGATTTCACTTGATGATAATCAAAAGATTACAAAGAGTATAAGTACTGATCGTGTTGCTCGAACGAAGGTATTAGAGACAAATACAATGTGAAGATACGACTTAATTCCGCTCTGAAACGATGATAATTTCACTTAATGATTCCGAAAGAATACAGAGTATAACTATTTACAAACCCTAGTGAAGAAAAGAGTAAACTACCTCTAATGTAAAATAGAATCTCTAACATAAATATCAGGTAGTGGCCTCATATACAAATTTCGGAGTTCACAAATTTTGGCTGAAATTTTTCTACCTGTACCCAGGCCAAAACATAAATATCAGCAGTATCGATATTGTTTGAAAACTATATCGATGGACATTTGTAACAGAGGTGGTGGCCCTGTTTCAGTTGCTGAGAAATCTGATAGGTATCAATTGAAAACATGCTGATGCAGGTTAGCATAATTAGCCAATATGTGTTAGCCAATATGATTTGACAAAGGTGAATGTCAAGATACATTGGCACAATGTTAAGATACATTTTTATTTATTGAGGATATATCTGATTTATCCTATTATAAACTAATGGCAAAGACATGTTTGTGAATGAATTAGACAGATTTTTTCCCTTTTACAATCATAATGTGATTCCTTGGCCATATTTACCTAGTATAATCTTCAAGATGGATATTGGATTGTGACCGAAACAAGTGACGGATATTGTTGGATCGAAGTCATTTTTCAGGTGGTGTTTTCATTTCTTCCTCAGGAGCAACGGATACCTAAATCCAACAGAAATATCAGAGTCTGCAAAAAATTATAGTCAATCCAGTGGGAATTCACCTACTGTTGTTTCGACTTTCGAGCTGATACTCCTCATATGGACAATTGGACCCTTAATGTGGCATTGATCTTTTCTCCAAATGCTACTGGTCATAGTTGCCTTCAGATTGGAAATTTGGATTTTTCTTTTTCACTTGACAGGTCAAGTAGTTCATAAGGATTTATCTTTAGAATTCTAAATAACATTGACTGTTATCAAGCTTCCTTCCTTTCCTGAAGTCATTATCAAGTATTATTCTTCATTTCCTTTCTTGTTCTAAAGAAATTACATGGTATCAGTTTCAGTATTGAACTCATTACTGAAATTCAACTATGTGAAAACCCTAATTCAGGAAATATTGGAAACTTGTAGCCACCAAGAATCCAGACATCTCTTCTGCCTTCTTCTGCAGAAATGGTCTCTCTTGTTGTGTTTTTTTAATCATATTATCTAATTAAGAATTCAATTTAATGCTTCTTGTGGAACCAATAGATTTTAGGTTGAATGTGTATTTAAGAATATATGCTTATTTCTTTTTAGTTTTTGAGAGATTTTATTATTATCCAATGCTGTGATTGTAGGATTGTTGAGAGTGTGGGAGAGGGTGTGACAGATCTCAAACCAGGGGACCATGTCCTCCCTGTATTTACAGGGGAATGCAAGGAATGTGCCCACTGCAAATCAGAGGAAAGCAACATGTGTGACCTGCTCAGGATAAACACAGACAGGAGTGTCATGCTTAGTGATGGGAAATCAAGGTTCTCGATCAACGGAAAGCCGATCTACCATTTCGTTGGCACCTCCACCTTTAGTGAATACACTGTTGTCCATGTCGGTTGTCTTGCCAAGATTAATCCTTTAGCTCCTCTCGATAAAGTCTGCGTTCTTAGCTGTGGTATCTCCACAGGTCAGTGACATTGCCAATCGATCCCCGTTTTCAGTTTCTCTAATCATTTTTAGGGCCTTTTATAAATGAATTTGCCTTTTCCATTTAGGCCTTGGCGCCACTTTGAATGTTGCAAAACCAAAAAAGGGTTCAACTGTTGTTGTTTTTGGTCTTGGAGCAGTAGGCCTTGCCGTGAGTCTCTTTCTTCCCCTCATTATGATAATGTGCATCTTCCCATTATAGTGAATTTTTTCTTTCTCTTTTGTTGTCTTTAATGTAAATTTTTTTCGGGAATTATGTCATTAGGCTGCTGAAGGGGCAAGGATTGCTGGTGCTGCTAGGATTATTGGTATTGATTTGAACTCAAATAGATTCGAAGATGGTGAGATTACCTATATAACCTAATTTCTGTCGATCACAGTGAAACAATTCTTTTCATACCTACATTGTTTCAATTTGCATTTCAGCTCTGCTTGTACTATTTGTTAAATATAGATTACTAACAAAGATATTTTCTTCTGCTACCAGCAAAGAAGTTTGGTGTCACTGAATTTGTAAACCCAAAAGATCATGACAAACCAGTTCAAGAGGTTAGTCTGTGAATATATCCTGTTTCATAGCATAATTGTACTCTTTTTCAGTCGACCAGCCACACTGGCTAGCACACAACCGATAACCGTATCAATATTACTACTTAAGTGTATACAATTGATATACATCTTTATACTTTGAAGAAAGGCAATGTTGAGTAATTTGAAGAAATTTGGTTTTTTCAGGTGATTGCTGAGATGACTGGTGGGGGAGCAGACAGTAGCATCGAGTGTACTGGAAATGTCAATGCCATGATATCAGCATTTGAATGTGTTCACGATGTATTATTCTAATCACCTTCCCCACAAATATGATTTTGCAACATCCCTGATTTCTTATGATCCAATCTAATACTGTAGCATCAGCATAGTGACTGAGAGAGAACAATTTTGTTATCGTTATTGTCAGGGTTGGGGTGTTGCCGTTCTTGTCGGTGTTCCTCACAAAGATGCAGTCTTCCAGACCCACCCCATGAATTTGTTGAATGAGAGGACTCTCAAGGGAACCTTCTTCGGAAACTACAAGCCACGCTCTGATCTGCCTTCAGTTGTAGAAAAATACATGAACAAGGTATACATACTTAGCTCTTTATTTCTCCTATATTTATCACAACTGGAATCCATCTTCTCTATCTATTACTTTGTAGGGTAAGTTGACTTAAGTGTTGGGGCTGCAAACAAGTCCCACGTTGAAGTGTAGAGGAAGATTTGGAGACTTATAAAGGACTTGGGTCATTCCACCTACTGGACTAGTCGTTTGGGGTGGATACCTTAGTCCTAATGAGTGGTATAAGAGCCAAGTCTGAGGCTACTTCATGTAGACTCGGGAGATTACCCAGGCGGAAAGGATAGCTGGCCTCGTTCTAGGAGGGATTGTTGGGGCTGCAAACGAGTCCCACATTGAAGTGTAAAGGGAGATCTAGGATCTTATAAAGCATTTGGGTCACTCCACCTATTGGCCTAGCCTTTTGGAATGGATACCCAATCCTAATATAGGAGATTGCGGCGACTATCATTTGTGAAATCAACCACAATGCACATTAACAAAATTTAATTTCATTTGTTGAAATCCCTCATTCTTTATGTCTGTTCCATTAGTATGTATGTAGTTATAGTTACCTGGGGTAATTTCATGGGCACATTTTGAATTCAAATTTCTAAAAGATGGTTGCTGATGGGAAGTTAGAAATTGGGCGAAACGTCGAACTCTCGATCGTTCACCTTGTCGATTGCCTAACAATGAGTTACATGTTGCAGGAACTTGAAGTGGAGAAATTCATCACACATCAAGTCCCCTTCTCTGAAATCAACAAGGCCTTTGAGTACATGCTCCAAGGGGCCAGCCTTCGGTGCATTATTCGCATGGAAGAGTAAGAAAAGAGTGAATTTCTTCTACTGAGTGCAGAACATAGAATGAAGAGAGTAAAATGGTTTGTAGATTCTCAGTTCAAGCATAGAAAAGGCAATTTGTGTTTGTTTCAGATGTGAAAATTGCCTTCTTCCCTTTCTATCTGGTAGCCAATAAACAGAATTCAGTGTTCAGTTTGCCTAGCTAGTTTACAGTAAGGCTAAGATGCATGGGTGCAGATGTTTTGGAAGGATTTGTGGATTTAATACAATATTTGAATAAATTTAAAAATATTTATTGAAAATAAAAATAATATATATAAGTGACAAATAAAAAATTGATGTATAAATGTCAATCAGATAAAATCCAAGAGGGGGTTGGCTTGACGATCAAGAAGTTGTCCTTATGAAGGAAGGTCTTGAATTCAATTCAGCTCAACACCCCTTTGGGCCACTCCCTGTAGTTGCTTATCCAGTGAATGTTGGATTGGGAGACTTGCACATGCTCTAAGGACTAGTCGGGTTAAAATGTCGCCTGTCTAAATACAGGTGAGACCCCCTTTGGTTAAAAAAATGATAATATTTTCTTATCATGCAAAGCAGTATGTGAACGTTAACTAGTATTTTAAGTGATCTGTGAAGGATATTTGACATGTATTAGAAAATAAATGATCATCATGAACCCCTTACAGTAAGAAGTCTGAGCCTGTTGATTTGAAATTTTAAATAATTGGATAAAATGAGTCTATGGTCCTTTTTGTTTGAAATTTCTGAGCCAAATGTTATACTCACTTTAAGACTAAGTTCAAATTTCTATGAGATATCTGGCATTGTTGACAATAAGGTCACTCCAATGCTCATCTTCCCATGAAGTCTGAAGATATCTGGCCATCACCTTTTGGGTACTTTGAGGACCGGGTTTGAAATTTCAGGGGCTCTAGTCCAAATATATTGGTAGGAGCCTTAGGCCTTAGGGAAAGTGTATAGTGGAGGCCCCAAGTCATTGGTTAAATTAGGGGCCCTAGGTAACTGCCGATTTGACCTTAAGCCATTGGTAAGCCCTGAGTACTTCCCATGGGGTTATTTCCCATTGACGAATTCAGTGTGTATGTGAAAAGAGATGTCCACATGCCTCAAAAGATTAGTCGTGTAAGATCTCTGAACACTCTCGATCATTAAAAAAAAACCAAGATACACGCAACTGCTTGGCCATTTTCAGCCGAATGGAAATCATAACACCATGTAAGCATGACATGTAAAGGTGATACGTTTTTCCACCAACTCAAGCAAAGCATGTAACGTTGGAAAAACAAGCAAGTGCATGGGCTGTTCCCAGCCATACACGACTGCGACGACAGTGGCTTTTGAACCAAGGGCGGACGTGGCCAATTGCCGGCCAAATTTGAGTTAATTTTTTTTTTTTTTTTATTTCTTGGTTTTTGTAAACTCAAAAAAACTATATAAAGGGCTTTAAGGACCGAGGATAAGGAGGATTTTTTTTTGGTTTTTGAGTTTTTTTGTAAACTCAAAAAAACTATATAAAGGGCTCCTATACATTTAGGCTTGCAACTCGGGTCGGGTTTTGGCCGACCGCGTGAGTCGATCCGAAAAATCATGGGGGTCGGGTCGAGAATTTTGGGCCAATGGGTCGAGTCGGGCTGAGAAGATGAAAACCTGCATAAAATTCGGACCGGGTTGGGTTGAAGATTTTATAAATTAACCGGACCCGACCCGACACAACCCGACTCGACCGAACTAAAATTATTCTAAAATGGGTTCAAAATGTGGGTCGGGTCAGAATTCGGATTGATTCGGGTTAGAATTCGAGTTGGGTCAGGTCGGGTTCTATATATATCAACTCGCATCGGGTTGGATTTTAAGAAACCCAACCCGCTCGACCTGAGTTGCAACCCTATATACATTGAATAGAGAGGTTATTTATAGATTGCAGGCACGAAAAATAGAGATTGACCATAATTAACATGAATGGAATGTATAAAAAAAGAAAAAATATATGTTAAATTGTAAAGTGACTGATGATATAATTTATGAAAGAGAAGTAAAACTCATAAAACCGATTCCAAATAAATAAGATTATGGTTACTATGATGATGAGTCTACGTAATATTTTTACAATTTTTTTTTTAAATAATGATAGATAATGAATGATAAGTCTCAAAAATTTATTTCTATTATCTTTTTGATCGATGTGACAATGTCAACACACCATGCCTTATTCTATCATTGAGGACAGAAGTGTGAGTAAACGTTGAATCCAATAATTTAACTCCTAAATCTTGATTTGAGTCTATCTTATCATTCTTATTAATACGTGTACTCCGACGCCATTACACAGCTGCACCCCAATTTAAGATTTCAACTACTTAGAAACGACATAAACCTATAAAAAATTAAGCAATAAAATATTTATAAACTTTAAAAATTATAAACAAATGTTCAAAAACTAAAAATTCATATATAAAAACATTACAACTAACAAATCCGTGATATTTTAAGGGTAATATTAAATTGTTCTACAATTAAATGAAGAGCCTTTAATGTGATTGATATAATTTAAAGAATGTTTGTTTAATTTTTCTAATATTTTTATAAAATGCAATAAAAAAATTATGAGTTTTATAGCAATAGGTCCAAATCGACTAAATCCATTATCTATTTGACAAGAAACCGAGAAGACTCGATTCACGTGTGATCCAAAAGGTAATATTGTCAAGGAAAAAAAGATTGGGAGACATCAATTTTCGTCCAAAATCTAATAGGATGAAACTGTAATTAACTCTGAGAAGTTAGTTTAACAGTCAAAACTCACCCTAGTTTGTGAGAAGTCTTGAAATCAGATCCGTTTCAATAGAAAAAGAGTCACTCTCCATTATTATGTACTCACGTGTGTAGATTAAGAGGTTTATACAAATTCTGAAAAAATAAGTATTACATGCTACGTTTCAAAGAGGGATAAATTTGTAGGGATTACCTTTGACCATGGATTATCCTTAACGAGTGTTACCCTTATATGAATAACCTTCACTACAAAAGAATTTTGAATGTAAGATCAGAGAAGTAAAATCTAGATTTTTACTCTTACCCTTTCATACCAAATGGGGGTTACACTCGTTTACTTCCATCACCCGTGGAACAAACGCAGCCACAATCTTAAATTTATTATATTGAACTGTAAAACTGTCAACATCGAAGTAAGCGGATTGATAACTAAGACAAAGTCTGAAGTCACATTTAAGAGTAGTCTGAATTCATATAGATTATAACTTTTCATAAATATTTTTGTAAGTGACCAACTGTTCAATAGCCATCACCTTGACCTTGATGATTATTTATATGCACCCACGATACTCTTAAAAATTAATTACTCCTCCCTCTATCATTCATCAACTTCTGTCATCTAATTGTTCTCATTTTCTTCAGTTCTTCATTCAGCATTTCTGCAACATACATGTGCAACATGGAACTAGTCACCTCTGCAACATGATCAATGTCGATCTTTAGAAATCAAAAATCCTGACCGGGGATCGGATTCCGGCGAAAAGCTTCAACTGGAAATGGATTCAAGCTCTGCTGAGAAGTGCACATGGTTGCGGTCGCAGCTGATCGGAGGTGAGGTAGAATTCAGTACACCCTTTGGAAGAAGAATTCTTACTTATGCCGATCATACTGCCTCCGGCCGCTCCTTGCACTATATTGAGAATTTCATCATACAAAATGTACTTCCTTTCTATGGTAAGCTCAGAATAGCAAACTAATTTCTTATCAATATTATCTTTTTCATGGGTTGTTTCCCATTTAACAATGTTCATATCATGTTATCTTTTGATGAGATGAGTATCATTCATAATTATAAATACCAACAATATTATCTTCTTGATGTAGAAATCATTCTCAAAAGCCATTAATTAAGAGGAGGGTGCCTCAAGTATTACCGAGTCATTGACTTTTTGTCAACTTCACACCCTCTCTCTTGTGCAGCTGCTGCACGTGGAGATACCTATAGAACTTGCTCTGATACTATGAAGAAAACCATGTTAACATTCTTGAGGTAGAACTCACTTTAGAAAACTAGTCAATGAAAGGAGGATGCCTCAAGGACGACGTGGACTTCTTGTCAACTTCACACCCTCTCTCACGTACCGCTACTTCACATAGAGATACCTACGGAACCTGCTCTGATACTATGAAGAAAATCATGTTAACATTCTTGAGACAGAACTCACTATCAAAAGCTAACCATTGAGAGACGGTCCAGACAATGTGAAACTTTTTGTCAATTTCACAAGATAAAATGAGCTTAATTAAAAATAATGATGATAACGGCGATGATGAAAATTTAAATGCAGGGAACACGCACACAAGCGATAGTTTTGTCGGGCAAAGGACGACAAAAATGGTGAAAAAAGCCGTTGCATACATCAAGCATTGCATGGGCGGAGGATTAGATGATGCTCTCTTGTTTTGTGGATCTGGCACCACCGCTGCAATCAAACGCCTCCAGGAGGTTATGGGAATTTCAGTCCCTTCAATCATGAAAGAAAGGCTAGTGAAGAACCTTAAGAATGAGGAGAGATGGGTGGTTTTTGTAGGACCATATGAGCACCACTCAAATCTCCTCTCCTGGCGCCAGAGCCTAGCAGAGGTTGTAGAAATAGGTGTGAACAATGAGGGGTCATTGGATATTGAAGCTCTAAGACATGAACTTGAATCATCTAAGTACTCCAACCGTCCTATGTTGGGCTCTTTCTCTGCTTGTAGCAATGTCACTGGTATCTATACCGACACCTGTGCAATTGCTCGCCTTCTTCACCAACACGGCGCTTTTGTATGCTTCGATTTCGCAGCAAGGTGTAATTAACTCTTATGTTGTCATCTTTCTTCCATTTAATAACATGAAATGAAATCAGACCCAAGAAAACACAGATTTTACACAGTTCATCTGAAGGCTACGTCCACTGGGCGTGATGCACAATTCCACTATGAAGAACAAATCCCAGACAATAGATTATAATGATTAAACCAACCCTTTCCTTTGTCCCTTCCTCATAGTCTCTCCTGTTTTCTCTCCTCTCTTCACACCCAAGAGAAAATTCACAGCCCAAAGAAAACCTTAGAGAAAGAGACCTTATACTTGTGCATTACCAATAAATTAGATTGGCCCCTCTGGGTCTAACATAAACACAATCCAGGCCGCCAAAACCCAACACATATTACTTGGGAGGAACAATTTGGCACATATTTGGATTAAATTGAAGTATCTGTAATACACACTTATATCATGATTAACAATATCAAAATGTAGAACAGGGTGATCAAAATGAGAATGTTGGGTTGCTTAGATCATTGTATTAGGAGAAATAAAACAAAAAAAAAAAAAAAAGGAGGTTCTTCCAAGGATGCTGAATGAGTTTTCTTGTATATTTAATGCAGTGGACCATGTGTGAAGATAGACATGAGATCTGGAGATTTTGAAGGATATGATGCTGTTTTTCTCAGCCCTCATAAATTCGTCGGTGGCCCTGGATCCCCTGGCATCCTTCTATTGAACAAAGCTCTGTACCAGCTGAGATCTTCTCCCCCTTCTACTTGTGGAGGAGGAACTGTCTGTTTTGTCAATGGTTTCAATGATGAAGTGAGTGTATTATCACTTAATCTCAGTTATGAACTCTGTAAATTGTGTAGAGCTGTCTAAACCAAACAGGTGTCGCAGCAACCACTTTAGGAACTTTGCTCTGCTCATGCTTTCTTTTAATTCCATGCTGCTTTTCTGCAATTCATAGGATACTTTGTATTACGAAGACATTGAAGAGAGAGAAGATTCCGGAACTCCACCTATTATACAGAAGATACGAGCGGCGCTAGCATTTTGGATAAAGGAATATATGGGTTATGGCCTAATTGATTCACTTGAGCATGCTTACATAGACATGGCACTGAAGAGACTACTCCCAAACCAGAACATATTTGTGCTAGGAAATACGCGTGCGAGACGACACCCTATCCTCTCTTTCCTTGTCTTCACCGGTTACTCCGATGATATAAAAACTGTGTGCAGAGATACAGGGGTTTATATGTGGCGACAGCGAGGGAATGAGGAAGATAAACCCCTCCATGGCCGCTTCGTAGCAAAGCTCCTTAACGATCTTTTTGGAATCCAGGCTCGAGGTGGTTGCAGTTGTGCTGGACCTTATGGCCATTACCTCCTTGGTGTAGATGACCCTCTATCACAGAGATTTCGACAAGCCATCCAACAGGTACACTAGAATTTCATCTAAGATTGATAACAGTGGTCAGTCATGTTCTTTCAATTGAATAATGCACATCATTTGTGGTGGCAATTGCCATGTTCAGATGCATTCCAATTGTCTGATTATCGAGCTAGCTGCATTAAGACTCTGGGAGTCTGCCTTCACAATTAACTCATAAATCATTTAACTATCGAAAATCTATACGTATCTGACAAATGAGGGGTCCCGTTTACACATCCAGTTTTACTGCCTATACACGTCCATTTTCAGATACGGATGCCTAATTACCATTTTGCCTCCACATTTTCATTCGTTCGAACGAATTCTCAGTTCATTTCGGCATTCGTTAGAACGAATGGACACATATCCCATTCAATTTTGATTCGTTCGAACGAATTCCCTTTATAAAATTAATTCGTTCGAATGAATGGGTGAACAGTAATGCACGTTACGATTCATTCTAATGAATGAGTGATTCATTAGAATGAATCGATTTTTTTTTTAAATTTTAACGTTATTTTTTAAGCACAATGCATTTCTAAAATTTCTCAAATTAAATATTCGGACTAATTACAATAATCTGATAAAATACTTTAAGACTTTAAGGTCTTTTGACACTTCTAAATATTTAAAACACAATATTTTACAAATAAGGGTATCCCTAGAGTGTGCCGAAAACGTATTTAGGAGTGTCAAAAGACCTTTAAGTCTTAAAGTATTTTTATCAGGTTATCGTAATTAGTCCGGATATTCAATTTGAGAAATTTTGGAAATACACCGTGCTTAAAAAATAACTTTAAAGTTTTACAGGAGATTTTATTATTTAATACACTATGCACATTATTTTTTAAGCACGGCGTATTTTCAAAATTTCTCAAATTGAATATCCCGACTAATTACGATAACCTGATAAAAATACTTTAAGACTTTAAGGTCTTTTGACACTCTTAAATATTTAAAACACAGTATTTTATAAATAAGGGTATCCCTAGGGTGTGCCGAAAACACATTTAAGAGTGTCAAAAGACCTTCAAGTCTTAAATTATTTTTATTAGGTTATCGTAATTAGTCCAAATATTTAATTTGAGAAATTTTGAAAATACACAGTGCTTAAAAAATAAGTTTAAAGTTTTAAAGGAGATTTTATTATTTAATGCACTATGCACATTATTTTTTAAGCACTGTGTATTTCTAAAATTTCTCAAATTAAATATCAAGACTAATTACGATAATCTGATAAAAATACTTTAAGACTTTAAGGTCTTTTGACACTCTTAAATGTGTTTTCGGCATACCCTAGGGATACCCTTATTTGTAAAATATTGTATTTTAAATATTTAGGACTGTCAAAAGACCTTAAAGTCTTAAAGTATTTTTATCATATTATCGTAATTAGTCCGGATATTTAATTTGAGAAATTTTAGAAATACACAGTGCTTAAAAAATAACTTTAAAATTTAAAAAAAAATCGATTCATTCGAACGAATTGATTTTATAAAGGGGATTCGTTCGAATGCATCAAAATTGGATGGAGTATGTGTCCGAACGAATTGATTTTATAAAGGGGATTCGTTCGAATGCATCCAATGGGGTATGTGTCAATTCGTTCGAACGAATGCCGAAATGAACTGAGAATTCGTTTGAACTAATGGAAACGCGGGGGCAAAATGGTAATTAGCCATCCGCACCCGGAAAGGGGTGTGTAGAGGCAGAAAAAATGGGTGTGTAAACGGGACCCATGAATGAGGCTCAGTTTTTTAATTGTCATTCTCACAATCAACACATTCAAATGCAAATTGAACTTAGGACTGTCATTCAGTAGAATTCATTGAGAAAATATTAGGAAATTATTACCATTTATAACATAAATATTACCAAACTATGCACCTCCCTCCTATGTAGTATCTGCATGGAAAGGGAAAGACAGAGTAGTTCTAACTTTCACAGATCTTAACATGTATTGTTGTCATTGCTTCTGCTTTGTCAGGGTTATGAGGGGCTGAAACCAGGATGGACAAGAGTGAGCTTCTCATACTACATGTCGAAAGAAGAGCTCGAGTTCATCTTATCTGCTATTGAATTTATTGCGATATATGGTGAACGATTCATTCCGTTCTATCACTTCAATTGGAAAACCGGAAACTGGGTCTTCATAGGGAAGTTGCAGAGGGCAAGCAATGCAATCGATGAGCTTGAACTTCACCTAAGTGACTTGATCATAACAAGTGGTAAACATGGGACAACAGCAGAGAAAACTGGGGGGAATGTGTCTGCAGATGACAAGATTTCTATGGTGTTTAACAAGTACAAATCATACTTAGAGAATGCTAAATATATTGCTCACTCACTCCCCACATTTCCTTCTCGTCGCAAGGTTCCCGGAGATATAGACCCTAATATCATCCTCTTTAGAATCTAAGCACACTGCTAATTCACTCCAACATCACTCTACTTTTCTATACCTTGCAATGACTAATATCTTTTACATGGTATGAGAGCCAGGCTCATGTTCCTTACAGCTTCAACCATATGTTCCATTCAAGTCACAGAATGAAGTAAATAGGTTGTATCTTTCCAAGGAATCATCAGTTGGAGGGAGAAGATATCATGGATATATGAGAATCAATAAAAGAACAGACAATTAAAAAAAAAGGAATTTTGTCACGGATGGACTTCAATCTAGAATAAACTCTCGTTGAAAGCAAGCTTGTAGCACAGTGCGTAAGTGATTAATGTTGAGAACATAAAAGTTATATATTCAAATCTGATATAAGCCCAAAAGACTAGCTTAATAGGTGAAGTGACCCAAGTTTGATAAAGTCTCTAGATCTCCCCCTTCACAATCGATGTGGGACTCGTTCGCTGCCCCAATACTTTATCTTGAAATGTTCTCTTGTTTCTTTCCTTATGAACATCATAAGCTATATAAAGATCTTCCTCTCTTGTTGCTAGACCTAGAAGATCCCTTGATGCATTTGGTCTCACCCAAGAAACAGAAAAAGGACCAGAGTATTGCACACAAATGGATAGTGGAGGAATAAATGATTTTTTAAAATGATTACTATATTAATTGAGAAATGGAGGAATAAATGATTGAATCATAAGAACAACAAAGAAATAAAACACTTCAGACTTGGGATTTACAATTCCTTAAATTTACTCCAGTCAGTTTCATTATGTATCTGTCTAAAGGTACTTGTTGAAGGTGTTAAATTCAAAAGTTAGTTTTACCTTGTAAGACAAGTCAAGTTGGACAAAATGTGGCACATAAAAAATAAAATAGTAAATATTTCATAAACAAAATATACAAATGAAAATTCTTAATAATTTTTCAGAGTATGACTACTGATGGGAGCATTGGATAAATTGAAGCAATCTTAAAATAATAATAGAAATCAGTAAATAAATTGAGCTAATGGACCCAATTCATAAGAGTGTCGGTTTTGCTGGCTCACTGTCCTCAGGACTCTTTGGTTCTGAATGAGATTATCTCATATTAAACAAGTTCCATAGCAAAGTCTATCATTTTCATTTAAAATCAATCACATAGTTCATAAAATTTAGAGTAGATGAATTTTGATACATTGTTTGTAAAAATCGGTCGAAAAACAGTCTTGTTTGAAAATCTCACTTCAAAGCCCATTCGTTCGAACGAATTTTTTCATTCGGTGGATCACCCATTCGGAGGATGCGGCATTTTTAAGTGAAAGGGCAAAAGGGTAATTTTCATCCAGTTTTGGAGAACGGGTGTATAGGGAAAGATTTCCCACGTGTCTATATAGACTCCCAAAAAAATCTAATTTTCTATTCTCCATATTCTTTGTAAAGCTTTTCTCCATTTTATATAATAGTTGGAAGCTTGAGAGACTTCTCGAGTGCTTTATTTATTTTCTTTAAGAAAGTAATTCTGCGGAAAAAATTATTGTTAGGGTTTTATTCATGTTATCCAATAAATTTTAGAAATACTGGCCTCATGTGGATCAATGAAAATCCAATGTTTTTGTTGTTTGCATTTAAAAAATTATTTTCACTGTCTTGACAAGCAAGAAAAAACTCTCCCTTCATTAATATTTTTATACCCCCTTTCAAAAATTGATTCCAGGAGAGGGTAGTCTTATTTTCTGTATTCTTAGTAATGCCGCGGAAACAAGCAACAATTTAAGATTTTGGAGAAATTTTTGGCATTGAATGATAGTAGTTCCAAGCTTGGACGACTTTACTTTTTTAATTAATTCTTGCTTTCAATTTTTTATTATGTCATTTTAATTATGAATTTATGTTGGCATTTCAATTAAGTGAAGCACTATTAATTTTATATGAATTAAATTGAAACGAAACCTCTTTCAGTTTAATTCCATTGAGAATTTGTGACCTAAGTGAGATCAGGCCTCGATTTGTGTGGACCCAATATTTGAGCTATCTGACTATCTTGCTATGTGACACGTGTCTGGCGGAGATGGCGTTTCAGTGTGTGCTTGGGAGCAAGACTCACTTTGTCGCTTATTGAAGTAGCTCTCGTCCACAAACCCATTGCTGCAAGATTGCTCTCGGATTCTCTAGACTCTTCCAGCCTCAATTTCCATGAATTAAAGTAAAAAAAGGAAATATAAAGACCTCCAATTCCTCTCAAATTCTCTAAATAAGAAACCCAGTTCCCATACATGATCTTCTGCTCTTGAATTCTCTGAAATAACCCAGTTTTCGTTTTCTGTATTTTGACCTCTAATTTCCACAGTTCAGAGTACAGAAAAAGAGAACACAATGGCTACCACCCTCTCCACCAGCCGTTGGTTTTCTTTCAGAAATCCTCAACAGTCTAGGGAGATATTCAAGAAATACATGCAAGTGAAATATACGAACGAACATGGTCATACAAGAGCTGAAGTTAACAGAGATGCAACAGGAAATGACACCATTGTTGAAGATTCAGAGAAAAAAATTGGTTTGTTGAGAAGAAGATCAGCTGTGATTTCTGGGTTATGTTTGGTTTCTGGAGTTTTGGATTTTCCAGGAGATGGCCTGGCAGTGAAGCAAGGTCTTCTAGCAGGGAGGATACCTGGCTTGTCCGATTCTGATGAAGAAGGTTGGTTTTGCATGTGTTAGACATCCTTTTAATATTTTCGTCTTTTCCCATTTCAACTACTGTTACTGCTACTAATATTTTACCAATTTTCAAAAAAAAAAAACTTCGGGTTTCAAAGTGGGTTCCTTCCATATGATATTCTACTTCAAGCACTACTGATAATATGGAATAGTTGGAAAACTACAAAATAGCACTACTAATAATTTGGAATAATTTCTGTTTCTTTCCTTCATTTATTCATTTTTTTTAACTTTTATCTCTTTTTTTTTTTTAATTCTAGACCCCTTTTTTAACCTTTTAACTATACTTTGGATTCTCCATCTGGCAATTTATCAGCTTCTCCTCTATTTGGTTCAACAAGTAGTGATTAGTTGGAAACTACAAAATTCAAGAAAACCCAAACAAGATATTGGGCTTTATGGGTGGTTTCTTTTTTCTTTTTTTTCTGAACTAGCTTCTACTAAGGAATTTACTTGAATTTGAACCTGGTGAGTGCCTACTGCCTGTTAGGCCAAGGGCAAACCAAGATGGAAATTTGAAGCTGATACTTGCAGTATAGAACAAAAGATCAGGTTGTGAGTTAACTTTTGGATATAAATGCCAATACATTGTACCTTTCCATAAAATATAGCTCGTAGAGACCTCGGTCAAGGATCAAATGTAAACCAAACCAATCCCCCCACCCCCTCCAAATCATTTAAAAAAAAAAAAAAAAAGCAAGAGAGAGAGAGAGAGTTTTTTTCTGTGTCAAAATTATTAATGTGGTAATGAAGGATACGATAAACTGTGAAGCCACCTGAGGATATGATTCTCTATAGGTTGAACGGATACAAGAACTTAGAAAACTGACCACAAACTGATAGGATAAAAGGCTTTGATGGTTATAATATACCAAGTTTGAAGCTTTGATTCTGTTTATAGTTGTCTTAAGCTTACTATTGCCAATCAGAAAACAGAAATTCAACTCTACAAGATTAAACATTGAGACTTGAGAGTTCATCTGTTTTCGCCATTGTTATTTCTTGTAGAACCAAAGGTCCCAGCTGTGAATCAGTGATGGGTTCTAACTTCCAAAGGATAAAACTTTCCCATAATGGTATCTTGTGAAACTTCTCCCTGTTCTGTTTTAAATGGATTGTACTCCATCATGATGAAAGAAATTGCTCAGACAGGTTGGAGAACATACCGCAGACCAGATGACAAGTCTGGAGGGCATGGTGTTGGGTGGAGTCCAATTATTCCGTACATCTTCAAAGTTCCTGAAGGCTGGGGAGAGGTAACTTTTTTGTTGCAGCTAGATGTTTGCTACTGTTCATTGAATTATTTGTCTGAGCATTGTTTTGCCCCCGCACTGCAAGTTTGGGACCTATTTTCCTGTTTTTGCCTAACATCGTGCTAATTCTATATACATCATGTGATGTAGGTTCCTGTATCAATTGCAGATCTTGGTGGTACAGAGATTGATTTGAGATTTGCAAGCTCTCAGGAAGGCCGCTTATTTGTTATTGTTGCTCCTGTTCTCCGATTTGCAGGTAGTGTTGCCCACCACTTTATTGCTCCTAACAAGATTTGTTGCTTGTATAGAATGTATATTACTATGATGTTTGTAGATTTTTTTTTTTTTCCCTCTGTTTTGTATGGATCACATACTTTACCCATATAACAAGAATGAAAATTATTACTCCTCAAAAAAAAAAAAAAAAAAAAAAAAAATCTCTACATCTGTGTGGATCAATTATAGATTTCAACTTGCAATTTTACATTCTGATAGCATTCATCTCGTACTCTGCCTTGATATGTCTATCATTTATACTGTCACCAAGTGGAGCTCTTCTTTTCCCTTTACTAACTTCTCAACATTTATAATCTGCAGTATTACAGGAGATGAGAATCTGTTTCCCTCTTAATGATATGTATTGCATTTAGGCCTGTAAATGGATCCAGATCCGGCCCAAATCGTCAGGATCCGGATCCGGATCCGGATCTGGATCCGGCCCATTAGTCTTACTAGACCGTCCAGATCCAGCCCACTAACAGAGGGTCCAGCAAGCAATGGATCTGGACAGTCCAATAAGCTTATTGGATAGTCCGTGGCCCATTAAGGGTCCAATAAGCTTTTGTGGCCCAATGAAAAATTCCGATAAAATTTGATTGTTTAATAATCTTTAAACTTTATAATAGTTAAAAAATAGTAATTAATTTGATGAAAAAAAAATTTGTGAACTGTGTAATAAACAATTGACATTAACGTGAAGATAAAACTATCTAACTAATTAAAATTAATTCCTTTTATCATTTTTTCCTTTTGAGTATTTGTTTTTGACACTTTATGCTGCAAAACTAGTAAAGTATCTAATATATAAAAATAATAATCCAATGGTGAGAGACCAATAGAGTGATCACATTAACAGTCAAGATCATCTTAGGGTCCGAAACACTAAAACAAAATAAATTGGGCTTATTACCCTTAATACAAAACAAATAGTTAAATAAAAAAATACATTTAAAATAAAATATCATATGTGGTCCACTTGTTGGTGATTTTTTTGGTGGACTTCAAAAATCAGACTTGAGAAAGCGAAAGTGAGAAAATGTATTAATGACGCAATATAAAAAGTGAAGATCATAAATGAAATTAAGTAAAACTACCTCAGCATAAAAATAAAAAAAATGCTTCAAAAGTTAGAAAATAATACTTATACATAGGGCTGTAACTCAGGTCGGGTACTCTAAAATCCAACCCGAGTTGATATTTATAGAACCCTGACCCAACCCGACTTGACCTGCATTTTGAACCCATTTTAGCCTAATTTTAACCGAGTAGGATCGGGTTAGGTTAGGTCAGGTTAACTTATAAAATCCTCAACCCAACCCGAATTCCATGTGAGTTTTTGTCTACTCAACCCGACCTGACCCGGTGACCCGAAATTCTCAACTCGACCCACATGATTTATCAGGTTAGATTTTAATTGCAGCCCTACTTATACATCATTTTTATGGAGTAAGAGACCTACATCATGAAGAATGGCTACAAGTTCTGAATAAAGAAGTAGAAGTAGAAAAAGAGAAAATGGCAGATTCCCAATCATCATTTCCTATCTCTGAGAAACACCCATCATTGTACAAGTGAAATTGTATCTCTTTTCTTTCTTTTTTCAAGTCTCTGTTTTGAAATTTTCTTCTTCTTCTCGAGTTATGGATACTTCTTCCAACTCTGTTTACTCTTTCCTTACCCATGGCCTCGACGACCTCGAGCGCTCCTTCCCCACCACCAACTTCATGTCAATCCAATTCCTTCAAAGGGTTTTGACACTCCTTCGATCCTTCCATTCCCAGCTGACCTATAATTTTTAGAATTGTTTTAAACAAAGTAATATAATTTTGGATACAGAACCCAAGTAATATGCATTCATATCATCAACAAGTAGAGCCATTTTTACTTCCTTATCAGTCCACATTTTCGTAGCTAGTCCACTGGCTTCACATGGATTGGCAACCCTAAATATCTGCAACATGGGATGAATGATCCTTGAGTACATAGCATAAAAGAAGAAAACCCAATTGGAGTTTTATCTTTTGTCATCTCTGATCCAATTTGAGGACTATTGATTCGAGTTAGAACTGTTTAGTTTCTACCTTCTAGGTCTAATTTCAATTTGTTTTAGTTGGAAAGATCAGTGTATGATAATCTTAAACTGATAAATGACAAAATGCCAGGAAAAAAACAGGGCAAAAAATATGGTCAGCAGTGGGAATGCCACATGAAGGTCAGGAAAAAATGGGAAAAAACAAAAACCAACAAAAAAAGAAAAAAAAAGGTACATTACAATTGCAAAGGACAATGCTTCCACTCCTAATTAACATTCATATACTATGTGAAACTTCAACTATACCACTTAAGTTCCTGTCGTTAATTGCCTCGTTTGTTTATTGTATCTTCTATTTATGATTATTCAATTATTTGTGCTAGGATTATTTCTAGTATTCTAAACATGTACTTGAATCATTAAAAAAAAAAAAATCACCCAACTAAAAAAGGGCCCAAGAAGTTTCATAGCAGTAAAGGGCAATTTTACCATTTTCTTTTCAACGAGGAAAGAGTATTTTTACTTTGTTGGGAGGTAAGAATACCCTTAAAAGCTGCGTAAGAAAATGAGAAAGTTGAAGAAGAATTTACCTTGTTTGGAGTAAGAAAACCCAGGAAAGTAGATAACTCCTAGGAGAAATGCATAAATCAGTCCTATCATTCATCTCTAACATGGAACTTGCAGTTCCTCCCTCCATGCAAAGAAAGAAATCAAAGCCAACAAACCCAGACACCAAAAACCCCAAATGAAGAGGCGAGAGAGAGAGAGAGAGAGAGAGAGAGAGAGAGAGAGAGAGAGAGGGAGATTTGGAGAACTTACCGTGAGAGAGAAGGAGAGGCAAGATCTCGAGAACGTGAGAAGCAGATCGAGAGAGAAGGAGAGGGATCTCGAGAGAGAGAGCAATGAGAGAAATCTCGAGAGCAGATTGCAGCGAGAGAGAGGCAAGAAAAGGCGTGAGAGTGTTACAGTGTTTTTGTGCCCTAATTAACGTATATGCGTATATTTGGGTCCAGGGACCGTCCATGGACAGTCCGAATGTGTTTAATGGACTGTTGGATCGACTCATGGATCCGGATCGTAAATGGACTCCAAGATCTGGGCCGGACTGTCCATGGGCCGGATCTGGATCCATTTACAGGCCTAATTGCATTGTTAGAAGTTCATATGAAGTGTACTGATCTCATTTATATAAATCTCTCCACTTCTAAGATGCATCCTCTGCTGAAGTATCAGCAATTGTCTTTGCCTCTCTCAAAATGCGGTCAGAGACCTATCGTGTACTAGCAAATCATCTAGTTAATGGCAAAATGTAAGCAGATCACCATTGAGCTGTTGCCATATTTGATGCTACCACCTGCTTGCATCAGTAGAATCTGCTTCAACATGTGGATAATAGCCATGACATGCTCATAAAAAATTGTTGCAGCTTACCAAATAAACGGATCAGTTGGTTAAATGGACCTTTTGAATTTTAATCACTGAAGTACAAATTTTCTCTGTATTGTACAATTACATATCTGAATCTTTTTCATATTCACAGAACCAAATGTAGTATTACAGAACTGCAGAACCATTTTACCACACTTAATTTCATGCTCCAACTGATTAATGGCCTCCTTTTTCTGAGTCTTCTATAACTTTAACTAAAATCTTGTAATCTAACGGTGGTTCTTCAGGGTTGTGATGGGTAGAACAAGTTTCCAATCTGACTTTCCCAATGTCAATTTTCATGGTTTGTTTTGCATTGCATTGTGGTGTAGACCTAGGAGAAAATACCATAATCGAAGAGATCGGACCACCAGAAAAAGTGATCAATGCATTTGGACCAGAAGTAATTGGGGAAAATGTAGAAGGCAAGGTTTTAAGCATGGAAGTAGCTGAACATTCTGGAAGGACATATTACCAATACGAGTTGGAGCCACCTCATGCACTGATAACTGCAACTGCTGCTGGCAACCGACTATACTTATTCAATATAACTGCAAATGGTAAAAAATATCACCACCTAATTATCTGTGGTTAGAGAGAGTGTGTTCCTGCATGGAAATGAGAGGACAACTAATATTAATCTTGATCTCCTTGCAGGTCTTCAATGGAAGAGGCATTATAAAGCTCTGAAACAGATTGCAGATTCCTTTCGCGTCATCTGAAATGAAAAAGGAAAATAGCAAAAAAAAAAGGAACAAATGGATTGCCAAGGGGTGAATTTTCCAATATCAGCATGCAAGGAAATTGTTGTTCTTGTTGTTCAATTATGACCATTTTGATGAGATTGCTGTATCATGTTGCAAATTTTCATATGTGAAAGAATGCATTTTGGCAATATATGTGGATAACAATTTTGATAGTAGTCTCTATACATTTTTTTTGTTAAACGGAGTAGTTCTGTATACATTTGAAGGTGTTGATCTTTCAATATCTAAAGATTGACGAATTCTACGATTCATTACACACTCCTTGCAGCTTCTATCATTTTGAAAATTGGTGAATCCTATTGTTCATTTCATGTTCCTCGCAGCTTCATCACAATGCTGTTGAACTTCATCCATTATCCAACTGATCTGAGATGCACCTGAACATGTCTCTGAAACTGATGCACACTGCTTTCCGTCATGTTGATTTACAAAATTTGAATTTGAATAATAAACAAATCCATGGACCCATCCTGTATCATGTACATTCAGTGGCATTCTATAACAGTGTAGACTAAATTTACATAAAATCCCAATTCCATAAAGAACTCCAAGCCACAAAACAAGCTGGTTCATTATATGTTCCTTTCACATAACAAAGGGTCATTTCCTATCTTTAATAAGCCAATGGATCTGAGATCTGCCTGAGCACCAGCATGAAACTGGTGCTCAGTGCTTCCCACCATAATCGAACTGCACCCAGGTATTTTACGAACTCCATTCATCACCATTGACGTCCTCACCTTCTCTGCTTGCTGCCATTGCTCTGCTGCTGCATAAATATTAGACAGAAGCATATAGCGTGCATCATCACCACAATCCGCATTTAAATCTTGCACACCAACTTCCTCTACCACCTTTTCAACCATCTCCATATCCATATGAATCCTGCATGCTCCAAGTAGAGCCCCCCAAACTGCACTGTTAGGCTTCATGGGCATTGTCCTAATTAAATTATAAGCCTCATTTAATTTTCCTGCTCTACCTAGAAGATCAACCAAGCACCCATAATGTTCGTTCCCTGCAACCAGACCATATTTTTCCTTCATCTTGGCAAAAAGTTCTAAACCTGCCTTCACAAATCCACCATGTGCACAAGCCGAAAGAGCAGCAAGGAAGGTACTTTCGTTAGGCTTATGTCGTGATGCCTCCATTCTACTGAAAAGCTCAAGAGCTGCTTCACTCTGGCCATGAATTCCAAAGGCAGAGATCATCACATTCCAACAAACTTCATTTCTTTCCGACATGGCTTCAAATATTTGCCGAGCTTTTCTGACATCCCCACATTTTGCATACATATCAATTAAACTATTTAGAACAAACTGATTACGCTTTATTCTGTTATGAATGATAATTTCATGGATTTCTTTGCCAGAATCTAATGAACCCAGCTGTGCACAAGCAGACAACATACTCGCCACTGTAACTTCATCTGGCTTAAACCCCTCAGTCAGCATTTTCCTAAACGCTTTCATAGCTTCTTCACAGTACCCATTCTGTGCATACCCAGCAATCAACGCATTCCAGTTCACCAAATTCCTAACTGGGATCTGATCAAACATCTTTCTTGCCTCTTCTACATCACCCTTCTTGCAGTAGCCAGCAATCATTGATGACCAGACAAAGAAATTCCGCTCCGGCATCTCATCAAACAACTGCCTGGCAACATCCATCTCCCCATTGCTCGCATACCCATCAACCATCACTGTCCAAGTCACCAGGTTCTTCATTGCAGGAGGAGCAAGGTCAAACAAACTCCTCGCAGCTGCCGTGTCACCCCTCTGCGCAAATCCTCCAATCATCTCAGCCCATGTAACTGATGTGCGCTCTGACATGCACTCAAAGAGACTTGTCGCTGAACCCATATCTCCATTTCTTGAATACCCACCAATCATTGCATTCCGAGTAATAACATTTCTCACAGGCATTTCATTGAACATCTGGCGGGCGTCCACAAGGCAACCGCATTTTGAATACATACTTAATAAAGAAGTTCCAATCAAGACATTTGCAATTACCCCAACTTTGATTGATTCCGAGTGTATTGCTTTCCCATGAAGAAGAAGAGACAGAGAAGCACATGCTTTGAGTACTACAGGGAGTACTGCTAGGTGTAATATCTTAGACCTATTTTGGATGTATACAATAAGGGCTTCTTTGGGAAACCCTTGGGAGAGGTACCCTTTGATAAGATCAGACCAAAGGGAGGGTTCTGAGGCTGCTTTTGTTATAGAGATCGCATGGAGTTTCTTGAGCAGCTCTGGATTTGCTGAATTATGATTTAAAAGATCTCTTGTTCGGTGCTGATTTAGAGGAATTGATTGGTTGGGATTGTGGGCTTTAGCAATTATTCTTCTCATCTTTGATTTTTCTCATGTGGTTGAGAGATTTTGGTTGTATTGTCATTATCACTCTTCCATGAACTCAGTCAGCCATCTTGAATCTATGTCCCTGTTGGAATCATCTGCTCTCCGAGACCTTAAAGGTTTTTATTAAGAAAAAATAAAAAAAAATTATTATCATTATCATCAAATCCTCGTTCTATGTATCTAGCGTTAGCTACAGGTAATGAATGATCTAAAGAGATTAATATCCATTACACAAAATAGAGATCTCACTTTTTGGTTTGGGGCATAGCCTAATGCATGCTAAGTACAAGGGAGTGGATGAATTTGAAGACTATAAGGTGAATTGGGAGCAGATAAGATCATAAGAGTCGCATTTATATCCTAAGAATGTGATAATTTAGCTTCTAAGACATATTACTATTACTAACTCACTGCTATTAAAAAAAAAAAAAGTAACTTAGCCACGTAGACCTCGTGTTTGATTTACACTATCTTAAAAAATATAAGAATTATTTTCTTGACTAAATGCAAATTTTATTTCAAATTTCAGTTATATATAAAGGAAATTTCTTTTATATACTTGAAAGTATCACGTCAATGTGTATTTTTGTTGATTGAATTTCAAAAAAAAGTCATCTAATTAGCTTTTTTACCCTGGCAAATGCATGTTGTAAGAAGCTAAGATGCATAGGAAAAACCCCATGCATAAAAAGTGGATAGATACCAACTTAAGATATATATATATATATTAATTCGTAAGGATAAATGAATTTCAAACAATTTGGATAAATCATCACGAGCAAATAGACATTTTTCATCATTGATGACGCATGCATACATAGGAGATCTGTTCAAATGGATTATTGCCTTCTACTAGACTTTTTGAGATTTCTCTAAGTTACAACTTATTGCATTCAAGTGAAAGGGAGGTTGAATCTTAGGGTTTACTCGTCAATTCCTTCCACTCATACCTCTCTACCCTCACGAACTACAACTTACCTATTAAACGTCATTTTTTATTACATTTAATTTAATTAAACTCAACACTTCATGTTCAAAAAAACAGCACTTCATGTTCACTACCTTCAAAACATGAATTTACTCATTCAATGAAACTAATTTCAATAGGTCTTATACTCAAGCTCAAAATTCAATCGTTATTATGGTATTGATTGCTAGTATAGATTTACAATACTCATGCACATCATTATTGGTGAGAACATAGGGGACAATGTCACAAACATGTGAACAACCTCTATTTCCTTAGGAAAAACAATTATATGAAAAAAATTACGTTTAAGTTTGATTCATGTCATTCACCATGTTACATGAAATCCAGTCTCATGTCAAGTTATAAAAACCCGATGTGTATGCTTTTTGCATCAAAATCTTTATTTTTATTCAAAATGAAAAAAAAATCATCTTATCGAGAAAAGAAAACCTCTATCTTTTCCTCCTTAACTTTTTCTCTCTCCTCTATGAGAAATGAATTCTTTGAAAGAATAGAAAAATGTCTCATTTTTCATAATTTTGACAAAGAACCTTTATTCTATGGAAGAAGAAAAAAAGACTTCGATCGTCCATGCTCTTCATTTTCCATAAGTGAAAATGACAAACAACGCCTTAAAGTCCCAGAAATTAACCGATGTTGTAGGACATGAGTTTTGTGTAACTCAGATCACAGAATGAGTCATATTAGTGAATGCCCAAGATCCCTGGCACCATGCTCCTGTAAAGTTCATTAACATTCCCAATGAGG